>JANAVB010035019.1:0-675000 GCA_029216955.1 Iris pallida
ATATCGTTTCATCATTGTTTTCTCATAATATACCATATTTCAGTTACAATCAATGTTTATACCATTTTCACCATTCTACGAGCATTGATATATTATTTCGGTTAAAAATAACATTTATTACTCGTTTCCACAAATCTATGCCACTTTTTTGACCATATTTGGTAATAATCACGCATTTGTACCCGGTTTCACCAATTTACTCCAATTTCTATACCATATTTCGATTAAATAGTCATCCTATACTCGTTTTCACAATTGTACGTCCATTCCATACCATATTTCGAGAATATAAATAACCCTCCTATACTCGTTTCACATGTACGCCCTTTTACATATATTTTGTTAGAAATCACCCCATCTATACTCATTTTAGCATTGCAGGATACTTTATACTATATTTCGGTTATATTTACCATCTAATACTCATTTTCATCAGGGTTATTCTTACAATATACCGTATTTCAGTTACAATCAGTTGTTTATACTCGTTTTCACTATTCTACGAGCATATGATAAATTATTTCGGTTAGAAATAACATTTCTATAGACGTTCCCACAAATATATGCCACTTTTTTTACCATATTTTGGTAAAAATCACACATTTGTACCCGGTTTCATCAATTTACTCACATTTCTATACAATATTTCGATTAAAATAGTCATCCTATACGTGTTTTCACCGTTATACACCCATTGTACACCATATTTTCGTTAAAATCACCCATCTATACTCATTTTTACAATTGTATGACTACTTTTATACCATATTTTGGTTATATTTAATAATTTTATACTCGACTTCATCATTGTATGCTCATACTGTTCAGTACTTCAATCAATTATTTATACTTGTTTTTACTATTCAGCGAGTATTTGATTCGTATTTCAATTAGAGTCAATTATCTATACTCGTTTTCACCATTTTACGAGCATTTAATTAATTATTTCTGTTGGAAATTATTTTTTTCTACCCATTTCCACAATTTGACGTCACTTTTTTTATCATATTTTGGTTAGAATCATGCATTTGTAGTCGGTTTCACCAGTTTACTCCCATTCTATACCATATTTCGATTAAAATAATCCGTATATCCTCGTTTTCACCGTTGCACGCCCATATCATACCATACTTCCATTAGAATAACTCATTTATACCATTGCCCGACTACTTTATACTGCGTTACAATTATCCATCTAATACTCATTTCGTCATTGTATGCTCGTACTATATCGTATTTCAGTTAGAATCAATTATTTATACCCGTTTTCACCATTCTACGAGCATTTGATACATTATTTCGGTTAGAAATAACATTTCTATACTCGTTTCCACAAATCTACGCCACTTTTTACCATATTTTGGTAAGAATCATGCATTTGTACTCGGTATCACCAATTTGTTACCGTTCTATAAAATATTTCGATTAAAATAGCCCTCTTATACTCGTTTTTATTATTGAGCGCCCTTTTTACACTATTTTCGTTAGAATCACCCATCTATTCTCGTTTTTAGCATTGCAGGACTACTTTATACTATATTTCGGCTTTCATCATTGTATTCTCATAATATACCGTATTCAGTTCCAATCAATTATTTATACTGGTTTTCACCATTCTACGAGCATTTGATTCGTATTTCAATTAGAGTCAATTATTTATACTCGTTTTCCTCAATTTTACGAGCATTTGATTAATTATTTCTGTTGAAAATTATATTTTCTACCCGTTTCCATAATTCGACGCCACTTTTTAATCATATTTTGGTTTGAATCTTGCATTTGTAGTCGGTTTCACCAGTTTACTACAATTCAATACCATATTTCGATTAAAATAACCCATATATACTCGTTTCACCGTTATACGCCCATTTCATACCATACTTCCGTAAGAATCATCCAACTATAATCGTTTTTAGCATTGCAGGACTACTTTATACTATATTTCGGTTATATTTATCCATCTAATACTCGTTTTCATGATTATTTCTCATAATATATCGTATTTTAGTTACAATCAATTGTCTATACTCGTTTTTACCATTCTACGAGCATTTGATACATTATTTCAATTAAAAATAACATTTCTATACTCGTTCTAAAAAATCTACGCCATTTTTTTTGACCATATTTTGGTAAGAATCACGCATTTGTACCCAGTTTCACCAATTTACTCCCATTTTAATACCATATTTCGATTAAAGTAGCCATCTTATACTCGTTTTCGTCGTTGTACGCCCATTTTACCCTATATTTTTGTTAGAATCATCCATTTATACTCATTTTTACAACTGAACAGTATGCTCATACTGTTCAGTACTTCAGTTGGAGTCAATTATTTATACTCGTTTTCACCATTCTACGAGCATTTGATACATTATTTCGCTTAGAAATAATATTTTTATACTTGTTTTCCACAATTATATGCCACTTTTTTTATTACCATATTTTGGTTAGAATCATGCATTTGTACTCGGTTTTACCAATTTGTTCCTATTCTATACCTTTTTTGATTAAAATAACCCTCCTATACTCGTTTTCACCGTTGTACACCCAATTTACACCATATTTTCGTTAGAATCATCCATCTATACTCGTTTGTACCATTGCACGACTACTTTATACCATATTTCGGTTGTAGTTACCCATATAATACTCGTTTTCATAGTTGTATGCTCATATTGTACCGTATTTCGGTTAGCATCAATCATTTATACTCATTTTCACCATTCTACGAGCATTTGATACATTATTTCGGTTAGAAGTAACATTTCAATACTCGTTTCCATAAATCTACGCCACTTTTTTACCATTTTTTGGTAAGAATCATGCATTTTGTACTCGGTTTCACCAATTTTCTCCCATTTTATGCCATACTTTGATTAAAATAACCCTCCAATACTCGTATTCACAGTTGTACGCCCATTTTGCACTATATTTCCGTTAGCGTCACCCATCTATACTCGTTTGTACCATTACATGACTAATTTATACCATATTTTTGTTATAATTACATGTCTAATACTCGTTTTCGTCATTGTACACTTATACTATTTCGTATTTCAATTAGAGTCAATTACTTATACTTGTTTTCACCATTTTATGAGCATTTGATTAACTATTTCTGTAATAAATTATATTTTCTATCGGTTTCCACAATTCGACGCCATTTTTTATCATATTTTGGTTAGAATCATGCATTTGTAGTCGATTTCACTAGTTTACTCCCATTATATAGCATATTTCGATTAAAATAACCCATCTATACTCGTTTTCATCATTGTACGCCCATTCATACATACTTCCGTTAGAATCACCCATTGATACTCGTTCTTACCATTGCACGACTACTTTATACCGTATTTTGTACAATTATCCATCTAATGCTCGTTTCGTCATTGTATGCTCATACTATGTCATATTTCAGTTAGAATCAATTAGTTATACTCGTTTTCACAATTTACGAGCATTTGATACATTATTCTGGTCAAAAATAATATTTTATACTCGTTTCCACAAATCTGTGCCACTTTTTTACCATACTTTGGTAAGAATCATGCATTTTCTATGCGGTTTCACCAATTTTCTCCCATTCTATGCCATATTTCGATTAAAATAACCCTCCAATACTCGTATTCACATTTGTACGCCCATTTTGTACTATATTTTTGTTAGAATCACCCATCTATAGTCATTTTTACCATTGCATGACTACTTTATACCATATTTCGTTTATAATTACATGACTAAAACTCGTTTTCGTCATTGTATACTTATACTATTTCGTATTTCAATTAGAATCAATTATTTATACTCGTTTTCACGATTTTACGAGCATTTCATTAATTATTTCTATTATAAATTATATTTTCTACCGTTTCCACAATTCGATGCCACTTTTTTATCATATTTTAGTTAGAATCATGCATTTGTAGTCGGTTTCACCAGTTTACTCCCATTCTATACCATAGTTCGATTAAATAACCAATCTATACTCGTTTTCACCGTTGTACGCCCATTTCATACCATACTTCCGTTAGAATCACCCATTTGTACTCATTTTTACTATTGCACGACTACTTTATACCATATTTCGTACAATTATCCATCTAATACTAGTTTCGTCATTGTATGCTCATAATATGTCATATTTCAGTTAGAATCAATTAGTTATACTCGTTTTCACCATTCTACGAGCATTTGATACATTATTTCGGTTAAAAATAACATTTCTATAATCGTTTCCACAAATCTTCGTCACTTTTTTTACCATATTTTGGTAAGAATTATTCATTGGTACTCGGTTTTACCAATTTGTTCCCGTTCTATACCATATTTCGATTAAAATAACCCTCCTATACTCGTTTTCATTATTGTACGCCCTTTTTACACTATATTTTCGTTAGAATCACCTATCTTTACTCATTTTTAGCATTGCAGGACTACTTTACACTATATTTCGGTTATATTTACCCATCTAATACTCGTTTTCATCATTGTATTCTCATAATATACCGTATTTCAGTTACAATCAATTGTTTATACTCGTTTTCACCATTCTACGAGCATTGATACATTATTTTGGTTAGAAATAACATTTGAAAAAATTTGAGTGGCACCCCACTTGAATGGCCTATTTATGCGGTGCACCCCACATTGTTTGCTATATGTATAAGTAGTCCCCACATCTGACCGAGAAAATGTTACTTTTGAAGGTCAACAGGGTTTGATTGATATCTTTATGATGAAAATACCCTCGTCTTCTCCCAAACCAAACACGCCCCGCCCACTGTTGTGCCCTCACCTCCGCCCTACCGCTGTCGTGCCTCCGCCCCGCCGCTGCCGCGTTCATCACCCTCACCCCCGCTGCCCGTTGCTGCTTGCTGCTGGCTGCCGCTGTCGCCGCTGCTGCTGTGCCTGACGCTGGTTGTCGACGCACGCTGGGCTGGATGCTGGGTGAGGGCGGGAGAGGGGGAACGAGCGGAGGAGGATGGGGGTGAGGGAACGGGGAGGGGACGGAGGGGGGGCGGAACTGGACGGGGGCGCAGGGGTAGTGGTGTCGTGGTGATGGTGGTGGTGGTGATGATAGTGGTGGTGGTGGTGGTGATGGTGATGATGGTGGTGGTGGTGGTGAAGGAGGTGGTAGTGGTGGTGGTGGTGGCGGTGATGAACACTGCAGCGGCGGGGCGGAGGCACGACAGCGGTAGGGCGGAGGTGAGGGTACGACAGCGGCGGGGCGGGTTCGAGTTTGGGAGAAGACGAGGGTATTTTTGTCATAAATTATCGGTCAAACCCTGTTGACCATCAAAAGTATCATTTTTCGTCAGATGTGGGACTACTTATACATATAGCAAACAATGTTGGGTGCACCGCATAAATAGGCCATCCAAGTGGGGTGCCACTCAAATTTTTTCATAACATTTCTATACTCGTTCCCACAAATCTACGACACATTTTTTACCATATTTTAGTAAGAATCACGCATTTGTACCCGGTTTCACCAATTTACACCCGTTTCTTCGATTAAAATAGCCATCCTATACTCGTTTTCATCGTTGTACGCCCATTTTATACCATATTTTCGTTAGAATCACCCATCTACACTCGTTTTTACCACTGCACGACTACTTTATACCATATTTTGGTTATAATTAACAATTTTATACACGACTTCATCATTGTTTGCTCATACTGTTCAGTACTTCAGTTGGAGTCAATTATTTAAACTCGTTTTCACCATTCTACGAGCATTTGATACATTATTTTGTTTAGAGATAACATTTTTATACCCATTTTCCACAATTATATGCCACTTCTTTATTACGATATTTGGGTTAGAATCATGCTTTTGTACTCGGTTTTACCAATTTGCTCCTATTCTATACCTTTTTTGATTAAAATAACCCTCCTATATTCGTTTTCACCGTTGTACACCCAATTAACACCATATTTTCGTTAGAATCGCCCATCTATACTTGTTTGTACCATTGTACGACTACTTTATACCCTATTTCGGTTGTAGTAATCCATCTAATACTCGTTTTCATCGTTGTATGCTATTACTATATCATATTTCAGTTAAAATTAATTAGTTATACTTGTTTTCACCATTCTACGAACATTTGATACATTATTTCCGTTAGAAAAATATTTCTATACTCGTTTCCACAAATCTACGCCATTTTTTAACCATATTTTTGTAAGAATCATGCATTTGTACACGGTCTCACCCATTTGTTACGGTTCCATACCATATTTCGATTAAAATAACCCATATATACTTGTTTTCACCGTTGTACTCCCATTTCATACCATACTTCCATTAGAATCACCCATCTATACTCCTTTTTAGCATTGCAGGATTACTTTATACTATACTTCGGTTATATTTGCCCATCTAATACTCATTTTCATCATTGTTTTCTCATAATATACCATATTTCAGTTACAATCAATTGTTTATACTCGTTTTCACCATTCTACGAGCATTTGATACATTATTTCGGTTAAAAATAACATTTCTATACTCGTTTCCACAAATCTATGCCACTTTTTTGACCATATTTTGGAAGAGAATCACGCATTTGTACCCGGTTTCACCAATTAACTCCCATTTTTATACCATATTTCGATTAAAATAGTCAACCTATACTCGTTTTTACCGTTGTATGTCCATTCTATACCATATTTTGATTAAAATAAACCTCATATACTCGTTTTCCACCGTTGTACGCCCTTTTACACTATATTTTCGTTAGAATCACCCCATCTATACTCATTTTTAGCATTGCAGGACTACTTTATACTATATTTCGGTTATATTTACCCATCTAATACTCATTTTCATCATTGTAATCTCATAATATACCGTATTTTAGTTACAATCGGTTGTTTATCCTCGTTTTCACTATTCTATGAGCATATGATAAATTATTTTGGTTAGAAATAACATTTCTATAGACGTTCCCACAAATCTATGCCACTTTTTTTAACCATATTTTGGTAAGAATCACGCATTGGTACCTGGTTTCATCAATTTACTCCCATTTCTATACAATATTTCGATTAAAATAGTAATCCTATACGCGTTTTCACCGTTATACACCCATTTTACACAATATTTTCGTTAGCATCACCCATCTATACTCGTTTTTACCATTGCACGACTACTTTATACCATAATTTGGTTATAATTAATAATTTTATACTTGACTTCATCACTGTATGCTCATACTGTTCAGTACTTCAGTTGGAGTCAATTATTTATACTCGTTTTTACTATTCTACGAGCATTTGATACATTATTTCGTTTAAAAATAATATTTTTATTCCCGTTTTACACAATTATATGCCAATTTTTTATTACCATATTTGGGTTAGAATCATGCATTTGTAATCGGTTTTACCAATTTGCTCCTCTTCTATACCTTTTTGGACTAAAATAACCCTCCTATACTCGTTTTCACCGTTGTACACCCAATTTACACCATATTTTTGTTAGAATCGCCCATCTATACTCGTTAGTACCATTGCACGACTACTTTATGCCATATTTCGGTTGTAGTTACCCATATAATACTCGTTCTCATAGTTGTATGCTCATACTGTACCGTATTTCGGTTAGCATCAATCATTTATACTCGTTTCACCATTTTACCATTTTACGAGCATTTGATACATTATTTTGGTTACAAGTAACATTTCAATACTCGTTTCCACAAATCTACGCCAATATGGTAAGAATCATGCATTTTGTACTCGGTTTCACCAATTTTCTCCCATTCTATGCCATATTGCGATTAAAATAACCCTCCAATACTCGTATTCATTGTTGTACGTCCATTTTGCACTATATTTTTGTTGGAGTCACCTATCTATACACGTTTTTACCATTGCACGACTAATTTATACCATATTTTGGTTATAATTACATGTCTAATACTCATTTTCGTCATTGTACACTTATACTATTTCGTATTTCAATTAGTCAATTATTTATACTCGTTTTCACCATTTTACGAGCATTTGATTAATTATTTCTGTTAGAAATTATATTTTCTACCCGTTTCCACAATTCAACGCCACTTTTTCATTACCATATTTGGGTTAGAATCATGCATTTGTAATTGGTTTTACCAATTTGCTCTTATTATATAACTTTTTTGATTAAAATAACCCTTTTATACTCGTTTTCACCGTTGTATACCTAATTTACACCATATTTTCGTTTGAATCGCTCAACTATACTCATTTTTAGCATTGCATGACTACTTTATACTATATTTCGGTTATATTTATCCATCTAATACTCGTTTTCATCATTGTATTCTCATAATATACTGTATTTCTGTTTGTGCCGGGGCATAATTTTTTGATGGAAAACTGAGAATTTGAAACAATTGTAAGAACATTGTTCCAACGCAACACTTCTAGGAAGGTTGCGCAAGTATAACGAAGATCTACGAAGATATCGTTATTATATTACGAGAATCTAAAAAGATTACGTAATCCACAGCAGCATATGATATACGAGAATCTAAGAAGATTTCGTAATCGCAACAGCGAAGAAGATGACAAGCGAAAGATGGAAGATGGCCAGCTGGGGTGAATGATCACCGTTGCTCAAGGCTATATTCGCCCCACACGAATAGCTTCGAGGAACCAGCAAGTTCGTCGGAGAACTTTGGAATATTTCTGCTCTTCTGACTCCTCGGATCGTACACGGACTCTCGTGCAAAAATAACGTTGGTGCAAAGCTTCTCTTCTCTCTAACAGCTCTGTTTATTTGTGTTAAGAAACACTTGTAAACTTTCGTAACTCTCTGAATGTATTTTGTATATTCTGCCTGTGAGAGAGAAGAGACTTTATATAGGCCCGAGTAGCAACTGCCCGGTTAGCACAACATTCGGGACGTGGTAATAACTACTCCGAACGTGCAGTAACCGCACAGATCATGCACAGGCACGATCTGAAGCAAGTTGTGCCACTCTAGCAACCAGCGCGCCTTGTACCTTGTGCACAGAGCCACATGCGCCACACGCCTTGCGTGTCTTGCGCCACACGCACAACGCGCACATTGTGCCACTTACGTAACCTGGCACAACCTGCGCGTAGCCTGCGCGCAACCTGGCGTAACTTGTGTGCAACCTGCGCGCAACCTGGTGTAACCTGCATGTAACCTGCGCGCAACCTGGCGAAACCTGGCGCACCCTGGCGTGCACCCTGGGCGCACAACGTGGCAGTGCAAGTGGCTCGCGCAACGAGCGCAACTAAAGCGCACTATGCGCCTAGCGATGATGCTGACGTGCTAAGTGCAAAGTGCGCCAACAAAATACCACATTACACCTCATGAGCCCATGAGCCCGAGTCCGTGTCCGTGGCCGTGTCCGTGTTCGTGTCCGAGTCCGAGTCCGAGTCCGAGTCGCTAAGCCCCACGGGGCTTAGCTCCCACGGAAATAAATTTTCCGAGAGCAAAAAAGCATGAATGCTTTTAATTGTTTATTTAGCCTTTTTCCCATTAGAAAAATAACCCCACATGGCACACCCATGTGCACCTCCACACTACATGTGCATCTCTAAACTAGCATAGCTAATATATAGAGATACAACTCCTTTGGCCTAGCCGATATGGGACTAAAATTTCTAATACAAAGGCCAAAACCCAACAATCTCCCACTTATCTCTATATATGGGTATAAGTGTTCCCTACAGTAACTGTCCATCATGCATTAGGAGAGATGTCGCTGACGACTTGAATTTTCCCGCATGGGTCAAACAACAAACTAAAATACAAGAATGGACTAAGCCTTGAAACTGCATCATAGCTGAAATTCTTTCCACTCACATAATGTAGTTACATGTGCTTCTGGCTACACATTAAAGGTCCTGTGTCAGCCTGGTTTCAGTGTATAATTTTGGGCGTCTACAAGTTTACCCTCAAGAGACGGCCTGATATCTCTTTGTCCATACACTGTAGGTGAGTTCATTATAAAGAGACATGGCATGAAGCGCTTTGCGTTTCCTTTGCGGTGCTACGCCGCCATGACATGGCTTAAAGCCGAGGCCTTACCCCGTACCGGGAACCTCATCGTAGTGTCATACTACTGTAGCATGTGGCAACTGCCTCTTTGTAGTGCCAAACTACCCAGCATGAAGCCTTAGGCTTCCTTACGGTGTTACGCCGCAACGACATGGCTTGCAAGGCCGAGGCTTTATCCCTAACCGGGTACCTCATCGTGGTATCGTGCCACCGTAACATGAGAAACTCCTCCTCTTTGTAGTGCTGACTACACCCCTCTTTATTTTAACATACAACGTTAGGCTAACTGCCTATTTGTGGTGCTACGCTGCTGTGACTTGGCTAGCAAAGCCGAGGCATTACCCATGCCTGGAAACCTCATTGTGGAGTCACCCCACAATAGCATGGAGTTTCACTCCTTGTAGTGCTGTTCTATCGTGCTTCCTGTAAAGCACACCAGGCATTCACTCTGTCTAAGAACTCATTAAGGCATTTTAAGCCAACCTTTCCACAGGATCTGTTTTTCGCAGAAAACAATAGTAGACAACAGTGGCTATAGGTCCGTAACCTCTCCATGCCCAATAGAACATGTACCCACTGTTCCTGATATTTTTTCGATTAGTGGTCCTTCCTTGAACCAAAAGCTAGATGCCTAGTAGATTTTTCTTTGAACTATTAGCTTAAAACTTTATGGTAGGAATACAATATCAGAATGCCTTTAAACCCATTTTATAAGCTGTGTCATTGACCAGCTGGCACTTGAGGCCCTTGGTGAACGGATCCACCAGGTTCTCCTGAATCCGAACATCAATCACTGCAATAACACCCCTCTTGATAAGATCGTGTACTGTCCGGTGCTTCAACCGCACAGTCCTCTTCTTCCCGTTGAAGAGATCATTTGATGCCACCGCCGCAGTCGCCTGGTTGTCGCAGTATATCGGTATCGTGGGTATTTGCGCCCCAACCACTGGAAGATTATACATGAGCTTCCAAAGCCATTCTGCTTCATCGGTTGCGGTATCAAGTGCAAAGAACTCAGATTCCATGGATGACCGCGAGAGCATAGTCTGCTTCTTCGACTTCCACGATATAGCAGCTCCACCCATTGTGAAAATAAATCTACCTGTGGACCTCTCGCTCTCCACCTCTGAGCACCAGCTGGCATCACCGAAGCCTTCTACTACCGGCAGATCTTCGCTGTAGTACAGTGCATATGTCTGAGTCTTCTTGAGATATCTCATAACCCGTTTCACAGCTTTCCAGTATTCAAAACCTTGGTTGCTCGTAAAACGACTCAGCATTCCCACGGCGAAAGCTATATCAGGCCTTGTGGCAGTAGTAGCATACATCAAACTCCCGATTACGCTTGCATACTCCAGCTGCCTGACGCTGTCCCCTGAATTAGGCTTCAGCTTCAGATCACACCTGTACGGCGTATCGATCCCTGGAAGATCCCGATACCCATAACGAGTGATCATTTTCTCAATATAATGAGACTGTGATAGTGCTAGTCCAGTGTCTGTCCGGATGATCTTGATCCCTAAGATCACATCAGCTTCCCCCAAGTCCGTCATACTGAACTTGTTCGAGATAAATTTCTTTGTCTCCGTGACACAACTCATATCCGTACCAGGGATAAGCATGTCGTCCACGTACAGACAAACGATCACCTCTTCCATCAGCGAACTTCGTGTAAACACACTTATCCGTCTCGCTGACCATGTAGCCATTTGACCTTATAACTTTGTCAAATTTCTCATGCCACATCTTGGGAGCCTGTTTAAGACCGTACAAAGATTTCACCAACTTGCAGACTTTGTCTTCAAGACCCTTGATGACAAATCCCTCTGGCTGTTGCATGTATATCTCTTCGGTCAACTCGCCATTTAGGAAAGCCATTTTCACATCCATCTGATGTATCACTATCTTATGTATTGCTGCAAGAGCAATTAATACTCTGATGGTGGTCATCCGAGCTACTGGAGCATACGTGTTAAAGTAGTCAATCCCCTGTTTCTGAGAAAATCCCTTGGCTACCAACCTAGCCATGAACTTGTCAATAGTTCCGTCTGCTTTCATCTTCTTCTTGAAGATCCATTTGCATCCGATGGGTTTCTCTTCTTCAGGAAGATCAACCAACACCCAAGTGTTATTTGAGGTGATGAAATCAATTCATTGTCAATCACCTCCTTCCAGAAAATTGCGTCTCTGGTCTTCATCGCCTCATCATAGGTAAGCGGATCAGCTTCCACATGATAGGTGACAAAGTCACTTCCGAAGTCCTTCGGCCTCCTCACACGCTTAGCTGACGGCTCAGCTTGTTCTGCTTCAATCATTGTTTCAACAACAACATCTTCCTGGACCACATCTTCATTGAAGACTTCAGTTTCCTGTGCACCCTCAATGTTCTCCGGTACATCCGCAAGAACAATATTCTTGTGACTTGCAAATTTGTCTTCAAAATATTCTGCGTCGCGAGATTCAATGATATGATTTGACTCAATATCAAGAAATCTTCGAGCATCACTCTTCTCGGCATACCCTAAGAAGATCGTCTTAGTAGTCCTTGTCCCAAGCTTCTGAATCTTCAGATCTGGAAGCTTGACATATGCCAGATACCCCCACACTCGAAAGACATTCAAGTTAGGTCTGACCTTGAACCAGAGTTGATGAGGAGTAACGTCTGAAGTTGCATGAGGCACTCTATTTAGAATAAAAGTGGCCGTCAATGCAGCTTCTCCCCAGTAGCACTTAGGATGACTAGCAGTCAACAACATTGAGTTAATCATTTCTGTTAACGTTATGTTCTTTCTCTCTACTATTCCGCTTGATTGAGGAGAGTACGGAGACGTAGTCTCATTGACAATTCCATGTTCTTTGCAGAATGATACGAATTCATGAGACTTGTACTCCCCACCTCGATCACTTCTTATTCTTTTGAGTTATTGTCCAGTCTGCCGCTCAGCTTCGGCTCTGAACTCCTTGAACTTCTCGAATGCTTCGTCTTTAGCCTTCAGCAAGTAGACGAACGCACACTTTGAAAAGTCATCGATGAATGTTATGAAATACTTCATCCCGACCTTTGTAGAGAACTGTTTAAAATTACAGATATCGGAGTATATCAACTCCAGAAGATCTGTACTTCGATTAACCCGAGAAAAGGGTTTCCTTGTGATCTTCGTTTGAGCACAAACTTTAAATTTCTCTATCTTACCCCCACACTTGGAGATAAGTCCTAGACTCAACTACATTAATTATATTGGACTGATTCACAAGCTGATTTTTGAACATCCCTTCGGTATAAAAAGCTTTCCCGAAATATGTTCCCTAATAAACATCACCATCTGGCCAGCATTGATGTCCATCATGAGGCCTGCGTTGTATAGTAGGCCTTCTGAGATCAGGTTCTTGGCAATAGCAGGTACATGCTTCACGCCATGAAGCATTAGAGACTTCCCCGAAGTCAACTTCAACACCACCGTCCCAATCCCGAGCACTTCAGCTTGTGCCTGGTTCGCCATCATAACCACTTCAGAAGTAGGTGTGTAGATGGTGAACCACTCCTTACTGGAGCAGACATGGCAGGAGGCTCCAGTGTCTACACACCAGTCAGAGTCAGTCCTTATCGCATCAACCTGCACAATCATAGCAACAACGTCAGTGATCATAGATACCTTACTAGGCTCTCCTTGCTCTGATTGCTTGGTCTTTGCTTTGTATTCACTTTTGAAGTGGCCCTTTTTGCCACACTTGAAGCAAGGCATCTGAGACTTTGGCTTTTTTTGCTTGAAAGAAGTTCCCTTGACTTTCAGATTGTCAGGGTCCTTCTTCTTGCTGTGGGAAGCCGCCTGCTTTCCCCTTGGTTCCTTGGTATGAACCATATTGGCATTAGCCAATTGCTTGGACAGTGAGTCCACCTTGAGTTGAGCCCGCATCTGGTCCTCAATATAGATTTCCTGTAAGAGATCTTCATGGCTGATCTCAAGCTTCTTCTTATGCATGTTTGTATAGAACTTACTCCACCCAGCGGGAAGCTTTGAGACAATCCCTCCAACAATAAACTTGTCGGGGAGGGGCATCGCCTCGTCTTCCAACTTCTGTCGCAGCTTCAGAAATTCTTTTACCTGCGGCAACATGGACTTCTCGTCCTCAAAGAGCCATTTGTGATATTTTTCAACTCCTGTTCTTTTCTTCTTCGTACAGTTTATCCAGAGACTCCCATATGTCTCTGGCAATAGGTTTCTTACTGTAGAATTCTGCTAGAGAATCCTCCATAGCATTCAGGATAAGTAACCTGCAAATGCTATTCTCCCTTCTCCACTTGGCCTGAAGTTTAGTAGCCGCAGTAATGGCGACAGCAGACCCAGTATCTGGAAAAGTAGGTTCCTCTTCAAGAAGCACGTGATCAACGTCTCTGAGTTGAAGAGTGAGATAAACCTTCCTCTTCTAGACTTGATAATGCTCTCCATCAAACTTTTCTAACTTACAGAAGTCAGTATTGAGGAGTGAAGCATTAAATTTTTCCATTGTAGCAATATAGCTTTGAGATTGTTTGTGTCGGGGCACAATTTTTCGATGGAAAACTGAGAATTTGAAACAATTGTAAGAACATTGTTCCAACACAACACTTCTAGGAAGGTTACGCAAGTATAACAAAGATCTACGAAGATATTATTATTATATTACGAGAATCTAAAATGATTTCGTAATCCACAACAGCATATGATATACGAGAATCTGAGAAGATTTCGTAATCACAACAGCGAAGAAGATGACAAGCGAAAGATGAAAGATGGCCTGCTGGGGTGAATGATTACCGTTGCTCAAAGCTATATTCGCCCCATACGAATAGCATCCAGGAACCAGCAAGTTTGTCGAAGAACTTTGGAACACTTCTTGTCATGCCTTAGAACCAGAATACTGGAGAGCGGGAGAATGACTCAGCCAGCTACGTATTACGGGTAGATGAATACCGTATAATACGATCAATGCTGTCTAAAAGACAAGGGGGTGCATACTACATGAAAGTCTCGCTATGGTCACTTCACATCTATTGTCTCAATCATTCAAACAAGAAACAGTAATAGAGAACATATAAGGTAAAGCAGTAAGGCGTCCCAAACGCTTAGTCAAAATGTTCTTGATATCTGGCTTTACTAAACATAGCCAGATGATATAGCAACGTATACACAATTGTTATCAGCTGCAGTCTGACTTAATTACAATTACGTAAAAGTAAATGCAAGACTATCCGACTAACATGTCGGTGCCAAGCGGCAAAATATAAAGTAATTAACAAAACAAGCGGGGAAGTAAGGAACCCACTCGAGTCCTCCTGCGATCATTCCTCTAGTATTGACCATCTTGGAGGTAGAAGTAAGCTGAGTCCTCGGGGACCGGCTCTAAATCTGGCCATGCAAAACCAGAGAGGTTAGACCTCTAATAGCAAGTACCGCAAGGAAGCACGATATGAGGAATTAAACCAGTGAATAAGCAAATATAATAATAGATCTCTGCTTGCTACTGGGATTCACGTAACATCACGACACTTCGAACCAACTTTCCAACCAAACAAGGACAGAAGTTGGCCCGTCATGTCCTGACGCTCTGATCATCTCAGTTAGGTAGCAGAGTAGGTGCAGTACACAAACAAATCAACTTAAACGGTATCCAACTCCTACGGCTTACTACTGTGAGTCCCAAGTTATCCTGAAATTATGCAATGAGGATTTCTCAGTTCTTACTATGGGCAAGCAAGGCTAGTCTATCCAATCAATCAATTGGGCCAATCATGAATTAGACGAGTCCCAGCGGGACGCCCGTCATTAATATACAATATACAAAAATATAAGCAGATACCGCTCCCTGTCCGTGTGGCAGATTTGTAGTATCTGTAAGAACCAGTCGGCCTGTTGGGCACTAATAGTCCCAAAGAGGGCTGCCATGTAAGAACTCGGGAATCCATTCTCTCCATGCAATCATTATTTTATTTAACTTAGTAGCCTCTACGTTAAGTGAAATCACATACCGTGGGTCATGGTCATTCAGAATGAGTACTTCCGTACAAGTACGATATGCCCAGCTCTACAACGATACCCGTGCGGTTAGGTTGTAGGTCTTACATAGCATAATGCAACAATTAAAACTAACCACGGAATAATCATGCCTTGACCATAAAGTACACATGCTACTTTCGTAAAATAAATAAATAAATTGTAGCATGCATGTATCTATATGCCAATATTTGAGATTGGCCAATCGATTTCAATAGTTCATAGTTGATATGAACGTGTCTTATTCCATTCAATTCAATAAGACGACTAGCCAGTCTCTTAGTTCCAACTAGGAACGCATGTCAATTATAAATCAAGATAACAATCAATGTTAATTAATGCCAAATTCGGGAAATAAAATCCATCTCATGCGGTTGGAAAATAAAAATCTCATGCGCCTGAGAAATATGATTGAGAAATAAATAATCCATGTGGCTGAGAAATGAGATTGGGAAATAATTAGTCCATGCGGCTGAGAAATAAGATTCTCATGTGGCTGTAAAATGAGATTGGAAAATAAATAATCCATGCGGCTGAGAAATGAGATTGAAAAATAATTAATCCATGTGGCTGAGAAATGAGGTTCTCATACGGCTGTAAAATGAGATTGGAAAATAAATAATCCATGCGGCTGAGGAATGAGATTAGAAAATAATTAATCCATGCGGCTGAGAAATGAGGTTCTCATGCGGCTGTGAAATAAGATTGGGAAATAAATAATCCATGCGGCTGAGAAATGAGATTGGGAAATAATTAATCCACGCGGCTGAGAAATGAGATTGGGAAATAATTAGTCCAGACGGCTGAGAAATGAGATTCTCATGCGGCTGTGAAATGAGATTGGAAAATAAATAATCCATGCGGCTGAGAAATGAGATTGGAAAATAATTAGTCCATGCGGCTGCATGAGCGTAAAAAGTGCTTCAGAGAAAGAGTCAAAGAGATGAATCATTTTCATTCATAAATGATTGATTTTACGCCAAACAGAGCGGTTAATCTGTTTACGCCCAAGACAAGGCTAATCACTTTACGCCTAAAGCAGGGTGATCACTTTACGCTCGGATCTACACCCATGGTTTTACGCCAAGTACAGAGCAGCCACTTTTACGCTGGACAAAGCTGTCAAATCTCGTATTTAATGCAAACTCTGACATGGAGATATTAATGATGGCATATATCACAAAGGGATTTGTTTTTACACAGAGACCAATATTGTCATTTAGTGTGTGGATTGAGCTACTTTATGCTCACACTATGGCTTCTTTTACGCACGAAGATTATACGAGCCTTTACGCTCAACAGTCGACGTGTGCGTAAAGTCTATTTGAGCTGCTTTTACGCTCAAGGTTATTTAATAACCACTTTACGTGGGAAGTCTATGTCAAGGCTATTTTACGCCAAATCTACTGCTTTACGCTCAGAGTACATTGGGGCTATTTTTACGCCCTATTCTCCTCCACCAGTTTGGAACGTGGTTTGCTTACGTGGCTTTCATGCCATTCTTCTCGAAGAACATGTGTACATGCATCCTATTCTTACTGAAGTGATGGAACACACGTCAACATATGCAGAGGATGGCTTCGATCATGGGTGGCAGTTGTTAGTGTAAAGATGAAACTTTTGCTAAGTTTTTACGCACAAGAGCCCAAGTCTATAAGTAGACTTATTTTTCTCATAACGGGGGGAGGACACACACAGAGACATGAGAGAATACAGAGATCAGAACTTAGAGATTTTGATTCTCCAGAGCATTCTTCTTCAACCTTTCTTTCAGAACAGAGTGAAACAAAGCAGGAAAGTATTCGGCCTCGCCATCAGTGCCCAAGTGCGTCGATACCTTTCTGGTGACTTAGTTCTTCCAGTTGTTCTTCTTCAAGCAGTGATCTTCATCATCATCATATGGTCCAAGGAACAAAGTGATCATTTACGAATCAGACTTCTACAGCAATACTTTCCTAGAATCAAATTTGGACTTTTTTTCTCGTTTTATTTTCAAAAGCCAATTCCTCAAGGCATTTTGTTAAGTGAAACAAAAATGGCGACTCTGCTGGGGATCGAACCCAGAATCTCTGGTTGTACACTTCGACCAGACTGCCTACAAAAAAATGCTCCGAACTGGAGGTGGTTCTCGCTGCTCCAATGTTCAAAAATTCGCAAAGCACGAAAAGTTTGGATTCCTAAATCCAAAGTAGCTGCTGATCTCTCTGTTGCTTCTGATAGCAATGGAATTCTTCCCACTCCTGTTGTAGGGGCTCCCGTTCGTAATAAGGCAGTCCTTACTTCGGCATCGCTCTCTAAGTGTGATAATTTGTCTCCCATCTGTGACGGTATAGATGATCAGGTTCCACGCCCACTGCGTAAGAACCAGGTTTTACGCTCAGTGGGTAAAAACCAAGTTTTATGCTCAAGGCATAAGAATGAGTCTCCCATTTGTAATGTGGCAGATTCTAATGATTTTGAGTGTAAAAATAAGTCTTCCGTCTGTGACGTGGTAGACACACACAAATTACGCTCTTCGCGTAAAGGAAAGTCTCCCGTCTGTGACGTGGTGGACACACACAAATTACGCTCTTCACGTAAAGGAAAATCGCCCGTCCGTGACGTGGAAGATAACCAATTTTTACGTTCTACGCGTGAAGGTAAGTCTCCTGTCCATGACAGTGTAGATAAAATTCACAAAGATGTTTACACATCTAATGTGAATGTACCTAAACGTATGCAGCGTAAAAATCATGTTGCTAAAACTTCAGTTCTACACCAACAGCCTTCTTATACTGCTCTACGCAAAGTACCAAATCTACAAATTACACGCAATGAAAATGGAGTCCTTCGTGCTAAAAAATCTTAAGATTTACGCACACAACTCCAAACGCGTAGAAATGTACAATTTGGTTCTGCGAATGCAGCCAGTAATCTTCTTTATACATAAGGTACTAAACGTTTCTCCACCCCTAATGTAATAAAGAAGACTACTCTCTCCACTCCTTCTGACTTACGTGAATTGTTAATGCAAAAGCGTAAGAATAGACAATCTCCGGTAATATTTCCCCAAGAAAAACATCATTGTGATTATCACCAGGTTGTGATCAACTGTTGTTGTTCGGCTTCAAAACGATCAGTTTTTGATCGATTAAGTTTTAATCCGCCTCAACATCAAGCTGAAGACCAAGAACATGAGCTGTCATATGCATCAGTCAACATGGCGTCTCATACTAACAGATGACGACGTCCGAGACGGAACATGTCCCAAACTCCAGGTCAGCAACAGTTCAACAGACTTATTGATTCTTTTGAGGGGGTATATCAAAATACTCGATCAAGAAGACAAAGACAAATGCAGACTTCTGATTCAGAAGCTGGGGGTACTCAATCTTTTGAGTCCGAGACTGACAGTGTGGATTCATACTTCTATACAAATCCTTCTGTATCTTCAAGAGAGGTTGAATCCTACGCTGTTGGAGATGAACCAGAGAATTCATCCGTTAATACAGAACAGCGTCTCACTGCCGTTGAGCAATCACTAAAAGACATGCTCAACATGGTGCAAAGCATGTATCAGATAATTTTGAATCAGCAAACTGCTCAGCCAACGGTAATAACACCAGTACCAGTAGCAGCACAAACTCAAGATAGTCAAGGGGCTGAAATACCTTTGAATATTCAAGAGCCTGCTGTTAATCAAAATTCTGCATCTCTAGATCCCATCATTCCTGAAGATGTACCACCTTCAGTCGGGGTTACGGTACATCCAACAACCATTCAATCAAATGTGCTTCCTCAAACCAGTGAAGCCATTCAAGCAGTACGTGAGCTCAAAGCACAGTTTGAAGTTCTGAGGCACAAAGATCAGCTCCAGAGGTTAGGGATCAAGCAACCTTATCCTCCTCATTGGAATGATGTACCCTTTCCACCAAAATTCAAGCCACAATCTATGGTTTTGTTCGATGGAAAAGCATCTCCCAGTCAATATATCAATTATTTTGATATTATGATTGTACACTTGCAGAAAGATGACGTTCTTCTCACTCGAGTGTTCATCGGGTGCCTGACGGGTTCGGCTTATGATTGGTATTGAAGTTTACCCGACAATTGCATTTCGTCTTTTGATAAATTTAAGGCAATATTTCTCTTCCGCTTCTATGAAGGAGGTATGGACATGAATATGTCCTCCTTGATAGAAATTAAACAAAAGTAGAAAGAAGATACTCGGACGTTCATCGAACGCTTCCGACAGGCTATTTTAAAGATGCCTCCTGGTATGCCAGATTCAGCGTTGATTGATACATGTAAGATGAATCTACGACCATCCATCGCTGTTTTCACGGGTTCCCAATTCTCAGATTGGGCTTCGTTCATCATAGCAGCGGTTTCTGTCGAGACCAATGGTAGGTTGGCTCGTGAACATGGAATGATTTTTGCCTCAGATGATAGAGGAAAGAAAAATAATCCTGGTAATAACCCCGACAATCGTAATGTGAAGGGAAAAGATACCCTCATGGTTAATCTTTCCAAGAATAAAATGATGCCGAATAGTCAGGAATCTTCTAGGCCAAAGGAAGAATACTCTTTTGATGAGAGTGATATCCCAGGGATATTTCAATGCCTGGTAAAGAGTGGAAAACTTCAGATTCCAGAGCCAAAGAGGCCTAATGAGGTGAATCTAACTGATAATCCCAAATATTGTATCTATCATAGATACATTAATCATCCTACCAGTGCTTGCTATATCCTGAAGAAGAAAATCCAGGAGCTGATAAATGGCGGTGCTATCGCTTTAACCAATGATGACCATACGGTTACAACCAATATAGTTTCTCTTCAGTTCAGAGATTTTCCTCCACAGCAAGTCCCAGATGGAATTATCCCAATTTCGAAGGCGACGATGAAGATCGTGAATATCCCGCCTACCAGAGAAGAAGATGTAGGATTACTGTCGCTTACACTAAAGAATGGTGAAATCATGTGGGTACATCCTGACTTAGTGCCTGAGTTGAAAAGTGAAGATAAAACTTTAAAATCCAAGAAGGGCAAGAAAGTCAGAACCTGCAACATGATTTCCCATGTTATTCCAGATCCCGATGACTTGGATCACCTATGGGATGGCCTTCCTTAGAGGATAGACTGAAAAGACTGAACATCTGTCCTCCAAGTCTAGCTCCTCCTACCAAGCTCAAACTTACTCATCAGCAGTAGCTTGCCATGAATAGTGTTCCTTTATACCGGGCGCAACAAGTCTTCGCTGCTTATGAAAAAGCTCCGACGGGGATTCTTCCTCGTATCCCGAATCTTTCTCCTCCTGTGGCTACAACGACATCTATTCTCCATTCTCCTGAGGTTACAGAAGGTCTTGCTTCTTCATTTTCCTCTATTGGAACACCTGTCAAAAGTCTGCTGCCCACTCACTTGTATAGTCAACAATCTGTCCATCTCATGAAGAAGATGGGTTATGACTTTCAAAAGGCAGAAGGTTTGAATTATGATAAAGGAATACGACTTCCTTTACAGATTCAAAGTCAAAATTCTACTGTTGGATTGGGTTCTGAAGTTCCTCGTAATAATTACACAAGAAAAAGGCTAAGAGAGGGAAGTCAAAATCCTGTAATATGGTACTTCCTTCTCCTGAGTCTGAGGAAGAAACTTTTACTGGTACAAGATCCGGAAAAGAGTACCATAAAGACTACGAGGGATCCTCCAAAGAAGCTGAAGACGTAGTGGAGACACTACCAACTCAACCCTCTCCTGTTCCTGCTAAATCTTCCGTGGTTGAAAAGGGGAAACAAAAAGCAGTGCGCTTCGACGTCCCGTTGAAGTCTGCTTCCAGTCAGGGGATGGTGATGAAGCCTTACAAGTTTGATATTCTGGCTCAGTTGGCCAATACTCCAGCTAGACTATCTATATTTGAGTTGCTTCGCCTTTCCAGAGAAAGCAGAGAGACTTTGAGTGAAGCTTTACTTCAAGCAGATTCATGCTTGGCTTAACTCACGACTCCTGATAATATACCAGTGTCATGTCCACAATGTCATAGTGTGATGGAAGCAATTCCCAACATCACCTTTACACAAAAAGATATGCTGTTAAAGCATAACAAGCATGATAGACCTTTGTGCTACACTGGGTATATTGGATCTACTGAAATTGACAGGATTTATATTGACCTCGGGTCCTCAATTAGCATAATTCTTCAGAGTATGCTAAGACCCCTGAGGATTCCTACTAGTGATTTGACTTACACTAGTACTACGATAGTCGGTTTCAACTCTGGCAAGAGCAAACCATTGGGGAAGATTCGTCTGCAGATTCAGATCGGTGATCTTCGAACCATGTCAACTTTTTATGTTATCAACTCAGACGTCTCCTATAATATCCTTTTAGGGAGACCATGGATTCATGAGCACAATATTGTACCTTCAACTCTCCACCAATGCTTCAAGTATATGGATTCCCAAGGAGTCGTGAAGACTGAGTTCGCTGATATGAACCCTTTCAAAGGTGTCGAAGCCTATTTTTTTGATTCAAGGCTTTATAAACAAGAGCATGTGAAAGAGATATCAGACATGTCTGAAGATCAATCACCCACTGAGGATCAGTCTATTAATGAAGATCCGCCAGAGGAGCAACCTTTGAAGATCATAGGCAAGGGACGTATCCAATCCCAATCTGTTAATGATCAACCTCTGATAATCAAGGTTAAAGGAAGAACTCAAACTTCATCTGAGGAATCAACAAATATTCCTGCTAAGAGCCAAGTTCAACCTTTTATGATCAAGGTCAAAGGGCATACTTCTTGTACAAATGATCCAGAACCACCATTGATTGTCAATCTTGGCAAATCTACGCAGAAGACGGATAATGGTCCACTGATGATTAATCCGAAGCGTAGCAGTCAAATCGTAAATGATGTAAATATTGATCATTCTGTACTTTTTAATATCAATGAAGATTTCCTTTTCGAGTATATGGCTGTCAAGTTTATCGAAAGAATGACTTTATCTTCTGATAATCAAAGTCATCGATATAAAGACGACATTGAGCCAGAAGAAACTTTATACATCGATCATAAGGAAAATTCTTTCCCTCCTCATATAGATGTTGGACCTTATGCTCAAAGGTTCCTAACATCTTCTCCTTATCTTCTACCTGTGGCCGCTTCATCACAAGCTTGGGTAACTTTTAGATGTCACGAAGAATCTTATTTCGTGGTTCCGTCTGATAAGAAAAACAAGCGCCAAATTGTGTTTGGCCTGGCTAAAATATCCCTGTTGCTCAGGCAGATGAGCTGAAGGATAAAGACAAGGGAAGAATCCGAATTGATAAGTATAGTCAACAATCTATCAAGATTATCCAGAACATGGGATATAATTTGAAGACTATACAAGGTCTCAATCAAGGCAAGGGTAGACGACTACCATTATGTGGTGATCCGTTTTACCAAAAGACTCGTCATGGGTTGAGATATGATCCGTCCCACACGTTTTATGACGATATACAAGAAGAATTCCCTTCTAGCTCTTCGCAATCATCGGATTCAGAAGAAGTTCATTTCATTGAAACGAATATGTCTCGTTCCTCATATGATGAATCTGGACAAGTATTTTCAGTCAATATGGTTAAAGCTGATGATGAATCTGAATTATTTGAAAATGATCCTTGGGCTCAACAGATGGATACTCAGTGGGAACTCCGTTTTAAACAGCGACAGCCACCTACAGAGGGTGAGGTTATCCAGATTGATGTTGGAGATGGAACTACGTCTAAACCAATATTCATCAGTAAGAATCTTCCTGAATATGAAAAAGAACAATTGATAAAACTTATCAAAAAATATATTGACATTTTCGTATGGAGTTATGAGGATATGCCAGGCCTAGATCCTAAAGTTGCTACTCATAAACTCAATATTTTACCTAACGTCAAGCCTGTAAAGCAACAACAACGGCGCTTTAGACCAGATATGATGGATGCAATAGAAGCAGAAGTCAAAAAGTTGATCACATGCAGATTTGTTCCTGAAGAGCAACACCCAGATTGGGTGGCCAATATTATTCATGTCATGAAGAAGAACGGAAAAGTCCGAGTTTGTATAGATTATCGAGATCTTAATGCAGCTTGTCCAAAGGACGAATTTCCACTTCCAATTACTGATGTCATGATAGACAATACATGTGGTTTTGAACGCATGTCTTTCATGGACGGATTCTCAGGATACAATCAGATCAAGATGCATCCAGAAGATGAGAAATATACCGCTTTTCGTGCACCCCTTGGGGTCTACTGTTATACGGTTATGCCGTTCGGTCTTAAAAATGTCGGTGCCACATATCAATAGGCTATGAGCAACATCTTTCAAGAACATCTACGGAAGATAGCTGAATGCTATGTAGATGATATTGCTGTTAAAAGTCGATCAAAGGATGATCACATTCAAGATTTGAGGACAGTATTTGAGTTGATGCGCCAGCATCAATTGAAAATGAACCCTACTAAGTCTTTCTTAGGAGTTTCTAGTGGCAAATTTTTAGGATTTATCATTACTTCTCATGGTATCTATGTCGATCCTGATAAGATTAAAGCAATTCTCGAAATACATCCTCCTCATAATCTGAAAGAACTCCGTGGCTTTCAGGGTCGTATTGCTTATATTAGAAGATTTATATCTAATCTTTCTGGGAGATGTCAACCTTTCTTCCGTCTATTAAAGAAAGGCGTATCTTTTGTTTGGGATGAAGCGTGTCAGAAAGCCTTCAATGATATCAAGCAATACCTTACAAACCCACATGTTCTGGTACCTTCGGTAGTAGGAAGGCCATTTTTGCTATATGTTCGAGCCTTAGATCACTCACTTGGCGCTCTTCTTGTACAGAAAAGTGATATGGGTCATGAGCAAGCAATATATTATCTGAGCAGAATGATGGTCGGAGCTGAACACAGGTATACTCCTGTGGAAAAGGAATGTCTAGCTTTGGTTTTTGCCGTCCAAAAGACAAGACATTATGTGATAGGATAGACTATTCATGTCATTTCCAGAATAAATCCCATTCGGGTATTGATGAGAAAATCTAGCATTCTTAACTCCAGGTTGGCCACCTGGGCGATGTTGCTTACTTCTTATGACATGGTTTATGTACCTCAGAAATCAATAAAGGGTCAAGCATTAGCCTATTTCTTAGCTGCTCACCCTATACCTGAAACATCAAAATTATATGAGGACATTCCAGATGAAGTCATGGATTGTAACCTGACTTTGAAGAATGACATATGGTAATTATATTTTGATGGAGCATCACGAGTATGACCTAAAGGCAATATTGTCTCTGGGGTAGGAATCGTCTTGGTTTCTTCTGACAAAATGGTCATATACCATGCCTATTCTCTCAATGAACCATGCTCCAATAATGTAGCAGAATATAATGCTCTATTAATCGGTCTCCAAGTAGCAAAACAACTGGATATTGAGTTCCTAGAAGCTTATGGAGATTCTCAATTGATCGTTAATCAAGTTAGAGGGACTTATGAAGTCAGAAATCCTGATCTCATCCCTTATCATCATGTGGTAGTCGAGTTGGTCCTTTTATTCAAAGGATTCTTCATTGAATTTGTACCACGCTCTCAGAATGTGGAAGCTGATGCTCTTGCTAGTTTAGCTGCAGACCTGGCTATTCCAATCCGAAGACAAAATATAATTACTTTGTTCGATCGAGACTTGTTCTGTGTTAAGAATAATTTGTATATTGAACAAAGTTATACTACAGAGTCAAGTTCCCAGCAGAAAGATTGGAGAACTCCATTCATTGATTATGCAGTCCATGGAATTTTGCCTGAAGATCCAAAAGAAGCTGCATCAATCAAAAGACGATCGTTTCGATTTTATTATGATTCGTCTTTACATATGCTATAC
This sequence comes from Iris pallida, assembly GCA_029216955.1. Classification (NCBI taxonomy): domain Eukaryota; kingdom Viridiplantae; phylum Streptophyta; class Magnoliopsida; order Asparagales; family Iridaceae; genus Iris; species Iris pallida. The sequence goes on from JANAVB010035019.1 coordinate 25,964, forward strand.
GTCGTTCTTATGATGGACTCTTGCTGCGTTGTCTCTCAGAAAGTGAAGCTAAACAAATACTACGAGAAGCTCATAATGGTATTTGTGGTGCTCATCAACCAGGTCCTAAATTACAAGACCGCATTCGAAGAATGGGGTATTATTGGCCTTCTATGATAGCAGATGCCGTAGACTATGCCAGAAGATGTAAAGTATGTCAGATTCATGCTGATTTTATTCATCAACCGTCTGAATTTCTACATCCTACAGCAGCCTCTTGGCCCTTTGAAGCTTGGGGTATGGATGTCATTGGTCCTATTAATCCACCTTCTGTCAAGGGACATCGGTTTATATTAGCTATAACCGATTACTTTTCTAAGTGGGCAGAAGCAATTCCCCTTGCTGAAGTGAAAACATCTAACGTGATCAGCTTCATCAAGCACCATGTCATTTATCGCTTCGGGATCCCTCGACGAATAATTTATGACAATGGTCCACAATTTGCCAGTCAGGCATTTTATCGATTCTGTGATCAGAATCGAATTCAGAATTTGGCTTCTACGGCTTATAATCCAGCTGCTAATGGTTTAGCCGAAGCTTTCAATAAGACGATCATTAAACTTCTCAAAAAGTTTGTCTCTTCTAATAAACGTGATTGGAATGAAAAACTTGGAGAGTGTTTATGGGCTTATCGAACAACAGTCCGGACTCCTACTGGTTTTACACCATTCTTATTGGTTTATCGATGTGAAGCTGTCCTCCCATTGGAAATCCAGATCCCATCTCTACGAATAGCCATTGCTAATGAACTAACTACGGAGAATAATGATCGCTTATGACTCCAAGAACTTGAAGGATTGGATGAGAAACGTCTTCAAGCACAACAATACATTGAACTATATCAAGCCCGCATATCTCGAACTTTCAATCGTAAAGTTAAAGAGAGGGTATTCAAAGTTGGCGAACTTGTATTAGCCGTTCGGAGACCGATGGTGATGACTCATAAAAGTAAAGGAAAATTTCAAACAAAATGGGAAGGCCCTTATGTAATTGAGTCCGTATTTTCCAATGGTGCCTATCGATTATCAAAGCCCAATGGAGATCTGCTCATGATGCCAATCAATGGCAAATTTCTTAGGAAATACTATGTATAAAAAAAAGAGGGAAGACAGAATAAAAATAAAGTTTCTTTTATTACTATTTTTGTTCAAAACAAAAGGTCAAGGACGAGGACCACTGCCTCCCTTATTGAATACATAGTCAGTTAATGTCTCGAAGGCATTGTTACCTGAGTTCATAAAAAACTTGCAGGCGGCCATCCTCAGTGCTTCTTCTTCAGGAGTTTTTTATGGCTCTACTAAGAATGCAAGGATATCTTGTGATGGCTTGGGAGTAGAAGAGCTGTTGCCTACTTGAGTCGGGCCAGCCACTGTTGGCTCAACGGGACACATCTCAGTGACGTCCTCAAATTTCCTGAAGACTTAATTCTTTTGTGGTACATCCTCGGAAGACATTTTCAATAGGGAAGTAGAAATAAGAATGAAAAGATTACAGAAAGTTCTTACCTATTTATAGAAGAGGACTGTTGATGAACCGGTCTTTGAGATTGAGAACAACTTTTCATTCCCGAAAAGATCGGTCCATTCGTTCTATCGGGTTCATTCATTTAATTACGGAATCGAATCAATGCTTTCTTTTTCCGAAAATTATGAGTCATTCATACATTAAGATGGACTTATATACTCTTGACATCTGTTTCCTTAGTCCCCAGCTACCAAGGTTGGGTTAAGCTGATTTCTTGTCTCCTGGGAGAGGGATTTTTATATCTTCTATTTTATCAATTGATTAGAAAGTGGGATTCGCTATTTATCATGTTTTTATGACCTCTGGATAAATACTATATCTACTTACTTTTTCTATCTATCACTTCTATTTGACCTCTGCATAGATATTAATCTAATTTTCTTTTGAGTTCATATATACTATTATGTCCATATTACCTCGGATAGTATTGTATACTCTAAAAACATAAAACAAGATTTCATTATCTATCATGTCCATATTACATCCAGATAGATACAAATCATTGAGCATAGAAGACTTATCATTTCCATTCCCATATCATCAAAAAAGTCTATTACATTTCTTAGACTTTCTTACAAGTTATAATGGAAATCTATTACATTCTTGGATTTTCATTCTATACACACAACGATAGCCTAATGGAGATCTGCTTCTTCTTTGGATCTTCTTCGTCGGATTCGTTGTTGGTGTCAATTCCTTGCTGTCTAAGCCTTTGTGGCGACCAGAACAGAAGGAATCAAACTCTGGTCTTCTCTCTCAGACGAGAGGAGAATTCCAGAGTATGGCAGCCCGAAGACGTGTTGCTGCCAATACAACTGGTGGATTAGGGGCGGCCTTCCAGAGGAGATAGGAATGTATCCAGCATTGGGATACGATTCCTAGTTCTGCCGCGAAAGGAACTCTACTATTCGATTTCTCGGGATAGAGTTGACTCCACCATCCAACTCTCCGTGTATAAAGGCTCTTCCTACCAACAGAGGAAGACCCTTTTATCTCACGAAGAGTTCTGAGTTGTCTGATTTGCGCGTCAAAAGTGCATGAGCTCCCTGATGTTAATGTCAGAAGAACGCTCTTCACAGTGCCAAAGTCACCAATGCCGGTTCTGGAAAAGCTCTTTTAGCCAAACTTCTGCAGAAAACAACAAAGAAGAAGTATTTTAAACAAAAGTACCAACAGATGCATATGAGACGCTAACTAAACAGATGCTCATGCATCTTATTTTATCTTCAACTGACTACAAGGCTTTTTACGCCAGTGTCTCAGGTATACCACTATTCAGCAAGGCTTTTACGCTAGTGCTTCAGCAAGGCTTTTACGCTAGTGCTTCAGCAAGGCTTTTACGCCGGTGCTTCAGGTGTACCACTATTCAACAAGACTTTTATGCCGGTGCTTCAGGTGTACCACTATTCAGCAAGGCTTTTACGCTGGTGCTTCAGGTGTACCACTATTCAGCAAGGCTTTTACGCCGGTGCTTCAGGTGTACCACTATTCAGTAAGGCTTTTACACCAGTTCTTCAGAAAATTCAAAGACAGATAATTGCTTACGATCAGACTTACTACTTAGGTCAAATGGTTTGGCTCTAATAGTGGATGAAGCTACATCTGGTGATTGGGCGTACAATGGAACACCATTGGAAAGCATCGCCATTGTCATTTGTTGGAGAACGACATTGCAAAAAGTTATCTTCAGAGGAATGAGAATAAGAATATATGAAACATTCTCGGCTATTTATAAAGACTGAAGAAACTATTGGGAGTCTATTTCGGGAAAAGATCCTATTGAAAGGCTCTCGTGACCCCAAGATAGACGCCACGTGTTGGTTTGTTTCTTGGGAATTAACAACCATAGAAACAGTCAAAATAAGTGCTGAACAGTTCTATATACCAACAGATGAGATTAACATCAGACTTTATTTATAAAAAAGGGGAAGTGGCCCCCTACAGATAAAAGACTCGCAAAAATATCATTTTTTCTCTCCCTCGTCAGGCTGACGAAGAGAAGTACCTAGTTCATGCATATTGCGAATCCCAGAGCGGCGCATCAAATTAAGAAATGCTTCGGCATTTCCTGGCCCTTCGTACGTAGTTGGGGGACCACCATCGATGCGACTAAAGACTGCAGGAGTCAGTCCAAAGCACTCTAAAAGGTTGCATGCTCGCTCAAAATTAAGCCTGGAGCTCGAAGCCTCTTTGTTAGTAATCTCGTTCTTTGGCGCCATGTCACTATGAGGATGAATGACAAGAGGGAAGAATTTCTTCTTATTTATACAATTAAGCCAACTCTTCATATTCCTCTTTGGAAACTGCTCATTATTATTGTAAACTCGGAAAAACGAAAAGGCATTCGAAAGTCTCGAGAAAGAAATTCATTGTGACGGTTGATTGTTAACCGACACTATTGAAAATTGAACCGACTGTTGGATATCCCCGCTTTTATGCGGATGACGGTTGCGTATCCCAAATTTTACGCTGACTGATCAAATCTCAACTTTTACGCTTCTGTTCAAAGTGTTTCAAATTTTGGAGATATTTGAAAACTTTGAAGGGGGTCTTGTAGGAGCGTAAAAAGTGCTTCAGAGAAAGAGTCAAAGAGATGAATCATTTTCATTCATAAATGATTAATTTTACGCCAAACAGAGCGGTTAATCTCTTTACGCCCAAGACAAGGCTAATCACTTTACGCCTAAAGCAGGGTGATCACTTTACGCTCGGATCTACACCCATGGTTTTACGCCAAGGACAGAGCAGCCACTTTTATACTGGACAAAGCTGTCAAATCTCGCATTTAATACAAACTCTGACATGGAGATATTAATGATGGCATATATCACAAAGGGATTTATTTTTACACAGAGACCAATGTTGTCGTTTAGTGTGTGGATTGAGCTACTTTACGCTCAAACTACGGCTTGTTTTACGCACGAAGATTATACGAGCCTTTATGCTCAACAGTCGACGTGTGCGTAAAGTCTATTTGAGCTGCTTTTACGCTCAAGGTTATTTAATAATCACTTTACGTGGGAAGTCTATGTCAAGGCTATTTTACGCCAAATCTACTGCTTTACGCTCAGAGTACATTGGGGCTATTTTTACGCCCTATTCTCCTCCACCAGTTTGGAACGTGGTTTGCTTACGTGGCTTTCTTGCCATTTTTCTCGAAGAACATATGTACATGCATCCTATTCTTACTGAAGTGATGGGACACATGTCATCATATGCAGAGGATGGCTTCGATCATGGGTGGCAGTTGTTAGCGTAAAGATGGAACTTTTGCTGAGTTTTTACGCACAAGAGCCCAAGTCTATAAGTAGACTTATTTTTCTCATAATGGGGGGAGGACACACACAGAGACATGACAAAATACAGAGATCAGAACATAGAGATTTTGATTCTCCAGAGCATTCTTCTTTAATCTTTCTTTCAGAACAGAGTGAAGCAAAGCAGGAAAGCATTCGGCCTCGCCATCAGTGCCCAAGTGCGTCGATACCTTTCTGGTGACTTAGTTCTTCCAGTTGTTCTACTTCAAGTAGTGATCTTCATCATCATCATATGGTCCAAGGAACAAAGTGATCATTTACGAATCAGACTTCTACAGTAATACTTTCCCAGAATCAAATTTGTACTTCTTGTACTTTTTTTTCTCGTTTTATTTTCAAAAGCCAATTCCTCAAGGCATTTTGTTAAGTGAAACAGCGACTGAGAAATGAGATTCTTATGCGGCTGTGAAATGAGATTGGGAAATAAATAATCCATGCGGCTGAGAAATGAGATTGGGAAATAATTAATCCATGCGGCTGAGAAATGAGGTTCTCATGCGGCTGTGAAATGAGATTGGAAAATAAATAATCCATGCGGTTGAGAAATAAGATTGGGAAATAATTAGTCCATGCGGCTGAGGAATAAGGTTCTTATGCGGCTGTGAAATGAGATTGGAAAATAATTAATCCATGCGGCTGAGGAATGAGGGACCCATCTTCTCAGAAAACCTGAGAAGGGTGGTCATAGAACCCTTGGCTTCCAAGCTCCATAAAACCTTCACCGTAAGTCCAAATTTGGACTTCTATGTCAAAATGGGGTAGAACGAAATTCTCTACAACATGGAACCATCAAAACTTGGAAATAACAATGTTAAATAGATCAAAATTCAAGAAATCCGAAAATACTATAAACTTAGATCTAGAAGAATTTAGCCATAGAAATTGAAAATGTCAAGCACTAAAGTATCTTAAAATATTGAGAGGAAGACAATGGAACAACAAAAATGGAGATCCATCAAGAAGCAAGTTGGCACTTGCCTATCTCTTCTAGAATGGTAGGAGAGTTATGAGGAAGAAGAAGAGTAATGAAGAGAGAGAAAGGATTTGGGGCTTTAAATGAAGGGGTGGTGGTAGGTGGGGGTTTGTTTCGGTTCATGATGAACCAACATAATTAAACCAATCCAAGCCGAACCTAAAACAAGGCTAAAGTAGAGTATAAAAGCAGAAAGTAAAATGCTGGAATAAAATATAGAAAAATAATTAGCAGAAAATTAAAGGAATTTAAATACAGAACCATACATGATAAATATTAAATGAATACATTCCAGCAGTACATGTATTTAGAATACTTATTCTGGGAACGGGAAGTGACATCTCTACCCTCCTTAGAAAAATTTTGTCCTCGGAATTTCAGATCCAAGCATGATAGAAACGTCAAAGCTAAACTAATCTAAATACAAGTAAATTGAGTAAGTAATCATTCTACAATGATAATAACAAGTAATGTATCTACATCTAACAATCTACAATATTAAGTAATTCTACTCATAAGGTAACAAGCATAAGGAGTTAAGACAATCAAGGTATACAGAAAGAAATATACCTTGTGAGTCAAACAGGTGTGGATACCGTGATCGGATGTCATCCTCACGTTTCCACGTTGACTCCCCTAAAGAGTGATGACCCCAAGCAACCCGGACAAGGCCAATTGTTCGATTCATGAGTATCTTCTCTCTTCGGTCCAAAATAGACACAGGATGTTCCTCGTAAGACAGGTTGGTACCAACAACCAGCTCAGAATGATCAAGGATATGTCTTGGGTCCGATACATACCTTCGCAACTGAGATACATGAAATATGTCATGTACCTCTCGTAACGAAGGTGGAAGGGATAAACGATAAGCAACATCGCCTATCCTATCAAGGATAACAAATGGGCCCACGTACCGCGGACTCAACTTCCCGCGAACGCCAAACCTAATGACCCCACGGGTAGGTGAGATCCGCAAGAACATGTGGTCCCCAACAGAAAACTCTAGCGGCCTACGATGCTGGTCCGCCCAATGACGATGTCGATCCTGTGCAACTCGAAGTCGCTCTCCAATTCCCTTAACCACTTCAACGGTCTGGATAATTATTTTTGGGCCTAGCATCTTTCTCTCCTCGATATCGTCCCACGCTAGCGGCGACCTACACTTCTTACCATATAGTGCTTCGAATGGTGCCATCTGGATACTAGCTTGATAGCTGTTGTTGTACGAGAATTCGACTAAGTGCAGGTGGCTCTTCCAAGACCCTCCAAAATCTAGCGTGCAAGCTTGTAACATATCTTTTAAAGTCTGAATTGTTCTTTCTGATTGCCCGCCTGTCTGTGGATGGTAAGCCGTACTAAATCTTAACTTGGTACCCAAGCTATGATGTAAGCTCTTCCAAAAATATGATGTAAAATGGGTATCTCTGTCTGAAATAATACTGACTGGGACCCCATACTGCCTGACTATCTGCTGCATATACAATTCTGCCAACTTCTCCGTAGATTGGCCTACTCTAAAAGAAAGAAAATAGGCCACCTTTGTAAGCCGATCTACGATTACCCAAATAGCATCCTTACCACTTGGTGATCTCGGTAAACCGGTCACAAAGTCCATTGTGATATGCTCCCACTTCCATTCCGGGATAGGAAGCGGTTGCAATAATCTAGCTTATCTCTACTGCTCTGCCTTCACTAGCTGACATATCAAGCAACGGGAAACGAACCTAGCTATCTCCCTCTTCATCCCGTTCCACCAGAAGTGCTGCTTGATATCTTGGTACATCTTGGTCCCTTCAGGGTGTACAGAATAGTGAGACTGTGAGCTTCTGTCATAACCTCCTGTCTGATATCTCCACTAGGCACACATAGACGTAACCCAAACCTAAGTGTACCATCCTCATGAATCTGTATCTCCTTCCTGAGTCCTGACTCACATTCTGCCCTAAGCTTCTGAATCCTTGGGTCTTGTGCTTGAGCTGCCTTGATCCTGTCTACCAAGTCAGATTAAACTTGTAGACTCGCCAGAACTCCTATATCACTATGAAGTATAACCTCGATGCCTATCTCCTGAAGATCTTCTAAGATATGCCTCTGTGTTGTTAACATAAATGCGCCGCCTCTCCTACTAAGAGCATCTGCTACCACATTAGCTTTACCTGGATGATACTGAAGCTCCACGTCGTAATCCTTTATCAACTCTAACCATCTTCTCTGTCTCATGTTCAGTTCCTTCTGGGTAAAGATGTACTTCAGACTTTTATGGTCTGTGTACATGTCTACTCGGTCACCATATAAGTAATGCCTCCATAGCTTCAAAGCAAATACTACTACTACCAACTCCAAGTCATGAGTTGGATAATTCTTCTCGTGGTCTCGAAGCTGCCTAGATGCATATGCTATCACCTTCCCATGCTGCATGAGGACACATCCAAGTCCTTTACCCGATGTATCATAATAAATGGTAAAACCTTCGGGTCCAACTGGCAATGTAAGAATAGGTGCTGATATCAACTTCTGCTTCAGATTCTCAAATGATGCCTGGCATTCTGCCGACCAGACGAATGGCACGTCCTTCTGTGTCAAACGGGTCATGGGTGCTAAAAGTCTTATAAAATCTGATACAAACCTTCTGTAATATCCTGTCAATCCCAAGAAACTCCGCACATCTGCTACGGTCTTGGGTACTGGCTAACTCTCTACTGCTTCTACCTTCTTGGGATCCACTGCTACTCCAGCTCCTGATACGATGTGCCCTAAAAATGAAATATGGTCTGACCAAAACTCACACTTGCTGAGCTTGGCATACAACTGGTTCTCTCTCAGAACCTGTAACACCTTCCGGAGGTAGTCTTCATGCTCCTCTTCACTAGTTGACTATACAAGAATGTCGTCGAGAAACACAACGACAAATTGATCCAAGTTCGGCATAAAGATACGATTCATCAAATCCATAAAGATTGCTGGAGCGTTGGTCAAACCAAACGGCATTACTTAGAATTCATAATGTCCATACTTCGACCTGAATGCTGTCTTGGGAATGTCCTCCTTTCGAACCCTCACTTGGTGATACCCTGAACGAAGATCTATCTTGAAGAAAACTCTAGCTCTGCTCAACTGATCAAACAAGTCGTCGATCCTGGGTAGTGGGTACTTGTTCCTTACTGTTGTCGCGTTAAGCTTCCTATAATCGATGCACAATCTGGATGACCCATCCTTCTTTTCTACAAGTACTACTGGTGATGTCCATGGTGATATGCTAGCTTGGATGAACTTCTTCTCCTTCAGTTCCTCTAAGTGCTGACATACCTTGGCCTGCTCTGAGTCTGCCATTCTATAAACTCGATTTGATATCGGTTTAGTTCCAGGTGCCAATTCTATACTGAACTCAATATCTCTAACCGGTGGTAGACCTAGAAGTTCTTCGAGAAATACGTCCAGAAACTCTTCAACTACCTTCGGAACTTGAACTTCTTCCATTGCCGTCACTACTCCCTGCTCTGGTCGAGTTGCCACTGATCTGACTAAGGTGGACCTCTTCTTGCCTAGAATATCAAAAGATACACTTCCTCTACGACAATCTATTGTCGCATGACTATCTTTCAGCCAGTCCATGCCTAAGATAACGCCGAAAATGCCTGCCCTCGACCTCCTTGTTGGTTTTCATGCTGCGGCCTAGCCTGATACTGTTGCTGGCCCCTGCCTCGATGGTGCTGGGGTGGTCTATGCTGGTGTTGCTGTATCGTCGGTCCCTGCTGTCGAAACATCTGAGCTTGCGTCATGAACGGGCGCTGTGCCAACGGCCTCACTGCTATCGCTGGTCCTCGATATTGTCCTATCCCTGGTGCTGGCAGAGCAGGAAAATCCTGTACTGGTCCTCCTGACCTCGAATTCATAGGACATGTGGTAACCCGATGATCTGTGTTTCCATATATCAAATACTGCCCGTTCAATGTCCGACACACATCTCTAGTGTGCCCTACCTTCCTACAATAAGTGCAGCCCGCTGGGGGTTGCTGGTTCTTCCTCTGTTGCTGTTGCTGTTGCTGCTGCCTGACTGGTGGTGCTGGCCCTCGCACTGCTACATCGTGAATGCGAATGCCAGGGGACGGTGCTGTTGCTCGGGGCGCTGCTCCCCCTCCTCCTTCAATCTGACTGTGGGATCTCTTCTGACCTCCAGTCCTTGTCGTGATCCTCTGAGCGGTGATCTCATGCCTTCGAGTGGCCGTCAATATCTCATCGAAAGTCTGATAATTGTGCCCCTCTATCAACTGCAAGAGTTCAAGATGAAACCCTTGCTGAAACCTCATAGCCCTCTGGCTCTCTATGGCTACCATCTCCGGGATGAACCTACTCAATCTGCAGAACTCCGCTGCGTAAGCATCTACCGTCTTGTCGACCTGCTTGAGGTTGATAAACTTCTGTTGCAGCTCAAACTGCGCCACAACTCCATAGTACTTCGTCTTGAACCTTGCAGTAAAATCGTTCCAAGCAACAGGATGTCTGATGCCTACTTCCTCTGATGCCCACCAATCACGTGCGAGATCCTGAAGTAACAATTTTACTTGATCCACACGTTCTTCCGTTGGTACCTTAGCTGCCGTCAGAATAGCCTCAATATCCTTAATCCATGCATCTGCTAAGATGGCATCCTCCGTGCCCTCGAAACGACGGGGGTTGTACTTGCAAAACTTGGCTGATGCTCATGAATCTGGCCTTGCCCCTCTTTCTAAAGTTGTCTGCAACCCTTGGTTGAGTAGTACATTCTGTTCCTGCAACTGAGCGTGCATGCGCTGCTGGGCTAACATCTGGTGTTGCTGAGTAGCCATCATCCCTCTCATGATCTCCAGAAGGGCCGGTATGTCTACTCCCACAGGGGTAGGTGGAACTGTTGGTGGTGGTAGAACCTCCGGATACTGCGATCCAGTTGCTGCTTCTACTATCACTTCTTCTTGAATAGCCTCTTGGGGTAGTACTGGCCCTTGTTGCTGATCAACCTGGTCAGGTTGTCCATGTTGCCCTTATTGATGTTGTCCAGCTCTGACAGATACGGACGAAGTGCCCCTAAAAAGGGACAAGAGAACAATCAAACGACCGGACAGGAAAGATCAATAAAGTCAAAAGATACTGGAATGTCATGCTAGAGTTGAGAATAACGAATCATGAGATCAAGGGGAACATGTGTGATTGAGACATCCTATAAATCAAAACACCCCACAAGTCTGAAATCAGACCTGCATGGGCCACCACTAAAACCTTGTCATACCCCAGAACCAGAATACTGGAGAGCGGGGGAATGACTCAGCCAGCTACGTATTATGGGTAGATGAATACCGTATAATACGATCAATGCTGTCTAAAAGACAAGGGAGTGCATACTGCATAAAAGTCTCGTTATGGTCACTTCACACCTATTGTCTCAATCATTCAAACAAGAAACAGTAATAGAGAACATATAAGGTAAAGCAGTAAGGCGTCCCAAACACTTAGTCAAAATGTTCTTGATATCTGGCTTTACTAAACATAGCCAGATGATATAGCAACGTATACACAATTGTTATCAGCTGCAGTCTGACTTAATTACAAATACGTAAAAGTAAATGCAAGACTATCCGACTAACATGTCGGTACCAAGCGGCAAAATATAAAGTAATTAAAAAAATGAGCGGGGAAGTAAAGAACCCACTCGAGTCCTCCTGCGATCATTCCTCTAGTATTGACCATCTTGGAGGTAGAAGTAAGCTGAGTCCTCGGGGACCGGCTCTAAATCTGGCCATGCAAAACCAGAGAGGTTAGACCTCTAATAGCAAGTACCGCAAGGAAGCACGATATAAGGAATTAAACCAGTGAATAAGCGAATATAATAATAGATCTCTGCTTGCTACTGGGATTCACGTAACATCACAACACTTCGAACCAACTTTCCAACCAAACAAGGACAGAAGTTGGTCCGTCATGTCCTGACGCTCTGATCATCTCAGTTAGGTAGCAGAGTAGGTGCAGTACACAAACAAATCAACTTAAACGGCCATCCAACTCCTACGGCTTACTACTGTGAGTCCCAAGTTATCCTGGAATTATGCAATGAGGATTTCTCAGTTCTTACTATGGACAAGCAAGGCTAGTCTATCCAATCAATCAATTGTACTAATCATGAATTAGACGAGTCCCAGCGGGACGCCCGTCATCAATATACAATATACAATAATATAAGCAGATATCGCTCCCTACCCGTGTGGCAGATTTGCAGTATCTGTGGGAACCAGCCAGCCTGTTGGGCACTAATAGTCCCAAAGAGGGCTGCCATGTAAGAACTCGGGAATCCATTCTCTCCATGCAATCATTATTTTATTTAACTTAGTAGCCTTTACGTTAAGTGAAATCACATGCCGTGGGTCATGGTCATTCAGAATGAGTACTTCCGTACAAGTACGATATGCCCAGCTCTACAACGATACCCGTGCGGTTAGGTTGTCGGTCTTACATAGCATAATGCAACAATTAAAACTAACCACGGAATAATCATGCCTTGACCATAAAGTACACATGCTGCTTTCGTAAAATAAATAAATAAATTGTAGCATGCATGTATCTATATGCCAATATTCGGGATTGGCCAATCGATTTCAATATTTCATAGTTGATATGAACGTGTCTTATTCCATTCAATTAAATAAGACGACTAGCCAGTCTCTTAGTTCCAACTAGGAACACATGTCAATTATAAATCAAGATAACAATCAATGTTAATTAATGCCAAATTCGGGAAATAAAATCCATCTCATGCGGTTGGGAAATAAAAATCTCATGCGCCTGAGAAATATGATTGGAAAATAAATAATCCATGTGGCTGAAAAATGAGATTGGAAAATAATTAGTCCATGCGGCTGAGAAATGAGATTCTCATACGGATGTGAAATAAGATTGGGAAATAAATAATCCATGCGGCTGAGAAATGAGATTGGGAAATAATTAATCCATACGGCTAAAAAATGAGGTTCTTATGCGGTTGTGAAATTAGATTGGAAAATAAATAATCCATGCGGCTGAGAATGAGATTGGAAAATAATTAATCCATACGACTTGGAAACGAGGTTCTCATGCGGCTGTGAAATGAGATTGAGAAATAAATAATCCATACGGCTGAGAAATGAGATTGGAAAATAATTAATCCATGCGGCTGAGAAATGAGATTGGGAAATAATTAGTCCATGCGGCTGAGAAATAAGATTCTCATGCGGCTGTAAAATGAGATTGGGAAATAAATAATCCATGCGGCTGAGAAATGAGATTGGAAAATAATTAGTCCATGCGGCTGAGAAATGAGATTCTCATGCGGCTGTGAAATGAGATTGGAAAATAAATAATCCATGCGGCTGTCAAATGAGATTGGAAAATAATTAATCCATGCGGCTGAGAAATGAGGTTCTCATGCGGCTGTGAAATGAAATTGGGAAATAAATAATCCATGCGGCTGAGAAATGAGATTACAAAATAATTAGTCCATGCGGCTGAGAAATGAGGTTCTCATGCGGCTGTGAAATGAGATTGGGAAATAATTAATCCATGCGGCTGAGGAATGAGGGACCCATCTTCTCAGAAAACCTTAGAAGGATGGTCATGGAACCCTTGGCTTCCAAGCTCCATAAAACCTTCACCGTAAGTCCAAATTTGGATTCCATAGGTAAAAATGGGGTAGAACAAAATTTTCTACAACATGGAACCATCAAAACTTGGAAATAACAATGTTAAATAGATCAAAACCCAAGAAATCCAAAAATACTATAAACTTAGATCTAGAAGAATTTAGCTATAGAAATTAAAAATGCCAAGCACTAAAGTATCTTAGAATATTGAGAGGAAGACAATAGAACAACAAAAATGGAGATCCATCAAGAAGCAAGTTGGCACTTGCCTATCTCTTCTAGGTTGGTGGAAGAGTTATGAGGAAGAAGAAGAGTAATGAAGAGAGAGAAAGGGTTTGGGGCTTTAAATGAAGGGGTGGTGGTAGGTGGGGGTTTGTTTCGGTTCATGATGAACCAACATAATTAAACCAATCCAAGCCGAACCTAAAACAAGGCTAAAGCAGAGTATAAAAGCAGAAAGTAAAATACAGAAATAAAATACAGAAAAATAATTAGCAAAAAATTAAAAGAATTTGAATACAGAACAATACATGATAAATATTAAATGAATACATTCCAGCAGTACATATATTTAGAATACGTATTCTGGGAACGGGAAGTAACACTTCTGCTCTTCTGACTCCTCGGATTGTACACGGACTTCCGTACAAAAACAACGCTGGTGCAAAGCTTCTCTTCTCTATAACAGGCTCTGTTTACTTGTGTTAAGAAACACTTATAAATTTTTGTAACTCTCTGAATGTATTCTGTATATTCTGCCTGTGAGAGAGAAGAGACTTTATATTGGCCCAAGTAGCAACTGCCCGGTTAGCACAACATTCGGGACGTAGTAATAACCACTCTGAACGTGCAGTAACCGCTCAGATCATGCAAAGGCACGATCTGAAGCAAGTTGTGCCACTCTAGCAAACAGCGTGCCTTGCATCTTGCGCACAGAGCCACTTACGCCACACGTCTTGTGCGCCTTGCGCCATATGCACATTGCGCCACTAGCGCAACCTGGCGCAACCTGTGCGTAGCCTGCACACAACCTGGCACAACTTGTGCGTAACCTGCGTGCAACATGGCGCACCCTGGACTGACGTGCTAAGTGCAAAGTGCGCCAACAAAATGCCACATTACGTCTCATGAGCCCATGAGCCCAAGTCCGTGTCCGTGTCCCTGTCCGTGTCCGAGTCCGAGTCCGAGTCCGATTCTCTAAGCCCCTACGGGGCTTAGCTCCCATGGAAATAAATTTTCTAAGAGCAAAAAGCGTGAATGCTTTTAGTTATTTATTTAGCCTTTTTTCCATTAGAAAAATAACCCCACATGGCACACCCATGTGCACCTCCACACCACATGTGCATCTCTAAACTAGCATAGCTAATATATAGAGATACAACTCCTTTGGCCTAGCCGATGTGGGACTAAAATTTCTAATACAAAGGCCAAAACCTAATAATTTCAGTTACAATCAATTATTTCTAGTCGATTTCACTATTCTACGAGCATTTGATTCGTATTTTAATTAGAGTCAATTATCTATACTCGTTTTCACCATTTTATGAGCATTTGATTAATTATTGATGTTGAAAATTATATTTCCTACCCGTTTTCATGATTCGACGCCACTTTTTATATATCATATTTGGGTTAGAATCATGCATTTGCGGTCGGTTTTACTAGTTTACTCCCATTCTATACCATATTTCAATTAAAATAACCCATCTATACTTATTTTCACCGTTGTACACCCATTTCATACCCTACTTCCGTTAGAATCACCTATTTATACTCGTTTTTACCATTGCACGACTACTTTATACCATATTTCATACAATTATCCATCTAATAATCGTTTCGTCATTGTATGCTCATACTATATCATATTTCATTTAGAATCATTTACTTATACTCGTTTTCACCATTCTACGAGCATTTGATACATTATTTTGGTTATAAATAACATTTCTATACTCGTTTTCACAAATCTACGCCACTTTCTTACCATATTTTGGTAAGAATCATGCATTTGTACTTGGTTTCGCCAATTTTTCCCATTCCATACCATATTTCGATTAAAATAACCCTCCTATACTCGTTTTCACCGTTGTACACCCTTTTACACTATATTTTCGTTAGAATCACCCCATCTATACTCGTATTTAGCATTGCAGGACTACTTTATACTATATTTCGGTTATATTTACCCATCTAATACTCATTTTCATCATTGTATTCTCATTATATACCATATTTCAGTAACAATCAATTGTTTATACTCGTTTTCACTATTCTAAGAGCATATGATAAATTATTTCGGTTAGAAATAACATTTCTATACTCGTTCCCGCAAATCTATGCCATTTTTTTTACCATATTTTGGTAAGAATCACGTATTTATACCCGATTTCACCAATTTACTCCCATTTTTATATAATATTTTGATTAAAATAGCCATTTTATACGCGTTTTCACCGTTGTACACCCATTTTACACTATATTTTTGTTAGAATCACCCATCTATACTCGTTTTTACCACTGCACGACTACGTTATACCATATTTTGGTTATAATTAACAATTTTATACTCGACTTTATCATTGTATACTCATACTGTTCAGTACTTCAGTTGGAGTCAATTATTTATACTCGTTTTTACCATTCTATGAGCATTTGATACATTATTTCGTTTAGAAATAACATTTTATACCCGTTTTCCATAATTATATGCCAATTTTTTATTACCATATTTGGGTTAGAATCGTGCATTTGTAATCGGTTTTACCAATTTGCTTCTATTCTATACCTTTTTTCGATTAAAACAACCCTCCTATACTCATTTTCACCGTTGTACACCCAATTTACACCATATTTTCATTAGGATCGCCCATCTATACTGATTAGTACCATTACACGACTACTTTATGCCATATTTCTGTTGTAGTTACCCATCTAATACTTATTTTCATAGTTGTATGCTCATACTGTACCGTATTTCGGTTAGCATCAATCATTTATACTCGTTTTCACCATTTTACGAGCATTTGATACATTATTTCGGTTAGAAGTAACATTTCAATATTCGTTTACACAAATCTACGCTAATATGGTAAGAATCATGCATTTTGTACTCGGTTTCACCAATTTTCTCCCATTCTATGCCATACTACGAATAAAATAACCCTCAAATACTCGTTTTCACAGTTGTACGTCCATTTTGCACTATATTTTCGTTGGAGACACCCATCTATAATCGTTTTTACCATTGTACGACTAATTTATACCATATTTTGGTTATAATTACACGTCTAATACTCATTTTCGTCATTGTACACATATATTATTTCGTATTTCAATTAGAGTCAATTATTTATACTCGTTTTCACCATTTTACGAGCGTTTGATTAATTATTTCTATGAGAAATTATATTTTCTACCCGTTTCCACAATTCAATGCTACTTTTTCATCACCATATTTGGGGTAGAATCATACATTTGTACCCAGTTTTACCAATTTGCTCCTATTTTATACCTTTTCGATTAAAATAACCCTCATATACTCATTTTTACCGTTGTATATCCAATTTACACCATATTTTCCTTAGAATCGCTCATCTATACTCGTTTTTAGCATTGCAGGACTACTTTATACTATATTTCGGTTATATTTACCCATCTAATACTCGTTTTCATCATTGTATTCTCATAATAGACCCTATTTCAGTTACAATAAATTATTTATACTTGTTTTCACCATTCTACGAGCATTTGATTTGTATTTCAATTAGAGTCAATTATCTATACTCGTTTCCACCTTTTTACGAGCATTTGATTAATTATTTTTGTTGGAAATTATATTTTCTACCCGTTTCCACAATTCGACGCCACTTTTTTTATCTTATTTTGGTTGGAATCATGCATTTGTAGTCGGTTTCATCAGTTTACTCCCATTCTATACCATATTTCGATTAAAATAACCCTCCTATACTCGTTTTCACCGTTGTACGTCCATTTCATACCATACTTCCGTTAGAATCACTCATTTATACTCGATTTTACCATTGCACGACTACTTTATACCATATTTCGTACAATTGTCCATCGAATAATCGTTTCGTCATTGTATGCTCATACTATATCATATTTCAGTTAGAATCAATTAGTTATACTCATTTTCACCATTCTATGAGCATTTAATATATTATTTCGGTTAGAAAAATATATCTATACTCGTTTCCACAAATCTACGCCACTTTTTTACCATATTTTGGTAAGAATCATGCATTTGTACTCCGTTTCACCAATTGTTCCTGGTCTATACCATATTTCGATTAAATTAACCCTCATATACTCGTTTTCATCATTGTACGTCCATTTTACGCTATATTTTCGTTAGAATCATCTATCAATACTCGTTTTTAGCATTTCATGACTACTTTATACTATATTTTGGTTATTTTACCCATCTAATACTCGTTTTCATTATTGTACTCTCATAATATACCGTATTTCAGTTACAATCAATTGTTTATACTCGTTTGATACATTATTTCGGTTAGAAATAACATTTCTATTCTCGATCCCACAAATCTATGCCACTTTTTTTACACTATTTTTGTAAGAACCACGCATTTGTACCCGGTTTCACCAATTTACTCCCATTTCTATACCATATTTCGATTAAAATAGACATCCTATTCTCGTTTTCACCGTTGTACGCCTATTTTACACCATATTTTTGTTAGAATCACCCATCTATAATCGTTTTAACCACAACACGACTACTTTATACCATATTTTGGTTATAATTAACAATTTTATACTCGACTTCATCATTTGTATGCTCATACTGTTCAGTACTTCAGTTGGAGTCAATTATTTATACTCGTTTTCACCATTCTACGAGCATTTGATACATTATTTCGTTTAGAAATAAAAAATTTATACCTGTTTTCCACAATTATATGCTACTTTTATATTACCGTATTTGGGTTAGAATCATGCATTTGTACTCAATTTTACCAATTTCTACCTATTATATACATTTTTTCGATTAAAATAACCCTCCTATACTCGTTTTCACTGTTGTACACCCAATTTACACCATATTTTCGTTTGAAATGCCCATCTATACTCGTTTGGACCATTGTACGACTACTTTATACCATATTTCTATTGTAGTTACCCGTCTAATACTCGTTTTCATTGTTGTATGCTCATACTGTACCGTATTTCGATTAGCATCAAACAATTAAACTCGTTTTCACCATTCTACGAGCATTTGATATATTATTTCGGTTAGAAGTAACATTTCAATACTCGTTTTCACAAATCTACGCCACTTTTTTACCATATTTTGGTAAGAATCGTGCATTTTGTACTCGGTTTCACCAATGTTCTCCCATTCTATGCCATATTTTGATTAAAATAACCCTCCAATACTCGTATACACAGTTGTACCTTCATTCTGTACTATATTTTTGTTAGAATCATCCATCTATACTCGATTTTACCATTGCATGACTAATTTCTACCATATTTCAATTATAATTACACGTCTAATACTCGTTTTTGTCATTGTACATTTATACTATTTCGTATTTCAATTAGAGTCAATTATTTATAAACATTTTCACAATTTTACGAGCATTTGATTAATTATTTTTGTTAGAAATTATATTTTCTACCCGTTTCCATAATTCGACGCTACTTTTTATCATATTTTGGTTAGAATCATGTATTTGTATTCGGTATCACCAGTTTACTCCCTTTCTATGCCATATTTCGATTAAAATAACCCATCTATACTCGGTTTCACCAATTTCTTCCCGTTCTATACCATATTTCGATTGAAATAACCCTCTTATACTCCTTTTCACCGTTGTACGCCCTTTTTACACTATATTTTCTTTAGAATCACCCATCTATACTCGTTTTTTTGCATTGCAGGACTACTTTATAATATATTTCAGTTATATTTATCCATCTAATACTCGTTTTCATCATTGTATTCTCATAATATACCGTATTTCAGTTATAATCATTTTCTTATACTCGTTTTTGTCATTGTATACTTATACTATTTCGTATTTCATTTAGAGTCAATTATTTATACTCATTTCCACAATTCGATACCACTTTTTTTTTATCATATTTTGGTTAGAATCATGCATTTGTAGTCGGTTTTACCAGTTTACTCCCATTCTATACCATATTTTGATTAAAATAACCCATCTATACTCGTTTTCACCGTTGTACGCCCATTTCATACCATACTTCCGTTAGAATCACCCATTTATACTCGTTTTTACCATTGCACGACTACTTTAAACCATATTTCGTTAAATTATCCATCTATTACTCGTTTCATCATTGTATGCTCATATTATATCGTATTTCAGTTAGAATCAATTAGTTATACTCGTTTTCACCATTCTAGGGCATTTGGTACATTATTTCGGTTAGAAATAACATTTTTATACTCGTTTCCACAAATCTACGCCACTTTTTCACCATATTTTGGTAAGAATCGTGTATTTGTACTCGGTTTCACCAGTTTTCTCCCATTTTATGCCATATTTCGATTAAAGTAACCCTCCAATTTTCGTATTCACAGTTGTACACCCTTTCTACACTATATTTTTGTTAGAATCACCGATCTATACTCGTTTTGTGCACTGCAGGACTACTTTATACTATATTTCTGTTATATTGACCCATCAAATACTTGTTTTCGTCATTGTAATCTCATAATATACCGTATTACAGTTACAATCAATTATTTATACTCGTTTTCACTATTCTATGAGCATTTTATACATTATTTTAGTTATAAATAACATTTCTAAAGTCGTCCCCACAAATCTAATCCACTTTTTTTTACCATGTTTTGGTATGAATCACGCATTTGTACCCGTTTTCACCAATTTACTCCCATTTCTATACCATATTTCGATCAAAATAGTAATCCTATACTCGTTTTCACCGTTGTACACCCATTTTACACCATATTTTCATTAGAATCACCCATCTATACTCATTTTTACCACCGTTCAGTACTTCAGTTAGAATCAATTATTTATATTCGTTTTCACCATTCTACGAGCATTTGATACAATATTTTGTTTAGAAATAATATTTTTATACCCGTTTTCCACAATTACGTGCCACCTTTTATTACCATATTTGGGTTAGAATCATGCATTTGTACTCAGTTTTACCAAGTTGCTCATATTCTATACCTTTTTCGATTAAAATAACCCTCCAATAGTCGTTTTCACCGTTGTATACCCAATTTACACCATATTTTTGTTAGAATCGAATCTATACTCGTTTGCACCATTGCCCGACTACTTTATACCATATTTCGGTTGTAGTTACCCATCTAATACTCATTTTCATCGTTGTATGCTCATATTGTACCGTATTTTAGTTAGCATTAATCATTTATACTAGTTTTCACCATTCTATGATACATTATTTTGGTTAGAAGTAAAATTTCAATACTCGTTTCCATAAATCTACGCCACTTTTTTACCATATTTTGGTAAGAATCATGCATTTTGTACTCGGTTTCACCAGTTTTCTCCCATTCTATGCCATATTTCTATTAAAATAACCCACCAATACATGTATTCACAGTTGTACGCCCATTTTGTACTATATTTTCTTTAGAATCACCCATCTATACTCGTTTTCACCATTGTATGACTACTTTATACCATATTACGGTTATAATTACACGTCTAATACTCGTTTTCGTCATTTATACTTATACTATTTGAAATTCCAATTAGAGTCAATTGTTTATACTCATTTTCACCATTTTATGAGCATTTGATAAATTATTTATGTTAGAAATTATATTTTCTTCCACAATTCGATGCCACTTTTTTAATCATATTTCGTTAGAATCATGCATTTGTAGTCGGTTTCACCAGTTTACGCCCATTCTATACCATATTTCGATTAAAATAACCCATCTATACTCATTTTCACTGTTGTACGCCCATTTCATACCATACTTCCGTTAGAATCACCTATTTATACTCATTTTTACTATTGCATGACTACTTTATACCATATTTCATTAAATTATCCATCTAATACTCATTTTGTCATTGTATGCTCATACTATATCGTATTTTAGTTAGAATCAATTAGTTATACTCGTTTTCACCATTCTACGAGCATTTGATACATTATTTCGGTTAGAAATAACATTTCTATACCCATTTTCCACAATTACATGCAACCTTTTTATTACCATAATTGGGTTAGAATCATGCATTTGTACTCGATTTTACCAATTTGCTCCTATTCTATACCATTTTTTCCGATTAAAATAACCCTCCTATAGTCGTTTGTACTGTTGTATACCCAATTTACACCATATTTTCGTTAGAATCGCCCATCTATACTCGTTTGTACCATTGCACGTCTACTTTATACCATATTTCGATTGTGGTTACCCATCTAATACTCATTTTTATCGTTGTATGCTCATACTGTACCGTATTTCAAATAGCATCAATCATTTATACTAGTTTTTACCATTCTACGAGCATTTGATACATTATTTCGGTTAGAAGTAACATTTTAATACTCGTTTCCACAAATATACGCCACTTTTTTACCATATTCTAGTAAGAATCATGAATTTGGTTCTCAGTTTTACCAGTTTTCTCCCATTCTATGCCATATTTCGATTAAAATAACCCTTCAATACTCGTATTCACAGTTGTACGTCCATTTTGCACAACATTTTCGTTAGAATCACCCATTTATACTCGTTTTTACCATTATATGACTACTTTATACCATATTTCTGTTATAATTACACATCTAATACTCGTTTTCGTCATTGTATACTTTATACTACTTCGTATTTCAATTAGAGTCACTTATTTATACTCCTTTTCACCATTTTACGAGCATTTGATGAATTATTTCTGTCCAAATTATATTTTCTACCCGTTTCCACAATTCGACGCCACTTTTTTAAACATATTTTGGTTATAATCATGCATTCGTAGTCGGTTTCACCAGTTTACTCCCATTCTATACCATATTTCGATTAAAATAACCCATCTATACTCATTTTCACCGTTGTACGCCCATTTCATACCATACTTTCGTTAGAATCACCTATTTATACTCATTTTTACTATTGCGTGACTACTTTATACCATATTTCGTTAAATTATCCATCTAATACTCATTTCGTCATTGTATGCTCATACTATATCGTATTTCAGTTAGAATCAATTAGTTATACTCATTTTCACCATTCTACGAGCATTTGATACATTATTTCGGTTAGAAATAACATTTCTATACCCATTTTCCACAATTACATACAACCTTTTTATTACCATAATTGGGTTAGAATCATGCATTTGTACTCGATTTTACCAATTTGCTCCTATTCTATACCATTTTTCCGATTAAAATAACCCTCCTATAGTCGTCTGTACTGTTGTATACCCAATTTACACCATATTTTCGTTAGAATCGCCTATCTATACTCGTTTGTACCATTGTACGTCTACTTTATACCATATTTCGGTTGTGGTTACCCATCTAATACTCGTTTTTATCGTTGTATGCTCATACTGTACCGTATTTCAAATAGCATCAATCATTTATACTAGTTTTTACCATTCTACGAGCATTTGATACATTATTTCGGTTAGAAGTAACATTTCAATACTCGTTTCCACAAATATACGCCACTTTTTTACCATATTCTAGTAAGAATCATGAATTTGGTTCTCAGTTTTACCAGTTTACTCCCATTCTATGCCATATTTCGATTAAAATAACCCTTTAATACTCGTATTCACAGTTGTACGTCCATTTTGCACAACATTTTCGTTAGAATCACCCATTTATACTCATTTTTACCATTATATGACTACTTTATACCATATTTCTGTTATAATTACACATCTAATACTTGTTTTCGTCATTGTATACTTTATACTACTTCGTATTTCAATTAGAGTCACTTATTTATACTCATTTTCACCATTTTACGAGCATTTGATGAATTATTTCTGTTCAAAATTATATTTTCTACCCGTTTCCACAATTCGACGCCACTTTTTTAATCATATTTTGGTTATAATCATGCATTCGTAGTCGGTTTTACCAGTTTACTCCCATTCTATACCATATTTTGATTAAAATAACCCATCTATACTCGTTTACACCGATGTACGCCCATTTCATACCATACTTCCATTAGAATCACCCATTTATACTCGTTTTTACCATTGCACGACTACTTTATACCATATTTCGTTAAATTATCCATCTAATACTCGTTTCGTTATTGTATGCTCATACTATATTGTATTTAAGTTAGAGTCAATTAGTTATACTCGTTTTCACCATTCTACGAGCATTTGATACATTATTTCGGTTAGAAATAACATTTCTATACTCGTTACCACAAATCTACGCCACTTTTTTTACCATATTTTGGAAAGAATCATGTATTTGTACTCGGTTTCACCAGTTTTCTCCCATTCTATGCCATATTTCGATTAAAATAACCCTCGAATACTCGTATTCACAGTTCTACGCGCATTTTGTACTACATTTTCGTTAAAATCGCCCATCTATACTCGTTTTTACCATTGAATGACTACTTTATGCCATATTTCGGTTATATTTACCCATCTAATACTCGTTTTCGTTATTGTATTCGTATAATATATCGTATTTCAGATACAATCAATTATTTATACTCGTTTTCACCATTCTACGAGCATTTGATACATTATTTATGTTAGAAATAACATTTCTATACTCGTTTTCACAAATCTACACCACTTTTTTTAACATGTTTTGGTAAGAATCACGCATTTGTACCCGGTTTCACCAATTTACTCCCATTTTTATACCATATTTCGATTAAAATAGCCATCCTATACTCTTTTTCACCGTTGTACGCCCATTTTACACCATATTTTCGTTTAGAATCACCCATCTATACTCGTTTTTTACCGTTGTACGTCCATTTTACCCCATATTTTTGTTACAATTAACAATTTTATACTCGACTTCATCATTGTATGCTCATACTATTCAGTACATCAATTAGAGTCAATTATTTATACTCGTTTTCCCCATTCTACGAGCATTTGATACATTATTTCGTTTAGAAATAACATTTTTATAACCATTTACCACAATTATATGACACCTTTTTATTACCTTATTTGGGTTAAAATCATGCATTTGTACTCGGCTTTACCAATTTGCTTCTATTCTATAACTTTTTTTCGATTAAAATAACCCTCCTATAGTCGTTTTCAACGTTGTACACCCAATTTACACCATATTTTTGTTAGAATCGCCCATCTATACTTGTTTATACCTTTGCATGACTTCTTTATACCATATTTTGGTTGTAGTTACCCATCTAATACTCGTTTTCATCGTTGTATGCTCATACTGTACCGTATTTCAGTTAGTGTCAATCATTTATACTGATTTTCACCATTCTACAAGCATTTGATACATTATTTTGGTTAGAAGTAACATTTCAATACTCGTTTCCACAAATCTACGCCACTTTTTTACAATATTCTGGTAAGAATCATGCATTTTTTTACTCGGTTTCACCAGTTTTCTCCAATTCTATGCCATATTTTGATTAAAATAACCCTCCAATACTCGTATTCACAGTTGTACGCCCATTTTGCACTACATTTTCGTTAGAATCACCCATCTATACTCGTCTTTACCGTTGCATGACTACTTTATGCCATATTTCGGTTATAATTATGCGTCTAATACTCGTTTTTGTCATGGTATACTTATACTATTCGTATTTCAATTAGAGTCAATTATATATACTTGTTTTCACCATTTTACGAGCATTTGATGAATTATTTCAGTTAGAAATTATATTTTCTACCCGTTTCCATAATTCGACGCCATTTTTTATATCATATTTTGGTTAGAATCATGCATTTGTAGTCGTTTCACCAGTTTACTCCCATTCTAGACCATATTTCGATTAAAATAACCCATCTATACTCGTTTTCACCGTTGTATGCCCATTTCATACCATACTTCCGTTAGAGACACCCATTTATACTCGTCTTCACCATTGCACCACTATTTTATACAATATTTCGTTAAATTATCCATCTAATACTCGTTTCGTCATTGTATGCTCATACTATATCGTATTTCAGTTAGAATAAATTAGTTGTACTCGTTTTCACCATTCTACGAGCATTTGATACATAATTATGGTTAGAAGTAACATTTCTATACTCGTTTTCACAAATCTACGCCACTTTTTTTACCATATTTTGATAAGAATCATGCATTTATACTCAGTTTCACCAGTTTTCTCCCATTCTATGCCATATTTCGATTAAAATAACCCTCCAATACTCGTATTCACAGTTGTATGCCCATTTTGAACTACATTTTCATTAGAATCACCCATCTGTACTCGTTTGTACCATTGCATGACTACTTTATGCCATATTTCGGTAATAATTACATGTCTAATACTCTTTTTTGTCATTGTATACTTATACTATTTCGTATTTCAATTAGAGTTAATTATTTATACTCGTTTTCACCATTTTATGAGCATTTGATTAATTCTTTCTGTTAGAAATTATATTTTTTTTACCCATTTCCACAATTCGACGCCACTATTTTGAAATTATATTTTGGTTAGAATCATGTATTTGTAGTCGGTTTCACTTGTTTACTCCCATTCTATACCATATTTCGGTTAAAATAACCCATCTATACTCGTTTTCACCGTTGTACGCCTATTTTATACCATATTGTCGTGCCCCAGTACCGGAATACTGAGACGGACTAGGCCAGCTACTCCATATGAGATATATAAATGTCATACGACGATCGTGGCTGTCATGAGAATAGGGGGTGCATGCTACAATCAAGTCTCCTATGGTCTCACAACGCATCTATGTCTCAATCATTCAAAGCAAGAAGCAACAATTAATGAACATATGAGATAAAGCAGTAAGGCGTCCCCGACGCTTCATCAAAATGATTATGGGGATCTAGCTTTATAAGTTAGCTAGTCCAGAGAGTCACAGGCACATAATCGTACTCAGCTGTAGTCTGATTTAATTACAATTATACAAAAGACAAAATATCCAGATTGACCGGCTAAACAGGTGTAGGTGGCTAAACGCCAGAACATGAGTAATAATACTAGAGTGGTGGAGAAGAAACCCACTCGAGTCCCCCGCCAGCCATGCTCCTAGTATGCACCATTGACGTCAGGAAAGAAGTTTGGTTCCTCCGGCGCTGCTACGAGATCTGGCCAAACAAAACCAGCGGGGTCAGCCCCGAATAGCAAGTACCACAAGGGAGCACAAAAGAGTGAGATAAAACCCAAGCATAATAATAATAATAATAATAATAATAATAATAATAATAATAATGATAATAATAAAAGGCTTCCGATCGTAACCTCGATCCACAGCCTGTCATAGCACGATAGACCAACCCAACAACCAAACAAGGACATGGGTTGGACCACGCACCATGATAGTCCATGTCCCTCGGCTACTAACGGAAGGTATAAGGCACAGTCAATTCATTTTTCAAGCGGCCATTCATTCCTGCGGCTTTCTATATTTGGCGGAGTTATCCCCGCGATACTGATTAAAGGGGTACTCAGATCGTGTCAACCCAGCTAGGCTAGCCAAACCATTAAACATATAGCACATTGATTATGCACTGGTCCCCTGGAGGGCTACCGCGCTAAAGCATATAACACATAGCTCATAGAAGTCGGATATAGTCATCCGATATAGGCGAATGAAACTGTTACGCCCCGATTCCGTAGAATCGATAGTCGTCCCCCGGACGTGATGCCGTGCGAACCTAAGTTGCGACCGCACAAGGCATAGTCATAAGGTTATCCGAAACACAACATCATGTTAGAGTACGCAGAGAAATTGATTGACACACTTGAAATAGAAGTAGACTTTTCATTGATAATAAAACTTAATTTACATGACTCCTTTACAATCAGTGCCGCGCGGGCTTACAACATGACTCAACTTGCAAAACGAATGCTGATGAGATAGTCGTTCCATACATTATATCCCTTTTTACAAGCAAAACATAACACTTTCCACTTGCTATTGAGGGAAGTCGAGTCGTCATCTTTTCTTTCTTTTGGACTGAGTGCAGGGTCTTCAAAGGATTTCAAGAAACAGGCCTTCAACTCACGAACGAGGCTTCAAAAGTATTCACGCCGCCTTGAGCTTTAAGTGGCACGCCCTTCATGGTTCGGGGTACCTGTGTGGAGTGCGAGGATCAGTACATTACACTTTGTACTGGTGTGTGGCTATTTAAGTTCTAACCTCTCATTTGGTTGAAGAGTTTATATGACTTAGTTTATGAATGTTTCTAACCATCCTAATGAATTTCAAACAAGCATATGACAAGCATAATGTGAAATACATTGGAACTTACCCACGGCAGACCGCGTCGCGCCTTATGAGACTTACCATGTTCTTCCCTGTCAATTGTTATCATTTTCATACCAAGTGCAATATTACGTGTTGGCTCCCAAAGCCATCGTGGACTCCCTTTTAGCTTTTGTTAGTCGAGGCCCTTTCAGCGCGAGTAGCGAGCCCCGCTGAAAGTCCCCGCCTAACCCGTGCCTAGCACAGCTATATAATTGTTTACTTTCTTAGCCGTAACGGTCTCGTGGCCCCGGGTTATCGTGCGGGGAAACTTCTACCTTGTCGACAAGTTGTCCATGACCGTACAAAGACAATTTTTAGTTATTAAGGTATAGCCTACATTCTCTTTGAAAACTTGATAATTTTATCGTGTCCGTGTCCTTGAATTTATTCTTTCATTCGTAACAAAATTATCGATTTACCTAAGAAGGGGTCGATAAGAGAAGGGTCAGCCACTCACCTTGAGTTTGCTTGAGGCGAGAGAACTTGTTGGTCGTGCTAGATGTCACCTACGCGATTACCTAAAATCGCACAAGCAACCGATTAGAACACTGTATTATTCAAGAAGTTTGATAGAAAATGCGAGTTCGAAATGCAAGCCATAAAAACCATCAAAAACATTCACGAAAACGCATTCAGAAAACTAAGACCAAAACCAACGCAAGTGGCGTAAAAAACAGAGCAACGGGAGGTCTCTTCCGATTCAGCCGCAGAGTCAATCCTTGAGGCGCAACCCGCTGAATATGGGACTTGGTTCCGAAGAAGCCATTCCATAATGGGGAATGGATCTTAATTCAACCGTTCCCGTTAGACCGATTCGATCGATCCCGACCTATCGGTTCCGACCGAATCGACCGCGACAGTGTTCCTTTCTCGTGCACCCCGTGGACAGAGAATGGAACACGATGTAGGGACTGGGAACTACAGAAACCATATCCGTGGTGGCAAACCAACACGTCAGGACTGGACCTGGGGTGGCTAGTATGGCACGATCTCGGGATTCTTTCCATCTAATGCATCTACCAAGTTAGTTGCCTAGTTAATCCCTAGGTTATCCTTGGAGTTCACATGTCATGGTCACATGCTCACTCCCCTAGATGTCGTACAATGTACGAGTACCCCAAGAAGGGATTCGTACTGGCTCATGGAGTCATACGTACGACCCCTTCTTGGTGTAACGTAACACACAATACATACCACGTCATTGCTGCCGACCATTCGCTATGTAAATGCTGGACTCTTGGATGTACTAGCAGATACACGTAGGAACACTTAGCACATAGGATAGCACCTCGGTGCTCACATATATTGTACCTTAGTACACACATAAGTTTATCCAACACACGCATAGGTAGTCAGATCAGGAATGAGGACCAAGACACAAGAGGAAAGAGAATAAGAAGGCACTACGCACTTAGGATATGAAGTGCTCGCAAGTTATGAAGTGGCACAATTGGCGCACGGGCAAAGTGCAAGGTGAAAGGTGCACAAGGTGCAAGGACAAAAAGGTACGCGAGGTGCAAGGTGCGCAAGGTGCCATAAATCACATATGAATTCTGTTTTAAGTGAGACACAAAGATTTTGGAAGCCAAGACAAAGATCGACAACTTTCACTAAGGACCAAGGGGACAAGCATGGATAAATATAACAAGAATTATTATGACAAGAAATGGCGCAAGGAGTCAAAAGGGGTGCCAGGGACAACGTGCGCCAGGATAGCATGTGCCAGGACAGCATGCGCCAGGACAGCATGCACCAGAGACATCATATGCCAGGGACAGCATGCGCCAGGACAGCAAGCGCCATAGGCCAAAATGCACCATCCATAGCATAAGCCAGGACAGCATGTGTCAGGGACAGCATGCGCCAGGACAACATGTGCCATCGACCAAAAGGCACCATCCACAGCATGCGCTAGGATAGCATATGCCAGGGATAGCATGCGCCAGGACAGCATGCGCCATGGGCCAAAATACAACATCCACAACATGTGCCAGGACATCATGTGTCAGGGACAGCATGCACCATGGGCCAAAAGGCACCATCCACAGCATGCGCCAGGACAGCATGTGTCAGCATGCATCAACATACACTGGTCATCTTCTCCAACCAGCCTCCAAATGTTCATGAGAACCCATGGACTAGAAGGGCCATAATCTCTCAAAATAAGTCAAAATCTAACTTTTCAAAGGTCAAAATTGGGTAAAATAAAATGCTCTACCACATGGAAGAACTAGATTTTGAAAACAAGCAAGTTTATTAGATCAAAACTAAGGAAAATCGAAAATAACATAAACTTA
Source organism: Iris pallida (assembly GCA_029216955.1). Taxonomy (NCBI): domain Eukaryota; kingdom Viridiplantae; phylum Streptophyta; class Magnoliopsida; order Asparagales; family Iridaceae; genus Iris; species Iris pallida. The sequence continues at coordinate 56,231 of JANAVB010035019.1, forward strand.
GATCTACAAGAATCCATCCATCAAAACCGAAAATACCAAGTACTAAACCTGTAGAGAATGATGAGAAGACCAATATAGACAAATAATATCAAAGGAAAAATTAAGAATGAAAAATGCATAAATCTCCACTTTTGAGCAAGTTGTACTTGCTTAATGGTGGTGGTCGAGGGAAATGAATGGAAGAGTTAATGAGGAGAGAGAGTAAGGAAGAGAAAATATATAGGGGTTGGGTTGGCTTGAGAAAACCTTAATCTCTAAACATGCTCTAACCATTCCACTAATAACATACTTAAAGGCTACATGCAACCATTAATAAATAATAAATAGAATTATGCACATGCTAAATACAGGATACCATGTAAGAATACGTATATCAGGATCGGGGAGTGACATCTCTACCCTCCTTAGAAAGATTCTGTCCTCGAAATTTCTGCCAAGACATGATAGAGAAATCAAAGCAAGCAAGATACTAATTACAAAGCTAACTACGCATGCAATCTCATCAATTTTAACAGGTATTAGAGAACAATCATCCACCCTAGTTGGTGCAATAAAAACAGGGAAACATATTACAAAGGCATGAGGATAAATATACCTTCTGAGTCAAACAAATACGGATATCGAGATCTAATCTCAACCTTGCACTCCCATGTCGACTTCCCCGGTGAGTGATGGCCCCAAGTGACACGGACAAGATTAATAGTCTGGTTCTTGAGCACCTTCTCTCGTCGATCCAAAATAGATACGGGTTGCTCCTCGTAAGTCAGGTCTGTACCGACGACTAGCTCAGAATGATCGAGGATGTGACTCGGATCCGGGATATACCTATGCAACTGAGATACATAAAACACATCATGTACATCACGTAGCAAAGGCGGAAGGACAAGACGATAAGCAACATCGCCTACCCGAGCGAGAATATCAAATGGACCAACGTATCTAGGACTAAGCTTTCCTCGGGTTCCAAATCTAATGACACCCCGAGTAGGCAAAATTTGCAGAAATACTTGGTCACCAACACCAAACTCTAGAGGCCTATGATGCTGATCTGCCCTATGTCGGTGCCAGTCCTGCGTAACTTGAAGCCGCTCTCTGATCAACTTGACTGTTTCCACGATCTGCGTGATCATCTCTGGTCCCAATAATTTTTGTTCTCCCACATCGTCCCATGCCAGAGGGGACCTGCATTTCCTTTCATATAATGCTTCAAATGGTGCCATCTGTATACTTTCCTGATAACTATTATTATAAGAGAACTCTACTAAATGAAGATGATCTTCACAAGTTCTACCGAAGTCTAAGGTACAAGCCCGTAACATATCTTCTAATATTTGAATGGTTCTTTCTGACTGTCCATCCGTCTACGGATGATAGGCTGTACTGAACCTCAGCTTGGTACCTAAAATTAGATACAAACTCTGCCAAAAGTGAGAGGTGAACCGTGTGTCTCGATCTGATACTATATTGATTGGAACACCATGCTGTCTCACAATCTGCTTCATATATATTTTTGCCAACTGCTCAGTAGACTGCCCTACTCTGAAAGGAAAAAAATGAGCAACCTTTGTGAGCCAATCCACGATTACCCAAACTGTATTTCGATCTGTCGGAGATTTATGTAAACCAGTCACAAAGTCTATTGTGATGTGCTTCCACTTCCACTCTGGAATAGGAAATGGCTGTAACAATCCTACTGGTCTCTGCTGCTTTGACTTCACTTGCTGACATACCAAACATTTAGAAACAAACCTCGCTATCTCCCTCTTCATGATATTCTACCAAAAGTGATGCTTTATATCCTAGTACATCTTTATGCCTCCGGGATGGATGGAATAAGGAGAACTATGAGCATCTGACATAACTTCCTGTCAAAGGTCTCCACCTGGTACACAAAGACGGTTTCTGAACCTAAGTGTACCATTCTCATGGATTACTAACTCCTTTTTGAGACCTGATTCATATTCTGATCGAAGCTTCTGGATCCACAAATCCTCTGCCTGGGCTGCTCTGATCCTCTCTACTAAAGTAGCCTGAATCTGTAAACTGGCCATAACTCATGTATCTTGTGGAAAGATCACTTCAATTCCCATTTCCTGAAGATCTTCCAAAATATTCCTCTGTGAGGTTAAAATGAATGCACCACCTCTCATGCTAAAGACATCTGCTACCACATTCGTCTTGCCTGGATGATACTGAAGATTCACATCGAAGTCCTTCAGTAATTCCAACCATCTTCTCTGTCTCATGTTCAGGTCCCTCTAGGTGAATACATATTTTAAGCTCTTATTATCAGTATAAGTTTCCACTCGATCTCCATATAAATAATATCCCATAACTTAAGCGAGAACACCACTACTGCTAATTCCAGGTCATGGGTCGGATAGTTCTTCTCATGATCTCGAAGCTGTCGAGATGCATATGCCATCACCTTACCATGTTGCATCAATACACACCCAAGTCCCTTTCTAGATGCATCACAATACACTGTAAACCCTCCCGATCCTACTGGAAGTATCAAGATTGGGGCTGAGATTAATCTTTTTTTCAACTCTTCAAACGATGTCGGACACTTTGCTGACCAAACAAACTCTACATTCTTATGCATCAAATGCGTCAAGGGTGCTAAAATCCTGGCGAAGTCTGCCACGAACCTCTTATAATAACCTGCCAATCCCAAGAAACTACGCACTTCCGCTATTGTCTTCGAACTGGCCAATTCTCTACTGCCTCAACCTTCTTCGGATCTACTAACACTCCTGCTCCGGAAATAATGTGTCCCAGGAACAAAATACGATACAACCAAAACTCATATTTACCAAGCTTCGCATAAAGTTGATGCTCCCTCAAGGTCTGCAAAACAGTCCGAAGATGTTTCTTATGCTCTTCTTCATTGCTGGAATAGATAAGGATGTCGACTATGAACACTACTACAAACTTATCCAAATAGGGTATAAAGATGTGATTCATCAAATCCATGAATACTGCTGGGGCATTAATTAGTCCAAATAATGTCCACATCGCAATCTAAATGTTGTCTTAGGTATGTCCTGCTCCCGGACCCTCACTTGATAATATTCGGATCGAAAATCAATCTTAAAGAAGATGCAGGCCTTACTCAATTGGTCAAACAAGTCATCAATCCTTTATAACGAATACTTGTTCTTCACTATTATTGCATTCATTCTCTCTGGAGATGCCTCGAATTCCAATCCAATACGTGTTACAAATCGTACAGACATAAAAGAGTGGGTAGCCCCCGAATCAAACAATGCTACTGCAGGAAAAGAGGTAACAAAAATATTACCTGCAACCACCTTGCCTGAAGCTAGTGCCTCCTCTAGAGATAAGGTGAAGGCCTGACCCTGGCCTTGCTGAGCTTTCTGCTGCTGTCTTCTTTGTCCATGTTGTTATTGTGGCTTCTGCGGGCCTTCCTGGTTCTGTGCCTTGTGAAACATCTGAGCCTGCGTCGAAAGATGCTTGGCTAGTGGCCTTACTGCCAACGCTGGTCCCCTATTCTTGCTGCCTCCGGAGCTAGCAACGCCAAAAACTGCTGAACTTGACCTCCTGGCCTCTGTATCATAGGACAATTAGCGATTATATAGTCTGGACTGCCATACCTCATGCATAATACGTTAGCTAAACGACACGCATCCCTAGTGTGCCCTTTCTTACCGCAGTAAGTACATCCAATGGGTGCCCCCTGGCGCTGCTATTGGTTCCTCGGCTGCTGATGCCGAACTGGTGCTATTATCTCTGATACCACCATCCTCCGCGGTGCTCCTGACTCATGAATACGGATACCAGGTGTTGGCACCAATGTTCGCTGTACTGCTCCTCCGTCCCTACTCTGGGGATGAGACCTCTTCTGGCCCCTATGTTATGTCGCCAACCTTTGTTTGGTAAGTTCATGCCTCCGAGCTACCGTTAAAAAGACATCAAAAGTATGATAGTCGTGCCCTTCTACTAGCTGTAGAATCTCCAAATGAAGTCCCTGCTGGAATCTTATAGCCTTCTCTGGCTCTGTAGCCACCATCGTCGGTGCAAACCGACTCAGTCTGCAAAACTCTGCTGCATATCCATCCACCGTCTTATCGGCCTGCTTGAGACTGATAAACCTCTGCTGCAGCTTATACCGCGCTACCACGCCAAAGTACTTGGCCTTGAATCTGGTACTGAATCTATCCCAAGGAACAGGAAGCCTCATTCCAACCTCTTTCGATGCCCACCAGTCGCGAGCGAGATCCTAAAGTAACAGTCTGACTTGGTCAACCTTCTCTTCTGGTGGAACCTTTGATGCGGTCAATATGGCCTCAATATCCTGAAGCCAAGCATCCGCCGTGATGGCATCCTCCGTACCGTCAAAGTATCTCGGGTTAAGTCGACAAAACCTTCCTGATGCTCCCGAATCATTCCGGACCCTTATCTCAAGGGCTAATTGTAACCCCTGATTCAGTAGCATATTCTGTTCCTGCTGCTGGGTCTGCTGTTGCTGTTGGGCTTCCATCTGACGCTGCTGAGTAGCCAGAAATCCTCGAATGACCTCCAGGAGTGCTGCAGCATCAGGTACTATCGTCGCTACCGGTACCGCTGGGGTACAGGAGTTTTTTGAACCTGCGGTTCTACTGGCTCTGATATCACTTCCACTCGGATCTGGTCAGGACAAGGTATTCTTTCCTGCTGCTGCCCCGTCGAGCTATACTCTACTGGACGTTCCTCCATGTTGGCCTCGCCAGCTACTGAGAAAGAAGCACCCCTACGGAGAAAGATACATGATATCAAATAACAGGACGAGGAATGTCACACCCTGCTCCCGTAGGAGCGATCGTCCTCACTAAGCATGATGCCGCACGAGCCTAGATTACGCTCGTACAAGGCAGTTTCATAATGGTCAATTACAGCGACGGCGACGGGGTAGTCGCACAGAAGTCCCAAGCAGAAACATTGAACATGCAGCAGAAATTTAGAATCAAACACAAGTTATTCAAAAGAACTCTTTATTGATATTGAACAATCATATTACAATGGACGCAAGGCCTTGATTACAAGTCGCTCAGGCTCACTTTTATCTTATTACACAAGTCACTCTGCTCTCTCTCATCTCTCGATACAATGCTTGAGCCAGCGGAAGCTTCGGAAGGCAATGTCCATATATTATGTCCTGTATAAGTCCTGACTCAACACGGCCGCACGCTTCGAATCACCAAGGAACTCTGTGCCTCGACGCATCCAAGCGAGCTTCGCGCCACGAGCTTCTACCTGTGCCTGCACATAAAAACTGTGTCAGTACTCAACTGTACTGGTGGAGTGAGCTCCTCGTCCACCCATACAAAAATGACATGTTACATTTACTTTGTGCAGCTTAAATCCCTTTCGATTGTCTTTCTAGTCTTGTCTTAGGATCAATTTAGAACAAAGACGTCTCGGCCTATACTTAACAATGCAACGATAGGGTCGTGCAACGACGGGGTCGTGCCATGCCTTATTCGTGACTTGAATGTATTCGAGGCAGTGCCTCGCCGAACAGAACCTACGCAACTCGACCGTGCCAAGACTTTCACTTGTTTGACGTGCCTCAAGACAATTCTCGTGCCGACGGCATCAAGGGGACGACTCATGCAGGTCGTGCCAGTACACTTGCTTAGACTTGTTCATGCTTCAAGATTAAGGCCGTACCTCGCAACTTATCAGGACTTATCCATGCTACCGCCTTGCGGCCTTTCTGTTCGACTCATAAACCAACTTAGACAAGATTTATGAAACATAGTGCCGACTCATGAATATCTTGACGCCAAGTATCGTGCCAAGCACGGTCCCTATGCTGCAGCCCAATCTTAGGCCCAGACGTTGTGTTACCGACTGGACGTGCATTCAAGTTCTAGACTCAATCTAAAGACAAACACGCGGTTTGCCACTATTCTGCCGATCCATCTATATGAGTGGTCACTAGCAATGTCAAGCTATCTTAGACCTGGGTCGGGGATATCGGACCGTCCCTCCACGGTAGCTACCCCGGAGGTGCCGAATCTCCCATGCGGTTATCCAGCATCCTACTTTGAGCCGTCTCGCTTCTTCCGGGCCAACATGATCCCGGTGCCCCATCGATCATTCGAGAAGACTACACCTTGTCGACAAGTTGTCCAATGACCATGCAAGACACAACTCGATCTATCCAGTCCTTCCTTAACCATGACCATGCTTTCCATCTTTCTATCGAGACTTCCAAGTAGCGGGACCGATCTTGTGCGATTCCTTATCCAGACTTAGCGAGACTCCCAAGTAGCGGGATCGATCTCGCGTGCGAGGCTTATCGAGACTTAGCGAGACTCCTAAGTAGCAGGACCAATCTCGTGTACTTCCTTATCAAGACTGAACGAGACTCCCAAGTAGCGGGACCGATCTCGTGCGATTCCTTATCCAGACTTAGCGAGACTCCCAAGTAGCGGGACCGATCTCACGTGCGAGGCTTATCGAGACTTAGCGAGACGCCCAAGTAGCGGGACCGATCTCGCGACAACCAGTCGTAGGGACTTCCTTTGTCCGTGGCATACTCTTTACTAAACCGATCGTGGCTCGTGCCTTGCACAGACCATGTTCTCTAGGCGACGCTATCGCTCAAGTCATAAACTTTATACGACGAGCCTTGCTCTCGAGGGACTATGCGACTCGACAACCGCAGATAGAGCAGGACAGTGCTAGAAATGGCTTCGATAGCCCAGCACAACTCTTGTTTAACTTATTCGGGTAATAACTTGACGAGCAAAGGCTACGCCGAGCTTCACATCGAGGGAACGTGCTATGCACGGGGTCGACTTGAACAACCATACTCTTGGGTGCCTAGACTTAAGCCAAAAGCTGTGCCAGACGACTTAACCCATGGGACGTGCGAAGGCTATGCCAAGCCTTGGACGACGGGACTGTGTATGCTTTATCAAGCATTCACGCTGACGATGCCTATGACTTAGGCTAATTCGAGTGTCGTGGCAACTTAGCAACTTAGGCCAACTTCCTTCTCCCAAGCCACGGGACAAAGGACCGAGTGTCATTTGAAAGCACGCTGAGCCGACTTCTAAGCAGACTGTGGGACCATTTTCATGTTCTAAGACATTTCGACCAGTCAGGATTATTCCCTTAGCTATGTGGATGCGTCTTTTTTATTATCAAGCCTAACTTGTGCAAGTTAAAAACAAGCGAGTTATTAGGTGAAGGCTAAGATGTGGCAAGTTCATCGAAACTACCCCACCTGAGCGAGGAGTCGCCTCGACCGAGCGAGCCTTCGAGCAGCCGTTGCAAGGCTAAGTCCGAATGCCGTCGGTGTTTCGATTCCTCCGATTGACTTTGCGGGACAGGGCAGTACAAGAAAGATTCGAGGATGCAATTCAGGTTATCAATCAATGGTAAGGAAAGAGAAATCGAAGCAAAAGATTCAAAGGGAACAAGTTTTGATTGAGACACCTATAATAGTAATACCCCTCAAGTCTGAAAATTAGACCTGCATGGGCCTCCAATAAAACCTTGTCGCGGCCCAGTACTAGAATACTGAGACGGACTAGGCCAGCTACTCTATATGAGATATATAAACGTCATACGGCGATCGTGGCTGTCATGAGACTAGGGGTGCATGCTACAATTAAGTCTCTTATGGTCTCACAATGCATCTATTTCTCAATCAATCAAAGCAAGAAGCAACAATTAATGAACATATGAGATAAAGCAGTAAGGCATCCCCGACGCTTCATCAAAATGACCATGGGGATCTAGCTTTAGAAGTTAGCTACTCCAGAGAGTCACAGGCACATAATCGTACTCAGCTGCAGTCTGATTTAATTACAATTATACAAAAGATAAAATATCCAGATTGAAACAGGTGTCGGTGTCTAAACGCCAGAACATGAGTAATTATACTAGAGTGGTAGAAAAGAAACCCATTCGAGTCTTCCGCCAGCCATGCTCCTAGTATGCACCATTGACGTCAGGAAAGAAGTTTAGATCGTCAGAAAAGAGTGGTGGAGAAGAAACCCACTAGGAGATATGGCCAAACAAAACCAGCGGGGTCAGCCCCGAATAGTAAGTACCATAAGGGAGCACAAAAGAGTGAGACAAAATCCAAGCGTATTAATAATAATAATAATAATAATAATAATAAAAGGCTTTCGGTCATAACCTCGGTCCACAGCCTGTCATAGCACGATAGACCAACCCAACAACTAAACAAGGACATGGGTTGGACCATGCACCATGACAGTCCATGTTCCTCCGCTACTAACGGAAGGTACAAGGCAAAGTCAAGTCATTTTTCAAGCGGCCATTCATTCCTGCAGTTTTCTATATTTGGCGGAGTTATCCCCGTAATACTGATTAAAGGGATCCTCAGATAGTGTCAGCCTAGCAGGACTAGCCAAACCATTAAATATATAGCACATTGATTATGCACCGGTCTCCCAGAAGGCTACCGCGCTAAAACATATAACACATAGCTCGTAGAAGTCGGATATAGTCATCCGATATAGGCGAATGAAACCATATCCGTGGTGGCCAACCCGACACGTCAGGACTGGACCTGGGGTGGCTAGTATGGCACGATCTCGGGATTCTTTCCACCCAATATATCTACCAAGTTAGTTGCCTAGTTAATCCCTAGGTTATCCTTGGAGTTCACATGTCGTGGTCACATGCTCACTCCCCTAGATGCCGTATAATGTACGAGTACCCAAGAAGGGATCCATACTGGCTCATAGAGTCATACGTACGTACCCCTTATTAGTGTAATGCAACGCACAACACATACCACACCATTGCTATCGACCACTCTCTATGTAAATGCTGGACTCTTGGATGTACTGGAAGATATCATGTAGGAATACTTAGCACATAGGATAACACCTCAGTGCTCACATAGATTGTACCTTAGTACACACATAGGTTTATCCAGCACACGCATAGGTAGTTAGATTAAGAATGAGGACCAAGACACAAGAGGAAAGAAAACAAGAAGGCACTACGCACTTAGGGTATGAAGTATTCGTAAGCCATGAAGTGGCACAAATGACGCACGGGCAAAAATGTAAGGTAAAAGGTGCACAAGGTGCAAGGTGCAAGAACAAAAAGGTAGGCATGGTACAAGGTGCACAAGGTACCATAAGTCACATATGAATTCTGGTTAAAGTGAGACATGAAGATTCTGGAAGCCAAGACAAAGATCTACAACTTTTACTAAGGACCAAGGGGACAAGCATGGATAAATGTAACAAGAATTATCATAGCAAGAAATGGCACAAGGAATTAAAAAGGGTACTAAGGACAGCATGCGCCAGGACAACATGTGCCAGAGAAAGCATGTGCCAGGACAGCATGCGCCAGGGACAGTATACGCCAGTACAGCATGCGCCATGGGCCAAAAGGTACCATCCACAACATGTGCAAGGACAGCATGTGCCAAGGACAGCATGCGCCAGGACAGCATGTGCCATGGGCCAAAAGGCACCATCCACATCATGCGCCAGGACAGCATGTGCCAGGGACAGCATGCGCCATGGGCCAAAAGGCACCATCCACAGCATGCGCCAGGACATCATATGCCTGGGACAACATGCGGTAGGACAGCATGCGCCATAGGCCAAAAGGCACCATCCACAGCATGCGCCAGGACAGCATGTGCCAGCATGTACTGCTCATCTTCTCCAACCAGCCTCCAAATGTTCATGAGAACCCATGGATTAGAAGGGCCATAAATCTTTCAAAATAAGTCAAAATCTAACTTTTCAAAGGTCAAAATTGGGTAAAATAAAATTCTCTACCAAATGGAAAACCTAGATTTCGAAAACAAATAAGTTTATTAGATCAAAACTAAGGAAAACCAAAAATGACATAAACTTAGATCTACAAGAATCCATCCATCAAAACCGAAAATACCAAGTACTAAACTCGTAGAGGATGATGAGAAGAACAATATAGACAAATAATATCAAAGAAAAATCATGAATAAAAATACACAAATATCCACTTTTGTGCAAGTTGTACTTGCTTAATGGTGGTGGTTGAGGAAAATGAATGGAAGAGTGAATGAGAAGAGAGAGTAAGGAAGAGAAAATATATAGAGGTTGGGTTGGCTTAAGAAAATCCTAATCTCTAAACATGCTCTAACCATTCCACTAATGACATGCTGAAAGGCTACATGCAACCATTAATAAATAATAAATAGAATTATGCACATGATAAATACATGATACCATGTACAAGATTCATGTAAGAATACGTATATCGGGATCGGGGAGTGACAATACTTCCGTTAGAATCATCCATCTATACACGTTTTTACCATTGAATGACTACTTTATGCCATATTTCGGTTATATTTTCCTATCTAATACTCGTTTTTGTCATTGTATTCTCATAATATACCGTATTTCAGTTACAATCAATTATTTATACTCGTTTTCACCATTCTACGAGCATTTGATACATTATTTCAGTTAGAAATAACATTTCTATAATCGTTTCCACAAATCTATGCCACTTTTTTACCCTATTTGTACTCGGTTTCACCAATTTGTTCCGTTCTACACCATATTTCGATTAAAATAACCCTCTTGTACTAGTTTTCACAGTTGTACTCCCTTTTTACAATATATTTTTGTTAGAATCACCCATCTATACTCATTGCATGACAACTTTATACTATATTCTGGTTATATTTACCTATCTAAAACTCGTTTTCATCATTGTATTCTCATAATATACCGTATTTCAGTTACAATCAACTATTTATACTCGTTTTCACCGTTCTACGAGCATTTGATACATTATTTCGATTATAAATAACATTTCTATACTCGTTCCCACAAATTATGCCACTTTTTTTTATCGTATTTGGGTAAGAATTATGTATTTGTATCCGGTTTCACCATTTTACTCCCATTTCTATACCACATTTCAACACCACTTTTTTTATAGCCTTCCTACACTCGTTTCTACCGTTGTACACCCATTTTACACCATAATTTTGTTAGAATCACCCATATATACTTCATCATTGTATGCTCATACTGTTCAGTACTTCAGTTAGAGTCAATTATTTATACTCATTTTTACCATTCTTCAAGCATTTGATACATTATTTCGTTTAGAAATAACATTTTTATCCCCGTTTTCCACAATTATATACCACTTTTTTATTACCATATTTGGGTTAGAATCATGAATTTGTACTCGATTTTACCAATTTGTAACTACTCTACACCTTTTTCGATTAAAATAACCCTCCTACAGTCGATTCACCATTGTACACCCAATTTATACCATATTTTGGTTAGAATCGCCCATATAAACTCGTTTTTATCGTTGCACAACTACTTTATACCATATTTCGGTAGTAGTTACCTATCTAATACTCGTTTTTGTCGTTCTATGCTAATACTATACCATATTTCAGTTAGCATCAATCATGTATACTAGTTTTCACCATTCTACGAGCATTTGATACATTATTTGGGTTAAAAGTAACATTTAAATACTCGTTTCCACAAATCTGTGCTACTTTTTTACCATATTTTGGTAAGAATCATGCATTTTGTACTCGGTTTCACAAGTTTTCTCCTATTCTATGCCATATTTCGATTAAAATAATTCTCCAATACTCGTATTCACAGTTGTGCGTCCATTTTGCACTATATTTTCGTTAGAATCACCCATCTATACTCGTTTTTACCATTGCATGACTACTTTATGCCATATTTCGATTATAATTACATGTCTAATACGCGTTTTCGTCATTGTACAATTATACTATTTCGTATTTCAATTAGAGTCAATTATTTATTCTCCATTTGATTAATTATTTCTGTTTGAAATTATATTTTCTACCCATTTACCCAATTCGACACCACTTTTTTTATATCATATTTTGGTTAGAATCATGCATTTGTAGTCGGTTTCACCAGTTTACTCCCATTCTATACCATATTTTGATTAAAATAACCCATTTATACTCGTTTTTACCGTTGTACACCCATTTCATAGTATACTTCCGTTAGAATCACCCATTCATACTCATTTTTACCACTCCACGGCTACTTTATGCCATATTTTGTTACAATTATCCATCTAATACTTGTTTCATCATTGTATGCTCATACTTTATCGTATTTCAGTTAGAATCATTTAGTTATACTCGTTTTCACCATTCTACTAGCATTTGATACATTATTTCGGTTAGAAATAACATTTCTATACTAGTTCCCACAAATCTATGCTACTTTTTTTACCATATTTTGATAGGAATCATGCATTTCTACCCGGTTTCACCAATTTACTTCCATTTCTAAACCATATTTCGATTAAAATAGTCATCCTATACTCGTTTTTACCGTTGTACGGCCATTTACACCATATTTTTGTTAGAATCACCCATCTATACTCGTTTTTACCACTGTATGACAACTTTATACCATATTTTGGTTATAATTAACAATTTTATACTCGACTTCATCATTGTATGCCCATACTATTCAGAACATCAGTTAGAATCAATTATTTATACTCGTTTACACCATTCTACGAGCATTTGATACATTATTTCGTTTAGAAATAACATTTTTATACCCGTTTTCCACAATTATATGTCACCCTTTTTTTTACCATATTCGGGTTAGAATCATGCATTTGTACTCGGTTTTAACAATTTGCTCCTATTCTATACCTTTTTCAATTAAAATAACCCTCCTATAGTCGTTTTCACCGTTATACACCCAATTTACACCATATTTTCGTTAGAATCGCCCATCGACACTCGTTTGTACCATTGCACGACTACTTTATGCCATATTTCGGTTGTAGTTACACATTTAATACTCGTTTTCATCGTTGTATGCTCATATGTACCGTATTTCAGTTAGCATCAATCATTTATACTCGTTTCCACAAATCGATGCTACTTTTTTACCATATTTTGGTAAGAATCATGCATTTTGTACTCGGTTTCACCAGTTTTCTCCCATTCTATGCCATATTTCGATTAAAATAACCACCCAATACTCGTATTCATAGTTGTACCCACATTTTGTACTATATTTTCGTTAGAGTCACCCGTCTATACTCGTTTTTACCATTGCTTGACTAATTTAAACCATATTTCGGTTATAATTACACGTCTAATACTCGTTTTCGTCATTGTATACTTATACTATATCGTATTTCAATTAGAGTCAATTATTTATACTCATTTTCACCATTTTACGAGCATTTGATTAATTCTTTCATTTTGAAATTATATTTTCTATCTGTTTCCACAATTCGATGCCACTTTTTATATCATATTTTGGTTAGAATCATGCATTTGAAGTCGGTTTCACCAGTTTACTCCCATTCTATACTATATTTCGATTAAAATAACCCATCTATACTCGTTTTCACCGTTGTATGCCTATTTCATACCATACTTCCGTTAGAATCACCCATTTGTACTCGTTTTTACTATTCTACGAGCATTTGATACATTATTTTGGTCAGAAATAATATTTCTATACTCGTTCCCATAAATCTACGCCACTTTTTTTTACCATATTTTGGTAGGAATCATGCATTTATACCCGGTTTGACCAATTTACTCCCATTTCTAAACCATATTTTGATTAAAATAGCCATCCTATACTCGTTTTTACCGTTGTACGCCTATTTTACACCATATTTTGGTTAGAATCACCCATCTATACTCGTTTTTACCACTGCACGACTACTTTATACCATATTTTGGTTATAATTAACAATTTTATACTCGACTTCATCATTTTATGCTCATACTGTTCAGTACATCAGTTAGAATAAATTATTTACACTCGTTTCCACCATTCTACAAGCATTTAAAACATTATTTCGTTTAGAAATAACATCTTTATACCCATTTTCCACAATTATATGCCATCTTTTTATTACCATATTTGGGTTAGAATCATGTATTTGTACTCGGTTTTACCAATTTGCTCCTATTCTATACCTTTTTCGATTAAAATAACCCTCCTATAGTCGTTTTCACCGTTGTACACACAATTTACACCATATTTTTGCTAGAATCGCCCATCTATACTCGTTTGTACAATTGCACGACTACTTTATACAATATTTTGGATATAGTAATACATCTAATACTCGTTTTCATCGTTGTATGCTCATACTTTATCATATTTCAGTTAGCATCAATTAGTTATACACGTTTTCACCATTCTACGAGCATTTGATACATTATTTCGGTAAGAAATAACATTTCTATACTCGTTTCCACAAATCTATGCCACTTTTTTTACCATATTTTGGTAAGAATCACACATTTGTACCCGGTTTCACCAATTTACTCCCATTTCTATACACTATTTCGATTAAAATAGCCATCCTATACTCGTTTTCACCGTTGTATGTCCATTTTACACCATAGTTTCGTTAGAATCGCCCATCTATACTCGTTTTTTGCCACTGTACGACTACTTTATACCATATTTTGGTTATAATTAACAATTTTATACTCGACTTCATCATTGTATGCTCATACTGTTCAGTACTTCAGTTAGAATCAATTATTTATACTCGTTTCCACCATTCTACAAGCATTTGATACATTATTTCGTTTAGAAATAACATTTTTATACACGTTTTCCACAATAATATGCCACCTTTTTATTACCATATTCGGGTTAGAATCATGCATTTGTACTCGGTTTTACCAATTTGCTCCTATTCTATACCTTTTTTTGATCAAAATAACCCTCCTATAGTCGTTTTTATCGATGTACACCCAATTTACACTATATTTTTGTTAGAATTGCCTATCTATACTCGTTTGTACTATTGCACGACTACATTATACCATATTTCGATTGTAGTTACCTATCTAATACTCGTTTTCAACATTTTATGCTCATAATATACCGTATTTCAGTTATCATCAATCATTTATACTCGTTTTCACCATTCTACGAGCATTTGATACTTTATTTCGGTTAGAAGTAACATTTTGATACTCGTTTCCACAAATGAACGCCACTTTTTTACCATATTTTGGTAAGAATCATGCATTTTGTACTCAGTTTCACCAGTTTTCTCCTATTCTATGCCATATTTCGATTAAAATAACCCTCCAATACTTGTATTCACAGTTGTACGCCCATTTTGTACTACATTTTTGTTAGAATCACCCATCTATACTCGGTTTTACTATTACATGACTACTTTATGCCATATTTCGGTTAAAATTACACGTCTAATACTTATTTTTGTCATTATATACTTATACTATTTCGTATTTCAATTAGAGTAAATTATTAATACTCATTTTCACCATTATACGAGCATTTGATTAATTATTTCTATTAGAAATTATATTTTCTACTTGTTTTCACAATTCGATGCCACTTTTTTATCATATTTTTGTTAGAATCATGCATTTATAGTCGGTTTCACCGGTTTAATCACATTCTATACCATATTTCGATTAAAATAACCCTCCTACACTCGCTTTTACCGTTGTACGCCCATTTCATACCATACTTCCGTTAGAATCATCCATTTATACTCATTTTTACCATTGCACGACTACATTATACCATATTTCGTTACAATTATCCATCTAATACTTGTTTTGTTATTGTATGCTCATACTATATCTTATTTCAGTTAGAATCAATTAGTTATACTCGTTTTCACTATTCTACGAGCATTTGATACATTATTTTGGTTAGAAATAACATTTTTGTATGCTCGTTTTCACTGTTGTACGCCATTTTACACATATTTTCGTTAGAACCACCCACCTATACTCGTTTTTACCACTGCACGACTACTTTATACCATATTTTGGTTATAATTAACAATTTTATACTCGATTTCATCATTGTATGCTCATACTGTTCAATACATCAGTTAGAATCAGTTATTTATACTCGTTTCCACCATTCTACAAGCATTTGAAACAATATTTCGTTTAGAAATAACATTTTTATACCCATTTTCCACAATTATATACCACCTTTTTATTACCATATTTGGGTTAGAATCATGCATTTGTACTCGGTTTTACCAATTTGCTACTATTTTATACCTTCTTTCGATTAAAATAACCCTCCTGTAGTCGTTTTCACCATTGTACACACAATTTACACCATATTTTTCTTAAAATCACCCATCTATACTCGTTTGTACCATTGCACGACTACTTTGTACCTTATTTCGGTTGTAGTTACACATCTAATACTCGTTTTCATCGTTGTATGCTCATACTGTACCGTATTTTAGTTAGCATCAATCATTTATACTCATTTTCACCATTCTACGAGCATTTGATATATTATTTTGGTTAGAAGTAACATTTCAATACTCGTTTCCACAAATCTATGCCACTTTTTTACCATATTTTGGTAAGAATCATGCATTTGTACTCGGTTTCACCAATTTGTTCCCGTCCTATACCATATTCCTATTAAAATGACCCTCATATTCTCGTTTTCACCATTGTACGCCATTTTTACACCATATTTTGTTAGAATCACCCATCTACACTCGTTTTTAGCATTCCAGGACTACTTTATACTATATTCCGGTTATATTTACCCATCTAATACTCGTTTCATCATTATATTCTTATAATATACTGTATTCCAGTTACAATCAATTATATATACTCGTTTTCACCATTCTACGAGCATTTGATACAATATTTTGGTTAGAAATAACATTTCTGTACTCGTTCAAACAAATCTATGCCACTTTTTTTAACCATATTTTGGTAGAAATCACGCATTCGTACCCGGTTTCACCAAATTACTACCATTTCTATACCATATTTCGATTAAAATAGCCATCATATACTCGTTTTCACCGTTGTACATCCATTTTACACCATATTTTCGTTAGAATCAACCATCTATACTCGTTTTTACCAGTGCACGACTACTTTTTACCATATTTGGTTATAATTAACAATTTTATACTCGAGTTCATCATTGTATGCTCATACTGTTAAGTACTTCAGTTAGAATCAATTATTTATACTCGTTTCCACCATTCTACGAGCATTTGATACATTATTTCGTTTAGAAATAATATTTTTATACCCGTTTTCCAAAATAATATACCACCTTTTTATTACCATATTCGGGTTAGAATCATGCATTTGTACTCGATTTTTCTAATTTGCTCCTATTCTATACCTTTTTTCGATTAAAATAATCCTCCTATATTAGTTTTCAGACTTGTACACCCAATTTACACCAAATTTTTGTTAGAATTGCCCATCTATACTCGTTTGTACCATTGTACGACTACTTTATACCATATTTCGGTTGTAGTTACCCATCTAATACTCGTTTTCATCGTTGTATGCTCATACTGTACCGTATTTCTGTTAGCATCAATCATTTATACTCGTTTTCACCATTCTATAAGCATTTTATACATTATTTCGGTTAGAAGTAACATTTCAATACTCGTTTCCACAAATCTACGCCACTTTTTTACCATATTTTGGTAAGAATCATGCATTTTGTACTCGGTTTTGCCAGTTTCTCCCATTCTATGCCATATTTTGATTAAGATAACCCTCCAATACTCGTATTCATAGTTGTACGCCCATTTTGCACTACATTTTCGTTAGAATCACCTATCTTTATACTTGTTTTTACCATTGCATGACTACTTTATGCCATATTTCGGTTTTAACTACACGTCTAATACTCGTTTTCGTCATTGTATTCTCATAATATACCGTATTCCAGTTACAATAAATTATATATACTCTTTTTCGCCATTCTACAAGCATTTGATACATTATTTCGGTTAGAAATAATATTTTTATACGCGTTCCCACAAAACTATGCCACTTTTTTTTTACCATATTTTGGTAAGAATCACGCATTTGTACCCGGTTTTACAAATTTACTCCCATTTCTATACCATATTTCGATTAAAATAGCCATCCTATACTCGTTTTCATAGTTGTATGCCCATTTTACACCATATTTTCGTTAGAATCACCCATCTATACTCGTTTTTTCTACTACACGACTACTTTATACCATATTTTGGTTATAATTGACAATTTTATACTCGACTTCATCATTGGATGCTCATACTGTTCAGTACATCAGTTAGAATCAATTATTTTTACTCGTTTTCACCATTCTACGAGCATTTGATACATTATTTCGTTTAGAAATAACATTTTTACACCTATTTTCCACAATTATATACCACCTTTTTATTACCATATTCGGGTTAAAATCATATATTTGTACTAGGTTTTACCAATTTGCTCTTATTCTATACCTTTTTGGGATTAAAATAACCCTCTTATAGTCATTTTCACCGTTGTACACCCAATTTACACCATATTTTCGTTAGAATCGCCCATCTATACTCGTTTGTACCATTGCACGACTTCTTTATACCATATTTCGGTAGTTACACATCTAATACTCGTTTTTATCGTTGTATGCTCGTACTGTACCGTATCTCAGTTAGCATCAATTATTTATATCGTTTTCACCATTCTACGAGCATTTTATACATTATTTTGGTTAGAAGTAACATTTCAATACTCGTTTCCACAAATCTACGCCACTTTTTTACCATATTTTGGTAAGAATCATGCATTTTGTACTCGGTTTCAACGGTTTTCTCCCATTCTATGCCATATTTCGTTTAAAATAACCCCCCAATACTCGTATTCACAGTTGTACACCCATTTTGCACTACATTTTTGTTAGAATCACCCATCTATATTCGTTTTTACCATTGCATGACTACTTTACGCCATATTCGATAATAATTATATGTCTAAAACTCATTTTTGTCATTGTATGCTTACACTATTTCGTATTTCAATTAGAGTCAATTATTTATACTCGTTTTCACCATTTTACGAGCATTTGATTAATTATTTCTGTCGAAAATTATATTTTCTACCCGTTTCCACAACTTTTTTATCATATTTTGGTTAGAATCATGCATTTGTAGTCGGTTTCACTAGTTTACTCCTATTCTATACTATATTTCGATTAAAATAACCCATCTATACTCGTTTTCACCGTTGTACTCCCATTTCATACCATATTTCCGTTAGAATCAACCATTTATACTCGTTTTTACCATTGTATGACTACTTTATGCCATATTTTGTTACAATTGTCCATCTAATACTCGTTTCGTCATTGTATTCTCATAATATATCTTATTTGAGTTAGAATCAATTAGTTATACCCGTTTTCACCATTCTACCAGCATTTGATACTTTATTTCGGTTAGAAATAACATTTCTATAATCGTTTCCATAAATCTATGCTATTTTGTTTCCATATTTTTGTAAGAATCATGCATTTGTACTCGGTTTCACCAATTTGTTCCCGTTCTATACCATATTTCGATTAAAATAACACTCATATACTCGTTTTCACCGTTGTACGCCCTTTTTATATTATAAGTTAGTTAGAATCACTTATGTATACTTGTTTTTAGCACTGCAATACTACGTACTTTATACTATATTTTGGTTATATTTACCCGTCTAATACTCATTTTCATCATTGTATTCTCATAATATTGCGTATTTCAGTTACAATCAATTATTTATACTCGTTTTAACCATTCTACGATCATTTGATACATTATTTTGGTTAAAAATAACATTTCTATACTCGTTTCCACAAATCTACGCCACTTTTTTTTACCATATTTTGGTAAGAATCACGTATTTGTACCCGGTTTCACCAATTTACTCTCATTTTTTATAATATTTAGATTAAAATAGCCATCCTATACTCGTTTTCACCGTTTTACGCCCATTTTACACCATTTTCGTTAGAATCACCCATCTATACTCGTTTTTACCACGGCACGACTACATTATACCATATTTTGGTTATAATTAACAATTTTATACCCGACTTCATCATTGTATGCTCATACTGTTCTGTACTTCAGTTAGAATCAATTATTTATACTCGTTTTCACCACTTTTTTATTACCACATTTGGGTTAGAATTATGCATTTGTACTCGGTTATACCAATTTGCACTGATTCTATACATTTTTTCGATAAAAATAACCCTCCTATAGTCGTTTTCACCGTTGTACACCTAATTTACACCATATTTTGTTAGAATCGCCCATCTATACTTGTTTCTACCATTGCACGTCTACTTTATACCATATTTCAGTTGTAGTTACCCATCTAATACTCGTTTTCATCATTGTATGCTCATACTATACCGTATTTTAGTTAGCATCAATCATTTATACTCGTTTTCACCATTCTACGAGCATTCGATACATTATTTCGGTTAGAAGAAACATTTCAATACTCGTTTCCACAAATCTACGCCACTTTTTTACCATATTTTGGTAAGAATCATGCATTTGTACTCGGTTTCACCAATTTTCTCCCATTCTATGCCATATTTTGACTAAATAACCCTCCAATACTCGTATTCATAGTTGTACGCCCATTTTGCACTACATTTTCGTTAAATCATCCATCTATACTCGTTTTTACCATTGTATGACTACTTTATACCATATTTCGGTTATAATCACACGTCTAATACTCATTTTCATCATTGTATACTTATACAAGTTCGTTTCAATTAGAATCAATTATTTATACTCGTTTTCACCATTTTACGAGAATTTGATCTATTAGAAATTATATTTTCTACCCGTTTCCACATTTCGACATCACTTTTTATATATCATATTTTGGTTAGAATTGTGCATTTATAGTCAGTTTCATCAGTTTACTCCCACTCTTTACCATATTTGGATTAAAATAATCCATCCATACTCGTTTTCACCATTGTACACCCATTTCATACCATACTTCCGTTAGAATCACTCATTTATACTCGTTTTTACCATTGCACGACTGCTTTATACAATATTTCATTACAATTCAATACTCGTTCCGTCATTGTATGCTCATAGTATATCGTATTTCAGTTAGAATCAATTAGTTACACCATTCTACGAGCATTTGATAAGAATCACGCATTTGTACCCGGTTTCACTAATTTACTCCCATTTCTACATAATATTTTGATTAAAATAGCCATCCTATACTCGTTTTCATTGTTGTACGTGTATTTCATACCATACTTCCATTAGAATTACCCATTTATACTCGTTTTTACCATTGCGCGGCTACTTTATACCATATTTCGTTACAATTATCCATCTAATACTCGTTTCGTCATTGTATGCTCATACTATGTCGTATTTCAGTTAGAATCAATTTGTTACACCATTCTACGAGCATTTTTCACCATTCTACGAGCATTTGAAACATTATTTCGGTTAGAAGTAACATTTCATTACTGGATTCCACAAATCTATGCCACCTTTTTATCATATTTTGGTAAGAATCATGCATTTGTACTTGGTTTCACCAATTGTCTCCCATTCTTTGCCCTATTTCGTTTAAAATAATCCTCCAATACTCGTATTCACAGTTGTATGCCCATTTTGTACCATATTTTTGTTAGAATCACCCAACTATACTCTTTTTTACCATTGCATGACTACTTTATACCATATTTCGGTTATAATTACACATCTAATGCTCATTTTCGTCATTGTATACTTATACTATTTCATATTTCAATTAGAATCAATTATTTATACTCGTTTTCACCATTTTACGAGCATTTGATTAATTATTTCGGATAGAAATTATATTTTCTATCCGTTTCCACAATTCGATGCCACTTTTTTTAAGTATATTTTGGTTAGAGTCATGCATTTATAGTCGGTTTCACAAATTTACTCCCATTCTGTACCACATTTCGATTAAAATAATCCATCTATACTCGTTTCCACCGTTGTACGCCCATTTCATATCATACTTCCATTAGAATCACCTATCTATACTCGTTTTTACCACTGCACGACAACTATATACCATATTTTGTTACAATTATCCATCTAATACTCGTTTCGTCATTGTATGCTCATATTATATCGTATTTGAGTTAGAATCAATTAGTTATACTCGTTTTCACCATTCTACGAGCATTCGATACATTATTTCGGTTAGAAATAACATTTCTATACTCGTTTCCATAAATCTACGCCACTTTTTATAATATTTTGGTAGGAATCATGCATTTGTACTCGGTTTCACCAATTTGCTCCCGTTCTATACCATATTTCGATTAAAATAACCATCATATACCCGTTTTCACCGTTGTAGGCCATTTTTACACCATATTTTCGTTAGAATCAACCATCTATACTCGTTTTTACCACTGTACGACTATTTTATACTATATTTCGATTATATTTACCCATTTAATACTCGTTTTCATCATTGTATTCTCATAATATACTGTATTACATTTAGAATCAATTATTTATACTCGTTTTCACCATTCCACGAGCATTTGAAATATTATTTCTTTTAGAAATAATATTTCTATACCCATTTTCACAATTATATACCACTTTGTTATTTACATATTTGGTTAGAATCATGCATTGTACTCAATTTTAACAATTTGCTCATATTCTATTCGTTAGAATCGTCCGTCCATACTCGTTTGTTCCAATGTATGACTACTTTATACCATATTTTGGTTGTAGTTACCCAGCTAATACTCGTTTTCATCGTTGTATGCTCATATTGTACCGTATTTCAGTTAGCATGAATTAGTTATACTAGTTTTCACCATTCTATGGGCATTTGATAGATTATTTTTGTTAGAAGTAACATTTCAATACTCGTTTACACAAATCTACGCCACTTGTTTTACCATATTTTGGTAAGAATCATGCACTTGTACTCGGTTTCACCAATTTTCTCCCATTCTATGCTATATTTCGATTAAAAAAACCGTCCAATACTCGTATTCACAGTTGTACGTCCATTTTGCACTATATTTTCGTTAGAATCATCCATCTATACTCGTTTTTACCATTGTATGACTACTTTATACCGTATTTCGGTTATAATTACACATCTAATGCTCGTTTTGTTACTGTATACTTATACTATTTCGTATTTCAATTAGAATCAAATATTTATACTCGTTTTCACAATTTTACGAGCATTTGATTAATTATTTTGGTTAGAAATTATATTTTCTACCCGTTTCCACAATCCGACACCACTTTTTTTTAATTATATCTTGGTTAGAATCATGCATTTATAGTCGGTTCACTAATTTACTCCCATTTTGTACCATATTTTGATTAAAATAACCCATCTATACTCGCTTCCACCGTTGTACGTCCATTTTATACCATAGTTCCGTTAGAATCACCTATCTATACTCGTTTTTACCACTACACGACAACTCTATACCGTATTTTGTAACAATTATCCATCTAACTCGTTTCGTCATTGCATGCTCATATTATATCGTAGTTAAGTTAGAATCAATTAGTTATACTCGTTTTCACCATTCTACGAACATTCGATACATTATTTCGGTTGGAAATAACATTTCTATACTCGTTTCCATAAATCCATGCCACTTTTTTATAATATTTTGGTAGGAATCATGCATTTGTACTCGGTTTCACCAATTTGCTCCCGTTCTATACCATATTTCGATTAAATAACCATCCTCTACTCGTTTTCACCGTTGTACGCCATTTTTACACCATAATTTCGTTAGAATCAACCATCTATACTCTTTTTTACCACTGTACGACTACTTTATACAATATTTTGGTTATATTTACCTATCTAATACTCGTTTTCATCATTGTATTCTCATAATATACTGTATTACAGTTAGAATCAATTATTTATACTCGTTTTCTCCATGCCACGAGCATTTGATACATTATTTTGTTTAGAAATAACATTTCTATACCCGTTTCCACAATTAAATGCCACTTCTTTATTAACATATTTGGTTAGAATCATGCATTTATACTCGGTTTTACCAATTTGCTCATATTCTCTTCGTTAGAATCGCCCGTCTATACTCGTTTGTCCATTGCACGACTACTTTATACCCTATTTCGGTTGTAGTTACCCATTTAATACTCGTTTTCATCATTGTATGCTCATACTGTACCGTATTTCAGTTAGCATCAATCATTTATACTCGTTTTCACCATTCTACGAGCATTTGATATATTATTTTGGTTAGAAGTAACGTTTCAATACTCGTTTCCATAAATCTACGCCACTTTTTTACCATATTTTGGTAAGAATCATGCATTTTGTACTCGGTTTCACCAATTTTCTCCCATTCTATGCCATATTTCAATTAAAATAACCCTCCAATAATCGTATTTGCAGTTGTACCCATTTTGCAAAATATTTTTGTTAGAATCACCCATCTATACTCGTTTTTACCATTGCATGAATACTTTATACCATATTTCGATTATATTTACACGTCTAATACTCGTTTTTGTCATTGTACACTTATACTATTTTGTATTTTAATTAGAGTCAATTATTTATACTCGTTTTCACAATTTTACAAGCATTTGATTAATTATTTTTTGTTAAAAATTATATTTTCTACCCGTTTCCACAATTTGATGCCACTTTTTATCATATTTTGGTTAGAATCATGCATTTGTAGTCGGTTTTCACCAGTTTACTCCCATTCTTTACTATATTTCGATTAAAATAACCCATCTATACTCGTTTTCACCGTTATATGCCCATTTCAAACCCTACTTTCGTTAGAATCACCCATTTATACTCGTTTTTATCATTCTACAACTACTTTATACCATATTTCGTTACAATTGTCCATCTAATACTCGTTTCGTCATTGTATGCATCATATATCGTATTTCAGATAGAATCACTTAGTTATACTCGTTTTCACCATTCTACGAGCATTTGAAACATTTATTCGATTAAAAATAATATTTCTATACTCGTTTCCACAAATCTATGTCATTTTTTTACCATATTTTGGTAAGAATCATGCATTTGTACTCGGTTTCACCAATTTGTTACCGTTCTACACCATATTTCGATTAAACTAACCCTTATTATTTGTTTTCACCATTGTACGCCCTTTTTATACTATATTTTCGTTAGAATCATCCATCTATACTCGTTTTTTGTATTGCAGGACTACTTTAAACTATATTTCGGTTATATTTACCCATCTAATACTCGTTTTCATTATTGTATTATCATAATATACCGTTATTTTAGTTACAATCAATTGTTTATACTCGTTTTCACCATTCTACGAGCATTTGATACATTATTTCCGTTAAAAATAACATTTTTATACTCGTTCCCACAAATCTATGCCACTTTTTTACCATATTTTGGTAAGAATCACGCATTTGTACCCGGTTTCACCAATTTACTCCTATTTCTAAACCATATTTCGATTGAAATAGCCATCCAATACTCGTTTTCACCATTGTACATCCATTTTACACCATGTTTTTGTTAGAATCACCCATCTATACTCGTTTTTACCACTGCACGACTACTTTGTACCATATTTTGGTTCTAATTAACAATTTTATACTCGACTTCATTATTGTATGCTCATACTGTTCAGTACTTCAGTTGGAGTCAATTATTTATACTCACTTTTACCATTTTACGAGCATTTGATACATTATTTCGGTTAGAAATAACATTTCTATACTCGTTTCCACAAATCTATGCCACTTTTTTACCATATTTTGGTAAGAATCACACATTTGTACCCGGTTTCACCAATTTACTCCTATTTCTATACCATATTTCGATTGAAATAGCCATCCTATACTCGTTTTCACCATTGTACGTCCATTTTACACCATGTTTTCGTTAGAACCACCCATCTATACTCGTTTTTACCACTGCACGACTACTTTGTACCATATTTTGGTTCTAATTAACAATTTTAAACTCGACTTCATTATTGTATGCTTACTGTTCAGTACTTCAGTTGGAGTCAATTATTTATACTCGTTTTTACCATTTTACGAGCATTTGATACATTATTTCGGTTAGAAATAAAATTTCTATACTCGTTTCTACAAATCTATGCCACTTTTTTACCACATTTTGGTAAGAATCATGCATTTTGTACTCGGTTTCACCAATTTTCTCTCATTCTATGCCATATTTCAATTAAAATAACCCTCCAATAATCGTATTCGTAGTTGTACGCCCATTTTGCACTATATTTTCGTTAGAATCACCCATCTATACTCGTTTTTTACCAATGCATGACTACTTTATACCATATTTCTGTTATATTTACACATCTAATACTCGTTTTCGTCATTGTACACTTATACTATTTCGTATTTTAATTAGAGTCAATTATTTATACTCGTTTTTACGATTTTACAAGCATTTGATTAATTATTTCTGTTAGAAATTATATTTTCTACCCGTTTCCCTCAATTTGACGTCACTTTTTTTATCATATTTTGGTTAGAATCAAGCATTTGTAGTCGGTTTCACCAGTTTACTCCCATTCTTTACCATATTTCGATTAAAATAACCCATCTATACTCGTTTTCACCGTTATATGCCCATTTCAAACCCTACTTTCGTTAGAATCACCCATTTATACTCATTTTTATCATTCCACGACTACTTTATACCATATTTTGTTACAATTATCCATCTAATACTCGTTCGTCATTGTATGATCATCATATATCGTATTTCAGTTAGAATTACTTAGTTATACTCGTTTTCACCATACTACGAGCATTTGAAACATTTATTCGATTAAAAATAATATTTCTATACTCGTTTCCACAAATCTGTGTCATTTTATTACCATATTTTGGTAAGAATCATGCATTTGTACTCGGTTTCACCAATTTGTTACCGTTCTACACCATATTTCGATTAAACTAACCCTTATTATTCGTTTTCACCATTGTATGCCCTTTTTACACTATATTTTCGTTAGAATCACACGTCTATACTCGTTTTTGGCATTGCAGGACTACTTTAAACTATATTTCGGTTATATTTACCCATCTAATACTCGTTTTCATCATTATATTCTTATAATATACCGTATTTTAGTTACAATCAATTGTTTATACTCGTTTTCACCATTCTACGAGCATTTGATACATTATTTCCGTTAGAAATAACATTTTTATACTCGTTCCCACAAATCTATGCCATTTTTTTACCATACTTCAGAATCACGCATTTGTACCCGTTTCACCAATTTACTTCTATTTCTATACCATATTTCGATTAAAATAGCCATCCTATACTCGTTTTTACCGTTGTACGTCCATTTACACCATGTTTTCGTTAGAATCACCCATCTATACTCGTTTTTACCACTGTACGACTACTTTGTACCCTATCTTGGTTCTAATTAATAATTTTATACTCGACTTCATCATTGTATACTCATACTGTTCAGTACTTCAGTTGGAGTCAATTATTTATACTCGTTTTTACCATTTTACGAGCATTTGATACATTATTTCGGTTAGAAATAACATTTCTATACTCGTTTCCACAAATCTATGCCACTTTTTAACCATATTTTGGTAAGAATCATGCATTTTGTACTCAGTTTCACCAATTTTCTCCCATTCTATGCCATATTTCGACTTCATCATTGTACACTTATGCTATATTGTGTTTCAATTAGAGTCAATTATTTATAATCATTTTCATGATTTTACGAGCATTTGATTAATTATTTTTGTTAGAAATTATGTTTTCTACCCGTTTCCATAATTCGACGCCACTTTTTTATCATATTTTGGTTAGAATCATGTATTTGTAGTCGGATTACCAGTTTACCCCCATTTTATACCATATTTCGATTAAAATAACCCATCTATACTCGTTTTCACCGTTGTACGCCCATTTCATTCCATACTTTCGTTAGAATCGCCCATTTATACTCGTTTTTACCATTGCATGACTACTTTATACCATGTTTTGTTTTAATTATCCATCTAATACTCGTTTCATCATTGTATGCTCATACTATATCATATTTCAGCTGGAGTCAATTGTTTTATACTCGTTTTCACCATTTTACGAGCATTTGATACATTATTTCGGTTAGAAATAACATTTCTATACTCGTTTTCACAAATCTATGCCACTTTTTTATCATATTTTGGTAAGAATCATGCATTTGTACTCGGTTTCACCAATTTGTTCCCGTTCTATACCATATTTCGATGAAAATAACCCTCCTATACGCGTTTTCACCCTTGTACGCCCTTTTTACACTATATTTTCGTTAGAATCACCCATCTATACTCGTTTTTTTAGCATTGCAGGACTACTTTATACTATATTTTGGTTATATTAACCCATCTAATACTCGTTTTCATCATTGTATTTTCGTAATATATCGTATTTCAGTTACAATCAATTGTATATACACGGTTTCACCATTCTACGAGCATTTGATACATTATTTTGGGTAGAAATAACATTTCTATACTCGTTCCCACAAATCTTGCCACTTTTTTTACCATATTTTGGTATGAATCACACATTTGTACCCGGTTTCACCAATTTATTCCCAATTTTATACTATATTTCGATTTAAAATAGCCATCCTATACTCGTTTTCACCGTTGTACGTCCATTTTACACCATTTTTTTCGTTAGAATCACCCATCTATACTCATTTTTATACCACTGTACGACTATTTTATACCATATTTTGGATATAATTAACAATTTTATACTCAACTTCATCATTGTATGCTCATATTGTTCAGTACTTCAGTTAGAATCAATTATTTATACTCGTTTTCACCATTCAACGAGCATTTGATACATTATTTCGGTTAGAAATAATATTTCTATACTCGTTTCCACAAATCTATGCCATTTTTTAACCACATTTTGGTAAGAATCATGCATTTGTACTTGGTTTCACCAATTTGTTCCCGATCTATACCATATTTTAATTAAAATAACCCTCTTATACTCGTTTTCACCGTTGTACGTCCATTTTACACTATATTTTTGTTAGGATCACCCATCTATACTCATTTTTAGCATTGCAGGACTACTTTATACTATATTTCGAATATATCTACCCATCTAATACTCGTTTTCATCATTGTATTCTCATAATATACCGTATTTCAGTTATAATCAATTATTTAAACTCGTTTTCACCATTCTACGAGCATTGATTCATATTTCAATTAGAGTCAATTATCGGTACTCATTTTCGCCATTTTATGAGCATTTGATTAATTATTTCTGTTGAAAATTATATTTTCTACCCGTTTCCACAATTCGATGCCACTTTTTTATCATATTTTGGTTAGAATCATGCATTTGTAGCCGGTTTCACTAGTTTACTCCCATTCTATACATATTTCGATTAAAATAACCCATCTATACTTGTTTTCACCGTTGTACGCCCATTTTATACCATACTTCTGTTACAATCACCCATTTATACTCATTTTTACCATTGTACGACTACTTTATACCATATTTTGTTACAATTATCCATCTAATACTCATTTCGTCATTGTATGCTCATACTATATCGTATTTCAGCTGGAGTCAATTATTTATACTCGTTTTCACTATTCTACGAGCATTTGATACATTATTCTGGTTAGAAATAACATTTCCATACTCGTTTCCACAAATCTACGCCACTTTTTTACCATATTTTGGTAAGAATCACGCACTTGTACTCGATTTCACCTATTTGTTCCCGTTCTATACTATATTTCGATTAAATAACCCTCCTACACTTGTTTTCACCATTGTACGCCCTTTTTACACTATATTTTTGTTAGAATCATCCATCTATACTCGTTTTTTAGCATTATAGGACTACTTTATACTATATTTCGGTTATATTTACCCATCTAATACTCGTTTTCATCATTGTATTATCATAATATATCATATTTTAGTTACAATCAATTGTTTATACTCTATAAATCATAGATCATAGGACAAAATTTGAATTTTGAATTTTTCCTTCAAAGTCGATATCTTCCAAAAAATTTAAATTCATCTCTTTAAAATTTAATAAACTTTATAAATCGTACGCGCAATTTAAAACCTCAAGTTCTCTCCCTTCTAAACTTTCACCTCTCTAGTCGTCTAGAAAATTATAATTTAAACTCTTTAAATAATCTCGAGATAAACTCTATCATATTACAATCCAAACTTAAGTTAACCGTAAATCAAGTGTCACAATATAACTATTTCACAATTTCAAAATTTATAAAAAAAATCTGTTTTCTCGATCTAGCTATCCTCTTGTGTATACCACCTTGTAAATTTAATGTAAAATTTCAACTATCCTTTGATGGCGGTAATATGCTACTATCCAACTTGGAATTAACTAATCCCTATGATCATATCTCTAGGGAAAATAAATGTCTTTATACCCAAATATAACCTCAATGGATATTAATTGTCAATGCCACCTATCTAGCCATGTGTTTAACCTATGGGAATATACTAGTGTAGTCATCTTACTAAACACGAAACTAAGAAATTTACGGTAGAAGGAGTCAAGCAAGATGCAATTCGAGGAGGTCGAACGAGAGTTCGAAATTTGAAGTCAAGAAAGGATGTCAAGTAGGTGGATGAGATTCTAGACTTTAATCCTATATTGTAGGCTCACATCAGTACAATTACGTAACCGAAGTGACAAACTTGACCTGCGTGGGCCACCACAAAAATATGTAACGCCCCAGTCCCAATACTTGAGACTAGATACGTATCATGCCAGCTTTATACATACGAGTAAATATACGACTCGTATATATACATAAGCTGTAAAATCTAGAAAGTCATGACACTAAATCTCATCCACAAAGATAATTTAATAGTATAAAAGCAACTTTGAGTTTGTCAAGTGTACAATAGTTGGGCGGAGACAAAGTCCACTACCAACCAAATTAAATATGAAAAAAATATACAAGGAAAGAATTTAGCAAGGAAAAGCGATGGCGAGTCCAAGAGCAATCATCACGAAGGAAGGAATGGCCTTGGCTACAATACCTGCAAGAAATTACCAAAACACGCACCTGGAAAAAAAACCAGGTCCTCAGAGGGACGTAACAAGACACATAATATCATACCATAAACTGAATAGTAAGAGCTCAATAGAAAATATACATGCGTAAAGGGTCCTAACCATTCTATGTGATATATACTTTGAGAAGACAATGTTCTACACAGGAGCTTAGGTGTTCAGCATAGATGGAGAGAGAGTAGTAGTAGGTAGCACTCATAAGAGGCACTATCGACTATGGGCAGAAAGTGGCTCTCATACGAGAACTATCGGCCCCGAGGCAGTAAGTAGCGCTCATCCAAGACACTATCGACCCAAATCTATGTGTGTACTGAATATGTAGCCCCTACGCTAATAACTGCATGTCTTTCCCCCTCTCCATGATACTATACATGTCTCGACTCCACGACACTGTTTAATCCTTAATAACTGCCAAGTCTTCTACAAAAATCTATTAGCAGTAACATCCTAACGTACGGCCTTTACGCACCGATGTACGGTCGATACGCAAATCTGAAGCTATATGCGACTTACAGCTCACACATAACCCATGGCACATCGTGACAGTTATGAGATGCACTTAAACATACGGTGGTCCCTTAACTCTAAGTCAATTGCACAAAATATAGTAATTTGTATCTACATATAATTTAAAAAGAAAACAACTTAAAAATAAACACAACATGCAGGTTATTGAGCAGGAAATTTAAACAGTAAAGGCAAGGTGTCTTGCCTGGTGGTGACACCTGGTATGGTGCCATGATCATGATAATGTCCAGATTGTCCAAAGCCGCAAGGAAAAATAAGGATGTTTGGATTAGTCATGATCAGTGATGACACAAGAAGGAATTTGCATAAGGTAGATACTCATACTCTATTTGTTAGAAAATATTTGAATTTCTTGAAGAAAAATAGGATTTTAATAATTAAAATAATTTTAGAAAATACTTGGAAGATTCAAACCCTTGTGGGCTAAACTCAAGTTTGTAAAGATAAAATTTTGAGGTAGGTAGCTATATCTTATTAGTAAAAATCACAAAATCTAGGAATCATTTGTAACTTAGTTTTATTACTTATACATTATTTAGGTGAAAACTATAATTAAGATTAAAAAATATTATAAGGATTTTTATTTACAAAACATATTTTTGTCAAAATTTTTTTATATAACAACAATAATAATAATAAATAATGATAATAATAATAATAATAATAATAAGAAAATAATAATAATACTAATAATAATATTAATAATGCTAAACTTAATAATAATAATGGTAATAATAATAATAATGAAACTTAATAATAGTAAAACTAATGAAAACATAATAATAATAATAAAACTTAATAGTAATAAAACTAATAATAAAAATATAACAATAATAATAAAATTAAATAATAATAAAAACTAATAATAAAACATACTCTTAACTACTCTGTTCCTAAACCAGTGAGAGGGAGAGAGAGAATCGAGAGAAAGAGAGGGGAAAAGAAAGGGCGGAGATGAGGGTTTTACCTGGTGGCTCGGGCAGGCAACGACGAAGTATCGATGGCGGTGGACGCCGGGGTGAGTCGAAGGCGCCGGATCGGCGGGAAAAGCGCAGCGTGGCAGCGGCTTTCTCACCGGAACTAGGTGCGGAGATGAAGAGGTCGGCCAGAGATGAGCTCACCGGAGAAGGAGCGGCGCGCTCGGGGTCGGCGTCGGGTGTCGGGGTTGAGGGGTTGTTTGGCCTGTGGCGCGAGGGAGATCGGCGCGACAGCGGCTGGATCTAGGGCTCGCGGTGGCTGCCGCTCGAGGATCGGAGGCGGAGACTGCTCCGAGCGGCGGCACGGTCGCAAGGTCGGGCGGCTAGGGCGCCACCCGCGGTGGTGGACCGAGACTGCGGCGGGATTTAAGGGTTTCGGTGGAAGCGGCCAAGTCGGCAGATGCTTGTGGAGCCGTGCGGCGGCTGCGTCCTGGTGCGGCGCAGCAGCGGAAGTGACGGGGCGGCACAGCGGAGGGATCCCGTGCGGGAGAAGGCGGTGCTGGTTTAGGTAAGGGATTTTCCCCTCTTCTTCTTCTTCTGTGATGGCGATGGTGGTGGTGACGATTTGTCGGGTGGTGTTTGGGGATTATGACGATGGCGATGGTCGGGTTAAAAACGGCGGAGCGACAGTGGCCGGCGAGGTGCTGGAAAAAGGTGGGTTTGTGGCGAAGGTGCGATGGTGGGGATGATCTACAGTTAGGCTAGGGATAGGAGTTAAGTCGTCGTGTCGGGGATTGTCCGACACGACAAGATGGAGGTCCGGGATTGTCGGACTCGGACGAGATTATGATGTATTTGTATTGGGAAAAAAATTTAGTGGATAGGAGGCACGGACACGATGCACAATGGGGTGGAAATTTGCTGGATGAATAATGAATTGGAGGAGTACCTGCCTATTTATAGGATATGGGAATTCCCAATTAGATATGGATTAGGATTTAAATTCCCCATAGTAGATAATTCAATCTATTTATTTTAAATTAATTCAATAAATCCAAATCCAATTCAAAATCCAATTCCAAATACAATCAAATTTAAATCTAATTAAATTTTTGGTTTAAAATCAATGGGATAATCAAATTTCAAATGTTAACTATTTAAATAAATTCATAGATTCAAATCAAGATTTAAATCTCCACAATAATTTTGAAATATATTTTCCAAAAATTCTAATAATAATAATTTCGAAAATTACATTAATATTTTTAAATATCTTTTTGAATAATAAAATATCAATATTTATAAATCTTAAAAATTACATTTTATTTAAAATAAACTAGCAAAATATTTACGAAATATATGTATGCACTAAGAATTTTATTTATTCTAAATAAAAGGCTTTTCATAAATAAAATTATAAATTATAAAATTTTGATAGCTAATTTAAATATTACATATATTATTTTGAAACTATAAAAATAAGAAAAATATTTTTCTAAAAATATGTACGCTCGCACATATTCGCACTCGTCGAGCAATTACGAAAAATAAAATTTCGCGCGCGACGTACAATACGACTACGCGACGTACAATACAAAATTTTAAATCGGTACCAAATTTAATAAAAAAATAGTAGAAATTTAGGGGTTTTACATCCTACCCAACTTAAAGGAATTTCGTCCTCGAAATTAAGAATTCGTGGGGGGTGAGAAGGCACAACGGTAGAAGGGTTCCTTGGTCGTAGTCTAGGTTGAGGATATGATTAAGAGACGATTGTAATCACTTCTTAAATTCAAGTGATTAGAAAGTCAAGTTTGAAGATTTAGGGTTGAGGGAAAGGTCGAGTAGTTAGGATGAAGATAGAGCATTATCGAGTGATCATAATAATCATAATTGATATGAAGGCTAGAGAAGGTTCTAGTACAACGCCTTCGTCCTTCTAAAACAGGTGAAGGCGAAAGCATTAAGGGGTTCAAAGTTGAGATTATTGAGTACGAATACGTGATTCAAAGACGACCGAAAAATTTAAAAAAAATCGTTGCCAAGGCAGTCGCGGATGAGGCTCTAAAGGACATGTTTAACTATGTCCCCATCCACGTATGACGGTAGATAAAAGCGAACCAAAGTGCACTCGGTTGATCAGACAATCATGCACTGGTTCTGATTAGACAATATGTTAGTGGGAGCGACCCAATAAAACATATGTCATGATCAAGCTTGATAAAGAATACGCTTGCAAAACTAAGCTATTTTAGCATCATAGGTAGATAAAATAATAAGTAAAGGGTAATGATGAAAGAAATCAATTAGTCCAAGATCTTATAAAATCCAAGTTCCGCCCAAAATTTGGGGCTATACAGTCGGCTTGGTTTACTAGATAAGTTAGGGTCCACTGAATTCTATGGTCCAAGTGAACCTATCAATATGGTCCACAAAAGGTTGGTTAGGTCGGGAGGTATTCTACCCAACTTACAAGAGTTAAACTAGTAGTGTAAAGGGGTCAATGGGTCAAGCAATCAAGGTAAAGCGCCAGTCAAGCATTACACATCGGGTGGAAAGAATTGAGTCGAGGTCGAGCCTCATCTATAGTTTAAAGTATATTGGTTTCACGGTAGGGATTAGAGTCCAGTCATTTTGACCCGAAAGTCGCAATATGAAATTAGAGTACAAGGAGACGTGTTTTAGTGGCACGTGATAT
This sequence comes from Iris pallida, assembly GCA_029216955.1. Classification (NCBI taxonomy): domain Eukaryota; kingdom Viridiplantae; phylum Streptophyta; class Magnoliopsida; order Asparagales; family Iridaceae; genus Iris; species Iris pallida. Next base: position 91,363 of record JANAVB010035019.1, read on the forward strand.
ACCTACATGAAGGTGGGCTCGTGTAGGTCTTGTTTGTGAAATTTATGGGAAGGAAAAGTCTAGTATTGTGCTCCAAATACCCAAGTCACGGTAAGGACACAAAAGAAATTAAAATAGAAAGTGGGAGTTCATGAGATAATGATTAACGAACCAAATAAATGATCGAGCTAAAGCATGAAATAAAGATAACTTAGATTCTAACAAATCAAGGTAAAATAAATTAGGAGTACAGTTTCTAGGGATAAGATAGCCACTTAGATGGTGTATGATCAAGAAATAATCTAATTATTTCTCAAGTTTTAAATGATTAGATGGTCATGACAAAAGATCTAGAATTGAGGGAAGGTCGAGTAAGTCAAAAGATATGTTCATCGGTTTGGTCGATGACTAACTATATTGGTGTATATGCAATATCATAATCATAGGTGGCATGGCAATCTAATGTACAATACTTCTATCTCACTAGGGTGACCTTCCTTGCTTCTTGGTCCTCTACCAATATGATCTAATCTAAATTTCATGTTCCTCAAAATTTCTTAATAAAATTTTCAAGATACTCCGCCACAATTACCAATTAACTTAGACTGTCAAGTTTAATTTAAATCTCTAATCAATCTCGAAATAGTCCTTGTATATCGCAAAATGAACATACATTTTTTTTACTAAAAATTAAATATCCATAATCAAGGCTTTAAACTCGAAATTTAAATAACTCTATAAATCATAGATCATAGGACAAAATTTGAAATTTGAATTTTTCCTTCAAAGCCGATATCTTCCAAAAAATTTAAACAAAATTTTTCCATCATCTCTTTAAAATTTAATAAACTTTATAAATCGTACGCGCAATTTAAAACCTCAAGTTCTCTCCCTTCTAAACTTTCACCTCTCTAGTCGTCTAGAAAATCATAATTTAAACTCTTTAAATAATCTCGAGATAAACTCTATCATATTACAATCCAAACTTAAGTTAACCGTAAATCAAGTGTCACAATATAACTATTTCATAATTTCAAAATTCATAAAAAAATCTTGCTTTCTCGATCTAGCTATCCTCTTGTGTATACCACATTGTAAATTTAAAGTAAAATTTCAACTATCCTTTGATGGCGGTAATATGCTACTACCCAACTTGGAATTAACTAATCCCTATGATCATATCTCTAGGGAAAATAAATGTCTTTATACCCAAATATAACCTCAATGGATATTAATTGTCAATGCCATCTATCTAGCCATGTGTTTAACCTATGGGAATATACTAGTGTAGTCATCTTACTAAACACGAAACTAAGAAATTTACAGGTAGAAGGAGTCAAGCAAGATGCAATTCGAGGAGGTCGAACGAGAGTTCGAAATTTAAAGTCAAGAAAGGATGTCAAGTAGGTGGATGAGATTCTAGACTCTAATCCTATATTACAGGCTCACATCGGTACAATTACGTAACCAAAGTGACAAACTTGACCTGCATGGGCCACCATAAAAACATGTAACGCCCCAGTCCCAATACTTGAGACTAGATACGTATCATGACAGCTGTATACATACGAGTAAATATACGACTCGTATATATACATAAGCTGTAAAATGTAGAAAGCCATGACACTAAATCTCATCCACAAAGATAATTTAATAGTATAAAAGCAACTTTGAGTTTGTCAAGTACACAATAGTTGGGCGGAGACAAAGTCCACTACCAACCAAATTAAATATGGAAAAAAATATACAAGGAAAGATTTAGCAAGGAAAAGCGATGGCGAGTCCAAGAGCAATCATCACGAAGGAAGGAATGGCCTTGGCTACAATACCTACAAGAAATCACGAAAACACGCACTTGGGAAAAAACCAGGTCCTCAGAGGGACGTAACAAGACACATATTATCATGCCATAAACTGAATAGTAAGAGCTCAATAGAAAATATACATGCGTCAAGGTTCCTAACCATTCTATGTGATATATACTTTGAGAAGACAACGTTCTACGCAGGAGCTTAGGTGTTCAGCATAGATGGAGAGAGAGTAGTAGTAGGTAGCGCTCATAAAGGCACTATCGACTATAGGCAGAAAGTAGCTCTCATACGAGAACTATCGGCCCCGGGCCAGTAAGTAGCTCTCATCCGAGACACTATTGGCCCAAATCTATGTGTGTACTGAACATGTAGCCCCTACGCTAATAACTGTCTTCTTTCCTCCCCATGATACTATACATGTGTCGACTCCACGACACTGTTTAATCCTTAATAACTGCCAAGTCTTCTACAAAAATCTATTAGCAGTTACATCCTAACGTACGACCTTTACGCATCGATGTACGGTCGATACGCAAGTTCGAAGCTATATGCGACTCGCAGCTCACACATAACCCGTGGCACATCGTGACAGTTATGAGATGCACTTAAACATACGGTGGTCCCTTAACTCTAAGTTAATTGCACAAAATATAGTAAGTTGTATCTACATATAATTTAAAAAGAAAACAACTTGAAAATAAACACAACATGCAGGTTATTGAGTAGGAAATTTAAACAGTAAAGGCAAGGTGTCTTGCCTGATGGTGACGCCTGGTATGGTGCGATGATCATGATAATATCCAGATAGTCCAAAGCCGCAATGAAAAATAAGGATGTTTGGATTAGTCATGATTAGTGATGACACAAGAAGGAATTTGCATAAGGTAGATACTCATACTCTATTTGTTAGAAAATATTTGTATTACTTGAAGAAAAATAGGATTTTAATAATCAAAATAATTTTAGAAAATACTTGGAAGAATCAAACCCTTGTGGGCTAAACTCAAGTTTGTAAAGAAAAAATTTTGAGGTAGGTAGCTATATCTTATTAGTAAAAATCACAAAATCTAGGAATCATTTGTAACTTAGTTTTATTACTTATACATTATTTAGGTGAAAACTATAATTAAGATTAAAAAATATTATAAGGATTTTTATTTACAAAACATATTTTTGTCAAAAATTCTTTTATATAACAACAACAATAATAATAATAAATAATGATAAAGATAATAATAATAATAATAATAATAATAATAAGAAAATAATAATAATACTAATAATGATAATAATATTAATAATGCTAATCTTAATAATAATAATGGTAATAATAATAATAATGAAACTTAATAATAGTAAAACTAATGAAAACATAATAATAATAATAAAACTTAATAATAATAAAACTAATAATAAAAACATAACAATAATAATAAAATTTAACAATAATAAAAACTAATAATAAACATACTCTTAACTACTCTGTTCCTAAACCAGTGAGAGGGAGAGAGAGAATCAAAGAAAGAGAGGGGAAAAGAAAGGGCAGAGATGAGGGTTTTACCTGGTGGCTCGGGCAGGCAACGGCGAAGTATCGATGGCGGTGGGCGCCGGGGTGAGTCGAAGGCGCCAGATCGGCGGGAAGAGCACATCATGACGGCGGCTTTCTCACCGGAACTAGGTGCGGAGATGAAGAGGTCGGCCGGAGATGAGCTCACCGGAGAAGGAGCGGCGCGCTCGGGGTCAGCGACGGGCGCCGGGGTTGAGGGGTTGTCTGGCCTGTGGCGCGAGGGAGATCGGCGCGGCAGCGGCTGGATCTAGGGCTCGCGTTGGCTGCCGCTCGAGGATCGGAGGCGAAGACTGCTCCGAGCGGCGGCACGGTCGCAAGGTCGGGCGGCTAGGGCGCCACCCGCGGTGGTTTGCCGAGCCTGCGGCGAGATTTGGGGGTTTCGGTGGAAGCGGCCGAGTCGGCAGATGCTTGTGGAGCCGTGCGGTGGCTGCGTCCTGGTGCGGCGCAGCAGCGAAAGTGACGGGGCGGCGCGACGGAGGGATCCCGTGCGGGAGAAGGCGGTGCTGGTTTAGGTAAGGGATTTTTCCCTCTTCATCTTCAGTGATGGCGATGGTGGTGGTGACGATTTGCCGGGTGGTCTTTGGGGATAATGACGATGGCGATGGTCGGGTTAAAAACGGTGGAGCGACAGTGGCCGACGAGGTGCTGGGGAAAGATGGGTTTGTGGCGAAGGTGCGACGGTGGGGATGATCTACAGTTAGGCTAGGGATAGGAGTTAAGTCGTCGTGTCGGGGATTGTCGGACTCGGACGAGATTATGATGTATTTGTATTGGGAAAAAAATTTAGTGGATGGGAGGCACGGACACGATGCACAATGGGGTGGAAATTTGGTGGATGAATAATAAATTAGAGGAGTACCTGCCTATTTATAGGATGTAGGAATTTCAATTAGATATGGATTAGGATTTAAATTTCCTATAGTAGATAATTCAATCTATTTATTTTAAATTAATTCAATAAATCCGAATCCAATTCAAAATCTAATTCCAAATATAATCAAATTTAAATCTAATTAAATTTTGGTTTAAAATCAATGGGATAATTAAATTTCAAATGTTAACTATTTAAATAAATTCATAGATTCAAATCAAGATTTAAATCTCCACAATAATTTTGAAATATATTTTCCAAAAATTCTAATAATAATAATTTCAAAAATTACATTAATATTTTTAAATATCTTTTTGAATAATAAAATTTCACTATTTATAAATCTCGAAAATTATATTTTATTTAAAATAAACTAGCAAAATATTTACGAAATATATGTATGCACTAAGAATTTTATTTATTCTAACTAAAAGGCTTTTTATAAATAAAATTATAAATTTAGGAAATTCTGATAGCTAATTTAAATATTACATATATTATTTTGAAACTATAAAAATAAGAAAAATATTTTTCTGAAAATATGTACGCTCGCACATATTCGCACTCGTCGAGCAATTACAAAAAATAAAATTTTGCTCGCGTCGTACAATACGACTACGCGACGTACAATACAAAATTTTAAATCGTTACCAAATTTAATAAAAAAATAGTAGAAATTTAGAGGTTTTACACTAATACTCGTTTTCATCATTATATTCTCATAATATACCGTATTTCAGTTACAATCAATATTTATACTCGTTTTCACCAGTCTACGAGCATTTGATTCATATTTCTATTATAGTCAATTATCGGTACTCGTTTATACCATTTTACGAGCATTTGATTAATTATTTCTGTTGGAAATTCTATTTTCTACCTGTTTCCACAATTCGATGCCACTTTTTTTTTATCATATTTTGGTTAGAATCATGCATTTGTAGTCGGTTTCACCAGTTTACTCCCATTCTATACTATATTTTGATTAAAATAACTCATCTATACTCGTTTTCACCATTGTACGCCCATTTCATACCATACTTCCATTAGAATCACCCATTTATACTCGTTTTTACCATTGTACGACTAATTTATACCATATTTCGTTACAATTATCTATCTAATACTCGTTTTGTCATTGTATGCTCATACTATATCGTATTTCAGTTAGAATCAATTAGTTATATTCGTTTTCACCATTCTATGAGCATTTGATACATTATTTCGGTTAAAAATAACATTTATATACTTGTTTCCACAAATTTACGCTACTTTTTACCATATTTTGGTAAGAGTCATGCATTTGTACTCGGTTTCACCAATTTGTTCTCGTTCTATACCATATTTCGATTAAAATGAACCTCTTATAATCGTTTTGACCTTTGTACGCCCTTTTTACACTATATTTTTGTTATAATCACCGATCTATACTCGTTTTTAGCATTACAAGACTACTTTATACTATATTTCGGTTATATTTATCCATCTAATAATCGTTTTCATCATTGTATTCTCATAATATACCGTATTTCAGTTACAATCAATTGTTTATGCTCGTTTTTACCATTCTACTAGCATTTGATACATTATTTCTGTTAGAAGTAACATTTCTATACTCGTTTCCACAAATCTATGCTACTTTTTTTTTCATATTTTCGTAAGAATCACACATTTATACCCGGTTTCACCAATTTACTCCTATTTCTTTACCATATTTCGATTAAAATAGCCATCATATACTCGTTTTCACCGTTGTACGCCTATTTTACACCATTTTTTCGTTACAATCACCCATCTATACTCGTTTTTACCACCGCATGACTACTTTGTACCACATTTTCGTTATAATTAAAAAATTTATACTCGACTTCATCATTGTATGCTCATACTGTTCAGTACTTCAGTTGGAGTCAATTATTTATACTCCTTTTCACCATTCTACAAGCATTTGATACATTATTTCGGATAGAAACAATATTTCTATACTCGTTTTCACAAATCTACACCACTTTTATACAATATTTTGGTAAGAAACATGCATTTGGAACTCTGTTTCACCAATTTTCTCCTATTCTATACCATATTTCGATTAAAATAACCCTCCAATACTCGTATTCACATTTGTACGCCCATTTTGCACTATATTTTCGTTAGAATCACCCATCTATACTCGTTTTTACCACTGCACGACTACTTTGTACCATATTTTGGTAATAATTAGCAATTTTATACTCGACTTCATCATTGTATGCTCATATTGTTCAGTACTTCAGTTAGAATCAATTGTTTATACTCGTTTTCAACATTCTTCGAGTATTTGATACATTATTTCGGTTTGAAGTAACATTTCTATACTCGTTTCCATAAATCTACGCCACTTTTTTTACCATATTTTGGTAAGAATCATGTATTTGTACTCGGTTTCACCCATTTTTACCCGTTCTATACCATATTTCGATTAAAATAACCCTCCTATACTCGTTTTCACCGTTGTACGCACATTTTACACCATATTTTCGTTTGAATCACCCATCTATACTCATTTTTACCTCTGCAAGAATACTTTATACCATATTTTCTCCCATACTATATCGTATTTCACTTTATACCACTTTTTTACAAAATTTTGGTAAGAAACATGCATTTTGTACTCGGTTTCACCAATTTTCTTCCAATTCTATACCATATTTCGATTAAAATAACCCTCCAATCCTTGTATTCACATTTGTACGCCCATTTTGCACTATATTTTCGTTAGAATCATCCATCTATACTCATTTTTACCACTGCACGACTACTTTTGTACCATATTTTGGTTATAACTAGCAATTTTATACTCGACTTCATCATTGTATGCTTATATTGTTCAGTACTTCAGTTAGAATCAATTATTTATACTCGTTTTCAACATTCTACGAGTATTTGATACATTATTTTGGTTTGAAGTAACATTTCTATACTCGTTTCCACAAATCTACGCTACTTTTTTTTACCATATTTTGGTAAGAATCATGCATTTATACTCGATTTCGCCCATTTGTTCCCGTTTTATAACCATATTTCGATTAAAATAATCCTCCTATACTCGTTTTCACCGTTGTACGCCCATTTTACACCATATTTTCATTAGAGTCACCCATCTATACTCATTTTTACTACTGCAAGACTACTTTATACCATATTTTGGTTATAATTAAAAAATTTATACTCTACTTCATCATTGTATGCTCATACAGTTCAGTACTTCAGTTAGAGTCAATTATTTATACTCGTTTTCACCATTCTACGAGCATTTGATACATTATTTCGTTTAGAGATAACATTTTTATACCCATTTTTAACAATTATATACCACTTTTTTATGCCATATTTGGGTTAGAATCATGCATTTGTACTCGGTTTTACCAATTTTCTCCTATTCTATATCTTTTTTCGATTAAAATAATCCTCCTATACTCGTTTTCACCGTTGTACACCCTAATTTACACCATATTTTCGTTAGAATCGCCCATCTATACTCGTTTGTACCAATGCACGACTACTTTATACCATATTTCGGTTGTAGTTACCCACCTAATGTTCGTTTTCATAGTTGTATGCTCATACCGTACCGTATTTCGGTTAGTATCAATCATTTATACTCGTTTTCACCATTCTACGAGCATTTGATGCATTATTTCGGTTAGAAGTAACATTTAAATACTCGTTTCCACAAATCTACACAACTTTTTACCATATTTTGGTAAGAATCATGTATTTTGTACTCGGTTTCACCAATTTTCTCCCATTCTATGCATATTTCGATTAAAATAACCATCCAATACTCGTATTCATAGTTGTACGCACATTTTGTACTATATTTTCGTTAGAGTCACCCATCTATACTCGTTTTTACCATTGCATGACTAATTTAAACCATATTTTGGTTATAATTACACGTCTAATACTCGTTTTCGTTATTGTACACTTATACTATTTCTTACTTCAATTAAAGTCAATTATTTATACTCATTTTCACCATTTTACGAGCATTTGATTAATTATTTCTGTTAAAAATTATATTTTCTACCCGTTTCCACAATTTGATGCCACTTTTTTTATCATATTTTTGTTAGAATCATGCATTTCTAGTCGGTTTCACCAGTTTGCTCCCATTCTATACCATATTTCGATTAAAATAACCCATCTATACTCGTTTTCACCGTTGTACGCCCATTTCATACCATACTTCCGTTAGAATCACCCATTTATACTCGTTTTTACCACTGCACGATAACTTTCTACCATATTTTGGTTATAATTAACAAATTTATACTCGACTTCATCATTGTATGCTCATACTATTCAGTACTTCAGTTGGAGTCAATTATTTATACTCGTTTTCACCATTCTACGAGCATTTGATACATTATTTCAGATAGAAACAACATTTCTATACTCATTTTCATAAATCTACGCCACGTTTTTACAATAATTTGGTAAGAAACGTGCATTTTGTACTTGGTTTCACCAATTTTCTTCCATTCTATTCCATATTTTGATTAAAATAACCCTCCAATACTCGTATTCATATTTGTACGCCCATTTTGCACTATATTTTCGTTAGAATCATCCATCTAGACTCGTTTTTTAAAACTGTTGGACTACTTTGTACCATATTTTGGTTATAATTAACAATTTTATACTTGACTTCATCATTGTATGCTCATACTGTTCAGTACTTCAGTTGGAGTCAATTATTAATACTCGTTTTCACGTTCTACGAGCATTTGATACATTATTTTGGTTAGAAATAAAATTTCTATACTCGTTTCCACAAATCTATGCCATTTTTTTACCATATTTTGGTAAGAATCGTGTATTTGTACTCGGTTTTACCAATTTGTTCCCATTCTATACCATATTTCGATTAAAATAACCCTCCTATACTCTTTTTCATTATAGTATGCCCTTTTTACACTATATTTTCGTTAGAATCACCTATCTTTACTCGTTTTTAGCATTGCAGGACTACTTTATACTATATTTCGGTTATATTTACCCATCTAATACTCGTTTTCATCATTGTGTTCTCATAATATATTGTATTTCAGTTACAATCAATTATTTATACTCATTTTCACCATTCTACGAGCATTTGATTCATATTTCAATTAGAGTCAATTATCGGTACTCGTTTTCACCATTTTACGAGCATTTTATTAATAATTTCTGTTGGAAATTATATTTTCTATCTGTTTCCACAATTCGACGCCACTTTTTTTAATGATATTTTGGTTAGAATCGTACATTTGTAGTCGGTTTCACCAGTTTACTCCCATTCTATACCATATTTCGATTAAAATAATCCAACTACACTCGTTTTCACCGTTGTACGCCCATTTCATACCATACTTCCGTTAGAATCGCCCATTTATACTCGTTTTTCCATTGCACGACTACTTTATACCATATTTCGTACAATTATCCATCTAATACTCGTTTCGTCATTGTATGCTCATACTATATCATATTTCAGTTAGACTCAATTAGTTATACTCGTTTTCACCATTCTACGAGCATTTGATACATTATTTCAATTAGAAATAACATTTCTAGACTCGTTTCCACAAATCGACGCCACTTTTTTACCATATTTGGTAAGAATCATGCATTTTGTACTCGGTTTCACCAATTTTCTTCCATTCTATGCCATATTTCGATTAAAATAACACTCCAATACTCGTATTCACGTTTGTACGCCCATTTTGCACTATATTTTCATTAGGATGACCCATCTGTACTCGTTTTTACCTTTGTATGACTATTTTACACTATATTTTCGTTAGGATCACCTATCTATACTCGTTTTCACGATTTTACGAGCATTTGATTAATTATTTCTGTTAGAATTATATTTTCTACCCGTTTCCATAATTCGACGCCACTTTTTATCATATTTTGATTAGAATAATGCATTTATAGTCGGTATCACCAGTTTACTCCCATTCTATACAATATTTTGATTAAAATAATCCATCTATACTCGTTTTCACCGTTGTACACCCATTTCATACCATACTTCCGTTAGAATCACCCATTTATACTCATTTTTACCATTGTACGACTACTTTATACCATATTTCGTACAATTATCCATCTAATACTCGTTTTATCATAGTATGCTCATACTATATCATATTTCAGTTAGAATCAATTAGCTATACACGTTTCACCATTCTACGAGCATTTGATACATTATTTCGGATAGAAATAACATAGCTATACTCGTTTCCACAAATCTACGCCACTTTTTACCATATTTTGGTAAGAATCATGCATTTGTACTCGGTTTTACCAATTTGTTGCCGTTCTATACCATTTTTCGATTAAAATAACCCTCCTATATTCGTTTTCACCATTGTACGCCCATTTGCACCATATTTTCGTTAGAATCACCCATCTATACTCGTTTTTACCACTGCACGACTACCTTATACCATATTTTTGTTATAATTAACAATTTTATACTCGACTTCATCATTGTATGCTCATACTGTTCAGTACTTCAGTTAGAATCAATTATTTATAGTCATTTTTACCATTCTACGAGCATTTGATACCTTATTTCGGTTAGAAATAACATTTCTATACTCGTTTCCACAAATGTACGCCATTTTTTTTACCATATTTAGGTATGAATCATGCATTTGTACTCGGCTTCACCAATTTGTTCCCGTTCTATACCATATTTCGATTAAAATAACCCTCTTATACTCATTTTTACCGTTGTATGCCCATTTTACACTATATTTTCGTTAGGATCACCCTTCTATACTCGTTTTTAGCATTACAGGACTACTTTTTACTACATTTCAGGTTATATCTTACCATCTAATACTCGTTTTCATCATTGTATGCTCATAATATACCGTATTTCAGTTACAATCAATTATTTATACTCGTTTTCACCATTCTACGAGCATTTGATTCATATTTCAATTAAAGTCAATTATCGGTACTCGTTTTCACCATTTTACGAGCATTTATTTAATTATTTATGTTGGAAATTATATTTCAACCCGTTTCCACAATTCGACGCCAGTTTTTTATCATATTTTGGTTAGAATCATGTAGTCGGTTTCACCAGTTTACTCCCATTCTATACCACATTTCGATTAAAATAACCCATCTATACTCGTTTTTACCGTTGTACTCCCATTTCATACCATACTTCCGTTAGAATCACCCATTTATACACGTTTTTCCATTGCACGATTACTTTATACCATATTTCATACTATTATTCATAAATACTCGTTTCGTCATTGTATGCTCATACTGTGTCATATTTCAGTTAGAATCAATCATTTATACTAGTTTTTACCATTCGACGAGCATTTGATACATTAATTCGTTTAGAAATAACATTTTTATACTCATTTCCACAAATCTACGCCACTTTTTTTACCATATTTTGGTAAGAATCATGCATTTTGTACTCGATTTCACCAATTTTCTCCCATTCTATGCCATATTTGGATTAAAATAACCCTCCGATACTCGTATTCACATTTGTACGCCTATTTTGCACTATATTTTCGTTAGAATCACCCATCTATACTCGTTTTTGACTTTGCATGAATATTTTATACCGTACTTCGGTTATAATTACACATCTAATACCCGTTTTCGTCATTATACACATATAATATTTCGTCTTTCAATTAGAGTCAATTATTTATACTCGTTTTCACGATTTTATGAGCATTTGATTAATTATTTCTATTAGAAATTATATTTTTTTACCCGTTTTCACAATTCGACGCTACTTTTTTTTATCATATTTTGATTAGAATCATGCATTTGTAGTCAGTTTTACCAGTTTACTCCCTTTCTGTACCATATTTCGATTAAAGTAACCCATCTATACTCGTTTTCACCGTTGTACGCCCATTTTATACCATACTTCCGTTAGAATCACCCATTTATACTCGTTTTTACCATTGCACGACTACTTTATACCATATTTTGTACAATTATCCATCTAATACTCGTTTCATCATAGTATGCTCATACTTTATCATATTTCAGTTAGAATCAATTAGTTATACTCGTTTTCACCATTCTACGAGCATTTGATACATTATTTCGGTTAGAAATAACATATCTATACTTGTTTTCACAAATCTATGCCACTTTTTTTTACCATATTTTGGTAATAATCATGCGTTTGTACTCGATTTTACCAATTTGTTCCCATTCTAGACCATATTTTGCTTAAAATAACCCTCCTATATTCGTTTTCACCATTGTACGTCCCTTTTACACTATATTTTCGTTATAATCACCAATCTATACTCGTTTTTAGCATTGCAGGACTACTTTATACTATATTTCTGTTATATTTACCCATCTTATACTCGTTTTCATCATTGTATTATCATAATATACCGTATTTTAGTTACAATCAATTATTTATACTCGTTTTCACCATTATACGAGCATTTGATACATTATTTTGGTTATAAATAACATTTCTATACTCGTTCCCACAAATCTATGCCACTTTTTTTCACCATATTTTGGTAAGAATCACGCATTTGTTCCCGATTTCACCAATTTACTCCCATTTCTATACCATATTGCGATTAAAATAGCCACCCTATACTCGTTTTCACCGTTGTACGCCCATTTTACACCATATTTTTGTTAGAATCACCCATCTATACTCGTTTTTACCATTGCACGACTATTTTGTACCATATTTTGGTTATAATTAACAATTTTATACTCGACTTCATTATTGTAAGCTCATACTGTTCAGTACTTCAGTTGGAGTCAATTATTTATACTCATTTTCACCATTCTATGAGCATTTGATACATTATTTCGGATAGAAATAACATTTCTATACTCGTTTTCATAAATCTATGCCATTTTTTATTACCATATTTGGGTTAGAATCATACATTTGTACTCGATTTTACCAATTTGCTTCTATTCTATACCAATTTGCTTCTTTTCTATACCGTATTTCAGTTACAATCAATTATTTATACTCGATTTCATTATTCTAGGAGTATTTGATTTGTATTTCAATTAAAGTCAATTATCTATGCTCGTTTTCACTATTTTACGAGCATTTGATTAATTATTTCTGTTGGAAATTATATTTTCTACCCGTTTCCACAATTCGACATCACTTTTTTTATCATATTTTGGTTAGAATCAAGCATTTGTAGTTGGTTTAACCAGTTTACTCCCATTTTATACCATATTTCGATTAAAATAATCCATATGTACTCATTTTCACCGTTGTATGCCCAATTCATACCCTACTTCCGTTAGAATCATCAATTTATACTCGTTTTTACCATTCTACGAACTACTTTATACCATATTTCGCCACAATTATCCATCTAATACTCGTTTCGTCTTTGTATGCTCATACCATATCGTATTTCAGTTAGAATCAATTATTTTTACCCGTTTTCACCATTCTACGAGCATTTGATACATTATTTCGGTTAGAAATAACATATCTATACTTGTTTCCACGAATCTACGCTACTTTTTTACCATATTTTGGTAAAAATCATGGATTTGTACTCGGTTTCACCAATTTGTTCCCGTTTTATACCATATTTCGATTGAAATAACCCTCCTATACTCGTTTTCATTGTTGTACGCCCTTTTTATACTATATTTTCGTTAGAATCACCCATCTATACTTGTTTTTAGCATTGCAGGACTACTTTATACCATATTTCGGTTATATTTACCCATCAAATACTCGTTTTCATCATTGTATTCTCATAATATACCGTATTTCAGTTACAATCAATTATTTATACTTTTACACCATTCTACGAGCATTTGATTCGTATTTTAATTAAAGTCAATTATCTATATTCGTTTTCACCATTTTACGAGCATTTGATTAATTATTTCTGTTGGAAATTATATTTTTTACCCGTTTTCAGAATTCGACGCCACCTTTTTACAATATTGTGGTTAGAATCATGCATTTGTAGTCAGTTTCACCAGTTTACTCCCATTATATAGCATAGTACGATTAAAATAACCCATCTATACTTGTTTTCACCATTGTACGCCCATTTCATACCATACTTCCGTTAGAATCACCCATTGATACTCGTTTTTACCATTGCACGACTACTTTATACCATATTTCGTACAATTATCTATCTAATACTCGTTTCGTCATTGTATGCTCATACTATGTCATATTTCAGTTAGAATCAATTAGTTATACTCGTTTTCACCATTCTACGAGCATTTGATACATTATTCCTGTAAGAAATAATATTTTTATACTTGTTTCCACAAATCTGTGCCACCTTTTTACCATACTTTGGTAAGAATCATGCATTTTGTACTCGGTTTCACCAATTTTCTCCCATTCTATGCCATATTTCGATTAAAATATCCCTCCGATAGTCGTATTCACAATTGTACGCCCATTTTGCACTATATTTTCGTTAGAATCACCCATCTATAGTCGTTTTTACCATTGCATGACTACTTTATACCAAGTTTCGGTTATAATTACACGTCTAACACTCGTTTTTGTCATTGTACACTTATACTATTTCGTATTTCAATTAGAGTCAATTATTGATACTCGTTTTCACGATTTTACTTGCATTTCATTAATTATTTCTCTTAGAAATTATATTTTCTAATGTTTCCACAATTCGACGCCACTTTTTTATTATATTTTGGTTAGAATCATGCATTTGTAGTCGGTTTCACCAGTTTACTCCCATTCTATACCATAGTTCGATTAAAATAACCCATCTATACTCGTTTTTACCGTTGCACGCCCATTTTATACCATACTTCCGTTAGAATCACATATTTACACTCGTTTTACCATTGTACGACTACTTTATACCATATTTTATACAATTATCCATCTAATACTCGTTTCGTCATTATTTGCTCATACTATTTCATATTTCAGTTAGAATCAATTAGTTATACTCGTTTTCACCATTCTTCGAGCATTTGATACATTATTTCGGTTACAAATAACATTTCTATACTCATTTCCACAAATCTATGCCACTTTTTTACCATATTTTGGTAAGAATCATGCATTTGTACTCGGTTTTACCAATTTGTTCATATTCTATACCATATTTTGATTAAAATAACCCTTCTATACTCGTTTTCATTGTAGTACGCCCTTTTTACACTATATTTTCGTTAGAATCACCTATCTTTACTCGTTTTTAGCATTGCAGGACAACTTTATACTATATTTCAGTTATATTTACCCATCTAATACTCGTTTTCATCATTGTGTTCTCATAATATATTGTATTTCAATTACAATTAATTGTTTATACTCGTTTTCACCATTCTACGAGCATTTGATACATTATTTCGGTTATAAATAACATTTCTATACTCGTTCCCACAAATCTACGTCACTTTTTTTACCATATTTTGGTAAGAATCACGTATTTGTACCCGGTTTCACCAATTTACTCCCATTTCTCTGCCATATTTCGATTAAAATAGCCATCCTATACTCGTTTTCACCGTTATACGCCCATTTGACACCATATTTTCGTTAGAATCACCCATCTACACTCGTTTTTACTACTGCACGACTACTTTATACCATATTTTGGTTATAATTAACAATTTTATACTCGACTTCATTATTGTTTGCTCATACTATTCAATACTTCAGTTGGAGTCAATTATTTATACTCGTTTTCACCATTCTACGAGCATTTGATACATTATTTCGTTTAAAAATAACATTTTTATACCCATTTTCCACAATTATATGCCACTTCTTTATGACCATATTTGGGTTAGAATCATGCATTTGTATTCGGTTTTACCAATTTCCTCATATTCTATACATTTTTCGATTAAAATAACCCTCCTATATTCGTTTTCACTGTTGTACACCCAATTTATACCATATTTTCGTTAGAATCGCCCATCTATACTTGTTTGTACCATTGCACGACTACTTTATACCCTATTTTGGTTGTAGTTACCCATCTAATACTCGTTTTCATCGTTGTATGCTCATACTATATCATATTTCAGTTAAAATCAATTAGTTATACTCGTTTTCTCCATTCTACGAGCATTTGATACATTATTTCGGTTAAAAAAACATTTCTATACTCGTTTGCACAAATCTACGCCATTTTTTTACCATATTTTGGTAAGAATCATGCATTTTGTACTCTGTTTCACCAATTTTCTTCCATTCTATGTCATATTTCGATTAAAATAACCCTCCAACGCTCGAATTGACATTTGTACGTCCATTTTGCACTATATTTTCGTTAGAATCGCCCATTTATACTCGTTTTTACCATCGCATGACTACTTTATACCATATTTCGGTTATAATTACACGTTTAATACTCGTTTTCGTCATTGTACACTTATACTATTTCGTATTTCAATTAGAGTCAATTATTTATACTCGTTTTCACGATTTTACGAGCATTTGATTAATTATTCATGTTAGAAATTATATTTTCTACCCGTTTCCACTAATCTATTTCTGTTATAAAGTATTTTAGTTACAATAAATTATTTATACTCGTTTTCGCTATTTAGTGAGCATTTGATTCGTATTTCAATTAGAGTCAATTATCTATACTCGTTTTTACCATTTTGCGAACATTTGATTAATTATTTCTGTTGGAAATTATATTTTCTGCCCATTTCCACAATTCGACGTTACTTTTTTATATATCATATTTTGGTTAGAATCAAGCATTTGTAGTCGGTTTCACCAGTTTACTCCCATTCTATACCATATTTCATTTAAAATAATCCATATATACTCGTTTTCACCGTTGTACGCCCATTTCATACCATACTTCCGTTAGAATCACCCATTCATACTCGTTTTTACCATTGCATGACTAATTTATACCATATTTCGTTACAATTATCCATCTAATACTTGTTTCGTCATTGTATGCTCATACTATATCGTATTTCAGTTAGAATCAATTATTTAAACTCGTTTTCACCATTCTACGAGCATTTGATACATTATTTCGGTTAGAAGTAACATTTCTATACTCGTTTCCATAAATCTATGCCACTTTTTACCATATTTTGGTAAGAATCATGCATTTGTACTCGGTCTCACCAATTTGTTACCGTTCTATACCATATTTCGATTAAAATAGCTATCCTATACTTATTTTTACCGTTGTACGCCCATTTTACACTATATTTTTGTTAGAATCACCCATCTATACTCGTTTTTAGCATTGCAGGACTGATTTATACTATATTTCGGTTATATTTACCCATCTAATACTCGTTTTCATCATTGTATTCTCATAATATGCTGTATTTCAGTTACAACCAATTATATATACTGGTTTTCACCATTCTACGAGCATTTGATACATTATTTTGGTTAAAAATAACATTTCTACACTCGTTCCCACAAATGTACGCTACTTTTTTTTTACCATATTTTAGTTAGAATCACGCATTTGTACCTAATTTCACCAATTTATTCCCATTTCTATACTATATTTGATTAAAATAGCCATCCTATACTCGTTTGCACCATTGTACACCATTTTTTCCTTAGAATCACCCATCTATACTCGGTTTTACTACTGCACGACTACTTTATACCATATTTTGGCTATAATTAACAATTTTATTCTTGACTTCATCATTGTATGCTAATACTATATCGTATTTCAGTTAGCATCAATTAGTTATACTCGTTTTCACCATTCTACGAGTATTTAGTACATTATTTCGGTTAGAAATAAGATTTCTATACTCGTTTCCACAAATCTATGCCACTTTTTTACAATATTTTGGTAAGAATCATGCATTTGTACTCGATTTCAACAATTTGTTGTTAGTGCCGAGGCACAATTTTCGATGGAAAATTCTGAAACTGAAACAATTGTACACACAACGTTTCAAATGCAGCACCTTAAAGAAGATGTGCAACAGAGATCCTGGAGGATTCTGAATTACGAGGATCTAAAAAGATTCTACGTAATACACAAAAAATCTAAAGAGACTTTGTGCAAGCAACTATCGGCAATAGAGCTTCTAAAAAGAAGTTACTGTAAAAGGCAACAGCAGCGATGACAGGCGAGAATGAGATGCTGGGGTGAATGAACCACCGTTGCTCAAAGCTTTATTCGCCCCACACGAGCACGAACAGCTTCCAGGAACCAGTAAGTTCACGAAGAACTTCTGGAACGCTCGTAAGTCAATATTTGAGACTTGAACGGGCTTCCTGGACTTAACATGACTCCCTCAACTCTCTTCTTGGTGCCTCTTTCAAAGGAGGCCAATGGGCTTCCATTAAAGAGTGGAGTTGAGACTTCACCTCTTCTCCTATCCGACGTGGGACTAAAATACCAATACTCAAAAATAGAGTTTGATATTTTAGATCATCCCACAATCAGCATAGAAGTGTGCCAGTCCACGCCTACCCCCCGAACACTCCCGTGCATGCAAGAGACATCCTGGAGTCCGTGTCCGAGTCCGAGTCCGAGTCCGTACAACAAAAATTAACTTGTATCCTTGTTGGATTTAATCCTTTTTCCTTCTAGGAAAATACTTCCACATGGCACAAACTTGTGCCCCACTACACCTCATGTGCACACCTTAACACAAGCAATGCATTATATTGTGATACTCACCATTTGGTGTAGCCGATGTGGGACTATCTTTTCTAGTCCAAAGGCAAAAACACCAACAATCCTCCACATATCTCAATATATGGGTTGAGCGTTCCCCACAGTGACTGCGCATCATGCATTAGGAGAGATGTCGCTACGACTTGAATCTTCCCGCATAGGTTAAATAACAGCATGATACAAGAATGGACTAAGCCTTGAATTCTGCACCATAACTACAATTCTTCCTACTCACATAATGACATCAACTGTGCTTCTGGCTGCACATTGAAGGCCTTCTGCCAGCCTGGTTTCAGTGTATAATTTTTGGGCGTCTACAAGTTTACCCTCAAGAGACGGCCTGGTATCTCTGTCCATACACTATAGGTGAGTTCTTTATAAAGAGTCATGGCATGAAGTATTGCGCTTCTTTGCGGTGCTACGCCGCTATGACATGGCTTAAAGCCGAGGCTTTACCCCACCTGGGTACCTCATCGTAGTGTCATACTACTGTAGCATGAGGTCACAGGCCTCTTTGTAGTGCCAAACTACCCAGCATGAAGCCTTGCGCTTCCGTACGGTGTTACGTCCGCTATGACATGGCTCGCAAAGCCGAGGCTTTACCCTACCTGGTACCTCTTCATGGTGTTATGCCACTATAACATGAGGAACATCGTCCTCTTTGTAGTGCTTTCTACCTCTCTTTATTACGATCATCATACAGCATTAGGCTACCTGCCTATTTGTGGTGCTACTCCGCTGTGACTTGGCTTACAAAGCCGAGGCATTACACCTACCTAGGGAACCTCATGGTGGAGTCACCCCACTGTAGCATGGAGTTACACTCCTTGTAGTGCTGCGCTACCGTGCTTCCTGTAAAGCACTCCAGGCATTCACTCTGCTTGAGAACTCATTAAGGCATTTAAGCCAACCTTCCCACAGGATCCGTTTTCCGCAGAAAACAACAGTAGACAACAGTGGTTGTAGATCCGTAACCTCTCCTATGTCACATAGGACAAGTACCCACCGTTCCTGATATTCTTCTGGTTAATAGTCCACCCTTGAACCAAAAGCTAGATGCCTAGTAGATTTCTCTTTGAACTAATAGCATAAAACTTTATGGTAGGAATGTAATAACACAATATCAGAATGCCTTCAAGCCTATTTTACAAGCTGTGTCATCGACCAGCTGGCGCTTGAAGCCCTTGGTGAACGGATCCGCCAGGTTCTCCTGACTCCGAACATCAATCACTGCAATGACACCTCTCTTGATGAGATCGTTCACTGCCCTGTGCTTCAACCGCACAGTTCTCTTCTTCCTGTTGAAGAGTTCATTTGATGCCACTGCTGCTGCCGCCTGGTTGTCACAGTATATCGGTATTGCCGGTATCTGAGCCCCAACCATCGGAAGATCATACATGAGCTCCCGAAGCCACTCTGCTTCATCTGTAGCAGCATCCAGTGCAATGAATTCAGATTCCATGGAGGAGCGAGATAACATAGTCTACTTCTTCGACTTCCTACGATATAGAAGCTCCGCCCATGGCGAATACGAATCCACCTGTGGAATACTCGCTCTCCATATCTGAACACCAGCTAGCATCACTGAAGCCTTCCACTACTGACGGATCTTCGCTGTAGAGAAGTGCATATGTCTGAGTTTTCTTGAGATATCTCATAACACGCTTCACAGCTTTCCAGTGCTCAACGCCTGGATTGCTAGTGAACCGACTCAGCATTCCCACTGCAAAAGCTATGTCAGGCCTTGTGGCAGTAGTAGCGTACATCAAGCTTCCGATGTCGCTAGCGTACTCCAACTGCCTGACGCTTTCCCTCGAATTTGGCTCCAGCTTCTGATCACTCCGGTACGGTGTATCAATAAAAGGAGGATCTTGATACCCGTAGCGAGTGAGCATCTTCTCAATATAATGAGATTCTGATAGCGCTATTCTAGTGCCTGTCCGGATGATCTTGAGCCCCAAGATTACGTCGGCATCCCCCAAGTCCTTCATACTGAACTTGGTCGAGAGGAATTTCTTTGTCTCTGTGACGCAGCTTAAATCCGTACCTAGGATTAGCATGTCGTCCACGTAAAGACATACGATTACTCCTCTTCCGTCAGCAAACTTCGTATAGACACATTTGTCTGTTTCACTGACCCTGTAGCTATTTGACCTTATCACCTTGTCAAACTTCTCATGCCACATTTTGGGAGCTTGTTTCAAACCATACAGAGACTTCATCAACTTGTAGACTTTGTCTTCCAGACCTCTGACGACAAAACCTTCTGGTTATTGCATGTAGATCTCTTCGATCAGCTCGCCATTAAGGAATGCCGTTTTCACATCCATCTGATGTATCACCAGCTTGTGTATTGCTGCTAAAGCAATTAACAATCTGATGGTTGTCATCCGAGCTACTGGAGCATAAGTGTCAAAGTAGTCGATCCCCTGCTTCTGAGCAAACCCCTTGGCCACTAGCCTGGCCTTGAACTTGTCAATGGTTCCATCTGCTTTCATCTTCTTCTTGAAGATCCATTTGCATCCGATGGGTCTTGCTCCTTCTGGCAGGTCAACCAATACCCATATGCCAATCTCGTTGTCTATCACCTCCTTCCAGAATACAGCATCTCTGGTCTTCATCGCCTCATCATAGGTAAGCGGATCTGCTTCCACATGATAGGTGACGAAGTCATCTCCGAAGTCTTTCGACCTCCTCGTTCGCTTAGTTGACGTTTCAGCGAGTTCTGGTTCAGCTGGTGTCTCCTTGACGACAGCTTCATCTTGTACTACTGGTTTATTAAAGACTTCTGTCTGCTTTGTACCCTCATCATTCTCCGAAAGATCCGCAAGAACAATATTCTTGTGTTTTGCAAACTTGTCTTCAAAGTATTAAGCATCGCGAGATTCGATGATATAGTTTGACTCGATATCAAGGAATCTCCGAGCATCACTCTTCTCGGCATACCCCAAGAAGATCACCTTCGTAGTCCTTGTCCCCAGCTTTTGAATCTTCAGATCCTGGAGCTTCACATAAGCCAGACACCCCCACACTCGAATGACATTCAAGTTAGGTCTGACTTTGAACCAGAGTTCATGAGGAGTTATGTCGAAAGTTGCATATGGCACTCTGCTCAGAATGAACGTTAGCGTTAGTGCAGCTTCTCCCCAGTAACACTTTAGAAGACCCGCAGTCAACAGCATGGAGTTCATCATCTCTGTCAACGTTCTGTTCTTCCTTTCTGCTACTCCTTTGGATTGAGGAGAGTACGGAGCCGTTGTCTCATTGATGAATTCCATGTTCTTTACAGAATGATAAGAATTCATGAGACCGATACTCCCCGCCTCGATCACTCCTTAACCTCTTGAGTTGTTGTCCAGTTTGCCGCTCAGCCTCGGCCCTGAACTCCTTGAACTTCTCGAATGCTTCAGTCTTTAGACTTGAGTAAGTAGACGAAAGCATACTTTGAGAAGTCATCGATGAAAGTAATGAAATACTTCATCCCGGCCTTTGTAGAGAATTGTTTGAAGTCACAGATATCTGAGTGAACCAACTCCAGAAGATCTGTGCTTCGATGGACCCTGTGAAAGGGTTTCCTTGTGATCTTCGTCTGAGCACATACTTCACATTTCTCTACCTTACCCCCACACTTGGAGATAAGTCCTAGACTAGACATTCTGTTAATCCTTTTACAATGAACATGTACCTAGCCTATTATGCCACAACTCAAGAGAATAATCAGAAAAAGTAATTATATTTATATTATCATGCTGGGTTACAACAAGCTGAATCATGTACATTCCTTCAGTTTGGAAAGCTTTCCGAAGAATGTATCCTTCTTGGACATCACCAACTGGCCAGCATTGATGTCCATCCTCAAGCCTGCGTACAGAGCAGACTTCCAGAGATCAGGTTCTTAGCAATTACTGGAACATGCTTCACACCTTGAAGCATCAGAGTGTTCCCCGATAGTGAGTTTTAGCTCCACCGTCCCGATCCCCAGTACTTCAGCTTGTGCCTGGTTTGCCATTATGACCTTCTCTGAAGTTGGCTCATAAGAGACGAACCAGTCTTTGTCTGAACAGACATGGCAGGTCGCACCAGTGTCTATCCACCAGTCCAAGTCAGCCCCTACAGTTGCAACCTGTGCTATCATGGCAACTAGATTAGTAATCATAGAAACCTTACTAGGCTCACCTTGTTCTTTGGGCTTGGACTTGCATTCGGATTTGTAGTGGCCCTTCTTGCCACAATTGAAGCAAGTCACATGGGACTTGGACTTGTGCTGCTTGAAAGCAGGACCCTTCACTTTCAGATTCGTGAAGTCCTTCTTTTTGCGATGAGAAGCAGCCTGCTTCCCCTGGTACTCTCTGGTTTGGACAAGATTTGCCTTCGCCAGTTGTTTGGACAGAGTATCCATCTTCTGTTGAGAGCGCATCTCGTCCTCAACATGGATCTCTTGCAAGAAATCTTTCAAGCTAATTTCCATCTTCTTTCGATACATCCTTGCATAGAAGTTGCTCCATTCTGTAGGAAGTTTCGCGACGATCCCTCCAATGACAAACTTATCGACGAGGGGCATGTTCTCGTCTTCTAGTTTCTAACGCAACTTCAGAAACTCCTTCACTTGGGGCAGCATCGCCTTCTCGTCTTCGAAGGTCCACTTATGATATTTTTCTACCTATGAAGATCTTGGACCGATTCTCGTCATCTTCATAGAGCTTTCCCAAGGAGTCCCATATCTCTTTGGCAGATGTCTTCTTGGAGTAGGACTCTGCCAGAGAGTCTTCCATGAAATTGAGTATCAGAAGTTTGCATATACTGTTTTCTCTCTTCCACTTCGCT
Organism: Iris pallida; assembly: GCA_029216955.1. Taxonomy (NCBI): domain Eukaryota; kingdom Viridiplantae; phylum Streptophyta; class Magnoliopsida; order Asparagales; family Iridaceae; genus Iris; species Iris pallida. The sequence continues at coordinate 115,096 of JANAVB010035019.1, forward strand.
TGCTTGGTCGTAGCAGCGGCCACAGCCGCAGCAGATCCAGCGGTTGGAACGATCGGTTCTTCTTCTGACAGCACGTGATCAACATTCACGGGTTGAAGATTTAAAGTGACCTTTCATCTCCATATCTGGAAGTGTTCGCCATCGAATTTCTCCAACTTGTTAAAGCCGGTATCGATGAGCGAAGCACGAGAATTATCCATCTTCTCAATAAAGCTTTGAGATTGTTAGTGCCGAGGCACAATTTTGATAGAAAATTCTGAAACTGAAACAATTGTACACACAGCGTTTCAAATGCGGCACCTTAAAGAAGATGTGCAACAGAGATCCTGGAGGATTCTGAATTACGAGGATCTAAAAAGATTCTACGTAATACACAAAAAATCTAAAGAGACTTTGTGCAAGCAACTATCGGCAGTAGAGCCTCTAAAAAGAAGTTACTGTAAAAGGCAAAAGCAGTGATGACAGGCGAGAATGAGATGCTGGGGTGAATGAACCACCGTTGCTCAAAGCTTTATTCGGCCCACACGAGCACGAACAGCTTCCAGGAACCAGCAAGTTCACGAAGAACTTCTGGAACGCTCGTAAGTCAATATTTGAGACTTGAACGGGCTTCCTGGACTTAACAGACTCCCTCAACTCTCTTCTTGGTGCCTCTTTCAAAGGAGGCGAAGGGGCTCTATTATAGAGTGGAGTTGAGACTTCACCTCTTCTCCTATCCGATGTGGGACTAAAATACCAATACTCAAAAATAGAGTTTGATATTTTAGATCATCCCACAATCAGCATAGAAGTGTGCCAGTCCACGCCTATCCCCCGAACACTCCCGTACATGCACGAGACATCTTGGAGTCCGTGTCCGAGTCCGAGTCCGCACAACAAAAATTAACTTATATCCTTGTTGGATTTAATCCTTTTTCCTTTAGGAAAATACTTCCACATGGCACAAACTTGTGCCCCACTACACCTCATGTGCATACCTCAACACAAGCAATGCATTATATTGAGATACTCACCATTTGGTGTAGCCGATGTGGGACAATCTTTTCTAGTCCAAAGGCAAAAACACCAACATTTGTTCCCATTGGTTCTATACCATATTTCGATTAAAATAACCCTCATATACTCGTTTTCACCGTTGTACGCCCTTTTTACACTACATTTTCGTTAAAATCTCCCATCTATATTTGTTTTTAGCATTGCAGGACGACTTTATACTATATTTCGGTTATATTTGCCCATCTAATACTCGTTTTTATCATTGTATTCTCATAATATACCGTATTTCAGTTACAATCAATTGTTTACACTCGTTTTTACCATTCTACGAGCATTTAATATATTATTTCGGTTAGAAATAACATTTCTACACTCGTTCCCACAAATGTATGCCACTTTTTTTTACCATATTTTGGTAAGAATCACGCATTTGTACCCAGTTTCACCAATTTATTTCCATTTCTATACTATATTTCGATTAAAATAGCCATCCTATACTCGTTTGCACCGTTCTACGTCCATTTTACACCATATTTTTCTTAGAATCACCCATCTGTACTCGGTTTTACTACTGCACGACTACTTTATACCATATTTTGGTTATAATTAACAATTTTATATTCGACTTCGTCATTGTATGCTCATACTGTTCAGTACTTCAGTTAGAATCACTTATTTATACTCGTTTTCACCATTCTACGAGCATTTGATACATTATTTCGGTTAGAAATAACATTTCTATACTCGTTTCGACAAATCTACACCACTTTTTTTTACCATATTTTGGTAAGAATCATGCATTTGTATTCGATTTCACCAATTTGTTTCCATTCGTTCTATACCATATTTCGATTAAAATAATCCTCCTATATTCGTTTTCACCGTTGTACGCCCTTTTTACACTATATTTTCGTTAAAATCACCCATCCATATTCGTTTTTAGCATTGCAGGACGACTTTATACTATATTTCGGTTATATTTACCCATCTAATATTCGTTTTCATCATTGTATTCTCATAATATACCGTATTTCAGTTACAATCAATTGTTTACACTCGTTTTGACCATTCTACGAGCATTTGATGCATTATTTCGGTTAGAAATAACATTTCTACATACGTTCCCACAAATGTACGCCACTTTTTTTTACCATATTTTTGGTAAGAATCACGTATTTGTGCCCAGTTTCACCAATTTATTCCTATTTCTATACTATATTTCGATTAAAATAGCCATCCTATACTCGTTTGTACTGTTGTACGTCCATTTTACACCATATTTTCTTTAGAATCACCCATCTATACTCTGTTTTACTACTGCACGACTACTTTATACCATATTTTGGTTATAATTAACAACTTTATATTCGACTTCGTCATTGTATGCTAATACTATATTGTATTTCAGTTAGAATCAATTAGTTATACTCGTTTTCCACCATTCTACGAGCATTTGATACATTATTTCGGTTAGAAATAACATTTCTATACTCGTTTCCACATATCTACGCCACTTTTTTTACCATATTTTGGTAAGAATCATGTATTTGTACTCGATTTCACCAATTTGTTCCCATTCGTTCTATACCATATTTCGATTAAAATAACCCTCATATACTAGTTTTTACCGTTGTACGCCCTTTTTACACTATATTTTCGTTAAAATCACCCATCTATACTTGTTTTTAGCATTGCAGGACTACTTTATACTATATTTCGGTTATATTTACCCATTTAAAACTCATTTTCACCATTGTATTCTCATAATATATCGTATTTCAGTTACAATAATTTGTTTATACTCGTTTTCACCATTCTACGAGCATTTGATATATTACTTCGGTTAGAAATAACATTTCTACACTCGTTCCCACAAATCTACGCAACTATTTTTTACCATATTTTGGTAAGAATCACGCATTTGTACCCAGTTTCACCAATTTATTCCCATTTCTATACCATATTTCGATTAAAATAGCCATCCTATACTCGTTTTCACCGTTGTACGTCCATTTTACACCATATGTTCCTTAGAATCTATAACACCTCTTCCCGAAATTTTTTTTAAACATAATTTTTATTATTGTTATGTTTAAATGTATTTTTCGTTGAACTTTGTCAATGATATTTATGATTAATTCTTTTCTTGATTAAACATTTTAGAGCACTAATTTATGTTAATAGAAATATTCAACTAAATATTATTATTGGAATTATAGAAGTTTTGAATTTTATTAAAAAAAGGGTTTTCGGAAAAGAAAAACATGAATATTTACTTTTAGTAAAAAGATTTGTTAAAAAGTATTTCAAATAGAATTTGATATACTTTAAATTATTTTTGATGAGCATTAATTATTAATTTAAAGTTATTATTTTGATCACTGCTTGATTTGGATTAGTTTATATTTAATTTAATTGGTGATGTCAAATATAGCTTAACATAAAGGAACACTAGATTATGGCTTGTTCTGTACTTATTAGTGATACACCTATACTTGCTTTATGCCAACTGAAAGGGGGAAAGGTATGTAGGAATATTCAAATTCCTTGCGAATACTCAAACCCCTCCAGCGTTTACACGCAGATCGAATTAGAATCTGATTTATTCTAATCCTCCTAGGATTAACATCAATCCAAATTCCACGCATATAAGTAAAAGTAGCAACCGACCCATACCCCTCTTAAAAACCCTACGAAACCCATCGCCTCCTTCTCTGACCTGTCCACGCTCTCATCCCTACGTCGGCCGGAGTGGCGCTTTCTCGACCGCAGCCGCGTCCCCTGATCCCCTTACACACCAACCGAATCCTCCGCCAACAACCAAAACACAGAATGAGTGCCGTGTCAGTCGGGTCCGACCCCGAGTGTCCGTATCTGTGTCCACATCCATCCACAACAAGATCCGGGAGGTCTCGAGCGCCCAGGTTCCAGGCGAGTCCCCAGTCCAGCACGCCTTCGCTCCCGCGACGCCCTTCCGTGCGCCGTCCGACTAGACTATTCGTCCGATCCACCGCCTCGGTCGACATCGACCGAGCAACCACCACCTGCAGCATCTCACGTCAACCCGTTCCCGTGTTTCATCACCACCGCCCTTCTTGAATCTCCAAGGCCGATCATCCTCCACCGCGCGCGTCACACCCTGACTTCCAGGCGACGCGCGCGTCACACACCGACTTCCAGGCGACGCGCGCGGCGCTGACCGAGGCCGACCGCCTGGGACTCCGTGCTCGGCCACACTCGCATGGAGCCGTGGCCAATCCGCTCCGTGCGCCGATGACGTTCCGACCGACCCTGTACTTCCCAGCGACCGGTTGAAATTCCAGACCCATGCACCCCAGTACCAGAGCTTCCGTCTCGCCCGATGCAGCACGTGCCGCATGTCGCCGACCCGGCCAAGACAAGCGCGCCGAACGCCCAAACCGCTGCGAGCGACCCGCCGAAGCCACGCTGAGTCTTCGTCACTGCCCCTCCAGTACAGTCGACCGCCTAAGCCAGCGATCCCGCCCCGCAACCTAACCGTGTCCATCCGAGCTCCGTGAGTCTCGCAACCCTCTTTCTCCTCTCCTCTCTCTCTCTCCACTCTCTCGTTTTTGTTGGGGAATGATAGAAGTGGGCTTTTATTCAACCTTTGGATTTTGGTAGGCCAGGGCTATAGGACCTATTCTCTTGGGCCTATAAATTAAAATATTTAGGCTGAGTTAATTGTATATATGTATATTTTATGTAGGTAAATTAGTGTATACGTATATTTGTATATATGTATGCTTGTATCATGGTAGTATCAATATTATTATGTACAGTTAATAACAATATTTTTTGTCATTAGTCTATTTTTATATTTTTCTTTTATAATAAATATACACAGATTCCTAAAAGTATTTTATAACAAACAACATATTGGGCTTTAAGCCTATATTTGGGTTAAAATTTATATGTGAATATATAGACAATTTTTGGTAATTTTGGGTCTTAAATATTTAACTAGATTATTTATATATTGGGCTTTAGTATTGGCCTTATATCATTATTATTAAATAGTTTATTATTGATTATTATTAATATTGTTGATATTATTATGGATATTTTATCATTAAGTATTATTATTTTACTAAATAAATATATAAATATTTTTAATCATATTTGTCACATAAATGGTTTTGGGCTTACATGTAGATGCAATTAGGGCTAACATACATATTATTATAAATTTTGGTATTTAAATATAGTTTTGACAAAAAAAATTATATTTTGACAAATTATAGTTTTTGCCATTAAAAAACGATCTCTGGAATTTCAAGTACTTATTCAAAAATATTTTGAATAATAAAATATATAGTTTAGTTGTGACTAATTTCTAAAATAGTTTATAGATAAATAATTTTCTTACATATATATTAGGATTAAATGGATAACTTTTCTTATATCAAATTCCCTCATAGATTATCCTTGTTCGCGACTAATAATATTCCTACTTTCCTTGCCAAATATGAATTTCTGCATATCAACCCTAGGCTAATAGGACTAGTCTGAACTCAATGGAATTGTCGGTTTCACCAGCAAAGGACCCCAGGCAAGTGCACTTTCTGATTACTTTCGATTCGTTGTTGTCTTTTCATTTCATGTTTATACATATATCTTGCTGCTTGTTGACACGCTCGTCACACGGAGTAATCGGGAGGGGAAATATCTTAGTATACATGTGGACTACCCAGAAGTATCCTAATATGTCTAATCTTGACCGATAGCAGCTGCACACGACACGTGCAGGGTGCCGTATTTACCTCCTAGCCGTTCACATGTTGAAAATAATATTTCACACCACATAGGTAGATGTCTTTTATTTATTTTTCATTTTCTTCTCCACCGTGCCATGTCATCAGTACTTTCTAGCTTTCATATTCCATATGTTATTTTCATGTCTTATTAATTCTATTGTGTTTTCGCATTGCCGTCGGTTTGTGTACTTGTTCCATTCCTGACTGGAAACCATTATTTTTCAGGTTAGCTGTGGCTTCACTTAGCTTGGGAGATTTGGGTGTACTTGCAGACAGAAACCTAAAAATAGATAGTAGTTGTTTCATTTTTATTAATTGTGAGACTTTGTATTTCTTTAAATATAAATGTTGTAACTGTTGTAATAAACTTAAAAATGTGAATGAGCAGTAAATGTTATATTTTGAGCATTTATTTTTTGCGGGCTTGACAGCGTTCTACCGCCGACTCTGCGGCGTAGGCTGGCTTGGACACGTCTCGTATCCGAAAAAAAGCGGGTGCAGGTCGTGACAAGTTTTTGTGGTGGCCCATGCCGGTCTGTTTTTGCAAAAGATTGCGAACTCGCGGTAGTACCGTATTAATCATACTACTGCGAGCCTGCGACTAGGGAATGCTCATTCACAACTAGGAGTAAATCAATTTTAAGAGAATGGTTAGACTATGAGTCCCTCATTTAAATTGACATTTGGGTAGTTAAGGTTGCTACATAGGTCTCACTAGACGACTCTCATAGAAGAATGCACTATCACATTTTGATTCGACAGTATTTCTAAGGAGGGTAGACTCACAACCCTTTCCGAAATTTTGAGAATATCCTTTTATTACTTATTTGAATTAAATATTATCACGCCCCGCTCCCGTAGGAGCGATCGTCCTCGCTAAGGCGTGATGCCGCACGGGCCTAGGTTGCGCCCGTGCAAGGACAAGTCCAGAAACGACCGATTTGAGTTAGGCCACAGAGTCGCACAGAGTGTCCCCATTTGCAGCAAAAAGTAGACGAACACAAGTTGAAGCGAATTCAATCTCTTTATTGATATTCAAGAATTTTACAAGCGGCGCTAGGCCGAGTTGACAAGTCGCTCAAGCTCTCTCTCTCTCTGAAACATAAAAGGCGTGCCAAGTGGCTTACAACATGGAATGATTCATGGCGATTTTCCGATGTATTATGTCCCGTATAGGGTGCTTCAGCTTCTTGCAATGTCCCAAGGCCCCAGAGTTGGCTCCGTGCCTTAACACGTTCGATGGAAGCTCCACACCCGTCGGCATCTCCTGCATCCTGCAAGCAGACTGTGGGGTTATCAGTACATTGTTATGCACTGGTGGGAAGGCTAGCTCGCCCACAATGCTATCATTACCAAACACGTTCCATTTACTTTCGTGCACCATCTATCATTCATTGTCTTTTTAATCTTACCTTAGGGTCAATTTCATGGCGCATATCATGACCTATCTCGTGTTGCTGTTTTCAAATGTCGCATGAAAATACATACACGACTTACCCATACTTATCGTCCGGCCTTCCCTGTCCAAGTAAACCAAGTTAGTCAACAATTCATAGGAAATAACTTAACGTGATTCATGTGAACTTTCAATGTCAAGGGCGTGTCCCTGCCTCGGGTCCTAGCACGTCGTAGGCGTATTTTCTAACTCCTTTGTCGAAGTACTCTCGATTATCTGGCGTGTTATATTCAAGCCTGTTCAGAAGGCACTTAATTTAGTTAACTTAGACTACTTTGATTTCAATGCAAGGACTTGCGCGTGGATTTCTACCAGCAAGCCCAGTTAATCTATATGTATCGGTCGCTGGCATCACAAGCCAATTTGGACACGTCTTCCTCTTGGTAATTTCCTCACCTATCATGGCGTGCGGCTTGGTATACCCAGATAGTCTTTTGAAATATCCGGCCTTACGTCCCCTAGTGGCCAAGCCCGCACTCAGGCAGCCCGTAAGCCATATTTTTGATTTTCGTCCGGACCGGCACGTCCTTCACACTTTGACATTACCGCTAAAAATACCCTTATTTTCCCTCTTCCCCGTATACGATGGAGGTGTCCACGACCATTTCGTTTAATTTGTCATTTTAACTTAACGGCTGTCTCTCGCCGTAGGTTAACCCTTAGCCTTAATGCGTTATCGACCAGGTTGGCGTCCGTACAGCGCGGGTAGCAAGCCCCGTTGCACGTGCCCGTCACACCTGTCGCTAACCATTCTTTCCATCTTATCTTTCATTCATTCATTCTTTTTTTCTTTCATTCTTTTACTTGTTCGTTCATTCATTGATTCATTCACATATTCATTCATTCATTGATTCATTCATTCATACATTACGCAACTCCCAGTACGGGAGTCGCCTTGGCGATCCATCAGTCCCGAAGACTTTCAATGTTGCTATACTCTACTCGGAACGACTATGTCGATAGTCTTCCGTTTTATTGTTGAAAACCATTCATTGTTTTATCGTTGAACGCATAAGGGACTTGAACGTAAGCTTGTGCCTTAGCACGAGCATAGAGCGCGGTACGAGAGTTTCTATATTTGCCGAGTTCTTTTCCATATTCTAAACAAGCATACAAGATGGGATTATTCCCTTAGCTAGGTGCGTTGAGTCATTTATTAGCATGTACGGTATTACCGCCTAGCGATTCTCGTGATAGTGTCCGTATTGTTATGTGTCTAGGCTAAGCAAATACGGGTTCATCGGAGCCACCCACCTTAGCGTTGTTCGCATCGGCCGAGCGATACTTCGAGCGCGCCTCTGAAACTCTAAGTCTGGATTCATCTTGACGGTCCAATGTAAGCCTTGCATCGATTCTTCATCAGGTTGATGCCAACTCTTCGGGTTGACGGCTCGTTTGAGTCGTTGCACTTGTCGTTTGCATCGGCGTTCCGCTAGGGCGGAGCGGGTCGTTACATAATACACCACTCAAAATAAGTCTCGTCCTCGAGACTTCCTGAGTGCAGGTCATCCTACCATTCCTTAAATCGTGTCATTGTGTTTCTTAGACAAGTCTATCGAACGGCTCTACCGTTCGATGGCATCGAACTATACTCGATACCATTTCAAGTTCCGTATCGCATACGCTTGGTCGATTTTATTGAACAACTTTTCATTCATTTTAGAGTTGATGGTACTTATTCAATTGCCGTGTTTCTTCGACTTGGTTGCTATTTTTTCGTGTCATGGGACTGAAATGGTCATACGAGGCACGTTGTAATTCGTTAAATACGCGAGTCGTGGGCTGAGGTAAACTTACTTTCGTTTATCTCGGTCATCGAGATGACCCGATTCGCTTCTCAAGCGTTCTTGTCCACGAAATCAGTATGATTTCTCCTTAGCGGGGTCGACCAAGTCTATGTATTTTTCGTCCGATTCAAGACTAAGTATTGCACTATCCTCGAGTATATCTTCCTATCAATGGTCCAATTCGTTATACCAACTTTTATTTGCACGATATCGATTCCATATCATTCACTTGTTTATGGCTAATCTCGTTGTCGTTCACGCACACTCCGCTCACACGTTTCTTGGATTCTGAGCCACGCTCGTATTAGTATCGATCCTTTACTTAACGCAATTTTAAGATCTTCGATACTCTCCCATTCCTCAAGTCTTGCTTGAACTCAATGTATCACTTTGTTGGATCGTGCACGCATTCCAAGCGTCCCCAAAATACATGCATTCAGCCAAGCCGCATGATCTAGAAATTTGTCATTCTCAATCGAGTCGCATCGTGCACATACTTAAGCATTCCTGAATATATGCATGTCAGCCGAATCTCGTGAGGGGTATTTCTATATTCGTGATTCACATTATCCATCCATGCCAATCCCCAAGATCAATCTTTCGATTGATAACTCATGAAATATGACGTCTCGCCTAACCGCTAGGCCATCTTTTCGAGGCTAAGTCAATGTCAGGATTGGAATCATAGTTTCCCAACAATAATGCCAACACTGACCCCAATCCTAGGGTCAAACCAAAGTCAGTAGTACAGGATTTTTTACCCAAGCTCGCGTCACTCAGATTTCTAAACATCGAGCACGATTACCTATTCGCATCAATATATTCGTTGCGCATATTCGAATCCATTCAAATCACCCAATCGACATACTTCACATATCCATGCTAACCAATTCATGTATTCGATCACGAGTTCATCTAGCTTTGACAATATGTTGCGCCTTAATCTCATGCGAGTCCGATTATCCACGGTGGTTCATGAATCACCATGCAACGCTCCCGCAGAATAATCATTCTCATCGGGGCGTAACTCTTGCTTGCGTCTAGACTAATTCATTCTCGATACGCAGATTGGACCTACTCAATCCTCAAACTTAATCATCAAGCACATCGAATCATTCTCAAGTACCTTCGTATCAGACCACATGTCGAAGCACACAAATTGCCACGCCATGCTAGTTCAATCACCTCCGCTGTATGAATCACCATACCAGCGCTCACGCGGAGTGATCTCCCTAATCGGCGCGACGCATGTGCGAGGCTGGAGTTGTGCTAGCATAAGACAAGAATGTCGACGTTGGGGTTATCAACGAAGCAAATCCAAGCATTCTCATTTTCATCCAAGCCAAATCAATTCGACAGTCTGACCGTCATGCGTTCAACTAGAAAATCCGCGAGCCAAGTCTATCTTTTCCTTGACGCATTTTTAACATCCCAAGTATAGTATCCAACGGAACAATGACATTTGTACGATCATTATTCGTCGAGTCAGATTACCCCCGAGTTATCGCATATTGATCTTTGATACGCCTCAATACCATCGACGATATGCGTAACCTGACGATCTTCCTTTGCAACCAATTTCGAGTCGTGCGTTGATGCAGTTGTCCGAGTTGGATATTTCATAATTTTATTTAATATTCAAGATCAAATTCAACTGCTATTCCTCAAGCTAGTTTCAAGATCGTTGTTCAAAGTCAAGTCACAATTCATTTGTATCAATCCGAAATCGTACGTGCGATCCTCTAAGTTTCCTCGATCAAGACCATTCATTTTTATTCATCGTTCCGAACCATTTTCTAACTCGCATTGCCCATTGACAAGTTGTCCAGCGATATCTCGTTCGGAACTTTTGAAGTCATGGCCAACTAAGCGTGACACATTCTAAGGCCTTGCACGATCGCATCGCTTGCCGACATACTCGTACGATCCGTAAATCCTTTAGTCTCGCTCGAACAATTTCTATGACGTCCATACACCACTCAGGGTTCGAGCCACTCGACTAGTCGTCGACACTCATTCTTATTCTTCCTCGAAGCTATCACATACAACACTCGGGTTCAAGTCATTCTATAAATCCTCAATCACATTCGCATGATTTGCTAAGACATTTTTCAGATGCGTTCGACGAATCTCTAGCGTAATCGCTCACGTCGTATCGATGCACTAGGTCATTCATACTATTCTTCAAGATCTAAATTAATCTTCCAAGCACGCCTAAGCATAAACTCGATAGCGTTCCTATCGACAGACACTCAAAGTGTATCTCCGTTCTCGATCGAACGATACATGATATCGCTCGTAACCCGATTGCACCCAAAGGTCGAGGTGCGTGACACACAGACTAAGTTGTACGGCATAACCATCCCGTGCGGACTATATTCAAGTTTGTACGCTCACTTGCTAGGTCGACGCAAGACTAGTCAGGCACGCACGCGACATGTTAACTTAGCATGTGTTCTCTATCGAGTCAAGTTTAACATCGTTCGGCATTGTTAGCGTAAGGTTATTCAAGCGCGCCTTGCGTTTGCTAACTTCTAGCATTTTAGTTTTCCTTCGACTCAAGTCTGTCGTGGTTCGGCACAAAGGCCTTCGCCTATCGATCCCGTTCAACCGAGTACTTATACGAGCTTTTGAAAATATTAGACTTATTGTATGGAACATCCTAAGGCACAACGAGAGAGAGTGTACACTTCTTTTGTTTCCAACCGAGCTTTCAAAACTGAGAGAATCAAAATAAAGTCCAAGGACGTGAAGCCGTGCTCTGATACCAATCTGTTACGCCCCGTACCCGCAGGAGCGATCGTCCTCGCTAAGCCGTGATGCCGCACGGGCCTAGTTTGCGCCCGTGCAAGGCTAAGTCCAGAAACGGCCGATTTGAGCTAGGCTACAGAGTCGAACAGAATGTCCCCATTTGTAGCAGAAAGTAAATGAACACAAATTAAAGCGAATTCAACTCTTTATTGATATTCAAAAAGTTTATAAGCGGCGCTAGGCCGATATTACAAATCGCTCAAGCTCTCTCTCCCTCTGAAACATAAAAGACGTGCCAAATGGCTTACAAGATGGAATGATTCATGGCGATGTTCCGATACATTATGTCCTGTATATGGTGCTTCAGCTCTTTGCAACGCTCCAAGGCTCCAGAGATAGCTCCGTGCCTTAGCACGTTCGAGGGAAGCTCCGTACCCGATGATGTCTCTTGCATCCTGCAAGCAGATTGTAGGGTTATCAGTACATTGTTATACACCGGTGGGGAGGCTAGCTCGCCCACAATGCTATCATTACCAAACACGTTCCATTTACTTTTGTGCATCATCTATCATTCATTGTCTTTCTAATCTTGCCTTAGGATCAGTTGTTTGTGCCGAGGCACAATTTTCGATAGAAAATTCTGAAACAGAAACAATTGTACACACAACGTTTCAAATGCAGCACCTTAAAGAAGATGTGCAACAGAGATCCTGGAGGATTCTGAATTACGAGGATCTAAAAAGATTCTACGTAATACACAAAAAATCTAAAGAGACTTTGTGCAAGAAACTATCGGCAGTAGAGCTTCTAAAAAGAAGTTATTGTAAAAGGCGGCAACTATCGACAGTAGAGCTTCTAAAAAGAAGTTACTGTAAAAGGCAACAACAGCGATGACAGGCGAGAATGAGATGTTGGGGTGAATGAACCACCGTTGCTCAAAGCTTTATTCGCCCCACACGAGCACGAACAGCTTTCAGGAACCAGCAAGCTCACGAAGAACTTCTGGAACGCTCGTAAGTCAATATTTGCGACTTGAACGGGCTTCCTGGACTTAACAGACTCCCTCAACTCTCTTCTTGCTGCATCTTTCAAAGGAGGCCAAGGGGCTTTATTTATAGAGTGGAGTTGAGACTTCACCTCTTCTCCTATCCGATGTGGGACTAAAATACCAATACTCAAAAATAGAGTTTGATATTTTAGATCATCCCACAATCAGCATAGAAGTGTGCCAGTCGATGCCTACCCCTCGAACACTTCCGTGCATGCACGAGACATCGTGGAGTCCGTGTCCGAGTTCGAGTCCGCACAACAAAAATTAACTTACATCCTTGTTGGATTTAATCCTTTTTCCTTCTAGGAAAATACTTCCACATGGCACAAACTTGTGCCCCACTACACCTCATGTGCACACCTCAACACAAGCAATGCATTATATTGAGATACTCACCATTTGGTGTAGCCGATGTGGGACTATCTTTTCTAGTCCAAAGGCAAAAACACCAACAATCCCCCACATATCTCAATATATGGGTTGAGCGTTCCCCACAGTGACTGCCCATCATACATTAGGAGAGATGTTGCTACGACTTGAATCTTCCCGCATAGGTTAAATAACAGCATGATACAAGAATGGACTACGCCTTGAATTCTTCATCATAACTGCAATTCTTCCTACTCACATAATGACATCAACTGTGCTTCTGGCTGCACATTGAAGGCCTTGTGCTAGCCTGGTTTCATTGTATAATTTTTGGGCGTCTACAAGCTTACCCTCAAGAGATGGCCTTATATCTCTGTCCATACACTATAGGTGAGTTCTTTATAAAGAGTCATGGCATGAAGCATTGTGCTTCTTTGCGGTGCTACGCCGCTATGACATGGCTTAAAGCCGAGGCTTTAACCCACCTGGGAACCTCATCGTAGTGTCATACTACTGTAGCATGAGGTCACAGGCCTCTTTGTAGTGCCAAACTACCCAACATGAAGCCTTACGCTTCCGTACGGTATTACGCCGCTATGATATGGCCCGCAAAGCCGAGGCTTTACCCTACCTGGTACCTCTTCGTGGTGTCATGCCACTGTAACATGAGGACATCGTCCTCTTTGTAGTGCTGTCTACTTCTCTTTATTACGATTATCATACAGCATTAGGCTACCTGCCTATTTGCGGTGCTACTCCGCTGTGACTTGGCTTGCAAAGCCGAGGCATTACCCCTACCTGGGAACCTCATGGTGGAGTCACCCCACTGTAGCATGGAGTTACACTCCTTGTAGTGCTGCGCTACCGTGCTTCTTGTAAAGCACTCCAAGCATTCACTCTGCCTGAGAACTCATTAAGGCATTTAAGCCAACCTTCCCACAGGATCCATTTTTCGCAGAAAACAACAGTAGACAACAGTGGTTGCAGGTCCGTAACCTCTCCATGTCACATAGGACAAGTACCCACCGTTCTTGATATTCTTCTGGTTAATAGTCCTCCCTTGAACCAAAAGCTAGATGCCTAGTAGATTTCTCTTTGAACGAATAGCATAAAACTTTATGGTAGGAATGTAATAACACAATATAAGAATGCTTTCAAGCCCATTTTACAAGCTGTGTCATCGACCAGCTGGCGCTTGAGGCCCTTGGTGAACGGATCCGCCAGGTTCTCCTGACTCCGAACATCAATCACTGCAATAACACCTCTCTTTATAAGATCGTGTACTGCTCTGTGCTTCAACCGTACCGTTCTCTTCTTCCCGTTGAAGAGTTCATTTGATGCCACTGCTGCTGCCGCCTGGTTGTCACAGTATATCGGTATTGCCGGTATCTGAGCCCCAACCATCGGAAGATCATACATGAGCTCCCGAAGCCACTCTGCTTCATCTGCAGTAGCATCTAATGCAAATAATTCAAATTTCATGGAGGAGCGAGATAACATAGTCTGCTTCTTCGACTTCCACGATATAGCAGCTCGCCCATGGCGAATACGAATCCACCTGTGGAATACTCGCTCTCCATATCTGAACACCAGCTAGCATCACTGAAGCCTTCCACTACTGACGGATCTCCGCTGTAGAAAAGTGCATATGTCTGAGTTTTCTTGAGATATCTCATAACACGCTTTACAGCTTTCCAGTGCTCAACGCCTGGATTGCTAGTGAACCGACTCAGCATTCCCACTGCAAAAGCTATGTCAGACCTTGTGGCAGTAGTAGCGTACATCAAGCTTCCGATGACGCTAGCGTACTCCAACTGCCTGACGCTTTTCCTCGAATTTGGCTCTAGCTTCTGATCACTCCGGTACGGTGTATCAATAAAAGGAAGATCTTGATACCCGTAGCGAGTGAGCATGTTCTCAATATAATGAGATTGTGACAGCGCTATTCCAGTGCCTGTCCGAATGATCTTGAGCCCCAAGATTACGTCGGCATCCTCCAAGTCCTTCATACTGAACTTGGTCGAGAGGAATTTCTTTGTCTCTGTGATGCAGCTTAAATCCGTACCTTGGATTAGCATGTCGTCCACGTAAAGACATACGATTACTCCTCTTCCGTCAGCAAACTTCGTATAGACAAACTTGTCTGTTTCACTGACCCTATAGCCATTTGAGCTTATCACCTTGTCAAACTTCTTATGCCACATTTTGGGAGCTTGTTTCAAACCATACAGAGACTTCATCAACTTGCAGACTTTGTGTTCCAGACCTCTGACGATAAAACCTTCTGGTTGTTGCATGTAGATCTTTTCGGTCAGCTCGCCATTAAGGAATATCGTTTTCACATCCATCTGATGAATCACCAGCTTGTGTATTACTGCTAGAGCAATTAACAATCTGATGGTTGTCATCCGAGCTACTGGAGCATAAGTGTCAAAGTAGTCGATCCCCTGCTTCTGAGCAAACCCCTTGGCCACTAGCCTGGCCTTGAACTTGTCAATGGTTCCATCTGCTTTCATCTTCTTCTTGAAGATCCATTTGCATCCGATGGATCTTGCTCCTTCTGGCAGGTCAACCAATACCCATGTGTTGTTGGAGGTGATTGAGTCAATCTCGTTGTCTATCGCCTCCTTCCAGAATACAGCATCTCTGGTCTTCATCGCCTCATCATAGGTAAGCGGATCTGCTTCCACATGATAGGTGACGAAGTCATCTTCGAAGTCTTTCGGCCTCCTCATTCGCTTAGTTGACGGCTCAGCGAGTTCTGGTTAAGCTGGTGTCTTCTTGATGACAGCTTCATCTTGGACTACTGGTTCATTAAAGACTTCTGTTTGCTTTGTACCCTCATCATTCTCCGAAAGATTCGCGAGGACAATATTCTTGTGTTTTGCAAACTTGTCTTCAAAGTATACAGCATCGCGAGATTCGATGATATGGTTTGACTCGATATCAAGGAATCTCCGAGCATCACTCTTCTCGGCATACCCCAAGAAGATCGCATTCGTAGTCTTTGTCTCCAGCTTCTGAATCTTCAGATCTGGGAGCTTCACATAAGCCAGGCACCCCAACACTCGAATGATATTCAATTTAGGTCTGACTTTGAACCAGAGTTCATGAGGAGTTATGTCGAAAGTTGCATATGGCACTCTGTTCAGAATGAACGTTGCCGTTAGTGCAGCTTCTCCCCAGTAACACTTTGGAAGACCCGCAGTCAACAGCATGGAGTTCATCATCTCTGTCAACGTTCTGTTCTTCCTTTCTGCTACTCCGTTGGATTGAGGAGAGTACGGAGCCGTTGTCTCATTGATGATTCTATGTTCTTTGCAGAATGATAAGAATTTATGAGACCGATACTCCCCGCCTCGATCACTCCTTAACCTCTTGAGTTGTTGTCCAGTTTGCCGCTCTGCCTCGGCCCTGAACTCCTTGAACTTCTTGAATGCTTCGTCTTTAGACTTGAGCAAGTAGACGAAAGCATACTTTGAGAAGTCATCGATGAAAGTAATAAAATACTTTATCCCGGCCTTTGTAGAGAATTGTTAGAAGTCACAGATATCTGAGTGAACCAACTCCAGAAGATCTGTGCTTCGATGGACCCTGTGAAAGGGTTTCCTTGTGATCTTCGTCTGAGCACATACTTCGTATTTCTCTACCTTACCCCCACACTTGGAGATAAGTCCTAGACTAGACATTCTGTTAATCCTTTTACAATGAACATGTCCTAGCCTATTATGCCACAACACAAGAGAATAATCAGAAAAAGTGATTGAATTTATATTATTATGCTGGGTTGCAACAAGCTGAATCTTGTACATTTCTTCAGTTTGGAAAGCTTTCCCGAAGAATGTACCCTTCTTGGACATCACCAACTGGCCAGCATTGATGTCCATCCTCAAGCCTGCATTGCAGAGCAGACTTCCAGAGATCAGGTTCTTAGAAATTACTGGAACATGCTTCACACCTTGAAGCGTCAGAGTGTTCCCCGATATGAGTTTCAGATCTACCGTCCCGATCCCCAGTACTTCAGCTTGTGCCTGGTTTTCCATTATGACCTTCTCGGAAGTTGGCTCATAAGAGACGAACCAGTCTTTGTCTGAATAGACATGGCAGGTCGCACCAGTGTCTATCCACCAGTCCAAGTTAGCCACCACAGTTGTAACCTGTGCTATCATGGCAACTAGATTAGTAATCATAGAAACCTTACTAGGCTCACCTTATTCTTTAGGCTAGTACTTGCATTCGGATTTGTAGTAGCCCTTCTTGCCACAATTGAAGCAAGTCACATAGGACTTGGACTTGTGCTGCTTGAAAACAGGACCCTTCACTTTCAGATTCGTGAAGTCCTTCTTTTTGCGATGAGAAGCAGCCTGCTTCCCCTGGTACTCTCTGGTTTGGACCAGATTTGCCTTCGCCAGTTGTTTGGACAGAGTATCCATCTTCTGTTGAGAGCATATCTCGTCCTCAACATGGATCTCTTGCAAGAAATCTTCCAAGCTAATTTCCATCTTCTTTCGATGCATCCTTGCATAGAAGTTGCTCCATTCTGTAGGAAGTTTCGAAATGATCCCTCCAATGACAAACTTGTCGACGAGGGGCATGTTCTCGTCTTCTAGTTTCTGACACAACTTCAGAAACTCCTTCACTTAGGGCAGCATCGCCTTCTCATCTTTGAAGGTCCACTTGTGATATTTTTCTACCATAAAGATCTTGGACCGGTTCCCGTCATCTTCATAGAGCTTTCCCAAGGAGTCCCATATCTCTTTGGCAGATGTCTTCTTGGAATAGGACTCTATCAGAGAGTCTTCCATGGAATTGAGTATCAGAAGTTTGCATATACTGTTTTCTCTCTTCCACTTCGCTTGCTTGGTCGTAGCAGCGGCCACAGCCGCAGCAGATCCAGTGCTTGAAACGATCGATTCTTCTTCTGACAGCACGTGATCAACATTTACGAGTTGAAGATTTAAAGTGACCTTTCGTCTTCATATCTGGAAGTGTTCGCCATCGAATTTCTCCAACTTGTTAAAGCCGGTATCGATGAGCGAAGCACGAGAATTATCCATCTTCTCAATAAAGCTTTGAGATTGTTAGTGCCGAGGCACAATTTTTGATGGAAAATTTTGAAACTGAAACAATTGTACACACAACATTTCAAATGCAGCACCTTAAAGAAGATGTGCAACAGAGATCCTGGAGGATTCTAATTACGTAGATCTAAAAAGATTCTACGTAATACACAAAAAATCTAAAGAGACTTTGTGCAAGCAACTATCGGCAGTAGAGCTTCTAAAAAGAAGTTACTGTAAAAGGCAGCAACTATCGGCAGTAGAGCTTCTAAAAAGAAGTTACTGTAAAAGGCAACAGCAGTGATGACAGGCGAGAATGAGATGCTGGGGTGAATGAACCACCGTTGCTCACAGCTTTATTCGCTCCATACGAGCACGAACAGCTTCCAGGAACCAGCAAGTTCAAGATGAATTTCTGGAACGCTCGTAAGTCAATATTTGCGACTTGAACGGCTTCCTGGACTTAACAGACTCCCTCAACTCTCTTCTTGGTGCATCTTTCAAAGGAGGCCAAGGGGCTCTATTTATAGAGTGGAGTTGAGACTTCACATCTTCTCCTATCCGATGTGGGACTAAAATACCAATACTCAAAAATCGAGTTTGATATTTTAGATCATCCCACAATTAGCATAGAAGTGTGCCAGTCTACGCCTACCCCCTGAACACTCCCGTGCATGCACGAGACATCCTGGAGTCCGTATCCGAGTCCGAGTCCGCACAACAAAAATTAACTTGCATCCTTGTTGGATTTAATCCTTTTTCCTTCTAGGAAAATACTTCCATATGGCACAAACTTGTGCCCTACTACACCTCATGTGCACACCTCAACACAAGCAATGCATTATATTGAGATACTCACCATTTGGTGTAGCCGATGTGGGACTATCTTTTCTAGTCCAAAGGTAAAAACACCAACATCAGTTTCATGGCATATTTCATAGCCTATCTCGTGTTGCCAATTTTAGTGTCGCATGGAAATACATGCACGACTTACCCATACATACCGTCCGGCCTTCCCTGTCCAAAGTAAACCAAGATAGTCAACAATTCATAGAAAATAACTTAACGTGATTCATGTGAACTTTCAATGTCAAAGGCGTGTCCAAGCCCGCACCCAGGCAGACCGTGAGCCCCGTTTTGATTCCGCCTAGGCCGGCCATGGTTTTTCCCCCATCGCCCGTGCTGCAGAATCCTTCCTCATGACGGCCACGGTATTCCCCTCCATCGCCCGTGCCGTTTGTCCATGACCATTACGTATTGTCTTATCATTTTAACTTAACGGCTATCTACGAGCCGTAGGCTAACCCATAGCCATAATGCGTTATCGACCAGGTTGGCGTCCGTGCAGTGCGGGTAGCGAGCCCCGTTGCACGTGCCTGCCATACCTGTCGCTAACCATTCTTTTCTTTCTTATCTTTCATGTATTCTTTCTTTTCTTTCTTTCTTTCACTTGTTCGTTTGTTCATAGATTCATTCATGTATTCATTCATTCATTCATTCATTCGTTGATTCATTCATTCACGCATTACGCAACTCCCAGTGTGGGAGTCACCTTGGCGATCCATCGGTCCCATAGCCTTTCAATGTTGCTATACTCTACTCGAAACGACTATGTCGATAGTCTTCCATTTCATTGTTGAAAACCATTCATTGTTTTATCGTTGAACGCATAAGGGACTTGAACGTAAGCTTGTGCCTTAGCACGAGCATAGAGCGCGGTGCGAGAGTTTCTATATTTGTCGAGTTCTTTTCCATGTTCTAAACAAGTATACAAGATGGGATTATTCCCTTAGCTAGGTGCGTTGAGTCATTTATTAGCATGTACGGTGTTATCGCCTAGAGATTCTCGTGATAGTGTCCGTATTGTTATGTGTCTAGGCTAAGCAAAGACGGGTTCATCGGAGCTACCCACCTTAGCGATGTTCGCATCAGCCGAGCGATACTCCGAGCGCACCTCTGAAACTCCAAGTCTGGATTCATCTTGACGGGCCAATGCAAGCCTTGTATCGATTCTTCATCAGGTCGATGCCAACTCTTCGGGTCGACGGCTCGTTTGAGTCGTTGCACTTGTCGTTTGCATCGGCGTTCCGCTAGGGCGGAGCGGGTCGTTACAAATATGATTTTTAGAATTTTAGAAATATTTAATTTAATTAATTATTATTATGGAATATCTTAGTCATGGTTAAATTTTGGAGTGCCAAATGACTAGAAGTAATGGCACGGATAGTGCAGTGGCGTGCTTTGACTAATATATTAGTTATGGTAGGAAAGAATGAACCATAAGTGTGTCCGAGCTAGAAAAACCAGGCAATATTGTGACTTGACCTCTATAAATAATTTAATTAGTTATTTAATAATAATATGACTTTTAGAAGACCCGACTTTCTGTTCTAAACTAGCCCGAACATAACCTAGGCCCTGGTAGTCATGTAGTGCGACTAACGACGTCCATGTAGATATATGGATGTGTATACATATTGGTAGTCCATTTTGATCTTGTGAATAATTTCTACAAATTGTATATGAATATAATAGATGTGTTATTGCTATTTAAAGTTGTATTTTATGTGGGAATAGGATAACCTTCCCTTAAAATGATATTTCGGGATTTATTTAGACTATACTTGTGCATAAATATATTCATAATAAGTAGACATAGTGTTTTATTCATATTTCCCTCGAATCTTGAATGTTAGAGAAGTATAAATTTAAGTTTATATCTCTTTTGCCCTCGGTCCTTTCCTTCCTGGTCTTATCATTTGTACAACATTATCTTATGTCTTCTCTAAACATTGCCATATCATAAGTTCGTATCACTTATATTCTTTTCCTTGGACCTAAGGAATTAATTTTAAAAAAATAACTTCTCACTCAATTGTCTATTAATCTCGAGTTAAGTTTTTGAATTCAAAAAAAGGGGTTTTCCTCTTAATCGTTGAGTATTGAATACCCGTGAAATAAGGATTAAAAGATTTTTTTTACTTACTTATTTCAACTTCGATCATCATCCTTCCTAATCAATTATTTTCTTTTCAAGAGCTGGTCATATACTGAAAGAACAGATACTTGCATTTTTTCTATCTTTATCAACTTGTATGATATTTTAAACTCCTCTGATATTCTTGGGGATATAGTTGGAATAATTTTGATGACTTGCGATGACAAGACAGCAGCACACTGTCGTCACTTATTTGAATTATGGAGACTGTGGGATCACTGCAGCCAGCAACGCACTGGCGAGGCATGACCCCTAAGTTGAAGTAATTCCAGATAAGCGTGGGTGATCAAAAATTATTAAAATTATGTCTTGGTCGTCTTATACCATCCTTGAGTTGTTATGTCAAGATTAGATAGATTTGATAGGGTATTCGTTACCGTAACATAGCTTTAGTTGTGGAACCAAGGGTTTAATACAGCTAGCTGTACACTGGCGAGGTATAAATTCTCGGTAAAATGACTTCAATCATGTTTACGAGTTTCGAATACCATAGAGACTATGTCTTGTTGGCATATAACTACTAAGTTTCCAAATTGATTTGTGACTTATTCCTAGTTTCCACCTTTACAGTAAACTGGTTGTTCTTCCTTCTCCCTTTATCCTTCTGTTGTCAAATCGTCATCCTTTGAACCTATTTCTGATTTACTTTCCACTCGATTCCTAGAATGTATCTAGATTTTGGATTCTAAAACTCGTACCTAAATGATTACGGATAGATAGTTGGCGGATCGGAACGATCTTGATTTGATCACCCTAAATCGACTGCGACTATACTATTTTATTTCGATCGAGTCAATTCGCATCTTTTCCTAGGTTTTGATTCTGTAATCGTGTCTAACCAATTTTGCTTAACTAGTTGATCGTGCCAAATAAAATTAAGTTTTGATCGTTTCTAAACGACTTTGATCATAACTAAAATATTATGGTCCTAGTCATAATCGTGCCTAATACTTCAACTCAATTATTACTAATGTCTATACTTGTAATATCTCGAAATTCGTGATACGTATTTTATTGCGTATTCGTATTTCTGACCCGTATTTTATTTTTCTTGTCTAGTTAATTGTAGTTTATTTCGTAATCTTGTGGTAGTTTAATTGTCATTTATCATTATGGGTTAATCTGGTTAATGACTTCTGGATTTTGATTGGACCTTGGCCTGCATTATATTTTGCTCAACTTGCAGTATTCTCGGCTTTCGTATTTTGGCTCGAATTTATGTGGAGGAGCTTGGCTTGGTTTAACTTGGTTTGATTTGGAGACTTGGTTCGGTTTTATTTGGTTTGAGATTGCATTGAAACCCTTTAACCTATACTCTCCCTCACCTCCATCACACCCCACCATCATTTAATCCCCTCTCTCTCTCTCTCTCCCCTCTCATTTTCCCACTTCACAGCCGGCCACCCCCTCTCCCTTCCTTCTTCTTCTTCCCCAAGAGAGAATCACCCCCATTAGGCAAGTGCACCTTGCTCACACTTGAGGGCCAGATTTTATGTGCCCATTAGCTAGTTTAGCACCCTATGAGCAACATTAGATCTTGGGTTTTCTTGATTTGGAGCTTGGAATCTTGTAGATCTAGGTTTGGAGTGTTTTCGGATTTTTGGAGATTTGATCTCCCAAACTTGTTCTTTTGTTGGATTTAATGTTTCCATGTTGTAGAGCTTTCAATTTTACACAAGTTAGAGCCTTGAAAATCCGGATTTGGGTTTGTATTGATGGATTTATGATGTTCCAAAGTTTTGAGTTCCATGGGTTCTCTTTTCGGATTTTTGGAGAAGATGACTTGCTGTTCTGGCCGATGGCGCCTACTTCCTCGAACACGCCTCTTTAGGCGCTGTTCGTTCAACTGCGCCTTCTTAGGCGCGGTTCGCAGACTGCGCCTCCTTTTCGAGCGCGCCTCTTTAGGCGTGGCTCGCTCGAACGCGCCTCCTTAGGCGCGGTTCGTCTCGATCGCGCCTCCTTGGGTGCTGTTCGCCTCCGCCCCTCGATGGCGCCTCCTTGGCGTCATTTTAGGCGCGGTTGGCAGACTGCGCCTACTTTCCCAGATTGGCAGATAGCACCCATTTCCTCCTGTTAGGCAGATAGCGCCTACTTTCCCTTGGCTTGCCCGACTGCGCCTATATTTATCATTTTAGGCGCAGTTCACTGTTCCCTTGACCTAGGCACCATTCGATTTCATGGATTAGGCGCGATCTGATCTACCAGATTAGGCGCGGTTGACTTCATGAAATTAGGCGCGGTTTAACCCTTGGGCCTAGGCGCCATCTGACTTGACTTGACTTAGGCGCTCTTTGACCTACGGGTTTTAGGCGCGGTTTGGCTCACTGGTCCTAGGCGCCATTTGATCCAATGGATCTAGGGGCGGTTTGCCCCATTGGCTCTAGGCGCGGATTGACCTATCCAGACTAGGCGCACTTTAGTGTGCAGCTAGTAAGCGCACTCTAGTGTGCTGCCTCCCTGGCACACTCTAGTGTGCTGCCTCTAGGCGCACTCCAGTATGCCTGGCCTGCCCTAGTGCCCCTGTACCCCTGCACCCCTAGTGCCTGTATTGCTTTCTCTGGGCTTTGGTTTTCTTTTCATAATTTGGAGCTTCCTGAGATTTTGGTGCTCACAACACGACTTGACTAGACTCGACACGTCTTGACACGATTTCCTGTATTTGTGTACTGCTTTCTTGAATCTTGACACTAATTTGGGAACACTTTACCCCTGGTTTATATCCTTACGCCTTTTGACCCGAGCTCGACCCGAACACGATGTGGGCACGATTTGATTTAATGCTAGTATGGCGTTGTCCCTGGTTTTGTTATCTCTTGTTACATCAGAAAAGTGTTTTCTTATGGTCTTATTTTATAAAGTCATGTTTTCAACCTTATTGTACTTTTCATGTCTTTTTACATCGGTGGCCGTTTGGGTGCACTTAGGATTATGTTTCTTTTACTTGTAGAATAGTTGCATTGTGATATGCCTTATGGCCCTGACACGATAAATAAATCCTAGCTAATAACTTGTAACTTGTAACCTTAATAACTAGATAACTTGATAGTGGCTCGTGGCGGCGCACTTCCAGCTTGTAACATGACATGACTTGGCATGATAATTTGACAACTTGAGCTGCTGAGGCAGGCTCACTTGACTAGTATAGCTTGTCTTGACACCGTGGGTGTACCTTCTTGTGTTTGGTCAATTCACCAGTCTTGTCTTGCATCATGTCTAGGACATGAATTCTTGATTTCCCAGGGTCAGGAATTCATATTGGAAATGAACTAAGATTAACAACTAGCTTAATTCACTAGTCATGACGAGATGTTCCTCAGCTACAGGCGATCCCGTTACCCCCGGCAACAATCGTTTGGACTTGTAGCCTGCCGACGAGTAGGGCACATTTCCAGCTCACTGCCAAGTGGTGCATCCTCAAGCTACTTGTAATGATAACAAGAATGTAGTCCCTCTCTCTCTAATTGTCACTATACTAATAATCGCCTGGGTAACCTGGATAGCTGCAGGGCTTGTGGCGGAGATACATCTCACTGCATTGTTAGTAATTAGGCTTGGGATAACCCTAGTTAGTTAATGTAGCAAGCCGTAGGCTATGATTGGCCGTGTATTATTGGATGGTGTCCAGCCTTGTCTGGTCTGGTCTAGGACCAGCCCTGATGGGTCCAGCTCTTGATTGTTCCAGTCTCTAGAACTTGAATGCTTGACTTGCACTGGATGTGATTGCAAGATTTCTTCTCTGTCACTGTAGTGTAACTCTCTTGTATGACTGTCCTCTAAGCAATAGGCTGGTTAGTGACTATGTACTGTTCAGGTTTCCTGGTACGGTATATTTGTCCTTACCGTGTTTATTGTGTAGATGGCACTTATCTATGTTATAGCTTCCTGTATATGATTATTATCTTCAAGCAATAGACTGGTTAGTGACTATGTACTGTTCAGGTTTCCTGGTAAGGTACATTTGTCCTTCCTTGTTTATTGCCCGGATAGCATTTATTTCTTATTTTTCATGCATCTTATCTGCCATGTTCTCCGGTATTATTATTATTTTCTAATCAAGTTACTTGTTTCCTTTTTTCTGTGATCGGGATACGTGCATTGGTACCGCACAAATCTCGATATGCTTTTACTTATTTCGCTGCTTTTGTTTGCTAATGATTTGCTGGTTTTAGTCCTTAAGTGGAGCCT
This sequence comes from Iris pallida, assembly GCA_029216955.1. Classification (NCBI taxonomy): domain Eukaryota; kingdom Viridiplantae; phylum Streptophyta; class Magnoliopsida; order Asparagales; family Iridaceae; genus Iris; species Iris pallida. The sequence continues at coordinate 140,524 of JANAVB010035019.1, forward strand.
CCTTTGTGGCACTTGCTCTTTCTGGGGTCTGACCCAGCTGGTTTTGTATGGCCAGATACCGGAGCAGCAGCAAGGGATCTACCTGTCTTCCAGCCAGATGGTGACCGCCAGGCGTGACCAAGGCTTCGAGTGGGTTTCTTTTGTTCGCCCACTTTATTGTAAATTTATATTATTTTGAGGCGTTTAGCCGACGAGCACGTGTTAGCTCGATTGCAACTTGTATTTATTATCTGCCTGCGGGCTGTAACGTGATTGACATGCCCCGGGGGTTGATCATGTATGACTTAACTCTGAGCTAGTCTTTACATTTTGTTACGACTAGTTTTCATGATCATCTTATATGTAATGTTTGGGACGCCTTACAATTGTATATTTGGTGATCTGTTATCTTGTAACTTATTTTACTTGTTGAGATTGAGACAATAGGCCATTTGGACCGTAAGAGACTGTTGGTTTGTAGTATACCCTCACATGCTAGACAGCCGTGATCGTATAGCGGGATGGTTGCCGTCCCAATATACGTAGCTGGCTGTTCACGTTCTCGTTCGTCCGTATTCCGGGAGCGGGGCGTGACAGTTTTAGTGGTGGCCCATGCAGGTCTTGTCAAACAAGAAATGTGAGGGTTACCGGTAGATGTCTCAATCTGTGCTCGCCCTTGATCTCCCGATTGTATCTTTGCATCTCCTTGAATTCTCGACTGATAACATACTTGCATCCTTGAATCATCCTGGTCCTTTCCTTAATTTTTCTGATGTTCCTGCTGACCAGCCAGAGAGAGTTCAGCCAGTAGTCCAGCAGCAGTCAGAAGACGAAGCTCAGTCGTCAGCAGCAGCTTCCCAAGCCATGCCTCCTGTAGAGCCAGAATTCCCAGTCCAGCCAGATCAGCTAGCAGGGTCAGAAGATGGAGTCTTGGTAGGACTCATCCGTGAGTTGCTTGTGTCTCAGAACCGCCAAGATGATGCCTTGCAGCAGGCAGTACAAGATACTCTGAGTGGAAGTGGTCGGAATAGTGCAGTCAACAGATTCAAGCGCCTGAACCCTCCCTTCTTCAACGGTACTGAAGATGCGATGGCTGCCGATGCTTGGCTACAGGATATAGAGATTATTCTTGAAGCAGCAATGACTCCAGAAGACGAGAAGGTAGCAGTGGTGCGCCTTCAGTTATTGGATCTAGCCCGCAATTGGTGGGCTACGCAAGCAGTGGGATTGGCAACACCTGTTCCTTGGGCAGTGTTCAGCGAGAAGTTCCAGATCAAGTATTATGATGCAGTGGCTCGATATGACTTGCAGACCAAGTTTTGCAACCTGAAACAAGGAGGAAGGACGGTCGACGGATATGCGGCCGAGTTTTTGAGACTTAGTCGGTTTGCTCCCACTTTGGTGGCGACCGAGTTCGACAGAGCACAGAGGTTCCAGCAGGGACTTCACTTGGAGATTATATTGGCCGTGGAGCAGTTCGAACATCAGACCTATGATGCTGTTTTGCGAGCAGCAAGGAGGTACGAGTACACTTCCCAGAGGATAGCAGACAGAACCGGAGGACGAAGGCGGTCCCACAGTCAGATGAACCGATCTTCAGCTCCAGCCCCAGCAGCCAGGGCCTTGACCATTGAAACTCTGAGGCGAGCAGCTTCAGTTACGTCGGATCAGTACTCAACCCCGACGTACCCTCAGCAGGAACAGAAGCAAGACCAGTCTTCCTCAGTGGGCTGTTCTTATTGTGGTAAGCCTGGGCATGTAGTAGCAGAGTGTCGCAAGGCTCTGGGATTGTGTTTGTTGTGTGGAGCACCAGACCATAGAGTGGGGTCCTGCCCATTCAGAGTCGATTCAGCTTCAACAGTGACTAGTCCCTCGGTTATGGGACCAGCACCAGTTCACCAACAACAGCAGTTCCCGTTTCCAGGACCATTGCCGACTCAGGCTCAAGTATTCCAGCAACAGAACCCGTGGCAGTTTGCCCTAGCCCAAGCTCAGATTCGGAATCGTCGGAGAGGTAGCTGTATCTTTATCTTGCTTTCCCGCCGTCGTTACCAAGGGCACATGACTTATTTCATGTAACCTAATTACGACGGCATGTCCCGGACCCGAGTTGTACCCTGATCATTCGAAAAGGTTATTTGGTTATTGGTACCAACCTTTAATCTTTTCGGATGTGGAGAGGCCCGTGTTCGTATTTGATCAGGGAGTAAGACCTCAATGCGCCAGACTATCAGTTAGTCCGTGTTGCTTGAGTTCATCACTCCTTGGGGAGTCAAACGTGGGAGTGTAAGGATGGCATCCGAACACGTATCCCAATCGGTTTTGGCTCGTAAGGTCTGAAATTTTCTCATGCCTTGCACTTCGAATCCTTGCTTGCATGAATGATTGCTTGATTGATTGCTAGCTCTAGATAGCTTGTGCTAGTGTAGCTTGTCCCGACATCTCTAGCCTCTTGAATAAATTCCGAGGACGGAATTCTTTTAAGGTGACTAGGATGTAATATCTCGAAATTCGTGATACGTATTTTATTGCGTATTCGTATTTCTGACCCGTATTTTATTTTTCTTGTCTAGTTAATTGTAGTTTATTTCATAATCTTGTGGTAGTTTAATTGTCATTTATCATTATGGGTTAATCTGGTTAATGACTTCTGGATTTTGATTGGACCTTGGCCTGTATTGTATTTTGCTCAACTTGCAGCATTCTCGGCTTTCGTATTTTGGCTCGAATTTATGTGGAGGAGCTTGGCTTGGTTTAACTTGGTTTGATTTGGAGACTTGGTTCGGTTTTATTTGGTTTGAGATTGCATTGGAACCCTTTAACCTATACTCTCCCTCACCTCCATCACACCCCACCATCATTTAATCCCCTCTCTCTCTCTCTCCCCTCTCATTTTCCCACTTCACAGCCGGCCACCCCCTCTCCCTTCCTTCTTCTTCTTCCCCAAGAGAGAATCACCCCCATTAGGCAAGTGCACCTTGCTCACACTTGAGGGCCGGATTTTATGTGCCCATTAGCTAGTTTAGCACCCTATGAGCAACATTAGATCTTGGGTTTTCTTGATTTGGAGCTTGGAATCTTGTAGATCTAGGTTTGGAGTGTTTTCGGATTTTTGGAGATTTGATCTCCCAAACTTGTTCTTTTGTTGGATTTAATGTTTCCATGTTGTAGAGCTTTCAATTTTACACAAGTTAGAGCCTTGAAAATCCGGATTTGGGTTTGTATTGATGGATTTATGATGTTCCAAAGTTTTGAGTTCCATGGGTTCTCTTTTCGGATTTTTGGAGAAGATGACTTGCTGTTCTGGCCGATGGCGCCTACTTCCTCGAACACGCCTCTTTAGGCGCTGTTCATTCAACTGCGCCTTCTTAGGCGCGGTTCGCAGACTGCGCCTCCTTTTCGAGCGCGCCTCTTTAGGCGTGGCTCGCTCGAACGCGCCTCCTTAGGCACGGTTCGTCTCGATCGCGCCTCCTTGGGTGCTGTTCGCCTCCGCCCCTCGATGGCGCCTCCTTGGCGTCATTTTAGGCGCGGTTGGCAGACTGCACCTACTTTCCCAGATTGGCAGATAGCGCCCATTTCCTCCTGTTAGGCAGATAGTGCCTACTTTCCCTTGGCTTGCCCGACTGTGCCTATATTTATCATTTTAGGCGCAGTTCACTGTTCCCTTGACCTAGGCGCCATTCGATTTCATGGATTAGGCGCGATCTGATCTACCAGATTAGGCGCGGTTGACTTCATGAAATTAGGCGCGGTTTAACCCTTGGGCCTAGGCGCCATCTGACTTGACTTGACTTAGGCGCTCTTTGACCTACGGGTTTTAGGCGCGGTTTGGCTCACTGGTCCTAGGCGCCATTTGATCCAATGGATCTAGGCGCGGTTTGCCCCATTGGCTCTAGGCGCGGATTGACCTGTCCAGACTAGGCGCACTTTAGTGTGCAGCTAGTAAGCGCACTCTAGTGTGCTGCCTCCCTGGCACACTCTAGTGTGCTGCCTCTAGGCGCACTCCAGTATGCCTGGCCTACCCTAGTGCCCCTGTACCCCTGCACCCCTAGTGCCTGTATTGCTTTCTCTGGGCTTTGGTTTTCTTTTCATAATTTGGAGCTTCCTGAGATTTTGGTGCTCACAACACGACTTGACTAGACTCGACACGTCTTGACACGATTTCCTGTATTTGTGTACTGCTTTCTTGAATCTTGACACTAATTTGGGAACACTTTACCCCTGGTTTATATCCTTACGCCTTTTGACCCGAGCTCGACCCGAACACGATGTGGGCACGATTTGATTTAATGCTAGTATGGCGTTGTCCCTGGTTTTGTTATCTCTTGTTACATCAGAAAAGTGTTTTCTTATGGTCTTATTTTATAAAGTCATGTTTTCAGCCTTATTGTACTTTTCATGTCTTTTTACATCGGTGGCCGTTTGGGTGCACTTAGGATTATGTTTCTTTTACTTGTAGAATAGTTGCATTGTGATATGCCTTATGGCCCTGACACGATAAATAAATCCTGGCTAATAACTTGTAACTTGTAACCTTAATAACTAGATAACTTGATAGTGGCTCGTGGCGGCGCACTTCCAGCTTGTAACATGACATGACTTGGCATGATAATTTGACAACTTGTGCTGCTGAGGCAGGCTCACTTGACTAGTATAGCTTGTCTTGACACCGTGGGTGTACCTTCTTGTGTTTGGTCAATTCACCAGTCTTGTCTTGCATCATGTCTAAGACATGAATTCTTGATTTCCCAGGGTCAGGAATTCATATTGGAAATGAACTAAGATTAACAACTAGCTTAATTCACTAGTCATGACGAGATGTTCCTCAGCTACAGGCGATCCCGTTACCCCGGCAACAATCGTTTGGACTTGTAGCCTGCCGACGAGTAGGGCGCATTTCCAGCTCACTGCCAAGTGGTGCATCCTCAAGCTACTTGTAATGATAACAAGAATGTAGACCCTCTCTCTCTAATTGTCACTATACTAATAATCGCCTGGGTAACCTGGATAGCTGCAGGGCTTGTGGCGGAGATACATCTCACTGCATTGTTAGTAATTAGGCTTGGGATAACCCTAGTTAGTTAATGTAGCAAGCCGTAGGCTATGATTGGCCGTGTATTATTGGATGGTGTCCATCCTTGTCTGGTCTGGTCTAGGACCAGCCCTGATGGGTCCAGCTCTTGATTGTTCCAGTCTCTAGAACTTGAATGCTTGACTTGCACTGGATGTGATTGCAAGATTTCTTCTCTGTCACTGTAGTGTAACTCTCTTGTATGACTGTCCTCTAAGCAATAGGCTGGTTAGTGACTATGTACTGTTCAGGTTTCCTGGTACGGTACATTTGTCCTTACCGTGTTTATTGTGTAGATGGCACTTATCTATGTTATAGCTTCCTGTATATGATTGTTATCTTCAAGCAATAGACTGGTTAGTGACTATGTACTGTTCAGGTTTCCTGGTAAGGTACATTTGTCCTTCCTTGTTTATTGCCCGGATAGCATTTATTTTTTATTTTTTATGCATCTTATCTGCCATGTTCTCCGGTATTATTATTATTTTCTAATCAAGTTACTTGTTTCCTTTTTTTCTGTGATCGGGATACGTGCATTGGTACCGCACAAATCTCGATATGCTTTTACTTATTTCGCTGCTTTTGTTTGCTAATGATTTGCTGGTTTTAGTCCTTAAGTGGAGCCTCCTTTGTGGCACTTGCTCTTTCTGGGGTCTGACCCAGCTGGTTTTGTATGGCCAGATACCGGAGCAGCAGCAAGGGATCTACCTGTCTTCCAGCCAGATGGTGACCGCCAGGCGTGACCAAGGCTTCGAGTGGGTTTCTTTTGTTCGCCCACTTTATTGTAAATTAATATTATTTTGAGGCGTTTAGCCGACGAGCACGTGTTAGCTCGATTGCAACTTGTATTTATTATCTGCCTGCGGGCTGTAACGTGATTGACATGCCCCGGGGGTTGATCATGTATGACTTAACTCTGAGCTAGTCTTTATATTTTGTTACGACTAGTTTTCATGATCATCTTATATGTAATGTTTGGGACGCCTTACAATTGTATATTTGGTGATCTGTTATCTTGTAACTTATTTTACTTGTTGAGATTGAGACAATAGGCCATTTGGACCGTAAGAGACTGTTGGTTTGTAGTATACCCTCACATGCTAGACAGCCGTGATCGTATAGCGGGATGGTTGCCGTCCCAATATACGTAGCTGGCTGTTCACGTTCTCGTTCGTCCGTATTCCGGGAGCGGGGCGTGACAATACTTCTATTCCAATATGACCAGGACTAATTTGACCGTGTTCATATTCATGCCAACCTTCTAATTCTAATCATGCATGGATGACTGGCATGGTTAACCTTGATCGTAACTACATCCTACTTGCGTCTAAGTGATTTTAATCCTGCTAGACCTTGTCTAACCTTTGGATCGTTGATCATACTCAATTTCAACCAGTAGTTAATCGTACCTAAACGACCTTCCTTGTTTAGATAATCATATTTCAATTATGTCCTTGACCACTGTGACTATACCCTTTTGATCGTGCCACATGGTATCCTTCCTTGAAGTCCAAATCTATTCACGTCCTAACTCGCTTTGATTATTGATTAAATCAGTTCTTGATTTTGTTCTTAATCGAGCATAATCATATCCTTCTAAATTTCGAGGAAGAATTTATTTCTAAGGTGGGTAGATGGTAAGCCCACTCCCCGAAATTTTAAAATTTTGTCTTCAAAATTAAGTTTTACGAATTCTATTTTAGATTTTTTTTAGTGAAAGGCTTTTGCCAACATTTTCATTCAAAAGATATTTTAAAACTACGGAGATCAATTTTAAGAATTTTTTGATCATTATCAAATATTTCTACGATTTTAAATTTATAAATATATTTTATGATATTAAATATTATTTTATATTCATAGTGACAAATTATTAGATGAAGATTTACTAAATTTTGTTTAGATATATGCAAATATATTTTAGAGGTTAATTGATGACATTTAGTGTCCCTTTAAAGTTATTTATCAAATATTATATTTAGATTTGGTTAAAAGTATCTTAAATGTTATCAATAAAATCTAGAATTAATTTAAATTTTTATGGATTATTTTTGATTTATTGGATTTAATATTTATTTTAAATCTTGGAAAGATTTGATCAACCAAGTCCATCTATCCTGGTAGTCCCTAAAATTCGAGAACGAATTTATTTCTAAGGTGGGTAGATTTATAACCTCTTCCCGAAATTTTTTTAAACTTAATTTTTATTCTTATTATATTCAAATGTATTTTTCGTTGAACTTTGTCAATGATATTTATGATTAATTCTTTTCTTGATTAAACATTTTAGAGCACTAATTTATGTTAATAGAAATATTCAACTAAATATTATTATTGGAATTATAGAAGTTTTGAATTTTATTAAAAAAATGTTTTTCAGAAAAGAAAAACATGAATATTTACTTTTAGTAAAAAGATTTGTTAAAAAGTATTTCAAATAGAATTTGATATACTTTAAATTATTTTTGATGAGCATTAATTATTAATTTAAAGTTATTATTTTGATCACTGCTTGATTTGGATTAGTTTATATTTAATTTAATTGGTGATGTCAAATATAGCTTAACATAAAGGAACACTAGATTATGGCTTGTTCTGTAATTATTAGGGATACACCTATACTTGCTTTATGCCAACTGAAAGGGGGAAAGGTATATAGGAATATTCAAATTCCTTGCGAATACTCAAACCCCTCCAGCGTTCACACCCAGATCGAATTAGAATCTGATTTCTTCTAATCCTCCTAGGATTAACATCAATCCAAATTCCATGCATATAAGAAAAAGCAGCAACCGACCCATACCCCTCTTAAAAACCCTACGAAACCCATCGCCTCCTTCTCCGACCTGTCCACGCTCTCATCCTTGCGTCGGCCATGTAGAAGCATGAAAAAGATAAGAAAAATAATCCATGCGGCTGAGGAGCCACATGCGGCTCAAGAGTCCCATGCGGCTCAATCACAGAGTGGACTCCATGCGGCCAGCAGAGAAAAACCACGTGCCTTTTTAGAATGGCTGTACCCAGCGTCATTCAAACACAATTAATGCCCTGACGGCTGACAGCTGACAGCTGACAGCCCTGATGACTGACACAAGAGCAACATCTTCCTAGGGAACTGAAGAAAATCTTCACAACTTCGAGGCTAGTTTATGCGGCCAGTCTAGACGAGTTCATGCGGCCTGTGCAGAAAAACCTATGCGGTTCGATCATGAAGGTCCTCCACGCGGCTCGGTCGTAAAAGAAACCTATGCAGCTCGGCCATGAAGACTCTCGTACAGCTCGGCCGTGAAGACCCCCATGCGGCTCGGTCATGAACATATCCATGCGGCTCGGTCATGATAACCTTCATGCGGTTCGAGTATAGAGACTATTCATGCGGCTCGGTCATGAAACCTTTCATGCGGCTCCGTCATGACGACCTTCATGCGGCCCAAGTATGAACGCTCCTCATGCGGCTCAACAGTGATGACAGAACACGTATCCTAAAGGTAATCAAATTTTGGGTCAGATCCCAATGATTTGGGACACGTGGCAAGAGAATGAATTAAATTGATTCATTCAGATTTGCGGATATCAGCAAATCATCATGATGGAGATTTATTACAATCAACATTAATGACTGACATAATTTGGCATAATCCTCATTAATGGCCCAGATCCTTCACGCTCAAGATTAATGGCCCAGATTGATCACTTAACAGGCCGCCGCCACTTTGAGAATGGACAATCATTGCAAACCCTAATGATGCTCCCTACCATTATAAATAGCAGGGTGCCATTCCCTTGCAAAATGGATAGGGAGAGAGAGAGATACGTACATACAGAGAGACACTCCCCCAATAATCAGAGAGAAAAATCCATAAAGATCAATCCAGAGAGAGAGAAGCCAGAAGAGCAATACGAGGAGAGCAAGAAGAGCATTTCTTCATCAACGCCATCCATCTCGTCACAGGAGTCAAGGCTACGTCCGATCGTCCAAGGAGTAAGGCAGAGCTGCCATCGCTTTCCCGAGCCTCTATCGTCACCCCCAGAATCAAAAATAAACAATTGTACTTAGATTGCCGTACCTAGGTTTTCGTCCCTAGGCTTTCTTTGTACAAGCAAGTTTGTAACGTGAAGTAAAAGTCCAGTCCTCCCATAAAAATATTCTGCTCTTTTATATTTCATGGCAAACACGATAGCGACTCTGCTGGGGACAAACTTCTCCACGGCTGAGGAGTTGGTGACGCAATCGGATACAGCCAAGCTTGGCTCCACGCAACAGAAGATGGTCGCCCGGTTCGACCAACAGGCGTTCGAAGAAATGCTCTCCGACAAGAGCGCTGGCCCGGTCCAGAAGCGAGCCCGCACAAAGAAGGCCCGCAAGGAGTGGAGACCCCGATCCTTCGTTCCTACTGAAGCTCTTGCAGAGATACCCTCTGTCGCTCAAAACGGCAGAGAAGACTCTCCTGCGGCCCCACTTCAGACCGTAGACAACTCTGTTGTTCCCAAGTCCGGCAGAAGAAAACATTATGATGCTGGACTTGCAGGGGCAAAGAGGAACTCTATGCGATCCGAGCCGTATAAGGGTTCTGACCGCATGGAGAAAGCCTATGCGGTTACATCCGCCAGTCGCAGGAAGAAAACTCACACTGCCACATATGTCAGCCGCATAGCTTATGCGGCTACAGTTGCCAACCGCATGGACGAAGCTTATGCGGCTGCTGAAGTCAATCGCTTGCAGAGAACCTATGCGGCCACAATTGCCAACCGCATGCGACCAGCCTGCACGATCGTGACTCCTAGTCGCACAAGGACAACCCATCCGACAGCTAAAGACAGCCGCATGCAGACAGCCTACACGGTTCCCAATCTTAGCCGCATAGCGTCTGTTCCATGCTTCTCTCAATCAGTCTTCGACCGTCTCTCATGCGGTCCTGACTTGATGGTTCTCTGGATGATAAGCCAGACTCTGTGGTATACAACTTGGACTCATCCTATTACGCACCCATAAGTGCTCAAAGGAAGAAGTCTAGGGCAACGCGGGCTCGCCAAGCCCAGTCAACTGCCCCAATCTCTGACTATCGGAGCGTCCCGCTGATTATCACGCGGTACTCTAATGGAAAGTTGTATAAGGCTACTCGTACCCTGCCTCCTGCGGCCAATGGGCGGGACAGTCATCAAGCATCTCCCAATAATGAGCGAAGGCAAGTATACGAGCTACCTTCGAATCAGGAAGCATACGGGAGGCCTACACACTCGCATGCTCGGAATTCCCGAGCCAGCAAAGCAAGTGACTTGCGTGAGACCATCCTCCACAAACGCAAGGAAAGAGAAGATGCATCAGGGTGCAAAGAGTCCTCCCACGGACGTCACTGCACCCAAGTCATCGTCAATTGTTGCTGCAATAGCACGACGATGCAAGAAGACGGGCAGTCTGTCTTTCAAAGACTGCAACAACCATCTTCAGAAAACGAGACACTACCCGTCGTCTCCTGCAACTCTGCTTGGAAAGTCCCCGCTGATGGAAGGAGAAAAAGATAAGTGTTTCCAGCCCGAAGATCTCAACCACTGCGACTAAAAGACTGTCGTCTAAACGAGTGCCCACCACCGGAGTTTTCCAAGGTACTCGCTCTAAGACGAAATCTGCTACAGTAGGAGATTCGTCGTCCATAACACAGGGGGTTGCTGGGGCTGGGGGTAGCACCCCTCCGAGCCTCCACAGCAATCCGATGTTCCAAGAAGACGAGCCAGGGGAGACAACCCTCCTATTGGATACAGCAAACCTCGACGTCCCCGACGACATCTACAACTTCCAAGACGAGACGAACTCGGAGGCTGGGGGTACTGTTCCTTCCGAGTCTGAATCAGAAGGGAACATACCCACATACCCCGATAACTTCTCACTACGGGGGTACGATTCGGAGGGCGCTTCCTCCACCGCTCCGTCTATCTCTCCTCATAGAAGATGGTATTCATGACAGACAGCAACCAAGGTTGTTCCTGTGATCGCCAGCGCATCAACAGTCTCGAAGCCATATTACTTGCTTTGGTCAAGTCTGTAGACGAGATTAAAGCGGCCCTTCCAACTCTGCAAGGAGGGACGCCTGGACAAACAAGCATGGGTCCCGCTGTCAATGCAGACTCGAATTCGGCGGCACCAAACACGGGCAACAATCCCCCAGAAATAACGACCCCTACCGCCGTGGACGAAGCACGCGAAGCGAGAAGAGAGGTCCAGGAGCTCCGAGCCATGTTCCACGCTCGAGAAAACTCTCAAGACCTCAGAATACGGCAACCATACCCTGCTGCATGGAGGGATGTTCTATTCCCACCAAGATATAAGCCGTTCAATATCAATCCTTATGATGGCAAAACCTCGGCAAGTCGATACATCACTTACTTTGAGGTCACCACCGACCATCTGCCCCATGACGATGCCATTCTCACACGATTATTCATCGGGGCATTGGAAGGAGTCGTCTTCGACTGGTATCACAACCTGCCGGACAACTGCATCCACTCCTTCGCCGGCTTCAAGCGTATGTTCTTGGAGAGATTCTACGAAGTAGGGCAGGACATCACCATGTCCACACTCATGGACGTCGTCCAAGGGGAGAAAGAACTCACAAGGAACTACATCGAACGGTTCTGCCAAACCGCCATGAAGCTGCCTTCTGGAAATCCAGATTCCTCCTTGATTAAAATTTGCCAAAAGAGACTCCTCCCAACCATCAGTCTCTGGATGGGCGAAAGTCAATTCAAGGACTGGAAGACGTTCATCATCAGCGCCACAAGCGCCGAAGAACGATTGAAGAAGACTCGCCAGCTGGGGTTGCACATCTCGGACGGAGAGAACAAGGGCAAGCGTCCCAATAATGACAATGGGGTAGCCCCTCCAACAATCGGGACAGCAAGGGAAAGCAGGCTATGGTGGCCGATACAGCACAAAAACCTGAGCCAAAGCCAGCAGACAAACAATGGCCGCAAATCACTTACTCCTTCGAAGACGGTCACATCAAGCCCATCTTGGACATGCTCATACAAGGGGACAGAATTCAGCTTCCTCCACCAAGACGGGAACCGCGGCCGGCAGAGATGGAGAACCCAAAATACTGCCATTATTATCGCTATGTCCATCATGCTACACACGACTGCTACCAGATAAAATGGTACATCTAAAATATCATCAATTCGAACGCTCTGGCTATCGATTTCGAAGAGGTAACCGTGGCAGCCAATATGGTGTCCGTGCAATTCGGCAGCTTCCCTCTGACGGAAACTCAAGACGGTGTGGTTTCCATCCCTCTGACGACAATGGAGGTTACCAATCTTCCACCTCCCCGAGATCAGGCTGTTGGTCTAGTACCCCTCACCACATCACAAGGGGAGGTCATGTGGATCCACCCAGACTTAGTATCAGAAGTGACTCGGTCCACACCATCTTCTACCTAGAAGAAGAAAAGTAGAAAAGTTCGGACCTGCCACACAATCTCGGTAGACATCGACGAAGCTACAGCCGTCGTCACGCGGTCTGGAGTGCAATCCCAACCTGTGGTTGACAATCCAGCGGAAAATCATCAACCCACTACAACTGTTGCTCCGGGACCGGCTCAGCCTTCGACGACCGACAAGCCTAGGCCGAGGGAGACTCGTTTCGACAAATCCCCCCGAAAAGAGGCAGCCCAAGGGCTAGGGAGGCCCTACAACTTTGACATCTTAGCGCAATTGGCTAACACACCGGCCAAGTTGTCACTATACGAACTACTAAGGCTCTCCAAGGACGTTCGTATTGCATTGAACGAAGCACTCCAAAATGCCGATGCCTATCTGGCTCAATCCAACCTCACCGGGGAGGACTCACCCGTGGATCTCCAGGATAGCGCCTGTACGGGAGCAATGCCCAACATCGTCTTCACTCCGCAGGATATGCTCATCAAAACTAATCTGCACGATCGTCCATTATACTACACTGGATACATCGGCGATGTAAAGGTGGATCGAATGCACATTGATCCTGGCTCTTCCATAAGCATTATCCCGAAGGGTCTGCTACACCATCTCCGCATCCCAATGTATCGCCTGACGCCTACAAGCACCGTCATCAGCGGGTTCAATTCGGGCAGGAGCTACCCTATTGGGAAGATTCGTCTGAAGTGTCAAATTGGCAACCTCTAATCCGAAGTCACCTGCTATGTCATCGATGCAGACACTTCTTACAACATCCTCTTGGGGCGCCCGTGGATACACGATTATATGATCGTGCCTTCCACGCTGCACCAGTGCTTCAAATATGTCGACAAACACGGCTTCGTGAGGACGGAATTTGCTGATATCGATCCCTTCAAAGGGATCGAATCTTACTACTCAGACTCCTGCCTGTACGAAAAGTCGAAGAAGCATCTTCGTGAAGGAGAAGCTAGTACCAAGACAGCCACTGGATCCGAAGAGCCTCTGACGATCCACCTCCAAGCTCGCAAACCAGGCAGGTCTGCACCCCTTACCGCCACTCTGCGTAAGGACGTAATCAGCCTCTCGGCACAAGAAGAGCAGATGATAATCCGGCTACCAAGGTCTGGCCAAGTACCAAGATCCACAACGGGGCCACTAACGATCAGACTGCCGAGAGTCGGTCAGCCCCGAATGGAGAAGCTCAATCCCTCCGACAAACCACTGACGATATGCCTTTCCAAGAAGGGTCGTCACCCCGATGCAAGGTCTGACACATCTAGCGAACCAGCCACTCCCCGCCCTGCATCGAGCACCAGACTGGGGGTCGCTAGTCTGCCAACAACTCCCCGTTTTGCTCCATCAGCTGAACCCCTGACGATCAAGCTGCCCAGGTCGTCCTCTCAGTCTTCATTTACGCAGGGGGTAGCCGAAGAGGAACCGGAGCTAGCCAAGTATGTCGCTACCCATACTGATATTCCCTCCGCAGATGATGTAATCCCCCTAGAAAAGATACCTAACTTTATCAATAAAGGGCTATCTTTGAACTACCTCGAGCTTAATAAGCTTTGTACAATGTACGCTATGGAACACGGTATAGGCACTCACCTACATACACAGGTGACAAATGTCTACACCATAATCCAGCTTACTCTAGCGGAAGACGCTTACCGAATAATCGAGGGAGGGGACCATCCAATCATCTTCGGCCGGAAGAACGACCCGCATCCCTTCCCTATAGAAGAAGTCGACCTTGGATCGGACGCCGGGAGACTACCTCTGTATCTTTATAGCCCCCAATCTAAATATCTCATGCAGAAACAGGGGTATAATCTGGAAACAACACCGGGTTTGAACTACGGTACTGGACGACGATTACCTTTGAAGCCCCCAGTCCCGGCTGGCAAACCACGGGACTACTATAGCAAGACTCGGTGTGGGTTAGGGTATGTGACACCCACGACGACCCCTGAAAGTTCAGATAAAGAATGCGACTGGCATTCACACTCGACCGGGTCACCAACTTCTGACTCGGATACCAGCATCGGAGACGTATTCAGACAAGTCCTGTCAGTCAACATGGCATTCGTCGACGCTTATGAAGAAGATGAAGACATTCCTAAAATTCTCGAACTAGAGTCGTGGGCCCAAAAACTAGATGAACAATGGAAAAAGCGTTTCAAGCAAAGAGAACCTCCCACTGAGGATGAGGTCATACAAGTTAATCCTGGTGATGAAGCCTCCCCGAAACCAATCTTCATCAGCCAGAATCTGACAGGTGAAGAGCGAGAGTCGCTTCTCCAACTCGTCAAAGAGTATATCGTTGTGTTCGCCTGGAGCTATGAAGATATGCCAGGATTGGACCACGAGATCGCGCTCCATAAACTCAATATTCGTCCGGATGCAAAACCTGTCAAACAACAGCAAAGACGGTTTCGTTCCGATGTCATGAATGCTATCGAAGTTGAGGTCAACAAACTGATAGTCAGCGGCTTCATTCGCGAAGAGCAGCATCTAGACTGGGTAGCCAATATTGTACCAGTTCTCAAGAAGAGCGAGAAGATCCGAATATGTATTGACTTCCGAAATCTGAATGAGGCATGCCCTAAAGATGAATTCCCTCTTCCTATCACAGATATTATGATCGACAACACCTGCGGCTTCGAACGTATATCCTTCATAGATGGCTTCTCAGGATAGAACCAGATCAAGATGTTCCCTGACGACGAAAAGCACACATCATTCCGAACAACAATTGGTACATATTGCTACACCGTCATGCCTTTCGGTTTAAGGAATGCTGGCGCTACTTACCAAAGAGCTATGAGCATCATCTTTAGAGACCACTTGCACAAGACAGTAGAATGCTATGTCGACGACATCGCCGTCAAAAGCCGTTCGAAGGAAGATCATCTGCAAGATCTCAGGACAGTGTTTGACCTAATGCGTGCACACAACTTAAAGATGAACCCTACGAAATCATTCTTGGGAGTCTCCAGCGGGAAATTCCTGGGTTACGTCATCACTTCTCAGGGCATTCACATCGACCCCAAAAAAACAAAGGCAATCATGGAGATGGGTCCCCCGAGAAATCTCCGCGAACTCCGAGGCCTCCAAGGCAGGCTAGCTTACATCAGGAGATTCATCTCTAATCTCTCCGGACGATGTCAACCATTCACCCATCTTATGAAGAAGGGAGTCTCTTTCGTATGGGATAAGGAATGGCAACGCACTTTCGACAGCATCAAAGAATATTTTGTCGAACCCCCCTATCCTGGTAGCTCCTGTTGCCGGAAAGCCATTCCTGCTCTATGTACGAGTGATAAAACATTCTCTTGGTGCTCTGTTGGCACAGAACAATGATGCGGGCCACAAACAAGCTATATACTACCTCAGTCGAAAGATGATTGGGCCAGAATACCGGTACACGGCCGTCGAGAAGGAATGCCTTGCTCTCGTGTTCGCCATCCAGAAGACGTGACACTACGTCACGGGACAAACCATCCACGTGATATCGCGGATCAACCCCCTCAGGGTCCTCATGACCAAACCTGGGGAACTCAGCTCTCGCCTTGCTACCTGGGCGATATTACTATCACCATACCACATGATCTTCGTACCGCAAAAGGCTGTTAAAGGGCAGGCTATGGCAGACTTTCTAGCAGCCCATCCAGGCTCGGAAACGACTAGGGTATATGAAGAGATACCGGACGAGGTCACCAGTTCAAATACAGTCTCCCATGATGTCATCTGGCGAATGTTCTTCGACGGCGCTTCGAGAACTGGACCCAAAGGCAACATCATCGCTGGAGTTGGAGTAGTGCTGATTTCTCCCTCCGACTTGGTGATCAATCGGGCCTACTCACTCACAGAGCCCTGTTCAAATAATGTGGCCGAGTACAATGCCTTGGTTATTGGCCTCCGGCTCACGAAGTAGCTGGGGGTAGAGTATCTTGAAGCATACGATGACTCACAGTTAATTGTCAATCAGATTCGGGGATCGTATGAGGTCCGCCATGAAGACATGATCCCGTATCATCGAATAGCAATCGACATCATCTCGTCTCTAGGAGGATTCTTCATAGAACATGTTTCCAGAATCTAGAACATTGAAGCTGATGCTCTAGCTGGTTTAGCCGTTTCCCTAGCTGTGCCAAATTACGTTCGTCATCAGGTCGACATAATAGACCGGGAATTGGTCTGTCCTAAGGATAGCATTCGATGCATTGAAAGCTACTCTGCCCTTTCAGTCGACGAAGCACCAGACTGGAGACAACCGTTCATCGACTTCGTAGTATACGACATCCTGCCAGAGAATCCGAAGGAAGCTACTTCTATCAGAAGACGTTCTCTCAGATTTTTCTATGATACGGAGACGAAAATGCTGAATCGCCGATCCTATGATGGTTTACTGCTTCGATGTCTATCAAATACAGAAGCCAAGGAAGCCGTGCGCGAGGCTCATGATGGTGTCTGCGGGGCCCATCAACCTGGTCCGAAACTGCAAGACCGCCTTCGCCGGATGGGCTATTACTGGCCCACGATAGTGGCAGACGCAATAGATTATGCACGAAAATGCAAAGCCTGCCAAATCCACGCCGACTTCATCCACCAGCCATCTGAATTCCTACATCCGATCGTGGCCTCTTGGCCATTCGAAGCATGGGATATGGACATCGTCGGCCCAATTACCCCGCCTTCGTCCAAAGGACACCGATTCATACTCGCGATTACTGATTACTTCTCCAAATGGGCGAAAGCCATCCCATTGGCTGAGGTGAAAACTTCAAACGTAATCAGCTTCCTTAAGCACCATGTCATCTACCGCTTTGGACTGCCCCGAAGGATCATTCACGACAATGGGCCACAGTTCGCAAACCATACATTTTATCGGTTCTGCGACAAGCACCGAATTCAGAATATTGCTTCGACACCCTACAATCCAGCAGCCAATGGGTTGGCCAAAGCATTCAACAAAACCATAATCAAGCTACTCAAGAAATTCGTGTCATCCAACAAGCGCGATTGGAACGAGAAGCTCGGCGAATGCTTATGGGCGTATCGCACCACAGTTCGAACAACCACCGGGAATATACCATTCTCCCTCGTGTACGGGAGCAAGGCAGTTCTCCCATTAGAGACTCAGATCCCCTCACTCTGCGTCGCCCGTACATATTAGTTGACGACAGACGAAAACCACCATCGCCGACTACAGGAATTAGAGGCCCTAGACGAGAAACGCCTGTTAGCTCAACAACGAATCGAACTATATCACGCCAGAATCTTCGGAGCTTTCAACAAGAAGGTCAAGGTCAGAACATTCCAAGTAGGTAATCTCGTTCTGGCGGTTCGGAGACTGATGGTTATGACGCATAAAACCGCCGACAAATTCCAACCAAAATGGGAAGGCCCGTTCATCATCGAAGCTGTATTCTCTAACGGCACCTACCGCCTCGCAAAACAAAATGGAGACTTGCTCATGTTGCCCATCAACGGCAAGTTTCTGAAGAAGTATTATGTCTGAAATAAAATCCTTGAGACATCTCAGAGTGTCGAGTTATGTACCTCCTTGTACCACTGAACTTACATTCTGGTTCCATGCATAGAGTCATGTACCCGCTAGTACCTCTGAACTCATTCCCATATTTTACAATCATTCGAGTCACGTGCCCGCTGGTACCTCTGAACTCATTCCCACATTTTATAATCATTCGAGTCATGTACCCGCTGGTACCTATGAACTCTTTCCCATATTTTACAATCATTCGAGTCACGTGCCTGTTGGTACCCCTGAACTCATTACTCACACTTTCACAATATCGAGTCATGTCCCTGCTGGTGCCTCTGAACAAACATCCCGGTCACTCTTTCAGATGGAAAGTTAGGTATGATCATACCTCTGAACTTCCTTCTCGGAGGAGATCCTCCTTCATGATCCACTACCCGTACTCCAGTGTACAAAAAGGGTAACGGATCCATAAATTTCCAAAACGACCATGTCGATGATACCTCTGAGTCGTTTTACTTCTGCCAAAAACAAATCACCCCCTACATAAAGCTTCCATGTCCTCATTACCTCTGAGTCGTTTTATGTACCCCCTCTTCATTGAGCCCACTCCTGCCATGTCCTCATTACCTCTGCGTGAGAAGGCTCCATAGAAGAAACCTTCATACTTTCCATGTCCTTATTACCTCTGAGTAAGTATGTCGGTTCCCTTTCAACCTATTATCTGTACTCACAACCGGAGTACGACAAGGATAATTGGTCCACAAATGTCCTCTGTTGACCACAAATGTCCTCTGTTGACCACAAATATCCTCTGTTGACCACAAATGTCCTCAGTTGACCACAGATGCTGTACTGGGTCTCCAGTACATGTCCATCCCTTTCCTACCATGCCTAGGAGCCCAGTTGCTCCCTGGTATTCTATCGAATACCAAAAACTTCTATAGCTGTCTTATCGCAAAGTTGTTCTAGGTATTCCTCTCCAAAACTTGTTACTCGTACCTAAAACCAAAGTACGCCCAGGGTAACAGGTCCACAAATAATCCTCCAGCAAGTCCAATTCTACAAACACCACAAGTACAAGAAAGAGAAGATGAGTTGAAACATGCTCATTTATTTAAAATTAAAAGTACTACATCATCTGGGATCATATTCCTTGGCAAAAAAGAAAAAAAAGAGAGAAGGAGAAAAGGTGCAAAAGAAAACAGAAAATCGATCACTGTTTCGGGGCGCATAGCGTCATAAGACGGTCCGTCAGCAAGGCAACCGACCACTCAAACCTCTGTTTAGCTCGACGCTCTGCCTCTTGGGTCAGCGCCGTCTCGTCCTCCAGATGAGCGTGAGCTTGCCAATTGTCCTCAAATTTCTTGAAAGCTCGTTCCAGGTTAACAAAAGATCAGGAAACCTTCTCGGCCTCCTAAACAATTGACTCCTGTTCCGCTTGAGCAGCCCTCAGCTCCGACTCTAGGAAGGCCAACTCCTTCTGAAGTGCAAGAATCTGCTCCCTCGTGTCAGCTATTCCACGAGAAGCAGCCTCTTTCCGAGTCCTACAAGCTTGACTTCGATGACCCAGCCTGTCATACGAAGCGGAAAGCTTATCAAGGTCACCTTCACAACTGGCCCGGCAGTGTCTCGAGCGAGCTTGATCCTATCCCGATGGCAATAAGGAAGCCCCGCTCCCGTTCAATCGCAGTAGGCAAGTCAGCCTGCCGTAACACCAGCAATCGGGTCACGAGCTGATCAGCCTCTGCCAACTTGGGCTCCAGGAGCGCAGCCAACCCCACCCCGCCAGAAAGAGTCTTCAAAGTTTCAATCTGACCCCGAGCGCACCGTAGGGACAGAGAAAAAGGGGTCCCCCGTTCTACGGCAGCATCTATGCCCCTCTTTAGATGGCGATAGAAGCTGTCGACCACATCCTGCGATACCTCATCCAGAGCCTCCGAAGAAGCCGACGTCAACGGGAGTGTAGCTGGCAACACTGAAGAAGACGCGACAGAATCTGTCGCTCTTGCCACGAGAGAAACAAACTCCGTACGGAAGGACGCCTGAACAGCGGCCAACTCCTCTTCAGCAGCCCGCAGAACTTGAATGCTCGACAGGGCCAAAAAGTCAGTCTCGGAAGCCGTATGAGCAGCAGAGGATGAGACGGAGACCATCGCTCTCGGAACAAGCTCCACTTCCATCTGTCCGGAGCTGGCAGGAGGCTCCTCGACATGAGTCGAAGAAGGAGAGGAAACGCTCATTTCCCCTAGATCACGGCAGGCCGAGCCTCCCCCAAGAACATCCGCCGTGGGAAGTAAAGGGTCAGGACCTGTAGGGCCAAGACAACCATGAATCGATTTGACCTGGAGGATATATTGATAGAGCAAATAAGCCCCCTCACTAGTCAATATTTGGCTTATCTTACTAGCGAAAGAGTGTGGAGGCCGAGGTTCGCCTACGACCGCCACAACCTCTCCACCAGCGGCCTCCGAGTCAGATACAATAGACTCCTCCACCCCTGCACCCTCGGGAGGGGATGCGATGAGATCGGCGTCGCCTTGCCGAAATTCAGCAATCTCGGAGACAGGCCCAAAAAAACCTTCGTCACCCCGGACCGAGGCCTCAGCAACCTGGGAGCCCCCAGCCACCGTTGAGAGAGCCCCCGCAGAAAGGACCGCAGCAGACATGTCGCTAATCAAAGCAGCAAGGGCCGGATCAACTCCAGGGGCAGCAGACGGTTCAGGAGAGCCTGGTTCGTCAGACGCCTACAAAGAAAAAATGGTTAGGTCATATCTCCAAAAAAAAATTCCACAATAAGGAGATAGCTCTAACATAGTTGTACAACCGGAGTACCCCCAGCATCCCCACTCCTCTCGAAAATAAGCAACCCATGAGACCTAACGACGGCTCTTTTCACAGAAAAGGTCATTCTACCATCAGGAGACTCGCGATTGACTCGTTTGCGTGAGGGACCAGGCACAGCAGGAGGCAGTCCTTCCCTCACTACTTTTTCTTGTGTAACAAGCGGCGGATCCTCCGCCGGTTCGTCTGGTGTGGCAAGCGATTGATCAGCTATTTCTTCACCCCCAAAAGAAAGAGAGTCTTCGCTATCATAATCATCCTCCTCCTCGACTGCCTTGGAAGATTCTGATTCAGGGAGAGGAGTCTGGAGCGCTAGTTGCTTTCTAGCCTTAGCCCCTTGGGCTTTTTTTCTAAACCAGTACCCACGATGAAACTGGTACTCGGATCGAAATTGACAGGGGGCTTGTTCGCCATGACATGATACAAGGCAGCCACGTACAAAATTTCCCTCGATGCCTTTGTATCAGGGACCGAGAAGCTGGCCCGAGTATGATAAGCATCATAATAATTCCATTCCCTGACACCATCAAGAACGCTACCTTCAAAGCCCAAGCAAGGGCTAGGACAGTCAAGGAATAACTGGCTATAGCCAAATTGGCGAGAAAACCTACTAGGTAGATAGGGCGCCAAGTACACATTATCGCGGTTACGATAAACCAGATGCGCGGGGCGAATGTTGCGCAACCAGGTGAGCATCTTCGGAGATAGAATGTGAGAAGGTCCGGTACCATCAAGGTGTATATCCCTCACTTCCTCATCGAAAAAATGAGGAACAAACACGAGAAAGTCACACCCATCCACCCTCGCCAACGCCCTCCGACAAGCTGGCATAGTACTGTATTCCCAAGGCTGGTGATGGCGTTGGAAAAGGAAAGCGTCTTCGTCTGTAGCATCTTCTGCTATTCCAGATCCTATCAAAGACTTGTAGTGCATCAACAACCGCCCCATCAAATAGTGGAAAGGTAGCTCTATGCGCTCAAAGTCCAGCATCTTCTTGCGGGCAATAACCTTGGACGAGAATGTTCGAAGACCATGGTGTATGCTACACACCATAGCCGGGAGAAGAGCCAGTCTAACTCCAAATACCAGATTAACGGCAGGGAGAATGAAGTGACGGCTGATCCTCTCAATAGAACTTGCCCCCCCCCCCCCGAGACTACGCAATTCCATAGCCATATCATCAAAAATCCAGCCAGAAGCGCCTTCTCTGACATCTGCCTGGTACCGTAGTAAAAATAGCTGAGAGAGTCAGCTTGACTCCCGAATATGTCGCTATTAGACCGCGACTTCTTGATGCTCAACATCAGGTCTTTTATCTCTCCCTGGGTTTGAGGGGTTCGAGGAGTAACCTCGCCAGAAGGGCCAACATTAAAAAGATAATTGACCCAGGATGTGGTGTGGGGAGCGTTCCCTTCTGAGCTATCCTCCTTTTTTATAGCCATCTGATGACAAGCACTATGATGGAACAGCAACTCCTGGTACACTGCAACAAAACCTGGGAATCGTCGGTTCAGGTCCTCGAACTCCTCGTTCGACGGGGTGTACACCTCGAAAGGCTCGTTCCCCCATGAAAGCTTGAAGACAGTATACATCTCATGGAGTGCAATCCCCAATTCCCCTCCGGGTATAAAGAACGTCCCCGTTCGCCGGTTATACATCTCCAAGAGCACCACAAACAATGGTTTATTGATAGGAAGCCCGTGACAGGTACCCCGAATGGCATGATAGAGTCCCACCTCCCGCAGAAATGTTCCGTAGGTCTGCAGAACCCAAGCGGTAAAGTGGGCCCACGTAGAAGTGGGGTTTATCCAGTTCAGCAATGCCAATCTGCCAACGGGATAAGATTTTTTGCGAGCGAGCCGATTCAGAAATGTATCAGCTTGAGTGAATGTGAAGTTGGGACCATATACGTTCATGAACGAACCTGTGGCCAGGCCCATCATGTACCGGAAGACGGAATCCTTACCCGCGTACGCTGACCTAATGTTCGGGTTATAATGGATGTCGCCCATCAACATCCCTGATTGGGTAGGAGTTAAGTTACACACCATCTTCCTGTCCAACAATACCATATTGAACCACGACAGAGGATAATGACGCTCCATAAGAGGAATATGGATCGCCATCCCATCCAAAGTAAAATCCCAGTTCTCATAGATCTCTAATACTCTGGGATTCTTTATGATTAAAGCGTCTCCGAAGAGGAATAAGGGCTTCAGGTATGATCCATCCAAAAGAAGATGGTACACTCGAATTGTATTATTTAAGTGCTTATTGCTTGCCAAAGATCCTACTTCTACAATTGGTAGGTCACCGGGTTATTCAAATAAGTCGTGTTTTTCGTGGTTTTCCCATGTTACAACTTCCGTACCAATTCGATCGATCCGGAATGGATCGGTTAAATATTCTATTAGGGAGCCCGGTCTTGACTCTTCTGTGTGGTATTCATTCTCGTTTGGCTCTTGGAATCACATCCGGTTGGAACAGCTCGCAAAATCCAACCACTTCACCTACTTCATTGCCCCCAACCCTTTCCCGTACCTCTATTGAAACAGAATGTTTTTGCCCCTTCCCTAAAAAAAAGAATTTACTGATTGAATTAACCTTTCCTTGATGTATTGTTTCGTCGAGATGAAAATCACGATGTCATTTTCTTGTTCCTGAATGGGCTCTTTCAATTCTTTTAGGTTTATGTTCTACTCCGGAGAAAGATCTGTCCGAATTCTATTTGCACATATAGGGCAAATGATCTCAGTACCACTTCTTTTTGCTACGACTTTTTTTTTCAATTCGTTTCATGCCTCCCCCCAAACTAAACTATTTGATGTATTCATCATACCGGTTAGCACGGCAGTTTCAGATCACCCCTCCCGGAATTCATCATGGCACGGAGATAATAGAGGGTCTGATTCTCGATGGCGTTCAACCTCCCCGAAGGTTCGTTAGAAGGAAATTGATTCAGCACGTACTTAACTAGGTTATCAAGACGCACGTCCAAGGCAAACTGATTTGAGCCTACTAGGAGTTCCCCCATAGGATTTACTGGCAGATTCACTGAAGAAGAGACGAAAGAAATAGGATTAGAAGATAGTCAAACAAAGAAGCGTTTGAAAGATCATTTAAGTCCATACGGCTCGGACCGTCACCGCCTTATGCGGCTCAGAACCAGATGAGTCCATGCAGTTCGGTTCGTCATAGCCTTCTGCGGCTCCGAGTCAGACGAGTCCATACAAATCAAGTCAGATGAGCTAATGAAGCCTCTGCAATTTGGGTTCGAAAGGGCCTATGCGGTTCAAGGTTCACATGGACTCAATAGACAAACCTAGGCATTGATGCGGCTCAGATTCAGATGAGACTATGCGGTTCAAAGTCCATGCAGACTCATGCGGCCATGAACAGACAGACTCATGCGGCTACAAGCAGATGAGCTTATGCGGTTCAAAAGTGAACTACGCTCATGCGGCCCAAGCCAAAAATATATATATGAGGATCAGATCGAGTTTGACAAGCCCATGCGGCCTCCTGGGCGAAATGCTTATGTGGTCATATCGACGAAACTTGTACATACGGCTTGTGCATAAATTATGCAGCAGAGCCATGGCAGTTAGGGTTCTAAGGCAATGCCCTTACCAGCAATAGGCGGATGAACATCAGGATGAACGGAGTGAACGGCGGCCGACGGAAGAGTGGCCACGTTTGTCGTCGCATCCGCCGCAGAAGCGACCGCCTTGCCCTTCGCAGCCTTCGACGCAGCAGCCTTCTTGGGAGCCATGGATGCTTGGGAGAGAAAGGAGTTAGAAAGATCGAAAATAGCAAAGGAAATTTCTTAGAACGAAAGAGTTCCTATTTATAGACAAGGAAGGAACGCCTCGATCCGTGTGCAAATATGATGACCTACTCTTCGGTCATCGAGGCAAAACGGCTGAATAATAGCCTAACTCTTGGGATCCTGGCCCAAGAAAGCGGCTCTTAAAATCTGTAACAAATCAAAAGGATTAAATACAGAAGATTCACAGAAGATTTGCACACGTGGCAGAAAGACGTGGCAAAAAGCTCATGCGGCCAAAACAGCCCATGCGGCTCAGAGAGTTATGTGGTTGAGGTAATCATGCGACTGGTCAAAACCCTGCTGCTAGGACAGAATACATCCATACGGCTCTGGCCTAATCATGCTTCTTATTCAATGTATTTTAATTTTGCAAATTGAAAACTTTGAAGGGGGTCTTGTAGAAGCATAAAAAAGATAAGAAAAATAATCCATGCGGCTCAAGAGTCCCATGCGGCTCAATCACAGAGTGGACTCCATGCGGCCAGCAGAGGAAAACCACGTACCTTTTTAGAACGGCTGTACCCAGCGTCATTCAAACACAATTAATGCCCTGACGGCTGACAATTAATACCGTGACGGCAGACAGCTGACAACTGACAGCCCTTATGACTGACATAAGAGCAACATCTTCCTAGGGAACTAAAAAAAATCTTCACAACTTTGAGGCTAGTTTATGCGGCCAGTCTAGACGAGTTCATGCGGCCTGTATAGAAAAACCTATGCGGTTCGATCATGAAGGTCCTCCACGCGGCTCGGTCGTAAAAGAAACCTATACGGCTCGGCCATGAAGACTCTCGTACAGCTCGGCCATGAAGACCCCTATGCGGCTCGGTCATGAACATATCCATGCGGCTCGGTCATGATAACCTTCATACGGTTCGAGTATAGAGACTATTCATGCGGCTCGGTCATGAAACCTTTCATGCGGCTCCGTCATGACGACCTTCATGCGACCCAAGTATGAACGCTCCTCATGCAGCTCAACAGTGATGACAGAACATGTGTCCTAAAGGTAATCAAATTTTGGGTCAGATCCCAATGATTTGGGACACGTGGCAAGAGAATGAATTAAATTGATTCATTCAGATTTGTGGATATCAGGAAATCATCATGATGGGAATTTATTGCAATCAACATTAATGACTGACATGATTTGGTATAATCCTCATTAATGGCCCAGATCCTTCACGCTCAAGATTAATGGCCCAGATTGATCACTTATCAGGCCGCCGCCACTTTGAGAATGGGCAATCATTGTAAACCCTAATGATGCTCCCCACTATTATAAATAGCAGGGTGCCATTCCTTTGCAAAATGGACAGGGAGAGAGATACGTACATATAGAGAGACACTCCCCCAATAATCAGAGAGAAAAATCTATAGAGATCAATCCAGAGAGAGAGAAGCCAGAAGAGCAATACGAGAAGAGCAAGAAGAGCATTTCTTTATCAACGCCAACCATCTCGTCACAGGAGTCAAGGCTACGTTCGATCGTCCAAGGAGTAAGGCAGAGCTGCCGTCACTTTCCCGAGCCTCTATCGTCACCCCCCAGAATCAAAAATAAACAATTGTACTTAGATTATCGTACCTAGGTTTTCGTCCATAGGCTTTCTTTGTACAAGCGAGTTTGTAAAGTGAAGTAAAAGTCCAGTCCTCCCATAAAACTGTTCTGCTTTTTTATATTTTATGGCAAGCAGGCCAGAGCATGGCACTTTCTCAAACGCAGTCGCGTCCTCTGATCCCCTTAAATACCGCCCGAATCCTCTGCCAACAACCAAAACACAGAATGAGTGCCGTGTCAGTCAGGTCCGACCCCGAGTGTCCGTATCCGTGTCCACATCCATCCACAAAAAGACAACAGAAACCCAGGACAACAATATTACACACAGACGAAACCTTGTCTCTAGCTATCACTATCGCCACCATTGGCCGCCCGTCGGAGCTAGATCCGGGAGCTCTCGAGCGCCCAGGTTCCAGGCGAGTCCCGAGTCCAGCACGCCTTCGCTCCCGTGACGCCCGCCCGTGCGCCGTCCGACTAGACCATCCGTCTGATCCACCGCCTCGGTCGACATCGACCGAGCAACCACCACCTGTAGCATCTCACGTCAACCCGTTCCCGTGTTTTATCACCACCGCCCTCTCGAATCTCCAAGGCCGATCATCCTCCACCGCACGCGTCATACCCCAACTTCCAGACGACGCGCGCGGCGCTGACCGAGGCCGACCGCCTGGGACTCCGTGCTTGACCACACTCATATGGAGCCGTGGCCGATCCGCTCCGTGCGCCGATGTCGTTCCGACCGACCATGCGCTTTCTAGCGACCGGTTGGAATTCTAGACCTGCGCGCCCCAGTACCAGAGCTCCGCTTCGCCCGATACAGCACGTGCCACACACCGCCGATCCGGCCAAGACCAGCGCGCTGATCGCCCAAACCGCGGCGAGCGATCCGCCGAAGCTACGCCGAGTCTTTGTTACTGCCCCTCCAGTACAGTCGACCGCCTGAGCCGGCGATCCCGTCCCCGCAACCTAACCGCGTCCGCTCGAGCTCGGTGAGTCTCGCAACCCTCTTTCCCCTCTCTTCTCTCTCGTTTTGGTTGGAGAATGATAGCAGTGGGCTTTTATTCAACCTTTGGATTTTGGTGGCCCAGGGCTATAGGGCCTATTCTCTTGGGCCTATTAATTAAAATATTTAGGCTGATTTAATCATATATATGTATATTTTATATAGGTAAATTAGTGTATACGTATATTTGTATATATTTATGCTTGTATCATGGTAGTATCAATATTATTATGTACATTTAATAACAATATTTTTTGTCATTAGTCATTATTTATATTTTTCTTTTATAATAAATATACACAGATTCCTAAAAGTATTTTGTAACAAACAACATATTGGGCTTTAAGCCCTATATTTGGGTTAAAATTTATATGTGAATATACAGACAATTTTTGATAATTTTGGGTCTTAAATATTTAACTAGATTATTTATATATTGGGCTTTAGTATTGGCCTTATATCATTATTATTAAATAGTTTTTATTATTGATTATTATTAATATTGTTGATATTATTATGTATATTTTATCATTAAGTATTATTATTTTACTAAATAAATATATAAATATTTTTAATCATATTTGTGACATAAATGGTTTTGGGCTTACATATAGATGCAATTAGGGCTAACATACATATTATTATAAATTTTGTTATTTAGATATAGTTTTGACCAAAAAAAATTATATTTTGACAAATTATAGTTTTTGCGCTAAAAAAACAATCTCTAGAATTTCAAGTACTTATTCAAAAATATATTTTGAATAATAAAAATATATAATTTTTAATGGTTGTGACTAATTTCTAAAATAGTTTATAGATAAATAATTTTCTTACATATATATTAGGATTAAAGGGATAACTTTTCTTATATCAAATTCCCTCATAGATTATCCTTGTTCTCGACTAATAATATTCCTACTTTCCTTGCCAAATATGAATTTCTGCATATCAACCCTAGGCTAATAGGACTAGTCTGAACTCAATGGAATTGTCGGTTTCATCAGCAAAGGACCCCAGGCAAGGGCACTTTCTGATTACTTTCGATTCATAGTAGTCTTTTCATTTCATGTATATACATATATCTTGCTGCTTGTTGACACGCTCGTCACACGGAGTAGTCGGGACATAAAAATAAATTAAAGACGTCTACCTATGTGGTGTAAAATATCATTCTCAATATGTGACAGAATCACCCATCTATACTCGTTTTTACCACTGCACGACTACTTTATACCATATTTTGGTTATAATTATCAATTTTATACTCGACTTCATCTTTTATGCACATATTGTTCAGTACTTCAGTTAGAATCAATTATTTATACTCGTTTTCACCATTCTACGAGCATTTGATACATTATTTTTGTTAGAAATAACATTTCTATACCCGTTTCCACAAATCTATGCCACTTTTTTTACCATATTTTGGTAAGAATCATGCATTTGTACTCGATTTTGCCAATTTGTTCCCGTCCATTCTATACCATATTTCGATTAAAATAACCCTTCTATACTCGTTTTCTCCGTTGTACACCATTTTTACACTATATTTTTGCTAGAATCACCCATCTATACTCGTTTTTAGCATTGCAGGACTACTTTATACTATATTTCGGTTATATTTACCCATCTGATACTCGTTATCATCATTGTATTCTCATAATATATGGTAATTCAGTTACAATCAATTGTTTACACTCGTTTTTACCATTCTACGAGCATTTGATATATTATTTCGGTTAGAAATAAAATTTCTAAACTCGTTCCCACAAATCTACGCCATTTTAACCATATTTTGGTAAGAATCACGCATTTGTACCCGGTTTCACCAATTTACTCCTATTTTTATACCATATTTCGTATAAAATAGCCATTTTATACTCGTTTTCACCGATGTACACCCATTTTACACCATATTTTCGTTAGAATCACCCATCTATACTCGTTTTTACCACTGCACGACTATTTTATACCATATTTTGGTTATAATTAATTTTATACTCAACTTCATCATTTTATGCTCATATTGTTCAGTACTTCAGTTGGAGTCAATTATTTATATTCGTTTTTACCATTCTAAGAGCGTCTGATACATTATTTCGTTTAAAAATAACATTTTTCTACCCATTTTCCATAATTATAAGCCACTTTTTATTACCATATTTGGGTTAGAATCATACATTTGTACTCGGTTTTACCAATTTGCTCATGTTCTATACCTTTTTCGATTAAAATAACCCTCTTATACTCGTTTTCACCATTATACACCCAATTTACACCATATTTTCGTTAGAATCGTCCATCTATACTCGTTTGTACCATTGCACGACTACTTTATACCATATTTCGGTTGTAGTTACCCATCTAATACTCGTTTTCATCGTTATATGCTCATACTGTACCATATTTTGGCACATCAATAATTTATACTCATTTTTACCATTCTACGGGCATTTGATACATTATTTCGGTTAGAAGTAACATTTCAATACTCCTTTCCACAAATCTATGCCACTTTTTTACAATATTTTTGTAAGAATAGTGCATTTTGTACTCGGTTTCACTAATTTTCTCCCATCCTATGCCATACTTCGATTAAAATAACCCTCCAATACTCTTATTCATGGTTGTACGCCCATTTTGTACTATATTTTTGTTAAAATCACCCACCTGTACTCATTTTTACCATTGCATGACTAATTTATACCATATTTCGGTTATAATTACACGTCTAATACTCGTTTTCATTATTGTACACTTATACTATTTCTTATTTCAATTAGAGTCAATTATTTAGATTCGTTTTTACCATTTTACGAGCATTTGATTAATTATTTTTGTTAGAAATTATATTTTCTACCCGTTTCCACAATTCGACGCAATTTTTTATTATCATATTTTGGTTAGAAACATGCATTTATAGTCGGTTTCACTAGTTTATTCCCATTCTGTACCATATTTCGATTATAATAACCCATCTATACTCGTTTTCACCGTTGTACACCCATTTCACACCATACTTCCGTTAGAATCATCGATTTATACTCGTTTTTACCATTGCACGACAACTTTATACATTATTTCGTTACAATTGTCCTACTAATACTTGTTTTGTCATTATATGCTCATACAATATCGTATTTCAGTTAGAATCAATTAGTTGTACTCATTTTCACCATTCTACGAGGATTTGATACATTATTTCGGTTAGAAATAACATTTCTATACTCGTTTCCACAAATCTATGCTACTTTTTTCCATATTTTGGTAAGAATCATGCATTTGTACTCGGTTTTACCAATTTGTTCCTGTTTTATAACATATTTCGATTAAAATAACCCTCCTATACTCGTTTTCATCGTTGTACGCCCTTTTTATACTATATTTTATTTAGAATCACCCATCTATTCTCGTTTTACTCGTTTTCACCATTCTACGAGCATTTGATATATTATTTCTGTTAGAAATAACATTTCAATACTCGTTTCCACAAATCTATGCTATTTTTTTACCATATTTTGGTAAGAATCATGCATTTTGTACTTTGTTTTACCAATTTTCTCCTATTCTATGACATATTTTGATTAAAATAACCCTCTAATACACGTATTCACAGTTGTACGCTCATTTTGCACTATATTTTTGTTAGAATTACCCATATATACTCGTTTTTACCATTACATGACTAATTTATACCTTATTTTGGTTATAATTACATGTCTAATAGACGTTTTCGTCATTGTACACTTATACTACTTCGTATTTCAATTAGAGTCAATTATTTATACTCGTTTTTACTATTTTACCAGCATTTGTTTAATTATTTATGTTAGAAATTATATTTTCTACCCGTTTTCACAATTCGACGCCACATTTTTATCATATTTTGGTTAGAATCATGCATTTCTAGTCAGTTTCACCAGTTTACTCTCATTCTATACCATATTTCGATTAAAATAACCCATCTATACTCGTTTTCACCGTTGTACACCCATTTCATACCATACTTCCGTTAGAATCACTCATTTAGACACGTTTTTACCATTGCAAGACTACTTTATACCATATTTCATTACAATTATCCATCTAATACTAGTTTCGTCCTTGTATTGTATGCTCATACTATATCGTATTTCAGTTAGAATCAATTAGTTATACTATTTTCACCATTTTACGAGCATTTGATACAATATTTCGGTTAGAAATAACATCTCTGTACTCGTTTCCACAAATCTACGCCACTTTTTTTACCATATTTTGGTAAGAATCATGCATTTGTACTCGATTTTACCAATTTGTTCCCGTTCTATACCATACTTCGATTAAAATAACCCTCTTATACTCGTTCTCACCGTTGTATGCCCTTTCTATACTATATTTTCATTAGAATCACCCATCTATACTCGTTTTTAGCATTGCAGGACTACTTTATACTATATTTCGGTTATATTTACCCATCTAATACTCGTTTTCATCATTGTATTCCCATAATATACCGTACTTCAATTACAATCAATTGTTTATACTTGTTTTCCCCATTCTACGAGCATTTGATACATTATTTCGGTTAGAAATAACATTTCTACACTCGTTCCCACAAATCTATGCCACTTTTTTTTACCATATTTTGGTAAGAATCACGCATTTGTACCTAGTTTCACCAATTTATTCCCATTTCTAAACCATATTTCGATTAAAATAGCCATCCTATACTCGTTTCACTGTTATACGCCCATTTTACACCATATTTTCGTTAGAATCACCCATCTATACTCATTTTTACCACTACACGACTACTTTATACTATATTTTGGTTATAATTAATAATTTTATACTCAACTTCATCAATGTATGCCCATACTGTTCAGTACTTCAGTTTGAGTCAATTATTGATACTCGTTTTCACCATTCTACGAGGATTTGATACATTATTTCGCTTAGAAATAACACTTTTACACCCGTTTTTCAAATTTATGCCACTTATTTATTACCATATTTGGGTTAGAATCATGCATTTGAACTCATGTTTACCAATTTGCTCCTATTCTATACCTTTTTTCGATTAAAATAATCCTCCTATACTCGTTTTCACTGTTGTACACCCAATTTACACCATATTTTCGTTAGAATCGCCCATTTATACTCGTTTGTACCATTGCATAACTACTTTATAGCATATTTTGGTTGTAGTTTTTTTCTACTTGCTTTCATCGTTGTATGCTCATACTGTACCGTATCTCGGTTAATACTCGTTTTCATCGTTGTATGCTCATACTGTACCGTATCTCGGTTAGCATCAAACATTTATTCTCGTTTTCACCATTCTACGAGCATTTGATACATTATTTCGGTTAGAAGGCACATTTCAATACTAGTTTCCACAAATCTACACCACTTTTTTACCATATTTTAGTAAGAATCATGCATTTTGTACTCGGTTTCACCAGTTTCTCCCATTCTATGCCATATTTTGATTAAAATAACCCTCCAATACTCGTAATCACAGTTGTACGTCCATTTTGCACTACATTTTTGTTAGAATCACCCATCTATACTTTATGACTACTTTTTTACCATATTTTTGTAAGAATCATGTATTTGTACTCGGTTTCACCAATTTTCTCCCATTCTATGTCATATTTCGATTAAAATAACCCTCTAGTACTTGTATTCACAGTTGTACGCCTATTTTCCACTATATTTTTGTTAGAATCACCCATCTATACTCGTTTTTACCATTGCATGAATAATTTATACCATATTTCGGTTATAATTATACGTCTAATACTCGTTTTCGTTATTATACACTTACACTATTTCATATTTCAATTAGAGTCAATTATTTATACTCGTTTTCACCATTTTAAGAGCATTTGATTAATTATTTCTGTTAGAAATTATATTTTCTACCCGTTTCCACAATTCGACGCCACATTTTTATCATATTTTGGTTAGAATCATGCATTTGTAGTCGGTTTCACCAGTTTACTGATGAATTATTTCTGTTAGAAATTATATTTTCTACCCGTTTCTACAATTCGACGCCACTTTTTATATCATATTTTGGTTAGAAACATACATGTGTAGTCTGTTTATTTACCCATCTAATACTCGTTTTCATCATTATATTCTCATAATTTACCGTATTTCAATTACAATCAATTATTTATACTCGTTTTCACCATTCTACGAGCATTTGATACATTATTTCGGTTAGAAATAATATTTCTATACTCGTTCCCACAAATCTACACTTCTTTTACCATATTTTGGTAAGAATCACGCATTTGTACCCGGTTTTACCAATTTACTCCCATTTCTATACCATATTTCGATTAAAATAGCCATCCTATACTCGTTTTCAACGTTGTACACCCATTTTACACCATATTTTCGTTATAATCACCCATCAATACTCGTTTTTTACTACTGCACGACTACTTAATACCATATCTTGGTTATAATTAACAATTTTATACTCAACTTTATGCCACTTTTTTACCATATTTTGGTAGAATCATGCATTTGTACTGGGTTTTACCAGTTTTCTTCCATTCTATGCCATATTTCGATTAAAATAACCCTCGAATACTCGTATTCACAGTTCTACGCGTATTTTGTACTACATTTTCGTTAGAATCGCCCATCTATACTCATTTTTACCATTGCATGACTACTTTATGCCATATTTCGGTTATATTTACCCATCTAATACTCGTTTTTGTTATTGTATTCTCATAATATACCGTATTTCAGTTACAATCAATTATTTATACTCGTTTTCATCAGTCTACGAGCATTTGATACATTATTTCTGTTAGAAATAACATTTCTATACTCGATCCCACAAACCCATGCCACTTTTTTACCATGTTTTTGTAAGAATCATGCATTTGTACCCGGTTTCACCAATTTACTCCTATTACTATACCATATTTCGATTAAAATAGCCAACCTATACTCGTTTTCACCGTTGTACGCCCATTTTACGCCATATTTTTGTTAGACTCACCCATCTATACTCCTTTTTACGATTGTACGTCCATTTTACCTCCATATTTTTGTTATAATTAACAATTTTATACTCGACTTCATCATTGTATGCTCATACTTATACTCGTTTTCACCGTTGTACGCCCATTTTATACTATATTTCTGTTAGAATCACCCATTTATACTCGTTTTTACTATTGTACGACTACTCTATATAATATTGGTTACAATTATCCATCTAATACTCGTTCCGTCATTGTATGCTCATACTATATCGTATTTGAGTTAGAATCAATTAGTTGTACTCGTTTTCACCATTCTACGAGCATTTGATACATTATTTCGGTTGGAAATAACATTTCTATACTCGTTTCCATAAATCTATGCCACTTTTTTTTCAATATTTTGGTAAGAATCATGTATTTGTACTCGGTTTCTCCAATTTGCTCTCGTTCTATACCATATTTCGATTAAAACAGCCCTCTTATACTCGTTTTTACCGTTGTACGCACATTTTACACCATATTTTCGTTAGAATCACCCATCTATACTCGTTTTTACCACTATGCGACTACTTTATACAATATTTTGGTTATAATTAACAATTTTATGCTCGACTTCATCATTCTATGCTCATGCTATTCAGTATTACAGTTAGAATCAATTATTTATACTCGTTTTCACCATTCCACGAGCATTTGATACATTATTTCGTTTAGAAATAACTTTTTTACACCCGTTTCCACAATTATATGCCACTTTGTTATTACCATATTTGGGTTAGAATCATGCATTTTACTCGATTTTACCAACTTGCTCATATTCTATACCTTTTCGACTAAAATGACCCTCATATACTCGTTTTCACCATTGTACATACAATTTACACCATATTTTTGTTAGAATTGCCTATCCATTCTTGTTTGTTCTATTGTACGACTACTTTATACCATATTTTGGTT
This sequence comes from Iris pallida, assembly GCA_029216955.1. Classification (NCBI taxonomy): domain Eukaryota; kingdom Viridiplantae; phylum Streptophyta; class Magnoliopsida; order Asparagales; family Iridaceae; genus Iris; species Iris pallida. The sequence continues at coordinate 175,703 of JANAVB010035019.1, forward strand.
GTAGTTACCCATCTAATACTTGTTTCCATCGTTGTATGCTCCTACTGTACTATATTTCAGTTAGCATGAATTAGTTATACTCGTTTTCACCATTCTATGGGCATTTGATACATTATTTCGGTTAGAAGTAACATTTCAATACTCGTTTACACAAATCTACGCCACTCTTTTACCATATTTTGGTAAGAATCATGTATTTGTACTCTGTTTCACCAATTTTCTCCCATTCTATGCCATATTTTGATTAAAATAACTGTCCAATACTCGTATTCACAGTTGTACGCCCATTTTGCACTATATTTACGTTAGAATCACCCATCTATACTCGTTTTTACCATTGTATGACAACTTTATACAATATTTCGGTTATAATTACACATCTAATGCTCGTTTTTCGTTATTGTATACTTATACTATTTCATATTTCCACTAGAATCAATTATTTATACTCGTTTTCACCATTTTACGCGTATTTGATTAATTATTTCGGTTAGAAATTATATTTTCTACCCATTTCCATAATTTGATGCCACTTTTTTTAATCATATTTTGGTTAGAATCATGCATTTGTACCCGGTTTCACCAATTTACTCTCATTCTATACCGCATTTCGATTAAAATAACCCATCTATACTCGTTTCCACCGTTGTACTCCCATTTCATACCATACTTCCGTTAGAATCACCCATCTATACTCGTATTTACCACTGCACGACAACTCTATACCATATTTTGTAAAAATTATCCATATAATATTCGTTTCGTCATTTTATGCTCATATTATATCGTATTTGAGTTAGAATCAATTAGTTATACTCGTTTTCACCATTCTACGAGCATTCGATACATTATTTCGGTTGGAAATAATATTTCTATTCTCGTTTCCACAAATCTACGCCACTTTTTTCCTATATTTTGGTAGGAATCATGCATTTGTACTCGGTTCCACCAATTTGCTCCCGTTCTATACCATATTTCGATTAAAATAACCATCCGATTCTCGTTTTCACCGTTGTACGCCCATTTTACACCATATTTTCGTTAGAATCATCCATCTATACTCGTTTTTACCACTGTGCGACTAGTTTATAGAATATTTTGGTTATAATTAACAATTTTATGCTCGACTTCATCATTGTATGCTCATGCTATTCAGTATTACAGTTAGAATCAATTATTTATACTCGTTTTAACCATTCCACGAGCATTTGATACATTTTTTCGTTTAGAAATAATATTTTTATACCTGTTTCCACAATTATATGCCACTTTGTTATTATCATATTTGGGTTAGAATCATGCATTTGTACTCGGTTTATGAACTTACTCATATTCTATACCTTCTTCGATTAAAATAACCCTCCTATACTCGTTTTCACTGTTGTACACCCAATTTACACAATATTTTTGTTAGAATCGCCCGTCCATACTCGTTTGTTCCATTGTACGACTACTTTGTACCATATTTTGGTTGTAGTTACCCATCTAATACTCGTTTTCATCGTTGTATGCTCATACTGTACCGTATTTCAGTTAGCATGAATTAGTTATACTCGTTTTTACCCTTCTATGGGCATTTGATACATTATTTCGGTTAGAAGTAACATTTCAATACTCGTTTACACAAATCTATGCCACTTTTTTTTTTACCATATTTTGGTAAGAATCACGCATTTGTACCCGTATTCACCAATTTACTCCCATTTTTATACCATATTTCGATTAAAATAGCCTTCCTATACTAGTTTTCACCGTTGTACGCTAATTTTATACCATATTTTCGTTAGAGTCACCCATCTATACTCGTTTTTACCACTGCACGACTACTTTATACCATTTTTTTGTTATAATTAACAATTTTATACTCGATTTCATCATTGTATGCTCATACTGTTCAGTACTTCAGTTAGACTCAATTATTTATACTCGTTTTCACCATTCTACAAGCATTTGATATATTATTTCCTATTCTTGATTTACTCATTTTCACCATTCTACGAGCATTTGATACATTATTTCTGTTAGAAATAACATTTCAATACTCGTTTCCACAAACCTACGCCGTTTTTTTTACCATATTTTGGTAAGAATCATGCTTTTGTACTCGGTTTCACCAATTTTCTTCCATTCTATGCCATATTTCGATTAAAATAACCGTCCAATACTCGTATTCACTGTTATACGCCTATTTTGCACTATATTTTCGTTAGAATCACCCATCTATACTCGTTTTTACCATTGTATGACTACTTTATACCATATTTCGGTTATAATTACACATCTAATGCTCGTTTTTCGTTACTGTATACTTATACTATTTCATATTTCAATTAGAATGAATTATTTATACTCGTTTTCACCATTTTACAAACATTTGATTAATTATTTCGGTTAGAAATTATATTTTCTACCCGTTTCCACAATTTGACGCCACTTTTTTAATTATATTTCGGTTAGAATCATGCATTTGTAGTCGGTTTCACCAATTTACTCCCGTTCTATACCACATTTCGATTAAAATAACCCATCTATACTCGTTTCCACCGTTGTACTCCCATTTTATACCATACTTCCGTTAGAATCACCCATCTATACTCGTTTTTACCACTGCACGACAACTCTATACCATATTTTGTTAAAATTATCCATCTAATACTCGTTTCGTCATTGTATGCTCATATTATATCGTAATTGAGTTAGAATCAATTAGTTATACTCGTTTTCACCATTCTACGAGCATTCGATACATTATTTCGGTTGGAAATAACATTTCTATACTCGTTTCCACAAATCTACGCTACTTTTTTATATTATTTTGGTAGGAATCATGCATTTGTACTCAGTTCCACTAATTTGCTCCCGTTCTATACCATATTTTGATTAAAATAACCATCCTATACTCGGTTTCACCATTGTACGCCATTTTTACACCATATTTTCGTTAGAGTCAACCATCTATACTCGTTTTTACCATGGCACGACTACTTTATACTTTATTCCGGTTATATTTACCCATCTAATACTCATTTTCATCATTGTATTCTCATAATATACTGTATTATAGTTAGAATCAATTATTTATACTCGTTTTCACCATTCCACGAGCATTTAATACATTATTTCGTTTAGAAATAATATTTTTATACCCGTTTCCACAATTTCTATACTATATGAGTTACGGTTTGATTTGACACCATATGTTTCTTATTTTAAAATCTTTGGTTGCAAATGCTTTATTCTTAATACTAAAGATAATTTAGGAAAATTTGATGAAAATGCCGATGAAGGTATATTTTTAGGTTATACAGCCAAAAGCAAAGGGTACAGTGTCTTCAACAAAAGGACCATGATCATCGAAGAGTCAATAAATGTTACTTTCGACGAATTGAATCAACAGACAATCGATGATGATGATGAAGACGCCAGTACACGAAGTACAACCCCTGCAAAACCTTCAAGTACAACACCTACAGATCCTCCAAGCAGAGCACGTACAGAACCAGAAGCTGGAGCCAACTACCTTGAGAGTTTGCCAAAAAGAATGAAGTTTATGGCTGACCATCTCAAGGACTTGGTAGTAGGTGAGATTACCAGGGGTGTAATTACTCGTTCGTCAAATAGAGATATAGTTTCCTGTGTTGCATTTATTTTACAGCCAGAACCCAAAACTATTGAAGAAGCATGTAGCAATAATTTTTGGTTAGATGCTATGCAAGAGGAATTAAACCAATTTGAACGGAGTCAAGTTTGGAAACTTGTTCCCAAGCCCATTGATCATCCGGTCATTAGCACCCGCTGGGTATTCCGAAATAAACTTAATGAGAATTGTTTAATTACTCGTAAAAAGGCCCGACTCGTAGCTCAAGGATAAAACCAAGAGGAAGGTATCGACTATGATGAGACCTATGCCGCAGTTGCGATATTAGAATCTATTTGCATATTATGTGCATTTGCATTTTTTTATAATTTTAAACTTATCAAATGGACGTTTAAAGTTCTTTTCTTAACAGTTTTATAAAAGAAGAAGTTTATGTAGCTCAACCTCCAGGGTTTTACTGATTTCAAAAACCCTGATCATGTTTTCAAGTTCAAGAATGCCTTATATGATTTAAAAAAATCCCCTCGTGCTTCGTTTGATCGTTTAAGCTCTTTTCTACTTGATAACGGTTTTACAAAAGACAAGGTTGACAGTACATTGTTTATAAAATCCTTTAGTGGAAATATTCTTTTAATTCAGATTTACGTTGACGATATTATCTTTGGATCTACTGATGAATCTCTTTGTCAAGAATTTTTAAAGTGTATGCAGAAAGAGTTTGAGATGAGCATGATGGGAGAACTCAAATTCTTCCTTGGACTGCAAATCAAACAAACCAACAATGGGACGTTCATTAATCAAGCCAAGTACACAAAAGACTTACTAAATAAGTTTGACCTGGAAATCGTCAAAACTCTTGGCACTCCGATGGCAACTTAAACCAAGCTTGATATTGATGAACAAGGCAAACCGGTCGACATACGTAAGTATCGAGGTATGATTGGTAGTTTACTTTATTTAACTGCTAGTTGCCCTAATATAATGTTTAGTGTTTGTTTGTGTGCATATTTTCAAGCTAACCCTAAGGAATCACACTTGTGCGCAGTTAAGCGTATATTTCGATACCTTAAAGTCACTTCTTCTGTCGGCTTATGGTATCCTAAAACCACGTCCTTTGACCTACCGGTTACTCGGATGCTGATTTTGCGGGATGTGAAGTAGATAGAAAAAGTACTAGCGGTACGTGCCATTTCCCATATAAGGCTCTAGTCTCTTGGTTTAGCAAGAAGCAAAATTCTGTCACATTATCAACTACTGAGGCTGAGTATATCGCCGCAGGACGTTGTGCAAAAATTTTGTGGATGAAGCAAACCTTAGAAGACTTTGGTTTACAGTATTCACACATACCTATTTTCTGTGACAATAATAGCACTATTAATTTGACTAAGAATCATGTTTGTCACTCTCGCTTAGTTCGACATCATTTTCTTAGAGATCATCAAACAAATAGAGATATAAACCTTGTATATGTAGACAGAGAGAACCAATTACCTGACATTTTTATAAAACCATTAGCGAAAGATCGTTTCAATTTTTTACATCAAGAGTTAGGAATTTTAGATGTCAATAATATAAATTAATTTTATTTTATTGATTACTTTTCAATATGCAAAAATATTTTCGATACAAGCCTACAAAGGGTCTATCTGTCACCAAGGCTACAACTAAAGCGAAACGGTATTTAAGCGTTCCCCGGTGAACCTCCTTTAGCTGGGACAGTACCCCTACATCTAATCTGAGACAGTAGATGCGTAACAAAATTTAATTCATAAAATAATATTAATTATATTAATTGAAATTTAAAATAACTAAACTTGGAATTAAATAATTAAAAAAGATTGATGAAACTCAACAGAACCCCAGGCGAACTCTGACCGAATTTGGCCCAAGTTCTGTTGGTCTCAAGTGTTTTAAGTTAGAACCTGAAGTACCCCTTCCGATTCATCTTCTCCATATCCTCAAAACACAGCAGCAGCCGCTCCCAAAGTCTCCAAACCCTAGTTTTTCTTCATCCTATTGCTTTCAATTCTTTTGGAGATTTCAATCCAAATTTTGGATTCGTGCGGAGTATCTCATTCTCTTCCACATACTCAAATCTCAGAAGGTATAACCTCCTCATTCTCTCTTTTTCAATTTCACAAATTTCTATATTTTTTATAAAAATAATGCCTATGAACATCAACCCCTTCAAGAGGAAGAAGACGGCAGTTAGTGAAGAGACTTCATCTTCGGATCCAATACATGAATCACTCTTTTCACCCGTCCAATCAGACGATGGGGCATTCAATGGGTTTATCTTCCAAACCCATGATCAATCACTTTTATGGTATACAAATTTCTTTATTCGCAACATATGCCCCGGCGCACCGATTAAATGTACTATCTTTCCGCTCCATCGGACTTACTTTGAAGCATTAGGATTGCATAACCTTGTTACTCATTCATATCCGATTGTAACTAATATTATTCGTTTATTTTATTGTAATTTTACTCTTGACACTTTCACTGTTAAAATTTGTCTTGCCGGAACCGATATCAATTCAATGATGTCGACTTAGCAAAAATCCTTGATATTACAAATGAAGGTGCTCCGCTAGACGATATCACGGAATTTGAATTTCCCGTAGGCATGACCTTAAATAGCTTCAAGAATGAACTTTGTTTTCCTAATCGTGTTCGTTCTGGTAAGTTCAAAGCTGCTAATTTGAACTTATTTTTTCTATGAATTGCATCGCATCGTCTACTCCACTATCTTGCCCAAGTCCACTTCAAATGACCATGTGACTACCCTAGAAATGTCTGCTCTTTACCATATTAGTAAGGGGATTCTGTTTTCTGTCCCTAAGACTATCATTCAGATGATGGGTCGTTTTCGCGAAAGGAACATAAACCTTCCTTACGCGATGATCCTCCCAATCATCTTTCAGCATTTTGAGATTGATCTATCCACTTGTGCTCGTGACTCTGAGCCCAAGTATCTTCAGCTATCATATCGTAGTACAGCTGTTCCTCCTGCTCCTCCTACTGCTCCATCTCCACCTGTACAGGACTACCCTATGTCTTATGAGGGTATTCACCAGCATCTTTCTGATTTGCAAGCGTTTATTAGTGACACATCGAAGGAACGCGAGTTCCGAGATGCCAGTCGATTTTAGGCTCTCATAAATTCCTTAGCGGATCTGCGATTTGCTCAGACTGGTCATTCTGCCAGTTCTCTTCCCCGAGATCCAGCTATATCTATCTACCACTATGAGGATGAGGTGGTTCGTCACTTCTTTGAGCCCGGCAACACTTATGATAGGTACCGTGGTTCTGGTGCTATTCCACACCCTTCTTATGGAGCTGGCACTTCTGGAGCTGGTCCATCTGGACATAGTGGCGCTGCTGGTGCTGATGATGATGATTCAGAGGATTTCTGATCTGGATGTTATGTACTTTGTCTAGATGTTATCTAATTAGACTTTATTTTGTCTATGTATGCTTGGAAATGCTCCGATATTCCAAGATAGTACTTTATCTTTCCTTATTTTAGCACTAAGACTTTTATTTTTGAGTTGATGTATTTGGAACATCTGGTTATTATAATCTTATTAGTATGTATTTCAGTGTATCGTACTCTCTCTATTATTCTCTATATGCATTTTCCTATTCTATGCGTAGCATTACCTATCTTAGTTTATGCTTCTTACATAGAATTTCCTGTGAAATATATGTTATCTGTCTATTTTTTTGTATTTCTAAAATGTTTGTTTCTTATGCATGAATTGCAGGGGAGCTTCTTTTTGTAATTATTTTACTAAGTGACAATGGGGGAGAAATAGGATCTAACAACTATTGCAGGATACATAATTTTGTTATATCGGTCAAGGTTTGTCAATTATCAAAATGTGTGAGATTGTTGGCCCATTGGTCACGGTCAAACCTGATTTTAATAATTGATCTAACCCTGTCACGATATAAGGGCTACTTGGACAATTTCTAAAGATCTGCTACTGCTACCGTTCAAGAGTGAAGTCGTTTCGCCACATGAGTCCGTATTTCAATATTCAATATAATTTTCTTATTTTATTAATTCTTTGAATACGATGTACACCAAATCGCACTGGCAAATAAGCTATCCCAAAATGTTTTTAAAATATCCTTTGTTTTGAAAAAAATCTATTTACAAAAAGCTCATAAACTGCTTAAACTTTTCAAAAAGCCCAAAATCTGATTTACAAAAAATCCGAAAAATCAAACTCTAGACCCCAGGAGAAATCGGCCCAAGTTCGGTTAGTGCCCATTGGATTTTGAACTTGGTCATCCCATAGGTACGGATGCAACGACTATTTGTCGAGATTTTCTCAAAGAATTCTGCCCGTATTCTGCACGAATTCTGCCTTTGGAAAAACTATAAATAGAGAAGAATTTCCTTCATTTCAACACACCTTTCTCTTCCCTTCTATCTAAGCTTAATACGTTCTTCCGAAGTGTTCTAAGCTCTTTCATTTTCAAATTCCAAGCCAGTTACAATCCTCTAGTCGATTTGCCAGTACGGTACGGTCTAGAAGTTTCAGAGTGATTGTAATCAGAGGCTTGATTGAAGAAAATACTTCACAATTGAAGTTAGTCGAGTACTTTGGATCAAAGCTCGCGTTGTAGAAGTTGCAAGAACTTCAGATGAAAACTTGCGGCATTTTTCCATAGTAGATTTCAACTGGAAGCTAGAGTTCTTCTGACTGGAATAGTTCTCACAAGAGGAAAACCAGTATACATCCTTGTGTTTGTATTTGCTCTCTGCTCTCTGCTTTTTTATTTACATACTTGTGATATATATTCTGTGATCTAGTTGCTAACAATTTTTTATTAGCTAAATTTTTGCTGCCTACTCTATTTACCCCCCTCTAGAGTATAGCGCTTTACATTTTGTTCCTATAGGATACTTCCTACTTGTCCTTTCTTTGTGTCGTAGTCGTGAACTGCTATAAAGTCGACCTGCTACTGTACTCTAGAAATACTGCACGACGGCTATGTGTGCCCAGGTTTGTGTATCTCTCTAGATGATTATTTGTAAATCTATTTCTCTATGATAATAGTCCTATATTCCCATTCAAGATGCATACCATAAGTCCCTGTTCTTGCACACACACACGGCTATGAACATCACAGGTTCACCATCTATCCCTCTACATGAGCCCCCCTTTTTAGTAGAGCCTTCCTACGCATAAATTCAAGCACCTATTGTGTACTAGTAAGAACTGCAAGTTAAAGTTAGATTTATGTACCTATTGAGTCATTTTGCCGTGCTCGATTAACTTCTCGATTCCTCCTCGATTCTTCCTTGCGAACATAACTCCTAGGGTTTCGATGAGTAAAGGTAGGGAACGGCTGCTTCTCTCTCTCTCTCTATATATATATATATATATATATATATATAGTGTAGATGATAAGAGAAAATTGATTTCAACTCTTTATAGGGTTTATCAAAGGATTTGGAAGATCGATTTTCGGATTTGAGTTCACATTCAAATACAGGGGTTAAAAAGGGTCGGCTATGAGCAGTTGAAATTTGAATTTCAAGTTTCCACTAAATCCCTTAGCAAAGTAATGTCTCTACGCAATACGAACCAAGGAGAGTAATGTCTCTACGTAATACGAACCAAGGAAATCGTCTGATTCTGCAACACCTTCTCTATGTGATCCAAGATCTCTACAGGCTGCTCCTGGTAGCTAAGACTCGGTCCCACCTCGATCTCCGAGTGATCCAATACATGGCTGGGGTCCTCCACGTATCGTCTCAGCTGAACACATGGAATACGTTGTGCACTCCTTTCAGTGTAGGCGGCAAAGACAATCGGTACGCTACTGCACCGATCCTCTCAAGGATACCGAATAGCCCAATGAACCTCGGATTGAGTTTACCGCCTCCACCGAAATGAATCGTAACACGCGTCAGAGATATCTTCAAGAACACCAAGTCGCCAACCTAAAATCGTACAGGATGTTAATAGGAAAAATATTAGTGTACACATATCTAAAATAAAGAAAATTTATACCTCAAACTCTAACGATCTCCAGTGGCTGTCGGCCTAGTGCTTTTGTCTGTCCTGAGCCACACGATGTCGTCTCTAATCTGCTTTACTTTTTCTGCAACATCCACTACCATCTCCGGTCCCAAAAGTGATCTTTCGCCCATGTCATCCCACGATAGTGGGGTATGACATCTCCGCCCATACAAGGCCTTGAAGGGGGACATCTAGATACTAGATTGGTAGCTATTATTGTAGGAGAACTCTACTAGGTGAAGGTGGTCTTCCCAGGAGCCACCGAAATCTAGCACATATGTTTGCAGCATATCCTCAAGCGTCTGAATGGTCCTCCCCGACTGTTCGTCCGTTTGAGGATTATAGGCAGTACTGAACTTGAGTTGAGTGCCCAAGCTAGTCTGCAGACTCCTCCAAAAGTGGGATGTGAATCTGCTATTACGATCGGAGACGATACTCACTGGAACTTCGTAAAATCTAACTATTTTCTTCACATATAGTTTTGCCAACTTCTCTCTAGAAAACCCCACTTTGAATGGTATAAAGTGGAGTGATTTGGTCAACCTATCAACGACGACCCAAATCGCATCCTTCCCTCCTGGCGAGCGTGGAAGACTGGAAAAAAATCCATCGCGATATGTTCCCACTTCTACTCGGAGATTGGTAATGGCTGAAGTAATTTCCCTGGTCTCTGCCTTTCGGCTTTGACCTGCTGACACACAAGGCATCTATCAACGAAGCGTGTTACCTCTTGCTTTATACCATACCACCACACGTGGGTTTTTAGATCCTTATATATATCTTGTTGGCTCCTGAATGTAAAGAATACTAAGAACAGTAGGCCTCTTGCATGACCTCCTCTCGAAGCTCTCCACTAGGTACACATAATCCTGTCCCGTGCCTCAACGAACCATCCTCTGCAATGGTGAAGTCTTCTAACAAATCGGCCCGTGCCTGAGTTATGATACTCCTTAGCTGCTCATCCTAGTGCTATGCTTCTCGAATCCTATCCATCAGTCCGGACTGAATCTGCATAGCCATCATTTACATCTCTACTCCCGGAATCACAATCTCAATGTCCCGACTCTCCAAATCTGCTAATAAATGACGGTCTCGAGTCAACCACATAGCTACTGGATACCTGCTCAAGGCGTCTGCAACGATGTTGGCTTTTTTGGATGATACTGTAGAGCAATATCAAAGTCACTCATCAGCTCTAGCCATTTGCGCTGTCTCATGTTCAATTCCTTTTGTGTGAAGACGTACTTCAAGCTTTTGTGGTCAGTAAAAATTTCCACCCACTCTCCGTACAAGTAATGTCTCCGTAACTTCAAGGCGAACATCACGGCTGCCAACTCTAGGTCGTGAGTGGGATAGTTCTTCTCATGCGGCCGCAACTGTCAGGACGTATAGGCTATCACTCTCTTGTTCTGCTCTAGAACACATCCCAGCCCTTTTCCTGAAGCATCACTGTAAATGTCAAAACCACCTGATCCCGATGGCAACGTCAATATGGAAGCTGTCGTCAACCTCTTCTTTAACTCGTCGAATGCAGTCTGGCAGTTCTTTGTCCATACAAACTCTACGTCCTTCTAAGTGACTTAGTCATCAACTCTGTGATCCGAGCAAAATCTTACACGAACTTCCTATAGTACCCCGCCAATCCGAAGAAGCTTCGGATCTCTGCCACAGTAGTCGGAGTAGTCCAAGATTTCACAACAGCAATCTTTTTGGGCCTTGAAACAGATCAATAGCAAACTCGACATCCCTATCAGGCGACAATCCTGGCAACTCCTCAGGAAAAATTTCAAGGCGATCCGCAGTATAAACATGCTCTGAGCCTCTATTTACAGTCGTCCCAGAGATTTTTGGTTCTTTTACAGTGAGTACAATGTGGAGCCTGCTGTAACTGCTTCTGCGGCTATGGTGTCTACGCTCTAGCCGGAGCACAATTCTGCTGATGTGCTGGAGCTTTACCAGCGAGCTGGAACTGCTACTGCTAATGCTGGTGCTGAAAGGTCCTCGGTAGGAATTGGGGATACTTCACCTGTCCGGATTGGCTGGTACCTCCTCAAATGCATCTCGATTCCTCTTTGGCCTGTTGTAACCTAGCCTTTCCTCTACTGCTTGTGCGACCTTCCGGATCTCCTCGTAATTAGTGGCTCGACTGGTGGCGACGGCTAGACGAATCTCGTGAGATGATGCCTTCTTGAATCTTTGATCCTTGCATTCTGGGGTGTTGACGATGCTCTCTGCGAAGCAGCTGAGGCGAGAAAACTCTAAGGTGTACTCATTGACGGTGATGTTTTCCTGCTCCAGACTCTCGAACTGACTCACCAACGCCTCTCGGGCTATATCGGAATAGAACTTCCTCTTGAACAGCTGCTTGAACTCTTCCCAGGTTACGTCTGGTATGGAAAGTCGGGGCTCATCTCTATACTACGTCCGGGCGATGTCAAAAATTTACATGCTGGCTGACTCGATCTTCAAGTCTTCAAGAACTCGGGCCATCCGCAGAAATTGCTCTACGTTCTCTAACTACTAATCATCGTAGAGAATCCCCTCCGTCCCATAGGATTCCTTGGGCCTGAGGTTCATGAAGTCCTTGGAAGTTCCTGGGCGCTGTTGGGGACCATCTCTAGTCTGAAGCGCCGCTCTCAAGGTATCGCGGAAGACGTTCACCTGCTCCATCTGGGAAGTGATGAGTTGCTAAAAAATCTCAAGAAGCAGAGCATTGTCTAGCACAGGTACTGGAGGCAGAATAGGAGCTGGATGCATAATAGGGGCTGGAGGCAGAACATGTACTAGATGCAGAACAGGAGCTGGAGGCAGAACATATGCTGGATGTAGAACAGGTGCTGGAGGCAGAACATGTGCTAGAGACGGAGTCTGTGGAGGAGACTGTGGGGGTGGTGGAATGTTGTCTCTGCGAAACCTCGAGGTCTGCGGCTCTGACGGGTTGCCCAGATGAGTAAGCTGACCTCTATGTGTCGGTAGGGTCCAGTCTGTGAAAAGTCTACCTACGGTTGGTGGGGTGTTCATAGGAGCAGTGTTCCTGCCTTGAGAATCCATTGACTACAACAAGGAAAATTGTTAGTAGAGCCTTCCTACGCATAAATTCAAGCACCCTTTTTAGTAGAGCCTTCCTACGCATAAATTCAAGCACCTATTGTGTATTAGTAAGAACTGCAAGTTAAAGATAGATTTGTGTACCTATTGAATCATTTTTCCGTGCTCGATTGACTTCTCGATTCATCCTTGATCTTCCTTGAGAACTGAACTCCTAGGGTTTCGATGAGTAAAGGTAGGGAACGACTGCTTCCCTCAATATATATATATATATATATATATATATATATATATATATATATATATATATATATATAGTGTAGTTTGAATTCTTTATAGGGTTTATTAAAGGATTTGGAAGATAGATTTTTGGATTCGAGTTCACATTCAAATGCAGGGGTTAAAAAGGGTCGGCTATGAGAAGTTGAAATTTGATTTTCAACTTTCCACTCAAGCCCTTGGCAAATTGGATATTACCAACTCCACCTTCTCATTGATATTTAATTAAAATTAAATAATGAATGAACATAAGCTTTTAATAATTATTCCAAAATGGGAAGAATTGGTCTAGGGTTTACAATATAGCACCAAAATAGATAAAATACAAACTCCTATTGTACTCCAATATCCTCAATAAAATAACACCCATACGAGCAGTGTGCTCATGAAAGACCTTGGGTGGTAACAATTTTGTGAGCGGGTCCGGTAAAATGAGTTTGTCCTAATATGCTATATGGACACTTGACCATTCTGAATCTTTCTTTCACAACGAGGGAACTTGTGTCAATATTCTTTGACTTATACGAGTTCTTGTTATTATTAGGAATATAATACTGCTGATTTATTATCACACTATAATTTGAGTCATCTTTCAACACTCTCCTGTAAGCGCAGTCTTATGACAAAATTTTACAACTATATTCCCTGATTGGATGTCTCACGACATGCTATAAACCTTGCCGCCTTGGTGAAAGAAGTTATGAATGTCTGTTTGACACTCATCCAAGATATATCTCCTCCAGCCAACAGGTAAAACTATGTACGCAATATCCGGACGAGTACACACTTGAGCATATATTAGACTCCCTATAACTGATCATGGACGTGAATCTATTATATTTCCTTAATTTCAAGGCTATTCTTAGGGCACTTGACTGATACTAAACGTATCTTCTTTAGTGACATGTGTCACCAGGTTTGCATTAATTACTTTAATCAATATACAAAACCAGATAAATATATCTACTCCACTGAACTTGTGATACACACAATCTTCAACAGTGTTTACCTCAAAACTAAATAAGGTAACTAGGTGAAATTTGTAGTACCATTGAGGAGAAGCTTGCTTAGGTCCATAAACAAATTTTGTCAGTTTGCAAACCATATTCTTTGGGTCTCCCGACACAGTTTTTGTTGTTGCACCATACAAATTGTTTCATTAATGTTACCATTGAGAAACGCCAATTTTGATATCCATTTGATGTAACTCAAGATCAAAATATGCAACAAGTGCTATGATTGTTTTCAAAGAGTCTTTCAAAGTTACCAAAGAGAAAGTCTTTTTAAAATCAATCCCTAACTTTTGAGTAAAGCTACTAGCTACAAAACGTACTTTATACCTCTCCACATTACTATTTGCCATGACAAAAGGTTATACAAACTTTTTGTATTTTAAACGTAAAAAGAGTACAATCGATTCCTAAATAGGAGATCTAAGTACAAAATTTTTGGGAAAGTGTGACGGTAGAGATTGAGCACTGCAGCAGCTCCTTTACTCCGTTGACGATCTGACGACAAGTTGAACTTGCTTTGGCTTTCTGGTCCTGGTGATTGAAACTCTAAGGTTGCCAATCAAGAGGGTTCCAAAGTTGAAGATTTTGAAGCCTCTTTATTAAAGGAAAACTCCTCATATTTATAGAAGGAAGCAAATATGCGATGTGCATAAGGAATGTACGGATACGCTACACGGGAAGATATGGAAGAATTTTAAGGCGGTCACGGTGAGGGCTACTGCTGAGCTGACACGTGGCAGGCACTGGGATTATCTTCTATCGAGATCTTTGGGGAGTTATCAACATAACTGAATAAATGACACGTGGTGTGTACTTATTTCTTGATCGGATGAAACTGAGCAGATTCTGTTCCTATCTCCGAAGTTGAATTTTATCTTATCTTAAAGGGCCATTGGTTTAAACAAACCAGTTGGATATGGTTCTCGTCCATAAGAACAAACTCCGTCCTTATCTGTGGTTTAAACAAGCCGATAAGATAATGCTTTTATCAACAGAATCAAACTTTGTCTTATCTTAAGAGCAGCGGTTTAAACAAACCGATAGGGTGGTATACTGAAAGATATAAGCACCCATCTGGCCTTGTGGAGCTATGTCACTTCGTAAGGCTGTGCTGCTATGTGAGTTGCGCTTCTGATGGAGCTTTTGATGCCACTGCGCTTCTGGGTGATTAGCGGGCTTGTGCTTTAGGCGATGGAGTCACTACGCTTTTAGGGCTATGAGTAGACTGCACTTCAGACAACAGAGTCACTATGCTTTAAGGCAACGAGTAGACTGAGCTTCAGGCAACGGAGTCACTGTGCTTTAGGGTGACGAGTGGACTATGCTTCAGGCAATGGAGTCACTGTACTTTAGGGCGATGAATGGACTTGGTTTCGAAGATAAGGGATCTATTGTACTTTTTGGCGATAAGTAGACTTGGTCTTGAAGTCAAATGAGCCACTGTACGTTTAAGTTGAAGCGAGGGTGCTGTGTGAAGGAGTGAGCTAGCTTCGCTTCTGAATTAAAGCGAGGGCGCAGTGAGAAGGCTGTGCTTCTAAATTGAGGGAGGTAGTTTCTGTCAAAGTCAGAGCATTTATTGACTGCTCTTCTTAATGGATGAGTCGGTCGTCATTTTCTTTAATTTCTGTCATCATTTGGGGAATTTAAGAAGTCTGTGGCCTAGGAATCAGTAAAATGAACCTATTAAATAAGGTTCGTTGTGCTGAGTTCTAGGTTCATCCCATTAATTTGGGCGTCTTTGACCGACACCTACGTGGCATGTAGGTTGGGCCACACTCACCCTATATAAAGGGGAGCTTTTCTGAAGTGCTGTCCTCCTCTCTTAACATTTCCAACGCTATGCTCGATCCTGACCTAGCTTCGAACGGCCATTGGCTTGCACAAGTCGGTTGTTGGTTGTGGATCCCTTCGTTCAAAGAAGCTGTACCTTTGTAGAAGAACTGTTGCTGAGTTTTAAGATGCACTTGAGCATTCAATGTGAGGAGTTCGAGCCTGAACAACATCGTGGATGTCTTCAAGGTCTAGGCTACCGGGTTTGGATTTATTGCCAACTCGAAGCACCACAAGTTGTGCTCTGCCTTGCTCATCAATGGCGGCCGTGGTGCGAGCACGAGTTGCATCTTCGCTCGGGCTATAACTGCTTCATTAGCCATATTGGAGTTCCTCTATGTCTGGCTATGAAGTGGTTTGTTGTGACGAGGCTGCACGTCTGTGAAGATTAACCCCCTTATATGGGGTTCTGTGAAGATAAACCCCCTTGTAGATTCTTAGGAGTTTTAGTTCGTTTCATGTAATCACGAAGAATCTGTAATAGATCCTTGTAGACATGATTTTAATAAAAGAACTCATTATGCACTTTCTGTTGTATGTCTTCGTGGCTAAATTTATGTCTGTACGTTTGGGTATCTGCGCTTTTTATGAAGCCGGGTGTAGTGAGAACACCACCTGCGCTTTTGAATACCTGCACTTTTTCATGCTTCTACAAGACCCCCTTCAAAGTGTTTCGAACTTAAATCAAGCTCGGAATACTTTGAACAGAAGCATGACACGTATTATTTTCAAGCAAATGCTCGGCATGCCTACTGACAGGCTATCATCACGCTTAGGCTTCGGCATTAAATGCCTTCAGACGTCACTTCATTAAAGTTGATCTTAACTCCTCGTTTCTAGGGAACGGTCATCATGATCACAACTTTTCGTTCCCATGTTGTTCGATGAGTTTTCTCGATCATGAAGCGTTTCGTCTTCTTTCGCTGACGTGGTTGCACCCTATAAGTAGGGTTCGTTGGGGAGAGAGACAAACTTTTTTGCTTTCACCTACCTTCCTACAGAAGCTTTTCGTCAGAGACTTCTTCTTCTTTCAAACCCAAACTTTTCCTGCTATGGCTCCCAAGAAATCAAGAATCCCGAAAGCTCCTACGGTAAGCTCCAAGAAGACTAGTGGGGCAGTAGCTAGCCCTCGACCGGCTGCAGTAACTACGAGGCAGACTAGAATGTCGTCGGCGAGACAAGCCGGGGAGGCTACTCGACAGGCCAAAGGGAAGCAGTTGGCCTCTGAAGCCGTCGTCGTTAAGCAAGCTCCTATTGTAGGGGATGTTCGGCCACCCGTTGCTGGTAGATGTCTGATTGTTACTGACTTCTTGGTTTGCTGATGCATATGGGCGTCGACTCTTAGGAGCGTCTTCTCAAAGATATGCTGATGCTTTTTTATGCTGATGAGCATAGATACGGCTCTTCGGGGTGGTGTTTCAAAGATGTGCTAAAGTTTTGTCGATTAACGCGTATAGTTGTTACTTTTTACAAAGTATCGACTAGACGCTGTAGCTTCACGCAGTCAATGTCGACGTGCAGCGTTTTCTATGAAGTACCTGTGCGGATGTATGTTAGCCGATGTATGGTACACTTTGATAGGGCCTGCACGAATGCTCCATGCAAGGGCCACCTTGATGCCTTCTTTTTATGGTGCAGTACTTTCGTTTTATTTTTCTGACATATTTTTGTTTATGTGTAGTTCCTGTGTCCTTGTCTCTCTTCGAGGACATTCTTTTCGCATTAACGGGCTTTGCCATAGGCAAAGACGTCGATGAGGCGCTCACCCACTCTATCGAACAGTTGATTGCCTATGATCAATCGAGAGGTCGACTAGCAATGACTCGGGATCAATAGCTCGCATACTTTTATCGTATGATGGATCGAGGAAAGCTGTCTCTTCCGTATGATGCTGTCAAGATTCTGAAACCTTCGTTTCTTTTTGGTCCTAGAAAATACCAAGCTCTTGGAGATAACCGAAAATTGGTATTTTGATAAATACGGTATTCTTCTGTACGTTCCTCCGTCAACTGCCATCTTTCGCTCTCGACTTTCTCTTATTTGGCTGGGGAGCATTTCATGAAGTGGGATCTGCCCCTGAAGCGAGGGGGTTTAATGACCGGTCATATCAAATGGAAGGGTGCTCTAATCAAAGGGACTCTTTCAAAAAGTGTACCCGACGGTCCATTAGGTACGCTGCAGGTGTTACTCCCTTATCGTCTACTTATTGATTTTACCAATGAAGTGCATCCGTTTTGAGCCCCTCTTTTTGCCAATAGGCTACTGGCCACAGGCTATACCTAACCGAAAGATACCTTCCATATCGCAGATTGGATTTATCACAAGTGAGAGTGGAGCGAGCTAACCCAATAGGTGGTAGGTAGGTTCAAGAAGGATTTGATAGGTATGGGCCTTCGTCGTGCCATCAGTGCCACTGAGCATGGGATAGAGATCAACCGACGTCTGTTCATAGCTTTGTTGTAGTCATTTAACCACCATACCGGTACGTTCTTCACCCCTTGTGGAGAGATGGGTTTGGCCCTTCATAAGATGCATGCCATCTCGAAGCTGTCGTGGGGGGACATGTCATACGAGGAACATACCCCTTGCAAGGAGGAATTCTTGGTGTTGGAGAACAAACATCCTGAGATGATGGCTGTGTATAAGAAGTTGTTTTGCCACTACCAAGTTTGCATGCGCCTGGGTGGGGCATAGGCTTTACCATACATCAAGGCCTGGACGGATTATATTTTCACAAAGCGTCAGTCGTTGCCAGAGAAGGTTTACTTTACCGCACGTCGGGCATATACTGTTGATGAAGTAGATGATATGATGGCCAAAGCGGGGGTATCTGCTCCCTCAGTAGATGTTGAGGGGAGGCCCACCTCCAGAGTTCATAATTACTTCTGTCAGAATCTGATTGCTTTGAGTCCGAAAGCGACTTTAGCGGCCTTTCTAATGATATGGCTGCGGAAGGCCGTGGTTCCCGACGGTTCTGGGCCTGCGGAACGGCTCAGTCAGGACTTGATTCTGCCAGGTGTGAGGCTAGCCGGCCGGTATTCCTTGGCTCCATTGCCGGCCATGGTATGCGACATCCTGCGCGATTTGGGGAAGTTTTCTAAGAGGATAATAGAGTGTTGCGGGAGAAATAAGGAATTCCCGTGGGTTGGACTCCCTTACCAGTACTTGATGGGTTGGTTGGCTTTGCACCACCCTGGACTGTTAGTCTCCAGTACTCTCGCACGTTACTAGGCAGGGGATGCAACAATGCGTAACTATCAATATGCGAAATGTCTCTATCAGGATGTCCCCGTCTGTAGATGGATATTGGGCCATTTGGACAGCTATGCTCTCCACAGGGTTTCACCTACATACAATGGTTTCCTTGCGGATGATGAGTTAGTGGATAGTGACCTAACTTTTGGGGCCTTCCACTGGTTGCAGTCCATCCTTCCTTCCCACTTGGTGTATCGGAACCGAAATCGAGTGTGCTTTGAGCCTTATTTGCCTAGCCGCTTCGCAAGTCAGTTTGGCTATAGCCAGGCTATGATGGGCAATCCAAGCTCCTGTCTTGGTTATGAGGGAAGTCTTCTGGATGACGCCAAGGCATGGTGTTATTATAATGTCGGTGGTACTGGAGCAGAATTTACGATCCCTTCAATGCATGAGGAGACTCATATCTTGTATTCTGCTGCGAAGTTTTACTGTGTCGCGAACAAGTTCTTACCGAAGTACAAGCGAGAGCAAAGTTTTCTTGAGGGAACAAAGTTTGAGGTCCCTTCATTGGCTTCTAAACGTCACCATGTGCTTGCACCATCGGAGAGTAGAACAACAGAAGGCTCCAGTTCATCGCGAGAGGGGTGAGAGGAGGAAGTGCTCCTGAGTAACCCACAAAAATTTCAGGTTTCTTCTGGGGTGAGCCCTCCTCCTGGTAAAAGGACAAGAATAGCTGTTGTACCCCTGCAGGGTGGACTATCCCAACAGTCTCTATTGAAACCAAACGCCCCACCCGTTGGATCTTCTTCACGGGTAAGCCTTTAGTATTTTCTTTTTCGAGTTTTATTTCGTTCTTTTTTTGTTCACCACTACTTTGCTTGTGTAGGCGAGGCCCACATGGTCGAAGAGACTCAGGGAGCTATCTGAGGAGCCTGCCCCACAGGTATCTCGAGTCGTCGGGACCGAGGAGGAGACAGCGGCTGATAAGACTACCAACTCGGAAGATGTCTCTCCTTCCGCCCCTTTTGAGTATGAGACTCAGGGTCCTATAGAGCCGTTGGCCTCGCTCCCACAGGAAACTTTTGTGCGACCGATTGCGGATGAGCCCATGAAGGTATCTGAGGTTGGCGTGGTATCAACCGAAGATGGGATTCCAGAGTTTGAGCCCATGGCTAGCCAGGGAGAGGTGGATGCTGGAGGTATTACCCAAGATCCTCCCATTGTACCCTCTCTTTATATTGAGAGACAGGTTGAGAAGAGTCCCGCTGCGCCAGGAGAGGAGAAGGGTTATTCGACTGAGGAGCTGTCCTTGGCGAACCTTGGGATTTCGTCTCGACAATTGGCAAAAGGTCGCATGGAAGGGTTAACCGAGGAGGTTGTCAAAACATTAGCCTGCCCGGCTTTTGAAAGGCCGGTAAGAATAACTGTTGAACAGTGGGCTGATAAGATTATTCGAAGGGCTACCGAGGAGGCGATCAAAGAGTTGGCTAATCTGGTCCTCGAGGAGATGACTGATAATGCCAGCGTAGCACAAGTTGATGTGGCCATTAACGAACCGATGACTGAGGTCCCAAGCGAGGTGGCCACGCGGATGATGGTTGATGATAGTACCGCTGATGAGCCAGCTAATGTGACCATCAGAAACCTGACAATAGAGGTCGTAGAAGAACTGGTCGGGCTAACTGCCGACGAGCTAGCTGCTGGAGCACGGGTTCAGGAAACTACTGAGGAATCAGTCACCACGATCGTCGAGAAGTCGATTGCTGAGATGGCTCAAACTCCACTCGGCACGGTTTCAACTGCAGATGCGTTTAAAGAATCAGCGAATGATCCTGCTGTGGAGCAAGCTGTGTGTCAGACAGTGTCGACTCTTAATGTCTCTGTACTGACAACAACCTCTGTAATGGTCGTGGTGCCATCTGCTTCAGCTGCGGTACCTAGGCGTGTGCTGGCAGCTGCTGCTGCCCCGGGGCCTTTTGTCGCGACATCTCTGGTAACCCCAATGAGTTTGGCTGATAACACATATTATACCAATCTCATGCTGAGCACAGCTCGTTATGCCCTGATGCGTGTAATAGAGGGTGTTTTATAAAACAACCAATCTCTCAGATAGGTCCGAAATATAGTGGAGGCCTAGTTGGCGGCCTTGCGCGACTATCCAAAGTGTGAGGCTAAGGCTGATGCTATAGAAGATCTGTTGGCTGAATTGGAAGTCGCTGCCATGGAGCTCCAGAATCTAGAATGTGATCTTCCGACTCTAGCCGCTGCAGAGTTAGAGAAGATGGTCTTCGAAGTATCTCAGTATGAGCAGAAACGTCGGGCACTAACTGATCGGCTTGCCGAGGTTGACTCCGAGATTGAAACAGAGACTGATGCCGAAGAGGCTCGGGTTTGTCACCGTGCAGCTGTGGAGGATCAGTGCAAGGCCCTTCGGGAGCATATCTAGAAATTAGAAGAGACTTTGTCCCTTGCTGAGAGTGATATAGACAAATCTGAGGACCAGAAGGACTTCCTTTGCCAATGTTCTGAGACTCTGGCTCGGAAGAAGGAAAGTATTGGCATTCGTCAGGCCGAGTTGGCCCTTGTGTGCCAAAATCTCTCTCCAATTGAAGATGAAGCCGCTCGCCGTCGAGAGGCCGAACGTCGAGCCCAAGCATTAGTTGGTTCCCAGGTTGCTCTTTTGAGGACCCGGCTAGAAGAACTTCAGCGCCAATCTTCTTAGTTTTGACCCTTTTTCTGTCTTTTTGTCTCTAGGTTTGTGAGAGACTACTTTTTGTAACCCAAGAAAGAAATTTTTTTCACTTTATAAATGAAAACATTGGATTTGTTTCTCTGCTTGTCTTTTTTACTTGTGAACTTGTCCTCGCATAAGAACGAGGATTCCCTCAGAGGCAGTATAACGTGAGGGGATAGAGATAACTCTGTTGGGGATATCATGTTTACTCAGAGATTATATAGACATGGTAAATGTAGGAACCCTAGAGGGGGTGAATAGGGTCAAGCTAACTAAACAAGCACTTAACTCAAGCAAATAGTTAATTCAAAAATATAAGTGCAAGAGAAGAAGCAATAACAATACTGACACCCGATGTATCCTGGTATCCTCCTTAGAGGCAATCCAGTACCGGAACTCTTTCCGGATTTAATCCACTATTTGAGCAAATAGTTACACACGAGTTTGGATAGGAAGAACTCGCCAACTTCTTACACGAGTGCTTTAATCCGAAGGGCTCTCCGACTTCACCCCGAGAGTTTGAATACGAAGACTCTCCAACTTCAACCGAGAGTTTGGATACGAAGACTCTCCAACTTCAACCGAGAGTTTGGATACGAAGACTCCCCAACTTCAACCTTTCACAATAGGTTTTGATCTCCTTATACAATAAGATGAAGATCTCACTTTTCAACTCAATAACTCTAACATAATTTATGGATGGCAAATGAAAGCTTTGTAGAGTTGTATGTGGAAAAGCTTTGGTGGTTTAGGAATTTTTAGGCTTAAAGAATCAACCTTGAATGAAGGGGTTCAAGGCTATTTATAACCAAAGCAAAGGAAAGTGCAATAATGTAACTTTCTTAGGCTGACGTATCATCCGCCGGATTTCCGCGAAAATCTGCCGGATCATCCGCCTGTATAGTCCAACGGCTATAAATAGAGCCATTGGGATCAATCATTCGCAAGATCCGACCGTTTGAATGCAAACGGTCATATGGCGAAAAATCCGCCGGAATTCCGCGGTTTTCTGCCGGATAATCCGAACGCTCACAGAAGGTATTCTGTGAGACCATTCGGATCTTCCGTCGAATTTTTGCGAAGATTCGCCGTATTATCCGCCAGGATTCCGAAGATTGTCCTGGGTTATTTTCTACCCTAGCTTTCGATTTGCCATCTATTTCTTATGTTTACAATGATTCCTAAGACTCATTACAGACTCCAAATATACTGTAGTAGGAGCAGGCTTCTGCAAAGTCTACAAATGATGATGGCTTGGCTTGGCTTCTTTTCTTGATAGATGTTGGCTTTTTTCCTTGGCGGCAGCTGTCCAAAGATATCCAGTTTGTGAAAACTGAATACCTTTCGGGGGCTTCGCCCCCGAATCCCCGACGAGGGACGCTGCCCCCTCGACCCCCGTCCGCTGACCGGGCAGCAGAACCCCCGAGTGCGTGGCTCCGAAGATGTCGTCGGGTGGTTCAGAGAAATCTTCTGGGATCCGTCATCTTTGGCCCACCATGATTTCTTCATTGCATATGTCCACATTGATCTTGTTTATAGCTTTTCTGCATGTACATGTTAGACGAACAAAGCAATATACATAGTAGCAAGTATAATAAGTCAAATGCACATTAGGACAATGCTGAGTTTAAGTATAAGTGCTAAGGTGATAGCATAAATGTTAGTGATATCGTAATGATTAAACTTAATTGAATAACCATAATCAAAAACATAGTTTTGATTTTGGCAACTCGATTAAATTTAAGATAGAAAGCTCATATCACTAATATGTAAACCAATAGGCATATATCACCAAAGGTATAAATATAAGTAGAAATGCTATAGTGATAGTATAAAGATTAGTGATAATGAAATGCTAAACTTAACGGATTAACCATATTCAAAAACATGATACAATCATTGGGCCAACAGTAAACACATAATTCTTTGGTGGCACTACAAGAAAAAACCCTTTTTAGAACGTTGAAAAAACGTTGTAAAAGGTCTTTTACAACGTTCAATAGAAGGTCGTTATATCCAGGGTTGTAAAAGGGGGAATATCTTCCACAATGTTCATTTGAACATTGTAAAAATGTTGTAGATGTTCTTCTCATAACACTTTATAAACATTGTTGAAATTTCTAAAATCTGACCAAAACTTTTCTACGACATTTTTTAAATATTGTAAACAATACTTTTAAAAAAAAATTGCACATATTGTAAATATAATTTCAACAACATTATACAACTGTGGTAAAAACAATATCTACCACGTTTAGTAAACATTGTACATATATTTTATACAACATTGTACAAATATTGTAAAAAAGTTTATACAACGTTTACAAAATGTTATATATTTTATTCAATCATGTTTGCCTAACATTGTAATAAATATTTGTATGTTGTAATTATAATATCAACAATAAATTAAAAGTATTGTAAATAAATTTTACAATATTTAGAAACGTTGTTAAAATATTATCTTACAACAATTTTGGCACGTTGTTGATAAAAAATGTTTATACAACTTCTACAAAATGTTATATATTTTATTCAATCATGTTTTTCAAACATTGTAATAAATATTTGTATGTTGTAATTACAATATCAACAATAATTTAAAAATATTGTAAATAAATTTTACAATGTTTAGAAATGTTGTTAAAATATTATTTTACAACAGTATTGAAACGTTGTTGATTATGTTTCCATTTTAAAAAAAAATACAATTTACAAATAAAAATATATTGAATACAATTATAATACTAATACAAATACACAAATACAAATACAAATACACTTGTAAATATATATTCAAGCAAAACCTCAATAGGATTTTTATGATCAAATACAAATGACAATGAATTATTAATAACACCTGCAACTTGATCCTTATAAGCGACAAGCAAGTCTAATGTTGCTTTAAAAACTCGTGTTAAAGCTTCCATTGGCATCTGGTCCTCTGGAAGGGCAATAAGTGAAGTCAACCCCAAGCAACAAACCTTCTTGTCATTTTCCCTGCACACAAAAAGAGCAATGAAAGCTATGTAATTGTCAAAGAAAAAACTCAGTTCACTAAAGGTTAGATAGCAAAAGGATAAGAGCATACAAAGCACAATAGAGCAACGATTTTGACAGAAAAGACTAGTGAAACTCAAACTTACCGCCTGAAATTAACATGAGCTCCACTCTTTTTAACTTGATATAGCATCTGAAACCACAGATTAAGAACTTCTATTGCGCCAAGCTTTTGTAGTATCCCAAGTGTCAAGGAAGGGTTGTAGTAAAGAGCATCATCTATCTGAAGAAAAAGATGAGTCCCATAATTGACTTGTTCTGAATTCAACACGCCGCAAAATCGAAAATCAGGAATACAAATATAAAAATCAGCAGAAGCAAAAAAAAATATTGTCTAAACTCCAACCATCACTTAATTATAAAAGCAAATGCAAATATAAAAAAAAACAGCTATAGTATAGTAGCCCTGGTTTATTAATATTCAGAAAGAAAGAGAATTCAGCATTGAGTAGTGCTTCAGGAAACTAATTTCTCACCACTTGAATCGAAAGACATTTCAAGTATGGCCTTTCTGTTTGACGCAGTCGATCAATTGTAATCCTGAGATATGGCTCAACCCATTGATCCACTTGACCTTTGCAGTTTTGGAAGACCACTGGTAAACACCATATACCAGAGGTTCTTGCTTTAAAGAACTTCTCATACTATAACAACAGTTTACAAGATGTAACACATGACATTACTATTATTGTAAGAATGACCAGTTGAAAAGGATATCCAACTCTATCGAGTATTGACTAGGAAAAGTGATTCAGATTAGCCCTTTGCATCGGATAAGGCTAGGTTGACCTTTAACTTTCTGAGAAGTACATTATTTGAAAGTAAGCAACAGGTTTTAGCAGGTCTTAGTAGATAATTGCTACAAAGAAGAACAACAGATTTGTTTCTTTGAATTTTCAGAGAGAGAAAAAAAATGTAACCGAGTGCAAGTTCTTTTAGCCAACCACCTGGGACAAAGACTTGGTCTCCAGTAGGAAAGAGCAAGTGCTCAGGATAATTTGGCACTTGGAAAAGATCCACAAGTACAAGTCTAAGGTTTCTCATACGAACCTACGTGACCAACAATTTTCGTGAATAGCAATGAAACTAAAATATAATATTATAAGTTACATAAGTATGCATCAATGCAAGAGTTATGCTATAGAGAACCACATTGTTCAGGAAGTACGAACCTCTTCATAGATCCTCCTAAAAAAGCTTGCACATTTAGTTGCCTCCTTTATTCCCCAACCACAATAGAACTTTCCTTTATGTAAGTCAACATCAACCATCTCTAAGCAATTAAGAAGGGTACTAACTCAGTCTTCAAGCATCGCAATGCATCAATCAGCCTCACTACAGAACAAAAGAAAGGAAAGAAAAAGAATAGTTCGAACATTGCAACTAAAATTTAAGAAGAAACATACAAAAGTTAAAATAATAGCTGTAAACCATTTGCACTCAAACTGGAAAAGGAGAAAAAGATCTAACTAGATTTAGTAGAGAAATTATATTCAAGTACACTTAGTAAAGAATACTAATATATACCAAAGTACTGGTTTCAAATAGCATACTGGTTTCAAATAGCAATTGCATTATACGAACAAGTAACGAAATGATTTATCTATAAGATTGTATTTGAGCATATTTGTTAAGGATTAGTGCTATTTTGGAATAGAAAGAAACTACATTTTCTATCTTGTAATGTAATCATCATAAAATAGGATATCATGCCTAAGCCTAGTAGTGGCCTGACTTGGGTCAATCTCATGCAGCGGTGTTCTAAAGAGTGCCTGCACAGCCATTTATATAGTCCTCTTAGGCTTTAGGTCGCTCTAGCCACTTTGCTCAAGATGTTTGCTTTTGCTTTTGCTTTTACTTTTACTAGTATCTTATATTTTCTCTAGATTTTGAATGGACAAAGCACACACACACACACACACACACACACAGACACACACACACACACACACACACACACACTATATATAATATGTCCTATAATACAACTTACACTATAAGAAAGCACTACAAAAATGACTTTTTTCGAAAAACTACTTATTGATGTTGAAAACTATCAAAAAAAGCTATTTTGTAGCAGAATTCATATATTTGTTGACGTTTCACAACAGTCAAAAGAACACACATATAATATCAACATAATACAGAACATCGCAAACATCAAAGAACTATAATACAAATAATTTTTATATTAACAAATACATGTTTGTACACCACAAACATCCAACTACATATCCAAATAAACCCAAATATATAATTTTTGTACAATATCTTATACATCCAAAACCTATATATGCAAGTAAACCAAAATACATGATATCTTGCTTAATTATATAACAAAATATCTGAACCGGAAGCACATCCCATCACAACTACCTTTGTTTTCAATGTAATTCCTGAGAAAACAAGAGCACAAATTAGTTATTTATGTTAATGACCAAAATCATTATAATTGCACTTTGTCAGAAAAAGCATTATGAATATGTTAACAATCAAATGCAAACCAAACAAAAGTCAAGATGAAATCACACTTGCACGATCAAATGTTAGTGTAAATGGGAAAAGACTGAAGAATGTTCACTTATAAAAATATAAGGTCTAATAACTTAGCAAAATTTAATATATTAATACAAACCATGAAGCTATGAATATTGTATACAGATCACATATCGCAATGATAAAAACAATGTGTTCGGGATATTGAGGTTGTCAAGAATGAAACTGACCTAACCGGTAAACCTTTGTGGGGCCTTAACACTGCTAATGGAACTTGTATTTACCACATTGAAGCCAACTCTGGCAATCATTTAGGTGATGTTAAGGACTGATGTCCAATCTTGGGCCTAAGGAATTACTACTATCCTCCAACTTTAAAGGAAATTTGTAATATTACCAACCAAAATGAAATTATAAGAAAAAGTCATCAGGTTAGGAAATATAATGGACACATGAATTTTATTTTCTCTTAGTCAAAATTAGACTCATCAGTACCTGTCTATCCTCTACATTGTACCATCTCGCTTGTTTTTGCATTCATCTCTAATGGAATCAGGTTTGTACGTTGTCGTCCCACCAATAAACAGATTCAACTCCTACAACCACAAATAAGACAAATAAAGCAATTAGAGTTGACTATGCAGAAACAATTCTGTAAAAATAATTCTGCATCTTGAAACATGAAAGCTTGAAAGAAATGGACAATCCATTGCATCAACTATTGAAGAAGAATCAACTATTTCATTTTTTTCTTTACTTATACTACATGATCTTGATATCAGTACCAGAAACAAGGGCAAAAGGAAATGAAAAATCAATATAAACAACCATATACCTCTTCCCACAACCAGAGTTAAAAGATTGTAGTTTGTTATATAGACTATACAGACTTTGCTTGATTTACCAGGGGAGATCTGGGATTCTCCTTACTTTTTAGTAAGCATGAAACCATAAGGAAGCGAAGCTAAAAGTAAGAGAGAAATATGTAAAAAACCAACTAATAGTAATTTAAGAAAACATATTTCTTATAGCTCCTATGTAGAAATAGTGATAATGGAAATATACAAATAAGCCAGCTTATAAAAAAAATAGGCACCTTACTACCAAACAATTCCTTGGTTATATCCTTTTGCTACCTGGCAATTTTCCATGTGTTGTCATATCCTTATGAAAACAATCTCCCGTTGGGAACCCCTACACCTCCCAAGTCCTAACACCTGGGCTTAGATTTTGTAAAGATTAAATGAAACCTTGTAGCTTCGGTTTGATGGTGGAGGCTCCCCTAATCACGGGATCACATTCTCTTTCCAACAAATAGCTCTACGCGCAGACCCTTTCAGCCATCTTTCTACCATTTAAAATATGACCATCAGTTAAGATTCCTAATGTTAAGCCAACTTTGTTTTGACATCAATCCTTGTGTGAGCAAAATATTTTTGTTCTAGAAAGTCCATACTTGTTTAAACTTCTGAATGTCAAGGTTACCAAAAAAATTAAGGTACAAATCTACTTTTACAAATATTAAATATTGAATATTGAATATTAAATATGTACATGAAGACATATACATATAGCCAGGCATACATCACTTGGTTACACTTGATAAGATCATATTATGGATTAGCCAAAATTGACTATGGGAAGAATACCAAAAAAAATCTATCATACTCAATGACCAAGTACATGTATACCGTAGTTTGCACCAAGCTACAAACAAAAAATGGTTCCATATTCTATTGAGTAGGCTGTGTGACAAATAATATTCGTGGGAAAAGCAAATTGGTCAGAGTAATCTCTAGCAGTATAGATCAAACATGTTATTGAAATCAGTCAGCTTTAGTTTGTGAATATAAAATTGCAGAATAAAGAGAAGAAAAATACAATAATATATTAAAATTCGAAATAGAAAATTTTTTCAAGTGCTCATGTTAATACAAAAAAAAATCCTTTTCCCCAAAATTTTAAAAAATAGGTTATAATCATATATACAGTGACATATTTAGAGAGATTGGCTACATAGTACTTAATCCAATTAAGCAACAATCTATAGGACTACTCCATAAGACAACACTTATCTTTAGGATTACTCTATAGAGTGCATAGATTATCACTATAATACTAATAATGAAGTATCAACCGATCTTCATGGTTCCTGTGTGGGTATTACAAAAATTCGCATTGTGCAAAAACTTGGCAGTAGAGAACTTGAGGCAGGGATATCCCCATATCCCTAAAATTATCCCATGGTTCCTGGTTATTTTACCAAAGCCATTCCCATTTGTTTTCTCATTAGCCAATCCTAATCATTTTATCAGTCACCTCATAGAGGAAAACTTATCCTACGCATAAACACAATTATCCAAAGCGTAAACTATGATCTCATGTTTAGAATTTAAGGTATGTAGAGCCTGCATCCACAAGCATAATTTCTTATCCCCAAATTATTATCGAATACATCACATGGAAAAATAACCCATCACAAAAATATGCAACAAATGTATAAAAATTTACGTATGATGATTTGAGGAGCATACCCTTTTTCCTGGAGTGAGTTCCCGATTGGTGGTGATGTATCCCATGTTCAGTCCCACAAAGAGACCGTTGTTCGCTTGGAAGTAGCGATTTATAAAACAAACCCTACTTAATAGATCCAAAAAAAAGAGGAACAAAAATGCATAGTTCGACTTAACAAAGCCGAAGAAGAAGAAGAAGAAGAAGAAGAAGAAGAAACAAAAAAGGAGAAGAATTTATTTCACCTCTGCTTCAAAAACCCTAGCAAAGGAGGTCGGCATTGAATTGAGAGGGAAAGCCATGGAGCATGGCCTTAAGGCCGGTAAGGCGCACGTCATCATCCTCGCCGAAGAAGGATGCGCGGTATGCGGAGGAGGCGGATGAACTTCGGCCACTGGATGACGAGGTCGTCGATACGCTGCTGCTCGTAGGTTAGGATTTTTGTGGGGGCCTTCTTTTCGTCTGAAAAGATGGGGGAGAGAGGAATTATTAGGGTTAGGGTTTGACTGGGCCGGCAGAACTCTCATTTCCTTTGAGATTTTTTGCTCCTGGCCTTAGCTTGAGGTTGTATTGGAGGAAGATGGACATTAGAACTTTTGGGAAAAAGTGAGGAGGGAGCGGTGGGAGATTAGAACTTCTGGGAAATTTCAAACTAATATGAAATTAGAGGAGGGAAAACTAAAATTTTGGTACTGAATAATTTTTTTCATATCACGCTAAAATTGGATATTTTTTTTAGTGTTGTCCTTTTGATTTATTTTATTTTCTAATTAATTTAATATTTTGTTACAACAAATAAAATTTTAACTTCGTATCTAATACTTCTATGTAACGTAAAAAAAATTGGTAACTAAAGGAAAATAAATACATATGTATTTCTACTATCCTTGCCTCCAACGTCGCTGAGAGCCGTCCGGACGAGCTAAACACTCGGCTCTCATCTCGTGCAGTCTGACTGAGAATTATCCTCATATATGAACTCAAATGCTCCCTATATTTTTGAGCCAGGATGACACGCCAAGGATGAGGGTGGAGAGAGAGAGAGAGAGGACTGAGCGGCACAAAAAAGATGATAGGAGAGGTTGGTTCTAGAGAAAGACAGCGTGCGTTGAGAATAGGGGTGTGCATCGGTCGGTGGTCGACCTATTTGGTCCCAACCGAAGTCGAACCAAAATTAATCGGTTTGAAAATAAACAAAACCGAACCAAACCAACCAAATGGTTGGTTTGGTTTTAAAACCGACCGACTTGGTTCGGTTTGGATCGGTTCGACTTGGTCGGTTTTGATCACATAAAAAATGGACTGTATTTTTTTTCTTTTGTGAAACCTCAGTCAACTTCCACTTTGCAACAGTAAATACAATTCAGCAGCTTCAATTCAACTTGCGATTTGCAAGTGGAGAAAAATGCCAATTATACATAAAAAAATCATATACATTCAACCAAAATCCCCCTTTCATGTGCACATGAGCAATTAGAAAAGAATAAGAGCCGCCAGCACTCCTTTTTGAGACTAGAGAGAGAGAGAGCTCTTTCAAATTTAACTTGATAAATAGTTGTGATGTGAATAAATGAATCAAACCTGTATAATACAACCCAATGAACCCATACCCATCCGGCCAACCCTAATTATTTAACAAGGATTTGGTTCGGTTTAGACGGTTTTTGGCATAACCAAACCGTGAACCGAACCGATCAATTTTGAAAAAATTGAAGCCGAACCAAACCGACCGAACCATCGGTTCGGTTTAAAACCATTCGGTTCGGTTTCGCTTGGTTCGATTTGGTCGATTTGACTTAATTGTGCACAACCCTAGTTGAGAAGAGAAGATGATGGTCTTTAGAGAGAGGCGAGGTGATAGGAGGTTAGACTTTGGAGAGCGTCGTAGCGTGCGTAGAGGAGAGAAGAGGCTGGTCTCTAGAGAGAGGCGCAACGTTGATGAGAGGATAGACAGGGTTTAGGGTTAGGTTTTTGTTTTTGGTAAATATAAAGAGAGGGGTAAACATCTAACTGCAAGTTAATTTTGGGTTTCGGTTCGGGTTGAAAATCGAATCCCAAAACCGTCACCTAGACCGAAAAACTAAATTATTATGTTCTTATAAACGAAATCTGACCCGTTATTTCTAAAACTAATCTGAATTGTTATTCGGGTAAATTTTTAGACAAAACCCGTTAATTGCTCACCCTTATTTAAATCCATGTGAATTCTGCTCAAGGTCAATAGTTATAGGTCTAGAAGTCTCTCTAGAAAATGATATGTGAGCATTCAATCATTGCATCTTCTTCATGTATGATCACAAGTTCCCACAATATATATATATATATATATATATATGTCTAGAGGTCTCTCTAGAAAATGATACGTGAGCATTCAATCATTGCATCTTCTTCATGTATGATCACAAGTTCCCACAAAAAAAAAAATATATATATATACATATATATATATATATATATATATATATATAGAGAGAGAGAGAGAGAGAGAAAGAGAGAGAGCAAATGACCTCTAGCCTAGTGCTTAAGAGAGATGCATGCGGCCCAAGTGGTCGAAGTTCGAGCCCCGGTAGAGGCGAGTTCGCCACAATTATGCATTGCTTCAAAAATATATATATATATATATATATATATATATATATATATATATATATATATATATATATATAGATAGAGAGAGAGAGAGATGGATTGCACTTATTTTAATCAATTTTGATTAACTTTTTTTCTTGGAAAGAGCAAAAGACGACAAAATAGCAACATATTTGCCTTAAAATAAAATCTATACATAATTACCTAACTACCCTCATTAAATTGAATAATTAATTTTAATTATTAAAGTTAGACAAGACCATATTTGGAAGAAAAATTCATGATGAAGCCAACTTTTCTTATTATATAGTAGTATATATATAGTAGTATAGTTATAGGACTGGACCAAATGTGTTAAAAGTGAATCTACTTATTAAGTTAATGACAAACCTATAAATTAATGCTTGCAGGTCTTGCTGTTGATATGTGGGTCTTATTGCTGCTCACATGCATTGGAACCGAGGCTGTGCAAAACTATTGAACTAGCTAAGGTTCTACAAGGGCCTACCCTGAGCTTGTAGGGGCCCAGGATGAAATTTAAAAGTAGGGCCCTCATACGTAATATAAAAAATATTAAAAACTAAAATAAAAATAAAATAAAAAAAGGTGTAACCACTAAGAATTGAACTAGAAACCTTTAGCATACAAGTTTAACATACTAACCACTACACCACAATAGCTTTGTGCCAAAGAGGACTTATGGTACATACTAGTTCTATTTTAGATACAATATTTTTTAACATATTTGCTTTTAAATTATTTTTTTGGTCCCTCATGATTCGTAGGCCCTGGGTGGTCGTCCTAGATACCTTGGGTTCTACCACCTTGTACACCAAGTTGATAATTATGTATTTGCAGGGTTCTCATCAAAAGTTGATCTCCTATTCCTTTAATAAATAAGTGTTAGCTTTACAACTTTTCATTTATATATTATACAAAAAGTTGACATTTAAAGTTAGCAATATAGTGAGTTACTTTGTTCCTTTAAAGTTCTTATCAACTCAAGATACTTCAAAAAATAGAAAATACAACATATACAATAATCTATAATTAATGATTTGTAGACTAGTCTTTTTTAGATGCCCGACGATACGTACGGGACTTTGTGCATGCTGTATTGCATGCCTGTTGGGTCCACTGCCCCCCCCCCCCCAACTCCCACCAAATAAATAGCAGGAATAACTAATTTGTAGACTAGCCACTACTTGTAATAAGTAATTTAAATCATAGAAAAAAAAACTCAATTTTTTGGATGAAAATTTTGGAGGAAAATTCACCCCTCACCACTACAACCACACGGACACACAAATAAAAATGGGTAAATTATGATTGGGTGTGTCTCTTTTTTATCAAACAAATGGATATGCAATTTAAAATAGTTAAAAGTTAAATACATTCACAACATTGTGTAAACATTATAAAATACACATCTTTTACAACATTTAATAAAAGTTGTAGAATATAACCCTTTTACCATGTTTCTTAAACATTGTAAGACGATAATACATACACAACGTTCAAATAATGTGGTAAAATAAAATTAATTTTACTACATCGAACAAACATTGTAAAAGATAAAAAATTTACAACAGTTGATAAACATTGTTGAACATGACATTTTATAATATTTTAAAAATATTGTCAAAATTAGTAACTTTAGCAACATTAAATAAACATTGTCGATATTAGTAAGTTTTACAATGTTAATAAAACGTTGTTGAAGATAGTAATACACAACTTTTATAAATGACCATTGTATAAGCCTCAATGTTTGAATATAAAACGTTGTGTGTACAAGTATTTTACATCATTTTTACGATAAAGGTTGTAGAAGATCCCTCTATTTTATAACATTTTTGGAATGTGTTGTAGATGAAACATTATAGAAGGAGTTTTTTCTTGTAGTGTGGTAGACTTTTCCTTACTCAGAGGTAATGTGGACGTGGCAAGTATAGACTCTACGGGTGTATAGAATGACTCAGAGGTAGTATGGACGTGAAATGTTTTCTAGGTTGTTATGACAACACGAGGTCATCCTAGAAGAGACGACTACTCATAGGTGATATGGACGTGGTAGACGTGAACTTCGCTAGGGCATAGGATGACAACTCAGAGATAATATGGACGTGAATTATTTTTCTACTGGGGAGAAGTATAGATGGGGTGAATTTTTTTAACAAAATCCATGAATAACCACAGGGGATGTGGGAGCCTATGCTGGTTTGAACCTCATACATAGTATTTCTTCAGGAACTTGTCTTTAATTGGCAAAATTAGCAAGTCACCGTTGGGTTTGGCCAGTTTGTAGATACCATTGGAGTAGACTGTCTCTATGACAAATGGTCCTTCCCACTTCGGCTCAAACTTTCCAGCCGTCTTGTGAGTTATCACCTCGGTCTTCGAACTGATAAAACGACGTCGCCAACTTGGAATGTTCTTTCCCGGACCTTTTTGTTGAAGGTTCCAGAAATTTGAGCTTGGTAAAGCTCGATTCATTGTTGATTTAGCATACGTTTTTCATCCAACGTCTATAACTCTTGTAGCCGCCAGCGTTGATTGTCTTCGTCAGTCAGCTGGTTGGTGATAGCTACCCGTAAGGACGAGATCTGGATATCCAGGGAAAGCACTTCCTCGCTTTCGTAAATAAGGGCAAATGATGTGTTTCCAGTGGGTGCCCGAACCATCATACGGAAAGCCCACAGTCATTCACCCAGTTTCTCATTCTAGTCGCACTTGTTAGAAGAAACGACTTTCTTGAGCAGCTTGATGATGGTTTTGTTGAATGCTTCGGCTAGCCCGTTCGTTGCAGGATTGTAGGCTGTTGACGCCACATTCTTTATTCGATTCTTATCACAGAACAGATGGAATACGTGGCACACAAACCGAGGACCATTGTCGTGGATGATCCTTCGAGGAACACCGAAGCAGTACATAACGTGATACTTGACAAAGCTGATCATGTTTACAGTTTTTACCGTGGCCAGAGGTACTGCTTCCGCCTACTTAGAAAAGTAGTTGGTGATGGCAAGTATGAACCGGTGTCCTCTGGAGGATGGGGGACTGATTAGCCCAATGATGTCCATTCTCCATGCTTCAAATGGCCAGCGGCTGCCGTAGGGTATAGGAACTCTGAAGGTCGGTGGATGAAGTCAGCATGCAACTTACATAACCAGTACTTCTTTGCATAATCAACGACATTTGCCATCATAGTGGGCCAATAGTAGCCTATATGATACAATCGGTCTTACAACTTAGGACCAGGTTGATGGGCTCCAAAGGTGCCATCTAGTGCCTCCCTGAGTGCTTCTTGTGCTTCTGTTTTGGATAGACATCGCAGGAGAAGCTCGTCATATGAACGACGATACAACATCTTGGTCGCTGTGTCGTAGAAGAACCAGAGATAGCATCTCTTGACAGAAGTAGCTTCCTTCAGGTCTTCAGGTAGGATCCCATAGACTGTGTAATCTCTGAACGGGAATCGCCAGTCCTGAACGTCCACATTAGTGTCTATTTATACTGAGTAACTTAGACACGTATGTAGATGTTCTTTGACAAACTAGCCCTCGGTCCATTACCGTGACGGTATATTAGGTTACAACAGGAGCTGCCAGAGAGGCGACAAGGCAAGCAAGTGCGTCAGCTCAAAGTTTTGCAATCGAGGTACATATTCGATAAAGAACCCTATGAAGATGGAAATGATATCGATCGCTGCCTGGTGGTAAGGAACCAGATCTTCGTGTCAGACCTCGTACTGTCCTCGAACTTGGTTGATAATTATTTTCGAATAGCCATAGGACTCGATGTAGTCAACCCCCAACTGTTTAGCAAGTTGGAGTCCGATGATGAGAGCATTATACTCCACAACATTATTGGTGCACGACTCCATGAGAGAATATTCACGGTTGATGACTAGACCATCGGGAGTGATGAGAACGACTCCGACCCCTGCGATGATCTCGCCCTTTGGTTCCGTTCTTGAAGCACCGTCAAAGAACATGCGCCAAACTGGATTGTCTGAGACGATATTGGACTCTAAGACCTCATCGGGGATGTCATCGTAGAGTCTTGACGTCTCTGGCACAGGATGTGTAGCATCCCGCTCCGCGAAGGCACTAGATAAACAGAGAGATCGGATTGTTGTCTCTACAACAGAAGATGATTGGTCTAGGTGAGTGGACAAAGACATATTTTAGATTCGCTTACGCCTAATAAGAATTTGAGTTTTTGATTGAATGTTATTGTTAATAACAAGATGGTAACCATTGAGATAGCTAATACAATGAATCAGTATGTTGTTAAGAGAAGTCACATGTTGCTATGCTATGAATAAGAAAAGAGTTAACATGTTTGCTAATAAGAATTGATATTATATTTTGTTAAGAAATGAATGTTGCCTTGATCGATAAACTGTTGCCATGCATGTTAAATCAAATGAGATGATGCCGTTCTAAATTTGAGATGTACGTCGAATGAATGGACTATTGCCTTGCTTAATAAGAAGAGAAAAGAGAATGTTTACACGTCCCTGAATAGAGTATGACTATCAAGAGTAGAGTTCATGCTTGTTGATATTGTGCTTGCTCAAAAAAAGATTGTTCATTGTCCCTTGATTGTTGCTGTAAAGACAGAGATGTATAGAGATGGCACATTGTGCTATTAATAGAGATAACACGGCTTGTCCGTATAGAGAAAAGAGTAGAGCTACTGGCTCGATCATATGAAGGAAGAGAACAGACGGAATATGAATGTGGTCCAACGATCTGTTCATAGTAGAGTTTTACCGCATTGGTCCTGGACAACTTATGCACAAGTATATATCCTCACGACCGGTTCTTGGGCACTCGAACCGCTCGGCCCGAGGGAGGATAGAGTAACACCCTGGAGAAAAAATACCTCACGGCGTATAGAGAGAGTGTCCACTAGCGACAAACGAAACCTAAGAGTCACAGCGGCTAACTATGGAGAATGACCTATGGACCATCATATAGATAGATGTCGATTAGGGAAGAGCTGAACCCTGAGCCACAGCTGCTAGCATATGTGTTATCAGTGTAAAGATGAACCTTGGGTCACAGCTGCTGGTCTACACATGTGTTGGTGCAGAGCTGAGACTTGAGTCACAGCTGCTAATCGATGGCATGTATAAGAAAGATTTTGTTAAGAGCTAACAATATCGAGACGAACGTAGAACAATGTTGGTTTTATCATATTTTTGCTAATCCTTGTCTTGTGCAGGGATGGACCGTCGGCTATGGGTAAGTATCACTGAAAAAAATGATATATATGTGTTGCTTAAGTTTTCTATATGATTTGCTTGAAGAGATAAATCTATTACAAAGAAACGCTATGTCCCACTAAAAAAGATGTGATATCGTGCTTGTAATTATCCCTAAGAGTGGCTTGAACAAGAAAAATGATGTAACTCATGAAACATGTTGCGCACTGCACCCGAGATGAATAGTCATCGTGCTTGAAATGAATAGTCCCCTTGTATGCTTGAGATCAAATAAAATAAACTGTGGCTTTTCAAAGATGTTTTCAAAAGAAATGTAAACTGAATTTGTACTGCATGTAATGAACATAGGTAAAAGTAGCAAGATCACATCACAAGAAATGTTTTCTCACTAAACGAACAGTGATCGTTTCAGACAAATATAGCCCTTTGTTCACAATCTCCAGTATGCTGATATACTGACCCATCATTAGTCTACATGTAGGCGCAAGACGTATCGAGAACGATAGTTCGAAGAGATAGCCCGTGCCTCATCCTTGGGAGCCAAAATTCAGAAAAGATGCCAAGAGATGAACATTTGTTGCAAGAGTTGGTTTTGTATATAAAGGATGTAATGTATGGAACACGATCATTGTAATATGTAATATTTCTGAGAGAATATA
Source organism: Iris pallida (assembly GCA_029216955.1). NCBI lineage: Eukaryota > Viridiplantae > Streptophyta > Magnoliopsida > Asparagales > Iridaceae > Iris > Iris pallida. The sequence continues at coordinate 213,995 of JANAVB010035019.1, forward strand.
AACATTGTATCAGAGAGAATTAAGAGCTTGTAATTCTTGAAATGAAATAAATAAAGAGAATGGTTTCTTGTTACCATGTGTTCAATGTCCGTTGCTGCTTCAAATATCTACAATATGTTCCGCTGCGTATTGTCTATCTTGTCATATTACATGTCTTGGCCCTGTACAAGCGCAACTAAGGCTTGCATGGAATCATGCCCAAGCGGGGACGAACGATCTCACAGAGTACGAATTGAGGATGAAAGGACTCTGCGAGATCGGGGCGCGACAGAATGGTATCCGAGCAAGACGATCCTCTGGCCAATTGTTGATTCGACTGAATCAGCGATGAGATGAACGTTCCATAAAATAAGTCCGTAATTATTTTTATGATGTCGGCATATGTTTTATTGATTGATTGAGATCGAGATGTTTTATTGAACATGAGCTTTTGATATGAAATGAATCGTGATTTCAAGGATTGATGATGGCGAAGGATGAGGACTATCGCTGCTATGGATATCGTAAGTTTCTCCTTAAGTTTTGAGGATGAAACTTTTTCTCGGTGGGTAATTATGTAGTGTCCCGGTCTGCGAAGGTACTAGATAAACAGAGAGGAGTGGACGAAGACGCATTTTATGATTCGCTTACGCCTAATAAGAATATGAGTTTTTGATTGAATGTTATTGTTAATAACAAGATGGTAACCATTGAGATTGCTAATACAACGAATCAGTATGTTGTTAAGAGAAGTCACATGTTGCTATGCTATGAATAAGAAAAGAGTTAACATGTTTGCTAATAAGAAACGATATAATGTCTTGTTAAGAAATGAATGTTGCCTTGATCGATAAACTGTTGCCATGTTAAATCAAATGAGATGATGCCATGCTAAATTAGAGATGTGCCTCGAATGAATGAAATATTGCCAGGCTTAATAAGAAGAGAAAAGAGAATGTTTATACGTCCCTGAATAGAGTATGACTATCAAGAGTAGAGTTCATGCTTGTTGATATCATGCTTGCTCAAATAAAGATTGTTCATTGTCCCTTGATTGTTGCTATAAAGACAGAGATGTATAGAGATGGCACATTGTGCTGTTAATAGAGATGACACGGCTTGTCCGTATAGAGAAAAGAGTAGAGCTACTGGCTCGGTCATATGATGGAAGAGAACAGACGGAATATGAATGTGGTCCAACGATCTGTTCATAGTAGAGTTTTACCGCATTGGTCCTGGACAACTTATGCACAAGTATATATCCTCACGACCGGTTCTTGGGCACTCGAACCGCTCGGCCCGGGGGAGGATAGAGTAACACCCTGGAGAAAAAAGACCTCACGGTGTATAGAGAGAGTGTCTACTAGCGACGAACGAAACCTAAGAGTCACAGCGGCTAACTATGGGGAATGACCCATGGACCATCATATAGATAGGTGTCGATTAGTGAAGAGCTGAACCCTGAGCCGCAACTGCTAGCATATGTGTTATCAGTGTAAAGGTGAACCTTGGGTCACAGCTGCTGGTCTACACATGTGTTGGTGCAGAGCTGAGACTTGAGTCACAGCTGCTAATCGATGGCATGCATAAGAAAGATTTTGTTAAGAGCTAACAATGTCGAGACGAACGTAGAACAATGTTGGTTTTATCATATCTTTGCTAATCCTTGTCTTGTGCAGGGATGGACCGTCGGCTATGGGTAAGTATCACTGAAAAAAATGATATATATGTGTTGCTTAAGTTTTCTATATGATTTGCTTGAAGAGATAAATCTATTGCAAAGAAACGCTATGTCCCACTAAAAAAAAGATGTGATATTGTGCTTATAATTATCCTTAAGAGTGGCTTGAACAAGAAAAATAATGTAACTCATGAAACACGTTGCGCACTGCACCCGAGATGAATAGTCATCGTGCTTGAAATGAATAGTCCCCTTGTATGCTTGAGATCAAATGAAATAAACTGTGGCTTTTCAAAGTTGTTTTCAAAAGAGATGTAAACTGAATTTGTACTGCATGTAATGAACATAGGTAAATGTAGCAAGATCACATCACAAGAAATGTTTTCTCACTAAACGAACAGTAATCGTTTCAGACAAATATAGCCCTTTGTTCACAATCTCCAGTATGCTGATATACTGACCCATCATCAGTCTACATGTAGGCGCAAGACGTATCGAGAACGATAGTCCGAAGCGATAGCCCGTGCCTCATCTTTAGGAGCCAGAAATCAGAAAAGATGCCAAGAGATGGACATTTGTTATAAGAGTTGGTTTTGTATATAAAGGATGTAATGTATGGAATACGATCATTGTAATCTGTAATATTTCTGAGAGAATATAAACATTGTATCAGAGAGAATTAAGAGCTTGTAATTATTGAAATAAAATAAATAAAGAGAATGGTTTCTTGTTACCATGTGTTCAATGTCCGCTGCTGCTTCAAATATCTGTAATATCTTCCGCTGCGTATTGTCTATCTTGTCTATCTTGTCATGTTACATGTCTAGGCCCTGTACAAGCGCAATTAAAGCTTACATGGCATCATGCCCAAGCGGGGACGAACGGTCTCACAGAGTCCGAATTGAGGATGAAAGGACTCTGCGGGATCGGGGCGCGACAGAATGGTATCCGAACAAGACGATCCTCTGGCCAATTGTTGATTCGACTGAATTCAAAGATGTTCTCCTGATCAAAATTTCCCTGCCTATATCAGCGATGAGATGAATGTTCCATAAAATAAGTCCGTAATTATTTTTATGATGTCGGCATATATTTTATTGATTGATTGAGATCGAGATGTTTTATTGAATATGAGCTTTTGATATGAAATGAATCGTGATTTCAAGGATTGATGATGGCGAAGGATGATGACTATCGCTGCTATGGATATCGTAAGTTTCTTCTTAAGTTTTGAGGATGAAACTTTTTCTCGATGGGTAATTATGTAGTGTCCCGCTCTGCAAAAACAGAGTGGAGTGGACGAAGACGCATTTTATGATTCGCTTACGCCTAATAAGAATATGAGTTTTTGATTGAATGTTATTGTTAATAACAAGATGGTAACCATTGAGATTGCTAATACAACGAATCAGTATGTTGTTAAGAGAAATCACATGTTGCTATGCTATGAATAAGAAAAGAGTTAACATGTTTGCTAATAAGAAATGATATGATGTCTTGTTAAGAAATGAATGTTGCCTTGATCGAAAAACTTTTGCCACGTTAAATCAAATGAGATGATGCCATGGTAAATTAGAGATGTGCCTCGAATGAACGAACTGTTGCCAGTCTTAATAAGAAGAGAAAATAGAATGTTTACACGTCCCTGAATAGAGTATGACTATCAAGAGTAGAGTTCATGCTTGTTGATATCATGCTTGCTCAAATAAAGATTGTTCATTGTCCCTTGATTGTTGCTATAAAGATAGAGATGTATAGAGATGGCACATTGTGCTGTTAATAGAGATGATACGGCTTGTCCGTATAGAGAAAAGAGTAGAGCTACTGGCTCGGTCATATGAAAGAAGAGAACAGACGAAATATAAATATGGTCCAATGATCTGTGCATAGTAGAGTTTTATTTGATAGAGTTGCATACCCGCATTAGTCCTGGATGTAGTACCCAGTCCCTACATCGTGCCCCGTTCTCCATCTACGGGGTGTGCGAGAAAAGAACATTTTCACCATCGATTCGGTCAGAACCGATAGGTCGGGATCGACCGAATCGGTCAAACGGAGATGGTTGAATTATGATCCATTCTCCGTTATGGAATGGCGTCTTCGGAACCAAGCTCCATATTCAGCAGGTTGTGCCTCAAAGATTGACTCTGCGGCTGAGTTGGAAGAGGCCTCCCGTTGCTCTATTTTTCACGCCGCTTGTATTGGTTTTGGCCTTGGTTTTCTGAATGCGTTTTCGTGAATGTTTTCGATGGTTTACATGGCTTGCATTTTGAACTCGCATTTTCTATTGAATTTCATGAATAATACAGTGTTCTAATCGATTGCTTGTGCGATTTCAGGTAATCGCGTAGGCGACGTCTATCGCGACCAACAAGTTCTCTCGCCTCAAGTAAACTCAAGATGAGTGGCTGGACCCTTCTTTTCCTTGACCTTCTTAAATCCCAAATCAGTTAATAGAATGCTAGTTGGTTATGTAAGTGCACGAAAGCTTAGATTTCAATGAACCGTTGCACGATTGATCACGTATGCACGCTATAGAACTATTATGCCAAAAAAATATCGCATGCATAATACCTTATGCCTGTTATAAAATCGAGATAAACAAAGTTTGAATCATTGAATAACTATCGCCGTAATCACGGCAAAGCAAATGACAATGGCTATGTTACTCACGAACTAAAGATTTTACTTGAACAACTAATCTAAATTTGCACGGTTATTGGACAACTCATGCACGAGGAACGACTTCCTCGAGCAATACCCCGAGACATGGGATCGTTTCGGCCTAGGAGGAAGCAAAAGATAGCTGAGACTCTTGTGGTCGATGAAAATCTCCACCCGATCTCCTTACAAATAATGCCTCCAAAGCCGAAAACTACCGCTGCTAACTCCAGGTTATGGGTTGGCTAATTCCTCTCATGATCATGAAGTTGACGTGACGCATAAGCTACTACCTTACCATGCTGCATGATGACGCATCCCAATCCCTTGCCGAAAGCGTCACAATAGACTGAAAATCCTCCAGTCCCATCTAGAAGCGTGAGAACGGGTGCCGTCATCAATTCTTGCTTCAACTTATCAAATAAACACTGATACTCTGCTGTCTAAGCAAACTGTACATCCTTGCGGGTCAACTGTGTTAGTGGTGCAGAAATTCGAGGAAAGTCTGATACAAACCACCAGTAATAGTCGGTCAATCCTAGGAAACTCTGAACTTCTGCAACGGTACTGGGTACTAGCCATGTCTTTATGGCCACTATCTTCTGGGGGTTAACTTCCACTCTACCTCTGGTGATGATATGACCTAAGCACGAAATACAATCCAACCAAAATTTGCACTTACTGAACTTCGCGTACAACTGGTGCTTCCTGAGAGTATTAAGAACTACACAAAGATGTTGCTCATGCTCTACTTTATTCTTGCTATAGACTAAGATGTCGTCTATAAATACTGTCACGAACTGGTCCAAATAAGGCATGAAAATATGATTCATGAGGTCCATGAATACGGCTGGCACATTGGTCGCTCCAAATGGCATAACAAGGAACTCCCCATGTCCATATCTAGATCTGAATGCTGTCATCGGGATGTCTTACTCTCTGACTCTGATCTGATGTTATCGTAACCGTAAGTCAATATTCGAGAATACTGCCGCTCCTCTGAGTTGATCAAATAAATCATCTATCCTTGGTAGAGGATATCTGTTCTTGATTGTTACGGAGTTCAAGGTACGATAATCAACACATAATCTTGATGTACCATCCTTTTTTTACAAGAAGTATTGGGGCTCCCCAAGGTGATCCACTAGCACGAATGAATCCCTTGGTTCTAAGTTCTTTAATCATCTTGTACAAGATCTCTAACTCTGAAGGTGCCATCCTATAGACTCCCCCTGACACTAGTGCCGTCCCTGGAAGCAAATCAATGTTGAACTCTCTCTCTCTCTCTCTGGGGATATGCTTGGAAGCTCCTAGGGAAATACATCCGGAAACTCTTCTACTACCCTGGAAAATTAAGCTGCCACTGCCATTCGCAATACTGGTGGAGAAGGTTCTACTTCGCCTCTGTAAAATGAAAACTCTAGTTCGCTCGGAATACCAAAAATAATCCTATCAACATGGCAGTCTATTCTTGCATATTGATCCTTCAACCAATTTATTCCTTGGACCACATCATAGTCGGCTATCGAAAATTCTATCAATCTAGCGGGAAACTCTCTACCGCTAACTACGATTCTACACGAGGAATACACTCTATCTACTCCCACAAGATCATTACCAGTAAGTATATTGAGCCTTACTGATAATGACTAGGCTCTAGTCTTATCCGTGTTGCAAACCGTGCAGACTAAATGAATATGATGCACCCGAATCAAATAATATTGATGCTAGAAAAGAGTTGACGAGAATTGTACCTGCCACCACTCACATGATGCCAATTCTTCTGCTACGGTCAGAGCCATAGCATGACCTTGTCCTCTTGGTATTGGTCCTCTCTGTTGGAAACCTCTCTGCCGGTTCTTAATCTGAGCTTGGACATACTGCTAAGCCTGAGGCGGCAATGGCCTCAGAGGCTGGTACTGCTGCTGTACTGGTGCTGGACCTCTAACTGATGGACTGGTTAGGTTTGATGACGATGAACTGGCTCTATTCGGACAGGACCCTATCTTATAGTCCGGTGCCCCACAAGCCAAGCACAATCCGAGTGCTCTACGACACTCTGATGCAAAATGTCCTGGCTTCCCACAATGAGTGCAGCCCATTGCGGAAGACTGCTTCTACTTATGCTGCTGAGGATACGTCGGTATCGAGTGCTGAACCGACGAAACTGTGGTCGCCCTCCTAGGAGCTCCAATAGTCAAAGCCCTAGCTGCCGGGGCTGGTACTGATGACTGGGACATCTGTCCATGAGACCTCTTTCATCCTCCACTTTTATCTACAATCTTCTGCGAAGTATACTCATGCCTCTTTGCTACTCACAAGATGGCGTCAAACATCTGGTGCTCAAACTGCTCTACCGATATAATGATCTCTAGGTGGAGTCCCTGCTGGAATTGCTGGGCTCGATCCAATTCGGTTGCCACCAAGGTAGGAGCAAACCGACTAAGTCTAAAAAACTCGGCCGCATATCCATCGACCGTTCTTTCCATCTGCTTAAGATTGGTGAATCTCGTCTGCAGATCATACTTGCTACTGCGTTGAAGTACTTCGTCTGAAACTTATTGCTGAATACTGCCCACAAAACAGGCGTTGGTAATCCAACTGCTAGCATCACCAACCAGCTGCGGGCTAAGTCCAATAACTGGAGGCACACAACGGCCACCTTCTCTTCCTCAGGAATCCTAGCTGTCTTTAGGATAACTTCTATGTCCTGAAGCCACGCATCAGGAGCGATAGCATCTTCACTGCCATCAAAGAAAGGAGGGTTCAGATGCTTGAAGCTGTTGGCCGCATTGTTCCCTTGGTAACCAACTCTGCCCATGGTATCTTGTACTGTCTGGTGTAGGGCATCGCCCCGACGATCTTATGAAGCAAGCAATTCCCTGATGAGATCCACCAGGGTTCCATTGTCAGGCTCTGCAGGCTGGACTGGCTGAACCGGGGGCTCTGGATCCCCAGAATGCATGGCTCGGGAGGCCACTCCAGAGTGTTACGCTTGGACTCCAGGTTGCTGCCGGTTCACTGGAGGTGCTCCACCTTGCTGATCGGTAGGATCATGAGCAATGCCGCTGAAGAAACGACATAGGGAACAATAAGGAAGGACCATGATAGATCGAGGATAGAAGCATGTGATCAGGTCGAGATTTCAGAAAGATTAGAAGACACGAGTAGAGATCAAGGGCGAGTACTGATTGAGACATCTACTCAGTAAAACCCTCACACGTCTTGATTTATAAGACCTACATGGGCCACTACTTAAACCGTGTCACGCCCCAGAACCAAAATACTGGAGAGCGAGGGACAGACACAGCCAGCTACGTACATTGAAGTGAATCTAACCTTGCAATACGGTCACGGCTGTCTAGATGTATGAGAAACATCTACAAGCCAACAGTCTCTTATGGTCAAGTACAAGCCTAGTGTCTCAATCTCAAGCAAGTAAGTAATGTAACAAGATGGTATATCATCAGACATACAAGGTAAGGCATCCCAAACATTATATATTCAGATGATCATGAAGCTAGTCATACAAAATACGAAGACTAGCAAGAGTTTAAGTCAATACATGATCAACCCCAGGATTTGTCAATCATGTTACAGTCCTTAGACATACAGGAATATAAATTCAACACGAGCTAACACTTGCTCGGCGGCTAAACTCCTTAAAAGAATAATTTACAATAGAGTAGGAGAGCAAAATAAAACCCACTCGTTGCTAAGGTAGCGTCTAGTGTTCACCATCTGGCTGGAAGGCTGGAAGATCCTCGGGTGCTACTCCAAAATTTGGTCATACAAAACCATCTGGGTTAGAACCCAAATGAGCAAGTGCCACAAAGGACGCTTCACTTAAGAACTAAAACCAGCATATTAGCACATAAAGACATAATGATAACGAAAGACATGAGTTAAAGGAAACAGGGTGATAAACGATAAGATAACTGAGAGACTATTCCGGTAACCAAGTTACAACCCGTAAACCAAACAAGGACCGGGATTGTAACCCTTCACCTGAACAGAACTTAGTCTCTGACCGATTATCGATAAAGCAAAGCATAAATGGTAATGTACTAAAATAACCATGTACTGGCCTTGCCTAGACAAGACTAGATAGGACTCCATCCATCAATCACGGCCAAGCAAGGTGTACGGCTTGATACTTTAACTAACTAGGGTTATCACAAGTCTAATTACTACAAGATGCATTGAGATGTCCAAGCAGTCACAACCCTACAGCTATTCTGTTATCCTTCCGCAAGTTGAAAGAGTTGATTAGGTGACTTAGGGGTACAACACATGACAGCTTGCTGGAAATGTGCCCTACTCGATGGCAGGCTATGAGTCCAATTAAAGTGCCCAGATAACGGGATTGCCTGTGACCGGAGAATCTTACTATGAACTACTTGATCAATCTAGTTATTAACTTAGTCAGATTCAGCATGAATCCCTGACCGTGAAAATCAGGAATTCATGTCCTAGATATGATGCAAGACGAGACATATAGCTTGTACAGATATAGTCAAGAGAAATCACCCACGGTGTTAATACGAGAGTTACATGTTACTTGTCAAGATTATATGTCATGTTATGTTACTTATCAAGTCAAGAGTGCGTCACAATGGACCACCATCAAGAATTATTATGTCAAGTTACTTGTCAAGAGTGCACCACGACGGGTCACTATCGAGAGTTATCACGTAAGGTCATATTGTCATGTCGTGTTCATGTAAGTGCACCACGGCGGACCACTATCAAGGAGTTTGTTAGAGAGTGTACGTGCCAGACCAAGATCGTATTTAATGCTCAGAGTACATGTGCAACATGGAATATGACAATATAGGACTAGTCAAGGAAATAGTACAAATAAAGTCATAATTTACACTAAGGACCACTGGGACAAATACGGACATTTGCAAGGGATGGCACAAGGGTCAATGGAGTGTCATGAGGAGCATGCACCCAAAAATAGAGGTGCTGAAAGTGGCATGCGCCCACGTCTATGCGCCTAAGGGCATGCGCCCACATGTATGCGCCTAGGACTAAACACATCATATAGGGCATATGTTATGGAAAGAATGCACAAGAGAGTGCATGCGCCCATGGCCTATGCGCCCGTAAGCATGCGCCATAGTCTATGCGCCTACATGAGTGAGGTAGGAAGCAATGGAAGGCTAAGTCAGAAGCCATCTATACTGGCTATGTGGGCATCTAATAAGGGCTATGCGCCCACAGCAAAGGACACTATGCCTTAACACATATTTGAAGTTATGTGCATAAGCAACAAAAGTTGTGGGCGCATATAAAGGGCTATGCCCCAAGGCTGAGTCACTGTAGGCGTATAAAATGTCATGCGCCCACACTGTTCTTCTTCTCCAACCCGAGAAGAAGAACCATGGAACCCATGATCTTCCAAGGTCCATAAATTACTCAAAATAAATTAAAATTCGGGTTTTCAAAGGTCCATTTTGGGTAAAATCAAATTCTCTACAATATAGAACAATCAAAACATAAAAATAATGAAGTTTGATAGATCAAAACCCAAGAAAAGCAGAATTTAAAAAAACTTAGATCTACAAGAATTGATCCTCCAAAACCAAAAATGCTAAGTATTAAATAGTCGTAGAAGCTTGTAGGGAAGACAATGGAACAAATAAAATAGAGTTCCTCCATGAAGCAAGTTGCACATGCCTAAGATGGTTGGAGAGAATTAATGGAGGAAGAAGAAGTAAATGAAAGTAAAGGATGAAAGAGAAAAGGGGGGTTTATCATGATGAACCACTCACCCAAACTAAACCAAAATAAACCAAGCCAAACCATGCTAAGCTATGCTAGACAAGCCAAGATACGGGGCAGGAATCCGTACATGTATACTAAAAATATGTATAACAAAATACGGGAGTGACACGCAGGGTTGTTCTTACCGTTCCAAGCTGTGGCCACGATTTTCCTGAACTGAGGGTGCTGTCTCCAGAAGTCGAGGAAGAGAGCTTTTTTTGATCTGGTTCGATTTGCTGCTAATCTCAATGAGATGAGGGGAGTGGTCTGACTTAGTAGCGTTGAGATGGGAGAGGTTTGAGGTGATCTCCAAGTCCGACCCGTTTGAGTTGATGAGTATTTTTTTTCGTTTGAGGTGATTTGCAAGTCTGACCAGTTTGAGTTGATGAGTATATATATATATATATATATATATATATATATATATATATATATACCATGATAAAAAAATATATATATATATATACCATGATATGTCATGATACTTAATTCATTAAGTATCCCACATTTTACACCATACCATGGCTACCTTACCTATACCCTATATAGCATAACGTGTATTCTAGTATCTTATTTCTATGTGTACATATGCCTATAGATGTCTACCTTTGATCCTCTTATGTCCTATGATATAGATGTATATAATTACCCTATAATACTAGTACCCATGATTACCTATGTACCCATATATTAATACCCATATCTACTACACCCTACGAATATGTGATACCCTTCTATATGTGATACCTATATATTAATACCCACATCCTACTACTTCCTCAAGACTTATTACTAACTTACCCAATATCTTCTTCTCCTACATTTTCTACCCTCAACTAACTAATCTAATTGAAAATGTTAGTTCCCAAGGATACCTAAAATGATCTAGGTAACTATCTATGTTCCCGTATATCTATATAGCTATCAACCATATACATATATCCATAATTGTATATCAGGTATATAATATACATAGCTATATATATATATATATATATATATATATATATATATATATATATATATTTTTTTTTTTTTTTACACAGCTATATATATATATATATATATATATATATATATATATATATATATATATATATATATATATATATATTTTATAAAATATATATATATACATATATATATATTTTATATATATTATATATATATATATAAAAATATATATATATATATATATATATATATATATATAAAATATATATATATATATATTATATATTATATATATATATATATATATATATATATATATATATATATATATATATATATATATATATATATATATATATATGTATTTTTTTTATAAAAAAAATATGTATATACATATATATATGTATATATGTATATATATATGTGTGTGTGTGTGTGTGTGTGTGTGTGTGTGTGTGTGTGTGTGTGTGTGTGTGTGTACATACATACATACATAGCTATCAAAATATGGAACTATTAGTCAAACCAGGAAAGAGATTTGGCCAATAGGTGTTGAAAGAATGGCCCTAATAAGTTTTAGAAAATCAAGTAGAAATTTCTATATGGAACCTCTGGTAAAAGAAATGATTCTGAAAATGGGATCAGCAGCTAAGATTTTAAATAAGGTCAAAATTTAAACAAATTAAGATAATTTTCGGTAAAGTTGTCAATGGCGATAAGAGGCCTAACATGATGTATAACACGGATATAGTCTCAATAGCATCCAAAAACTATACATATCCAAAATCACTTTGCCTAGAGTTTATGTTCCGCCAGTGTAGTGTTCATCTGGCTATAGTAAACCTTTGGCTCCATGACCCCAAATAATGATAGATTATCGAATTTCTATCAGCTTTATCCAATATGGATGGAACAACTCAAGTGATCAGATATTATGATTTTATGACATAGCCTCATTAATATCTGAGAACCTAAAAATATCTGAAATTACTTCAACTTAGAGCCCATGCCTCGCCCGTGTGCAGCTGGCTGTAGTGAACCCGTGGTCTCCAAAATCCAGATAAATGACTGCAGTGTACATCTGCCATGCCATCGTAGGTCGTCAAATATTTTTTCAACTTCATCCATAGGAATTCCAAAGGAGTTTATGAAAATTCAAATGAGTTCTAAAAAAATCCTAATCATGATAGGAAATAACATTATCTGTTCTTTGGAAAATAACGAGATTTAGCAGTGCAAGTATCTGTTCTTTAGATATCGGGTCTTTGAGAATCAAGGGGTCACTTACCAGTAGAAGGAAAGAAATGACTGAAGTTAAGAGGAGTATATGTTCTCCAACCTTTCCCTATTCAATAGATTGAGGACATAAACATATGGATTTGATCAAACTTGACTCCGACTAATAGAAATAGTACGACTTCAAGTTGAGTGGAGAACTAGTGAAAATATTTTTGTCTCTAAAGAATTACTTAAGGGACATTGACCTATACCGAAATTATTTTGAGGATATAATTCCTTATAGTCAATAAAAAGTTTGGGAAATTAGATAGACAGGTTGAGCTATGTAGTTATTCTAGGATTCTATGGTAGAATATTTGAATTGGTCAAAGAAAGTCAAGTTGAAGTAGTCTAACAAAATCATCAAAGGAATTTGGAGAGCTTGGGAATATTAGTCGTTGATGAGAGGTTTGCTAAAAGTGGAGTCAAAACTTCTAAAATAGTAATTGGCCTAGTCCCTAAATAATTTTAGAAACTAGTAGATTTAGGAAAATAATCCTTCAGAAACACAGAGAGTAAATATATATAATCATACAATCGGTCTAACCTATGATTGAGCATTCCTATATTACAGGATCCCAATGGTACTCTAGTCCTAAGCACCATTAAATGGACCTACATGAGCCACTATTAGAAATCTGTCACGACCCGTGCCGAATAATCGAATACGAGTCGGACACGGCCAACCTACGTTATAGACTCAACGTAGTAAGCTGTATTAAGTATCTAAGAACTTCAAGTAATATCATGAAATAAACATCATATCATCTAATACGTCCCAGAATACATCACAATACAATATCCAAAAGTAAAGTCTATTATACAAAATGAAACTAGATTTAAATGTCAGCAGCAACTCCTACGTCCTGCACAGTGTCGTCCTACTCAACTAAGGTCTCGGGCTCCTACCCATAGAAGGTTGACCATATAGCCTCAAGTTCACCTGCAACATATCCAGTCAGGAGCGGAGCAAAGTACATTCTACAATAATAAAACAAGTATAACATATGAACAAGTAGAGAAATAATAAAACATGATGAACATGAACAGTAAATGCATAACCTAACGGAACCTAAAACATGTAATCAAAGATCATGGCATGTGAATTTGAAATACATACTAAAATATGTGAACGACTGGGTAACGATAATGAATAAGAACAACTAATGGTACGACCTAAACCCCACATGCAGAAGTATGAGATTTAAGCTATCAACATGAATCATACGTTGGACTTTAGTCACATATTCATAGTATTTTCCTTCTCCAGATAAAAGTAGAAGATCATGAACCAGTGTATCAGACCAAGTCGTATAACAATGTGTCCAATATGAAAGACCATGACATGAAGTAAATGAATTAAAATTATAGAAGTACTTGCCTTGCTCTGGAAGATCGAGTATTGGAAAGTAAATGTCCACTAGAATAGGGCTAAGAATTGATTAGTTTCTAAAGAATGGCATTTGACTAACTATTTGCTTACAAGTTAATCATTATAATATACATAACTAACTAACTAGCCATCTTCTAAAATATTACTAACTATCAACTATTAATATATACTAACTATATGTATATTTAGCTAAAGAAGAAATTTACTAAAATAGTTTTAGTTAAATATTACTAACAAATATTCAGTAGCAAAATAACTTTCAAATAGTTTGCTAAAATCTATAGTACATTCATTATAGATACTATATAATATTATAAAGTAATATTATTTAGATAAATCATTATTTAGAAATATACCTACTAGCAAATTAATACTAGCAAAATATTTGGTAAATTTTTTTTAAAATAATAGTAATATCAACATATCACTAAGACTAACCAACATTTATTCAGGAAAAATATCTATTATACTAGGAAGCTAGGTTTTAATTAATTGAAATATTTTGAAAAAATATCTTGTAAGTACACTAAACATTATTTGGTAAACTACTTTAGATAAAATATTTTGATAATAAGATTAACTAATATAGTTTATCAAAACAACTTATACATGCATATACAATTATGTAATTACAATAGTAATATTTATATAACATCTTATCCCTATATATATAATTACATAAACTCTTATAATTATAAACTACCCTGGGCCCTAAATTCTAGCCCAAACAGCAATAACTGGACTGGCCCATTACCAACCCATAATTAAACACAAATATTAACTAAAATAATTATGGTGGGTTTGAAGCCCAGCCAACAAAAATTCTACTAAAATTATCTAACTAAATATATTGGGTTTGAGCCCAAACCCAACTACATTAGGGTTAAAACCCTAAAATTTATTCTCTCCAATGGAGAAAGAAATTGATCGACTGCTCAATTCTAGAAAGAAAAAGGAGGGAAAGAAAACGAATGGAAGAAAGATGGGTCAGGAAAGAAGAAAAATGGAGGAAAAAGAGCGAAGGTGGTGCACTAACCTTGGCACAATAGTGCCAGCTTCGAGGACGGTGGCTGGGAATGGAGACGCACGGCATGGCAACATGGTCACTAGAAGGATGAAGACAACAATATTCCTTGAAGTCACCGGGGTCGAGAAGCTCCTAGACGACGCCAGAGCTCAAGAGAGTGGCAGATCTGTGTAGATCTGGCTGGAGAATGCTGGATCCAGCCGACGGTGCTCATGGCGGAGATCCGGTAAGTGGATCTGAACTCTTTGGTTGGCGGTGGCCGAAGTTTAGGCTAGTGTTGGTGTTTGGGGTGTCAGTGAGGGGGGATGACCGGAGCTAGGTTAGACGAATCTAGGTCTAGTAGTGGTTTTGATGTGGCTTAGTGTAGACGGAGTTGGGGATGCTGGAGTTGGTGGTGATGTTAGTTGTACGGTGGTTGTAACTTGTATGGTTGTGGTTTGGGGCCTTGAGATAGTGGTGGTCAGGTTTTATAGAGGCAGTCAGAGTCAGGGTCGGTGTATAGGTTGTGTAAGTGGCAATGGGCTGTGTGGTGAAGAGTGGCAGAGGTCATGGTGAACATGTAGCTAGTAATTATGGAAGAACTTGTTGAAGGTGGTGGCAGGATGATCGAGGTAGTTGCAGAGGAGAGGATGAGGCCTATCGATCAGACAGGAAGGGGCGGGCTCGGCCGTGTAGTGCTGGTAAAGTGGTTGAATTTGTGGGGTTATCGACAGAGGAGATGGCCGGAGGATCTCTTCACTGGAGTAGATCTGGGATCAGAGAGGAGTTGTTGCAAAGGAGGGTAGCTGGAAGGAGAATAATAATATAAGTGAAGAGAAGACAACTGGCCGGAGTTGGCCGGTAAGCAGCGGTCCAACGGGTGGAGCTCGACGGCAGTCGGGCTGATCGACAAGAGAGAGAGAGAGAGTGAGAGAGTGTAGATTCTTTGTGTAAGTGCTCTCCAAGCCAAGATGGCACAAATGTAAATATAATAGATCTAGGGGTGATTAGTAAATAACTAACCACTAACTAACTAACTAACAATTAGTTACTGACTAATCTAATAATTAATAACTAATTACAAACTATTAATTAATTAGTAACTAATCAAATAATTAGGCTAATTAATAGATAGACATTCCATAGCCCAAAGCTATTAGGCCCATAATCCAAGCACAAGGCTTTGGTAGGCAAATTTAGAATAGCTAGCCCACAATCCAAGCCCAAGGCTTGGTAGGCTCACAATAAAATAAAATAATTCTGAAATGACAATTAACTAATTAAATAATAATAATAATTAGAATTAGAGTTAAATCAATAAAATTAATTCCAACAATAATGACATTGATCTCAAAACACAATTTCAAATTTAAGAATAGAATTTTATAGCTCAAAAATTAGTTCAAAATTTTCAAAAGTAGAAATTCAAAATCTTGGTAGTTACAAATTTCGAGTACGAAATTTTTCTAAAGAGGGTAGATTTGTAACCTCCATAAACCCAAACTTGTCATTAGGAATTTTTTTATGTTTATGTTTCCCTAAATGCTTTAGTTGCTAATTATATTTGTTAGTTAACTATTTTAATTGGTTGGAATGGAGAGAATATCCTATTCTTCGTTCTTTCCCTAAAGGTAAGCTTCTAGAAGTTTCTAGAAATATTTTCCTCTAACCAACTTGATTCTTTTCCATCTATAACCAAGAGGAGAAAGAGAGAATGACAGCCATTTCTTCCTCTCTACTCTCTTTTCTCCCCCAGAACCCTAATTTCTTCATCCCTCTTCAAATCTAACCATAACCTCTTTATTTCCCACAATCCTTCTTTATTTTCAAGCCCAAACCATGGTGATTCTATAGGAGGAGCTCACAAATCCTTGGAGAAGCATTGAAGATCTTCCCTCAACCTAATTTCGTGGGTTTGATCTTCACTAGAGCCTATCTCTAGTAGGTAATAGACTAATATCTTTATTTACTTGCTCATATGACCAATAAGAAGCCCTAGGCCACCAAGTGTTTGCGTTTATGCTTCTATAACATCTTTGATTTTTACTAGGTTGTTATGCCTCAAATCTATAATAGATGCAATTAGAAATCATGAAGGTTATGTTACTGTAGGTTATGTATATTTACTATAGAAGATTGGAAGCGTGGTAGAGTGAACCACAGTGTATCAGTTTTGTGTCTGTGATTAGTGTGTGCTACTAGTGTAAGCACTGTAATTAGTTTTGTGTCTGTTACCCAATAGGTGTTTATTTTATTGCTCAAGAGTGAGTCTCCTAGTTGGCACATTAGAATGGTGGTATGGGTGAACTATAGGAGAGATACCCTATTGGTATCAGTGCCATATCCTTGTGTAACATACCATGAGTGCAACGACTCTGCATATTCCAAATTAGCAAAGTGTAGGTCTCAGTTTTATATTACTTTATGCATGTTGCATATTTTTTCTCATTATATCTGGATATCATTCTTCCATTTTGTCTTAAGATAGAGATTCTTCATGTCATAATTTCTTATGGTATATCTTGGATCAATACAAGAATGCTAGCTCGCCATTTATTGACGTGCTTTATTATATGTTACATTAATGCTAGTGCATCATCGATTGATGTACCATATACCCTATTACATAACTGCTAGCACATCACTAGCTGGCGTGTCTCATTACATGTTACATGAATGATAGTGCATAATTGGGTGACGTACCTTATCCCCGTTTACATGAATGCTAGCTCGTCAACAGCTGACATGCTTTATTTCGATCACATGATTGCTAGCGTGTCATTGTCTGACATCGCCTTATTACTTGCCAGGTTTCTTACATGGTACTTGTTATTTCTCATTATATAGTTCATACCGTTCTTACATATTACTTGTATATTTCTTACATACCGGTCGTTCATATTAAGATTATATTCTTATTTCTATACATTTTCTTACTTTTATATTTCTTACATACAAGTCGTTCCTATTTAGATTATAGTCTCAAAGTCCTAATCCATGTTCATGTTCTTCATCATATTATTCTGTACATTTTGGGATATGATGCACTCTTGGACGTTTGGTTTATCTAGACTTGGATTAGGACTTTGAGATTATATTGGTTTATGCAATTCTCCTACTTGCAATTTTGGATTCTTTCTCTTTATATTATTTTGTGCTCACTTTCTATTAGATCTTGTGGTTGAGTATTATCATGGTTTTATAACATTGTTCTCCTTTGGAGTTAGATATCTATTTGAGATGGTTGATTACATAGTGATAGTCTAGACAACTTTCTACGCCAATACTGCGGTGTAGGCTGGGCATGCATCGGGCACCCGTACCCGATCATACGGACGTGGGTCATGACACATTTTTATGGTGGCCCATACAGGTTATTTTTGCTAATAGTGCGAAGTCGTGGTATTACTTAGGCTTAGTCGTACTACTATGAGCCTGACCTAGGATAGGATTGTGAATCATTGAATATTTTAGGAATTTTGATACTCAATCACAAATAGGATTTCCTGATAGATTCTTAGGTTGATCTTGATAATCCTAGCTCGCATTTGTTTTCTTTCTTCTTGAATATTTGTCCATTTTTTATTTCATTTGTATCGAGATGAGTTGAAGGATTATATCAAGTACATATTCTAGTAGTATATACTAGGCATGACAGTAAGGATTGTAACTGTCCGTATTCGTTATGGAGTTTAGTGTTTACCGCAACTATCTTAGCTGGTGAGGCAAAATTCTTGATCACATGCTTGTGGATATACCTATCTTAGTGATCATATTTTTTAGACGATGAGTAGGAGGACTTGTGTCCTACCTATTATGGAGCTCATGAGACCTAGGGGCAGACTCCTCATCAGTTTAGTTTAGATATCGAAAAGCAGTTTAGACTATTTATCCTAGCATGAACAAATTTGCCTCCGAAACATTTATATTTTGGGTTGTATATATTTTGGGATATGATGGACTCTTGGACATTTGGTTTATCTAGACTCGGATTAGGATTTTGAGACTATATTGGTTTATGTATTTCTCATACTTATGACTTTGGATTCTTTCTCTTTATATCATTTTGTGCCTCATCTTCCTATTAGATCTTATGGTTGAGTATTATCATAGTTTTATAACATTGTTCTCCTGAGTTGGATACCTGTTTGAGATAGTTGATAACATAGTGATAGTCTAGACAGGTTTCTACCTCGATGTTGCGGCGTAGGCTGGGCGTGCATCACGCACCCGTACCTGATCATGAGGGAGCGGGTCATGACATTTGTCTCCTCGACGAACCAACTTCCAACGCCTGTCTCCTCCATCAAGCGTGCCTCAATACCAGATCTGCCATCGACTTACCTCTATCTCGACTCTTCGGTCAGATCCGACCACCACAAGATCGAAGAGTCGAGATTTGAGCTCCGTAGTGCTGCAGACCTGCCACCACCAGATTTGGAGGTTGGCCACCAGTGCTTTGCCTCCCCGTAGCTGCCAAACCCTGCCACTACTCGCAGTCCGCCATCTCCTCAGCAAAGGTGAGCCCGAGTTTTCCTTTTACTTCTTCTTCAATTCCTTGTTATTCTGCTTCCCTTCTTTCGTGAAAAGAATTTTCTCTTTCCTCAGAGGGAGAGAGAGATTTTAGAGAGATTTTGGGCTTGGGATGGGTTTGGACCTGAGGGCTGGGCCAGGGCTTTTGAAAGAAAGAAAAATAAAAAGAGAAAAAAGAAAATAGGAAAGGGAGTATGTTGATTCTGTGTGCCAGAGCCCAACGGGGAAAAAAAGAAAAGAGAAGAAAATAAGATATATATATATATATATATATATATATATATATATATATATATATATATATATATATATATATATATATATATATATATATATATATATACATAACAAAGTTAAAAAAAAAAAATATATATATATATACATAACAAAGTTATTATGGTGTAATGGTTAGTACTTTAGAGTCCTTACTAAAGGTCCTAAGTTCAATCCTTGGTTGTAGCTATTTTTTTGCAAATGACCTCTAGCCTATTGGTTAAGAGAGATGCATACGGCCCGAGTGGTCATGAGATCGATTCCCGGTGGGAGCGTTCGCCACAATTACCTTCTTTCAAATATATATATATATATATATATATATATATATATATATATATATATATATATATATAAGATTTATAAAAAAATCATGTTCCACCCGAAGGGAGCTGTCCATGGGCGATTCCTGGAAGATGCTTTCCCTAGCCTCCGGCCGTCCCTCGCCGGCTGCTAGTGAGGCCCCCTCCTCTCCCGCTCCTCCGGATCCTGGTCGACCCCCATTGCCTCAACGTCTCGGACGTGCTCCTCCTCTCAGATGTCGCGGCTCTCTTCGCCCCACTCGCGTTGGCGGCCCACCCACCTCCCCACTCTTGGTCGACTGCGCTGGTCCGGCCAGGTCACTCCGACGAAACACTTCGTCCCCAGCCTAGGGCTACGGACCCCTCTCCTTACTGGCCTTGGTTAAGGTTGGCCACGTCGGCGACGGCGGCCACGAACGCGTCAGGGAGCTTCCCCCACTCGGCACCCGTGACCGACTGTAGACCATCCCCCCAGGTCAGACCGGCTCGAATCCCGAGGAACTTTCAGCTGCCCTCCGCTCCTCGAGCAGTGTCCCCGAACAGCTGTCTACCAGGCTGTTGGGGGCTCATTCCCCATGCGGTGACTAGCGCCTACAGATTTCTGGCGCCCTTCGGTGGTGTGTTTGCTTAGGCGCCTTCCACGTTGGAGCGGTTGGCGCCAGTAGACCGAGCGCCATCTTTGGGCACCTTTTTAGGCGCACCTTTCGGACTCGTGGCTTCAGAATCCATCGAGATCTATGGCTTCCTAGGCACGACTCCAGTCGCCACCTACCCTCCGGTAGGCACGACTACTGTGTCGACCTGACTCCATCTAGGAATCTGCGCAACGCGCGTGCCCCCCGTTCGCCGGCTACGGGCCATTTGGGTCAGGCGCCATCTGCGGACCCCATCTTGCATGACTTCTTCTGGCGCCATACCCCTGGAGGGAGCGACTGACGCCTCCGTGACACAGTAAGGGCGCTAGCAAGCATGGCTCCCTTCGCGGCACTCTGCCTCCACGGTGTTACCTGGCCCAGCACCATCCTCACAGGAAGGCGAGCCCGCTGTCATGGCACCATATCTCTACCCATCTCAGGCGCTTACATATTTTGGCACAGTGTCTTTAGGGACCCACACCTCCTCTTGTGCGTCCTAGGAGGGCCATCCCGGCTAGCCTCCGCGCCTCCTCGGGTCACCTTCGTCGAGGCTACTTTTTTCCCAGAGATCACCATCCTCGTGCTTCCCACCGCACGGACCTTTCGATCCCCACCCCAACGTGTCTTGATCGACTCCCGCCTCGGTGTCGTTCACAGACAAACTTAGCCATGCCCGAACCCCCTTCGCACCAGCCCCCGAGATCGAACTGCCTGAAAATATCACATCCTTTTCGTTGGATTCTAACAAAATCCACGTACCTTTCTCCCCGGACGAAATCATCTCTCTGTCGGAGAACTTTAATCGCACCTTTGTCCTAAAATTTTCATCCAGATGACCGAAATTGCCGCAGGTCCAGGCCGAGATTGACAGTTGGGGCATTTCAACAGAATTTAAGGTGGCCCCCTTAGACTCCAAACACATTTACATCCATCTCTCTTCGGAATCAGACTTTATGTCAGTCCGAATTAGAGGAACAGGCAGGATCGACAATATCCCATACAGGATCGCTAAATGGTCTTCCGACTTCAACGCGGCAGTAGATTCTGTCGTAGTCTTCGCCTAGGTAACCCTCCCAAACCTCAACCTGATCTGCTTCACCCCAGCAGCATTAAAATGGATTGCCAAATCATTCGGGACATACGTGGCCATGGCAGAGGAAACCCGTACCCTTTCTAAAGGTAACTACGCTAAAATTTGCATGGAGTTTGACCTCTCCAAAGATCTCTCCATCCAAATCCAGACATTTCTTAGCAGTAAGATGCTCATCCAGCCCATTATCCTCGACAACAATACCAGCTTCTTTAAATACTGCCACAGGAGACGGCACTTCACCGATCATTGTGAAAGCTCAACCTGAGCTAAAGAAGAGATCCACCCAGCAGGCAGCACCCAGACAGCCAAAGGATTTATATCAACCCCCTTTCTTACCCCCCAATCCCCCCAGTACCGAACCATCCGTCCTCATCCCTATATTCATCCCCATGTAGCTGAAGCCTCGATAACTCCACCAGCGCCCCACGCTGGAGTGGGAGCCAACTCCCCGGTAAAAGATAACCCCTGCTCCCTACAATATCCTCAAGAAGAGCTCCAACGCTCACATCAAATCCCCTTCGCTGATCCATGCCAATAAATTTGATGTCCTCGCTTAGGACATTACCGAAGATCACACGAATCATATAACCTCAGAGACCAATCAGGAACCTGACGACAACGCTGTCAGACTTGTCCCAGACATTGTCGAAGAAAAACAATCGAAGCTGACGTCTTCGGCGGTTCACCAGGTCGAACCCCAAAGACAACCCACATCGAGGACGGCCTCATAGAGATTAGGGAATCTCCGAACTTTCTGCGAGTTTACTTCAAGCGGATTACGGGGGCCCACTCACCGGTGGAGGCTATCAAGGAATATACTACCATTAGAGCCATGATGGATCGACCGAATCTCAGACATTCAATTCTTCCTCGTATGATGGAGGTAGAACAAGCTATCGATGCGGCTCAAGGCATCCGGTGCACGCCTACCCGAAGGCATACCTCGTAGCCATTCATAAGAGGGCTTTGGAACCAGCATAGTCTGGGATCCGTGGTGTTGGTCTGGTTCCCCCGACCCTCCCACCATCTATGCTCCGGTCGTGAGGCTTTCCCAACCATTCTTTGCCCCCTTTCTTCTTTCTTTTTTTTGAGCCGGTTGGCCGATACTTTTGTTGCGTCGGTTTCCCCGGCGCCAGCTGCTTCTTCGTCGTCTCAGCGTCCTCCCGTCGCGGAGGTTTTATACATGCTCGGGCTTTCTCCCGACGCATAATTTTGCTTTTTCAATAAATTTCTTGTTATATATATATATATATAAGAGTTTATGGGACTTAAGTTAGTAGCTTTTGGTTAATAATAAAGGAATAAATCATTTGGGTTTTATAAGTTGTAAATTGTCTTGGACCATGGAGATGAGATGAGAGTTGGTGAAGGTTGATTATTGGGACATTGGAACAAAGTCTTGGGTAAAAATAGGTTTTGGAAGATTTGATATAAATAACCAATTTAGGGCCAAGAATCTTTAAGGATTTTAGGGATTTGCTAGAATAGGAAATTCCTAAAGTTGTATGGAAATCTAACACATGAAACATGCATTTATAGGTTGGACTAAAGGAGCAACTTTGGCAACTTGGACTTGAGGCAAGTACTCCTTACAAGATGTTTCTCCATACATTATAAATGTTATCTTTTATTTCTTAAATTTGTCATAATTCATATTGCAACACTATCTCTGACACATATCATGACTCGTGACTTTGCATCACATGACTTTATTTCAAGTTTTAGATATTGCTTAAATTATGATTCTGAATCATTATATATGAATCTTGATTGTACATCACATGATTTCAAGTTCTGAATCTTGCTTGAATTATGTTTTTGCATCACATGATTTCAAGTTCCTCATCTTGCTTGAATCTTGATTTAGAATCGAAGGAAAAGGGAAATACCGAGTAGATATGTGGTCAACCCATTGTGTTCGAAAGCATAGCTTGACGTACACTGCACATATGTCCAAGTCTAACCAATCCGATTCTAAACCTTAGCCGGCCATATATCGAAACTATATTTCAAATCACGTAGTTGCTAATCAAGTGTCCTTGGTCATACTTTATTTCGTGGCAAGCCATGTTATCATAGTTTTATGGTTCTCATAGTTTTTCGTATTACAAGCCTCATGATCAAGATAACATCCAGTACCTCATTATCTGATTTTTATTATTTTGTATTCATTTTCATGCTTTATTTTGTATAGTGTAACATATTGTTTGGATGTACTTTGCTCTCGTCCTAACAGGACCGTTGACATTTCAGATGGCATGGAAATAGCTCATGGATCGGAGACGTTACTTGGAGGATTTAGACGAAATTATTATATATCAGATGATTATGGATACGTTTGATATACCAGATGTACAGTGATGATGCTTACTGAATTTGTCTCCGGGAAGGACAAGTACTATGTATTAAAAGATTATAGTGGATTGGTGATCGCGTGAGTGTGTGTTGTGGGTTACTTTACTAGTTATGTTATTGAGCATAGATTGATATCATGATCATTTGATGACTTTCAAGGTTTAGAGAACTAACTGCCACTGATACTATGTCGTAGGCTGGAAGTATCAATGCACTCGTACCCGATCACGCAGTCGCGGGTCATGAGAAGATCAATACTTTAGAATATTATAAACAAAATGAACTGAATTTTTCATATATCTAATTAGATAAATATCTAAAATATTTAAACATATAAATGTGTCCAAATCTAAATATGTATATATATATATGTCACGACCCATACCCATAATTTGGGCATGAATCGTGCACACGCGCAGCCTACGCCGCAGTGTCGGCGGTAGAACACTGTACTCAATGTATGATGAACAATCACACAGTATAAATATACTCTACTTGGGAGGCAACAACACAAACCACAAACTCAGCTCTGGATGAATATAATAGAGGAAAGATATATATATAAGGCTCAGAACATGAAATAGATGAAATCTAAAAGATAAACAAATCCAAAAACTATACGCCTTAAATGTCAAATTCAATATCCACTAATCCGGGAGACAAATCCGGCCTCAAGCTAACTAAAACTATCTAAGCATTTGCAGCAGGGTCAGATGCTGCAAACTCCTCCTGAAAGGCAAGGTCAGCCTCAACTATATCTTCCATGTACAGACCATACTTGTTAGGGCACCCGTCATCATCACAATCACCTAAAATGTTTACCCAATCAGGATGGAACGAGTCTAATTCATTGAGTGCAGTTCCAAATATATGATAACTACTATAAAATAGAGGTTAGCCATAAAATACATGATGAGAGAATATACTATAACATGGTAATACAGAGAACAAGAGGCGGGAAAATATATGGAAACATATAAAGGGTGAAACGAGGAACATAGCTATCTAAGTGTGTTGAAGTACTCTTTTCGATGTGTGGTCGGCTGGGACACTACACTGCACGGTCTACACTCTCTGAATAGCAATAAAATAAACATTGTCTAAGTACCAAGATGAAATAAACACTGTATGCTGGTCAGTCACATATCTACTTGGTACTTTCCCATCCCGACACTACGGGTAAAAACAGGACAAGGTATGAAAGAGAATGCATGATGTGGTATCCGTGTGACGAGCGTAGTCGAGAATCAAATATTAAATAACTAACAATGATCTATAGTAATTAAAAAATATAGGAAACAAATAATAAATGTACTCGCCTGGTGTCCTGAGCTGTTGGTACGGATCCGGTGCCAAATTTGAGCCCAAATGACCTATTTGATAATTTATAAAGATTAATACATGATATTTGTAGGAATAAAGCCAATCATTATTATCTTATGTTTTCTTGTTTAATGAGTGGCCTAGGTTGTCTATTTACTTAGGCTTGTAATCTCTAACTCTAGTGTCTATTAAGGTTGAGCCTTTACTAATTTGTCATGATGTAGTACTAATAGCTTGATGTTAAAACCCTTTGTATTGTATATTCATATTCATTACTATCTATACCTCCTATCTCTACTGACCCATATTCTAGGTGGCTCATTACTTAACATCATGTGGACACCACTCTGAACAACCTGGTACTCTAGGCTTCCCTCCAATCCTACTAGTTATGTATAACTGGCCCCCTTCTCTTATGTACCTCTACCCGATCCCAATATCTATCTACTGTTTTTAGGATAATACACAGGCATGGGTACTATACTCACACCACTGCTACCCCTTGAAATTCTTTGCAAGACATCCCTGTTTACTATCCATTTGCCCTGTATAATAACGGTCCCTACCCTTTGTTTATTCCTACTGTCATAGGTTTCCCACATCACCTAGACTGCTACTATGCAGTTCCCACACAGGTTTTTGTACAAGGATTCATGTATACTATTGTACCTTCAACTGAAACCACATACCCTATTTCAATCCACATTATGGAATCTTGGCACATACCCATTACTTATTGTTCTGATACTCACCCCTCTTGGACAAGGTCAGATATTCATTATACCATCCACCCTATCCATGTGCCTTGGATAGCACTTTCTATATTTGTAGGCTTGTTTTCAACTTGGTTGCTTGCAATAGTATGTTGCTACTGCAATTACTGCCCCCTACCAATCTATAACCTATCTATCATTTAGGTGTGGCTACTGGTACTCTCCATGTGTCTTCCTATATGCTTTTCTAGTGTATACATGTTGCTACATGTCCTATTACTTTTTGGAATACATTAGGTACCATATGTTAGGCCATGTCTGCTATTGTACCTGCATATTACATCATGTAATGCCTCTATAACTCTGAACACCATGTGCCTAAGCAATTGACTCACAACATTTTCTAGTTGTTAAATATCTATATCCCCTATTTGAACACTCCTACTAGTTCTACGACATACCCCTTCCAAGCATGTGAATATGGTCATATTATGCAGGTCACATACCTTGTCTTTGTTCCAAAACTGATACCCAAAGGTATCATTCTTGTTGGTGTATCTCCCTACTATAGAATATGTTGGCCCATTGGTCATGGTCAAACATGATTTTAATAATTGATCTAACACTATTGCGATATAAGGGCTACTTGGATAATTGCTA
The DNA here is from genome assembly GCA_029216955.1 of Iris pallida. NCBI lineage: Eukaryota > Viridiplantae > Streptophyta > Magnoliopsida > Asparagales > Iridaceae > Iris > Iris pallida. The sequence goes on from JANAVB010035019.1 coordinate 240,606, forward strand.
AAGATCTGTTACTGCTACCGTTCAAGACTGAAGCCGTTTTGCCACATAAGTCTGTATTTCAATATTCAATGTAATTTTTTTATTTTATTGAGTCTAAGAATACGATGTACACTGAGTCGTACTGGCAAGTAGGCTATCCCAAAATATTTTCAAAATATCCTTTGTTTTGAAAATAGCCCATTTTACAAAAAGCTCATAAACTGATTAAACTTTTCAAAAAGCCCAAAATTCGATTTACAAAAATCTAAAAAATCAAACTCTGGACCCTAGAAGAATTCGTCCCAAGTTCGGCCCGAATTCTGCTCGAGTTCGGTTAGTCCCCGTTCGATATTGAACTTGGTCATCCCGTAGTTACGGATGCAACGACTATTTGCCGAGATTCTCTTAAAGAATTATGCCCGAATTCTGCCTTTGAAAAACTATAAATAGAGAAGAATTTCCCTCATTTCAACAAACCTCTCCCTTCTCTTCTCTCTAAGCTTAATACGTTATTCCAAAGTGTTCTATGTTCTTTCATTTTCAAATCCCAAGCCAGTTGCAATCCTCTAGTCGATTTGCTAGTGCGGTACAGTCTAGAAGTTTCAGTTGTAATCCGAGGCTTGATTGAAGAAAGACATTTCACAATTGAAGTTGGTCGAGTACTTTTGATCAAAGCTCGCGTTGTAGAAGTTGCAAGGACTTCGGATGAAAACTTGCGGCATTTTTTATAGTGGATTTCAACTAAAAGCTAGAGTTCTTTCGACTGTAATAGTCCTCACAAAAGGGAAACCAGTATACATCCTTGTGTTTGCATTTGCTCTCTGCTCTATGCTTTTTCATTTACATACTTGTGATATATATTCTGTGATCTTGTTGCTAACAATTTTTTATTAGCTAAATTTCTGTTGCCTACTCTATTCATCTCCCCTCTAGAGTATAGTGCTTTACATTTTGTTCCTACAATTGGTATCAGAGTGGGTTATGCAGGTAAAGTGAGGTAACACTGTTATTAAATTCTTATTTATACTGCTATTACATAGATCACTCTATCACACATGGCAACTATGAAATTCACAAGTGAAGGCCAGGCCACAAACAAACCTCCACCGTTTGATGGTACAAATTTCACATACTGGAAAACATGCATGAGTTTCTTTTTGAAACCTCTAGATTTTGACTTATGGTCTATTGTGATTGATGGCTATAAAAATCCTGCACGCATTCTTATTGATGGAGATTTGGTTGAGAAACCCCATGACAAGTATACTGAAGCTGAAAAGAAACATGCAAGTCTTAACGTACGTGCTATTAACGCTTTGTTTTGTTCTTTATACATGATTGAATTTAAAAAGGTGTCTACATGTACAATACAAATTAAGTGTGGAAACTTCTCAAAGTTACTCACGAAGGCACGACACAAGTCAATGAATCAAAGATCAATAGACTTACTTAGGAGTATGGGGCACTCAAGATGAAACCAAACGAATCTGCACCCAGATGTTTACAAGATTTTTGGATATTGTAAATCCTCTGTCTTTATTAGGCAAGGAATACAATAACCATGAGAAGATTCGCAAACTTCTATAAGCTCTCACGAAGAATTGGATTCCAAAGGCAACATCAATTATTGAAGGAAACGACTTCACTACTATGTCTTTTGAAACACTCATGGGTAAGCTACTCACTCACGAGCTGGAACTTCAAGACTTTGAAAAAGTTGCACCAAAGGAGAAGTCGATCGCCCTCAAAGCTCAACGCAGAAGATCTGTCGAAGATAATTCCTACGACAGTGACTCTGACTCTGAAGATCAAGCTCTCATAGTAAGAAAGTTCAAGAAGTTCATGAGATTCAATAGAAGAACAAAAGATCACAACAGCAACAACAACAACAACGAAGAAGATCCAATCTACTACGGTTGCAAGAAGAAAGGACACATCAAGAAGGACTGTCCAACAACACCATCATCAACCAGTAAAAGCTATAAGTATGATAAGGGTTACCTGAAGAAATCAACATCCAAAAGGTATGCCAACACAAGCATATGGCATGAAAGCGAAGCTAGCAATTCAGAAGATGAACAATCAGATGACGCTGCAAATGTATGCTTAATAACATTCGATCAGGTAAACACTAACCCCCTAATTGATACATATGATGATTTTACCTTTGAACAGTTAGGTGAAGCCTTTAGTGACCTCTTAGGTGATTATAGAAAACTGCGTAGCAAATACCAAAACTCTAAGAAGGTACTTAAAGAGTACAAAGGTGAAATATGAAGACTTACCGGCCTACTAGTTGAGGTTAGAAGTAATGATAATTCTAGTAAGGTAGGTGATCTCTCTTCTGTTAAGTTGCAGTTATACGAGACCACAAGGCTATCCAAAGAGAAAGACAAGACCATTACCAAATTAGAGAAAGACTTACTCAAAGAGAAGAAGATTCTTCAGGTAGTACTAGTCAAAAATGATGCACTCACTACTGACTACAATACACTGTACGACGCTTCCAAAAAGTTAAAAATTAGGTTAGAAAAACAGCCTGAGGTTGCTGCTTCCTACCCTAACACTTGCCACTTACCGAAACACCGAAATACTGTCAAACCCAATACTGTCAAACCAAACCCAACCAAACCTTTGCCCAAGAAGACTAATAGGAATGCATTTTATTATCATTATCCAACCAGAAAACCAAGACCTACCAATCATGCACAACACACTGCATCTAATACTCAATCATGTATACCAAAGACTAACATTTTAGGACCCTGCAAGAAATGGGTACCAAAAGTTTCACATGCAAATTCTTTTGTTGGTGGAACACCCAACGCATGCTAGAAGCAAGTGGATCCTCGACAGCGATTGCTCACGGCACATGACCGATGACGCTTCACAATATTATCGAAGAAGAAAGAAGGATACGTAATAATCTTAGAGGGTATATAGTAGGTATCGGCAATATTGGTAAGGCTACCTATCCCGTGATTAAAGATGTCTGTCTAGTAACCGAGTTAAAACATAACCTACTCAGCATAAGCCATTTAGCTGACCATGGTTATGGTATTAACTTTGTCAAAGACAAATGTTCTATAGTTGATAGTTCAACTGGTAGTACTACCTTTAAAGGTATTAGGGAAGACAATATATATGTTTTCTATCTATTGGAAGAGGCTAACAAAGTAGGTAGATGCTTAATCGCCAAGAATATTGAGAGTCGACTATGGGACATGAGACTCGATCATGCAAACATGGACACAATTTCAAGACTATCCACAATGAAGTTGGTACGAGGCTTATCGGACATCACCTTCAAGAAGGATACGGTATATAGTGAATGTGAAAAGAACAAAGCTACCCGATCCACTTTTAAGTCCAAGAATGTTGTTAGTACCACTAGACCTCTACAATTAATGCATATAGATTTATTGGGCCTAGTAGAATTGCTAGCCTAGGTGGTAAGTTATATGCTTTTGTAATAGTAGATGATTTCTCTAGATACACGTGGGTATATTTTCTTGCACGCAAAAATGATGCATTATCTGAATTCTTCTCTTTTGCAAGAAAGTTTAGAATGAAAAAGGATTCATGATCACTAGTATTCAAAACGATCTTGGCAGTAATTTGAAAATGCAGAGTTTGAGCAATTTTGTGACACACACGATTATCTGCATAAGTTCTCCTGCCCTAGGACTCCGCAACAAAATGGAGTTGTGGAACGTAAGAACAGGACTCTATCTGAAATGGCTAGAGTTATGTTAAACCAGTTAGTCTACCTTAATACTTTTGGGCTGAAGCTGTCAATATAGCTTGAAATAGGGTTCTAATTCGACCTAAATCGAAGAAGACTCCCTATGAGTTACGGTTTGATAGGACACTATATGTTTCTTATTTTAAAATCTTCGGTTGCAAAAGCTTTATTCTTAATACTAAAGATAATTTAGAAAAATTTGATGAAAATATCGATGAAGGTATATTTTTAGGTTATGCGGCCAAAAGCAAAGGGTACAGAGTCTTCAACAAAAGGACCATGATCATCGAAGAGTCAATAAATGTTACTTTCGACGAATTGAATCAACAGACAATCGATGATGATGATGAAGACGTCAGTACACCAAGTACAACACCTGCAAAACCTTCAAGTACAACACCTACAGATCCTCCAAGCAGAGCACGTATAGAACCAGAAGCTAGAGCCAGCTACCTTGAGAGTTTGCCAAAAAGAATGAAGTTTATGGCTGACCATCTCAAGGACTTGGTAGTAGGTGGGATTACCAGGGGTGTAATTACTCGTTCCTCAAGTAGAGATATAGTTTCCTGTGTTGCATTTATTTTACAGCTAGAACCCAAAACTATTGAAGAAGCATGTAGCGATAATTTTTGGTTAGATGCTATGCAAGTGGAATTAAACTAATTTGAACGGAATCAAGTTTGGGAACTTGTTCCTAAGCCCACTGATCATTCGGTCATTAGCACCCGCTGGGTATTCTGAAATAAACTTAATGAGAATGGTTTAATTACTCGTAACAAGGCCCGACTCGTAGCTCAAAGATAAAACCAAGAGGAAGGTATCGACTACGATGAGACCTATGCCCCATTTGCGATATTAGAATCTATTTGTATGTTATGTGCATTTGCATTTTTTTGTAATTTTAAACTTTTTCAAATGGACGTTTAAAGTACTTTTCTTAACGGTTTTATAAAAGAAGAAGTTTATGTAGCTCAACCTCCAAGTTTTACTGATTTCAAAAACCCTGATCATGTTTTCAAGTTCAAGAAAGCCTTATATGATTTGAAAAAAATCCTCTCGTGCTTCGTATGATCGTTTACGCTCTTTTCTACTTGATAACAGTTTTACAAAAGGTAAGGTTGATAGTATACTGTTTATAAAATCCTTTAATAGAAATATTCTTTTAATTCAGATTTACGTTAACGATATTATCTTTGTATCTACTGATGAATCTTTTTGTCAAGAATTTTCAAAGTGTATGCAGAAAGAGTTTAAGATGAGCATGATGGAAGAACTCAAATTGTTCTTTGGACTGCAAATCAAATAAACCAACAATGGGACGTTCATTAATCAAGCCAAGTACACAAAAGACTTACTAAATAAGTTTGACCTGAAAATCGTCAAAACCCTTAGCACTCCGATGGCAACTTCAACCAAGCTTGATATTGATGAACAAGTCAACCGTCGACATACGTAAGTATCGAGGTATGATTGGTAGTTTACTTTATTTGACTGCTAGTCACCCTAATATATTGTTTAGTGTTTGCTTGTGTGCATGTTTTCAAGCTTATCCTAAGGAATCATACTTGTGCACGGTTAAGCGTATCTTTCGATACCTTAAAGTCACTTCTTCTGTCGGCTTATGGTATCCCAAAACCACGTCCTTTGACCTACCAGTTACTCGGATGCTGATTTTATGGGATGCGAAGTAGATAGAAAAAGTACTAGCGGTACGTGCCATTTCCTAGGTAAGGCTCTAGTCTCTTGGTTTGGCAAGAAGCAAAATTCTGTCGTATTATCAACTACTGAGGCTGAGTATATCGCCGCAGGACGTTGTTGTGCACAAACTTTGTAGATGAAGCAAACCTTAGAAGACTTTGGTTTACAGTACTCACACATACCCATTTTCTGTGACAATACTAGCACTATTAATTTGACTAAGAATCATGTATGTCACTCTCGCACTATGCATATTGAGATTCGACATCATTTTCTTAGAGATCATCAAACAAATGGAGATATAAACCTTGTATATGTAGATAGGGAGAACCAATTAGCTGACATTTTTATAAAACCATTAGCGCAAGATCATTTCAATTATTTACATCAAGAGTTAGGAATTTTAGATGTCAATAATATAAATTATTTTGTTTTATTGATTACTTTTCAATATGCAAAACTGTTTTCGATACAAGCCTACAAAGGGTCTGTCTGTCACCATGGCTACGACTAAAGCGAAACGGTATTTAAGCGTTCCCCGGTGAACCTCCGCTAGCTGGGACAGTACCACTACAGCTAATCTGAGACAGTATATCAAAATTTAATTCATAAAATAATATTAATTATATTAATTGAAATTTAAAATAACTAAACTTGGAATTAAATAATTGAAAAAGATTGATGAATATAAAGTGGCATTATATTTAATTCTGCTAAAAAATATCTCAACAGAACCCTAGGCGAACTCTGACCGAATTTGGCCCGAGTTCTGTTGGTCTCAGGTGATTTAAGTCAAAATCTGAAGTACCCCTTCCTATTCATCTTCTCCATATCCTCAAAACACAGCAGCAGCCGCGCACGAAGTCTCCAAACCCTAATTTTTCTTTATCCCATTGCTCTCAATTCTTTTGAAGATTTTAATCCAAATTTTGGATTCGTGCGGAGTATCTCATTCTCTTCCACATACTCAAATCTCAGAAGGTATAACCTCCTCCTTCTCTCTTTTTCAATTTTACAAATTTCTATACTTTTTATAGAAATAATGCCTATGAACTGATCCCCTTCAAGAGGAAGAAGACGACAGCTAGTGAAGAGACTTCGTCTTCGGATCCAATCCATGAATCACTCTTTTCATCCGTCCAATCGGACGATGGGGCATTCAATGGGTTTTTCTTTCAAACCCATGATCAATCACTTTTATGGTATGCGAATTTCTCTATTCGCAACATATGCGCCAGCGTACCGATTAAATGTACTATCTTTCTGTCCCATCGGACTTACTTCGAAACATTAGGATTGCATAACCTTGTTACTCATTCATATCCGATTGCAACTAATGTTATTCGTTTATTTTATTGCAATTTTACTCTTGACACTTTTACTGTTAAAAGTCATCTCACCGGAACCGATATTCAATTTAATGATGTCGACTTAGCAAAAATTCTTGATATTCCAAATGAAGGTGCTCCGCTAGACGATATCACGAAATTTGAATTTCTCGTAGGCACGACCTTAAACAGCTTCAAGAATGAACATTATTCTCCTGATCGTGTTCGTTCTGGTAATTTTAAAGCTGCTAATTTGAACTTATTTTTTCTATGAATTGTATCGCATTGTCTACTCCACTATCATGCCCAATTCTACTTCAAATGACCATGTGACTACCCTTGAAATGTCTGCTCTTTACCATATTTGTAAGGGGATTCTGTTTTCTGTCCCTAAGACTATCATTCAGATGATGGGTCGTTGTCGCGAAAGGAACATAAATCTTGCTTACGCGATGATCCTCACAATCATCTTTCAGCATTTTGAGATTGATCTATCCACTTGTGCTCGTGACTCTGATCCCAAGTATCTTCAGCTATCATGTTGTAGTGCAGCTGTTCCTCCTGCTCCTCATACTGATCTATCTCCACCTGCACAGGACTACCCTATGTCTTATGAGGGTATTCACCAGCATCTTTCTGATTTACAAGCATTTATTACTGACACATCGAAGGAACGCGAGTTCCGAGATGCTAGTCGGTTTTAGGCTCTCGTAAATTCCTTTGCAGATCTACGATTTGCTGAGACTGGTCATTCTGCCAGTTCTCTTCCCCGAGATCTAGCTATATCTGTCTACCGCTATGAGGATGAGGCGGTTCGTCACTTCTTTAAGCCCGGTAACACTTATGATTGGTACCGTATTTCTGGTGCTATTCCACACCCTTTTCATGGAGCTGGCACTTCTGGAGCTGGTCCATCTGGACATGGTGGCGCTGCTGGCGCTGATGATGATGATTCATAGGATTTCTGATCTGGATGTTATGTACTTTGTCTAGGTGTTATCTAATTAGACTTTATTTTGTCTGTGTATGCTTGGAAATGCTCCGATATTCTAAGATAGTACTTTATCTTTCCTTATTTTAGCACGAGACTTTTATTGCTGAGTTGATGTATTTGGAACATCTAGTTATTATAATCTTATTAGTATACATTTCAGTGTATCGTACTCTCTCTATTATTCTCTATATGCATTTTCCTATTCTATGCGTAGCATTACCTATCTTAGTTTATGCTTCTTACATAGAATTGCCTGTGAAATATATGTTATCTGTCTATTTTTTTGTATTTCTAAAACGTTTGTTTCTTATGCATGAATTGCAGGGGAGCTTCTCTTTGCAATTATTTTGCTAAGTGACAACGTGGGAGAAATAGGATCTAACAACTATTACAGAATACATAATTTTTTTTGGATATAGTACATACAATCTAAACAAGTACATTATAATTTTGATTCTTTTCAAAGTAAAAGATTGAGATGTTATATCGGTCAAGGTTTGTCAATTATCAAAATGGAAGAAATTGTTAGCCTATTGGTCCTGGTCAAACCTGATTTTAATAATTGATCTAACCCTATCACGATATAAGGGCTACTAGGACAATTGCTAAAGATCTACTACTGCTACCATTCAAGAGTGAAGTCATTTTGCCATATAAGTCTGTATTTTAATATTTAATATAATTTTCTTATTTTATTGATTCTTGGAATACGATGTACACCAAATCGTACTGGCAAATAGGCTATCCCAAAATGTTTTCAAAATATCCTTTGTTTTGAAAATAACCCATTTTATAAAAAGCTACTAAACTGTTTAAACTTTTCAAAAAGCCCAAAATCTGATTTGCCATGAATTCTTCCTTTGGAAAAACTATAAATAGAGTAGAATTTCCTTCATTTCAACACACCTTTCTCTTTCCTTCTGTCTAAGCTTAATACGTTCTTCCAAAGTGTTCTAAGCTCTTTCATTTTCAAATCCCAATCCAGTTACAATCCTTTAGTCGATTTGCTAGTGCGGTACGGTCTATAGTTTCAGAGTGATTGTAAACAAAGGCTTGATTGAAGAAAAACACTTCACAATTGAAGTTGGTCGAGTACTTTGGATCAAAGCTCGTGTTGTAGAAGTTGCAAGAACTTCAGATGAAAACTTGCGGCATTTTTCCTTAGTGGATTTCAACTGGAAGCTAGAGTTCTACTGACTGGAATAGTCCTCACAAGAGGAAAATCAGTATACATCCTTGTGTTTGTATTTGCTCTCTGCTCTCTGCTTTTTTATTTACATACTTGTGATATATATATTCTATGATCTTGTTGCTAACAATTTTTTATTAGCTAAATTTTTGCTGCCTACTCTATTCACCCCCCTCTAGAGTATAGTGCTTTATATTTCGTTCCTATAGCATACTCCCTACATGTCCTTTTTTTGTGTCGTAGCCATGAACTGCTATAAAGTCGACCTGCTACTGTACTCTAGAAATACTGTACGACGCCTATGTGTGCCTAGGTTTGTGTATCCCTTTAGATGATTATTTGTAAATCTATTTCTCTATGGTACTAGTCCTATATTCCCATTCAAGATGCATACGTTAAGTCCCTGTTCTTGCACACGCACACGGTTGTGAACATCACAGGTTCACCATCTATCCCTCTACATGAGTCCCCCCTTTTTAGTAGAGCCTTCCTACGCATAAATTCAAGCACCTATTGTGTACTAGTAAGAACTGCAAGTTAAAGATAGATTTGTGTACCTATTGAGTCATTTTGTCGTGTTCGATTAACTTCTTGATTCTTCCTTGCGAACAGAACTCCTAGGGTTTCGTGATATAAAGGTAGGGAACGGCTGCTTCTCTCTCTCTCTCTCTATATATATATATATATATACAGTGTAGATGATAAGAGAAAATTGATTTCAACTCTTTATAGGGTTTATCAAAGGATTTGGAAGATCAATTTTTGGATTCGAGTTCACATTCAAATGCAGGCGTTAAAAAGGGTCGGCTATGAGCAGTTGAAATTTGAATTTCAAGTTTCCACTAAAGCCCTTAGCAAATTGGATATTACCAACTCCACCTTCTCATTGATATTTAATTAAAAGTAAATAATGAATGAACATAAGCTTTTAATAATTATACCAAAATGGAAAGAATTGGTCTAGGGGTTTACAAATCTACCCCCCTTAGAAAAATTTTGTCCTCAAAAATTAAAGAAGGACACCAAATAGAAATATACCTCATGGCTCAAAAAGATAGGGGTAACCCTCGCGCATCTCATCCTCTCTCTCCCATGTGGATTCGTCCGGAGAGTGATGTTTCTACGCAATACGAACCAAGGGAATCATCTGATTCCGCAACACCTGCTCTCTATGATCCAAGATCTCCACAGGCTGCTCCTGGTAGCTAAGACTCGGTCCCACCTCGATCTCCGAGTGATTCAATACATGGTTGGGGTCCTCCACGTATCATCTCAGCTGAACACATATAACACGTTGTGCACTCCTTCCAGTGTAGGCGGTAAAGACAATCGGTACGCTACTGCACCGATCCTCTCAAGGATACTGAATGGCCCAATGAACATCGAACTGAGTTTACCGCCTCCACCGAAACGATCGTACCACGCGTCAGAGATATCTTTAAGAACACCAAGTCGCCAACCTAAAATCGTACAGGATATTAATAGAAAACATATTAGTGTACACATATCTAAAATAAGGAAATTTTATACCTCAAACTCTAACAGTCTCCAGTGGCTGTTGATCCAGTGCTTTTGTCTGTCCTGAGCCATACGAAGTCGCTCTCTAATCTGCTTTACTTTTTTTGCAGCATCTACTACCATCTCCGGTCCCAAAAGTGCTCTTTCGCCCACGTCATCCTACGATAGTGGGGTACGACATCTCCGCCCATACAAGGCCTTGAAGGTAGCTATTGTTGTAGGAGAACTCCATTAGGTTACGGTGGTCTTCCCACGAGCCACCGAAATCTAGCTCACATGTTCGCAGCATATCCTCAAGTGTCTGAATGGTCATCTCCGACTGTCCGTCCGTCTGAAGATGATAGGCTGTGCTAAACTTGAGCTGAGTGCCCAAGCTAGTCTGTAGACTCCTCCAAAAGTGGGATATGAATCTGCTGTTACAATCGGAGACGATACTCACTGGAACCTCATAAAATCTGACTATTTGCTTCACATATAGTTCCGCCAACTTCTCCCTAGAAAACTACACTTTGAATGGTATAAAGGGGAGTGATTTGGTCAACCTATCAACGACGACCAAAATCGCATCCTTCCCTCCTGGCGAGCGTGGAAGACTGGAAAAAAATTCATGGCGATATGTTCCCACTTCTACTCGGGGATTGGTAATGGCTGAAGTAATTCCCCTGTTCTCTATCTTTCGACTTTGACCTGCTGACACATAAGGCATCTATCAACGAAGCGTGTCACCTCTCGCTTCATACCATACCACCACACGTGGGTTCTCAGATCCTTATATATCTTGTTGGCTCCTGGATGTAAAGAATACTAAGAACAGAGGGTCTCTTGCATGACCTCCTCTCGAAGCTCTCCACTAGGTACACATAATCCCGTCCCATGCCTCAACGAACCATCATCTACAATGGTGAAGGCTTCTAACAAACCGGCCCATGCCTGAGCTACGATACTCCTTAGCTGCTCGTCCTTGCGCTATGCTTCTAAAATCCTATCCATCAGTCCAGACTGAATCTGCATAGCCATCATTTACATCTCTATTCCTGGAATCACAATCTCAATGTCCTGACTCTCCAAATTCGCTAATAAATGACGGTCCCGAGTCAACCACCTATCTAATGGATACCTGCTCAAGGCGTCCGCAACATTGTTGGCTTTTTCCGGATGATACTGTAGAGCAATATTAAAGTCACTCATTAGTTCTAGCCATCTGCGCTGTCTCATGTTCAACTCCTTTTATGTGAAGATGTACTTCAAGCTTTTGTGGTTAGTAAAAATTTTCACCCACTCTCCGTACAAGTAATGTCTCCACAACTTCAAGGCGAAGATCACGGCTACCAACTCTAGGTCGTGAGTGGGATAGTTCTTATCATGCGGCCGCAACTGTCAGGACACATAGGCTATCACTCTTTTGTTCTGCTCTAGAACACATCCCAGCCCTTTTCATGAAGCATCACTGTAAATGGCGAAACCACCTGATCCCGTTGGCAACATCAATATGGGAGCCGTCGTCAACTTCTACTTCAACTCATCGAACGCAGTCTGGCAGTCCTCTGTCCATACAAACTCTACGTCCTTCTGAGTGAGCCTAGTCATCAACTCTGCGATCTGAGCGAAATCTTACACGAACTTTCTATAGTACCCTGCCAATCCTAAGACGTTTCAGATCTCTGCCACAGTAGTCGGAGTAGTCCAAGATTCCACAACAGCAATCTTTTTCGAATCCACGGATATGCCATCTCCTATCACCACGTGTCCAAGGAACTCCACCTTGTCCAAGAAAAACTCGTATTTTAAGAGTTTTTCGTAGAGCTGCTCTTCCTGAGGGTCTCCAACATAATCCTCATGTTCTCTTCGTGCTCCTGCAGTGTTTTCAAATAGATGAGTATGTTATCGGTTAACACCACTACGAACTTGTTAAGGTAAGGATGGAATACCTTATTCATCAAGTTCATGAAGACTGTCAGGCATTAGCTAACCCGAACGGCATAACCATGAAGTACTGGCCGTACTTAGTCCAAAAGGTTGTCTTCGGAATATACTCCTTCTTCACTTTCAACTGATGGTAGCCCGACCTCAAGTCAATCTTCGAGAATACTCGTGTACCGCTCAACTGATAGAAAGATCATCAATCCTCGGCAATGGATACTTATTCTTGATTGTGAGATTGTTCAAGGCCCTATAGTCGATGCACATCCATACCGTCCTATCCTTCTTTGGCACAAATAGAACTGGGGCTCCCCATGGCGATGAACTCGACCTGATGAATCCCTTCTCTAGCAATTCATCAAGTTGCTTCTTCAACTCTCCTGCCAACTTATTGTTGATCCGGTACACCTGTTGTGCTGTTGGTTCCGGGCCTGGAACCAGATCATTAGCAAACTCGACATCCCTATCAGGCAGCAATCCTGGCAACTCCTCAGGAAAAATGTCAAAGAATTCCGTGATAATGGGATGCGGTATCTCCTTCTCTTCGATCATAGCTCCACAAATAGCCTTGCTATGCTGCGCTAATGCTCCTCAAGCAAATTTGAATACAGACTCCTTTGGAGGACTGAATGCAACACATCCTCGGTGGCAGTCTATACTGGCATAATTCTTACTCAACCAATCCATTCCGAGAACGATATCGAAACTCAGTAGTGGCATTACGGGTAGGTTGGTGCACAATTCTCTACCTCCCAATGTGATGCAATGCCTAATGCAAATATCCATGACTAGGATAATGCCTCTACCCATCATAATTTTGCAACTACCATCTAAGGGGTTCAGATACTATGCTAGGCTTGAATGCAAAAGCTACAGAAATAAAACTGTGGGATGTACCAGAATCGAACAAAGCTATAGCTGGAAAAGAATAGAGTAGTATGGAACCTGCTATCAGATCAGGAGTAGGCTCGGGCTCCTTGACGATCATGACAAAGGCTCTACCGTGCTGAGGTGCTCCTCTCTGCTGGTGTTGGGCGAACCGCTACTGCTGAGTGGGGAGTGGTGGGCATCGCGGTTGTGGAACTACTGGTGGTCTAGTTGGTCCTTTCTTTGCTGGTGCCGTCTCGCATCTTGGCTGAATAGGGACTAATGCACACTCTATCAGCTGGTAAGAAGCGATCCGCAGTATAAACATGCTCTGAGCCTCTATCTACAGTCGTCCCATATATGTTCGATTCTTTCACAGTGAGTACAATATGGAGCCTGCTGTAACTGCCTCTGCGGCTATGGCGTCTGCGCTCTAGCCGGAGCACGGTTCTGCTGATGTGCTGGAGCTTTACCAGCAGGCTGGAACTGCTACTACTGGTGTTGAAAGGTCTTCGGCAGGAATTGGGGATACTTAACCGGTCCGGATTAGCTGGTACCTCCTCAGAATGCATTTCGATTCCTCTTTGGCCTGTTGTAACCCAGCTCTTCCTCTACTGCTTGTGCGACCTTTCGGATCTCCTCGTAAGTAGTGGCTCGACTGGTGTCGGCGGTTAGACGAATCTCGTGAGATAATCCCTTCTTGAATCTTTGATCCTTGCTCTCTGGGGGTTGACGATGCTCTCTACAAAGCGGTTGAGGCGAGAAAACTCTAAGGTGTACTCAATGACGGTAAGGTTTTCCTGCTCCAGACTCTCGAACTGACTCACCAACGCCTTGTAGGAGCGTAAAAAATTCTTTATTTTGACTAAAGGAATTGTGAATTTTATGCAAGCAATTCTCTATGAGGGCTATTTTTACGCCAGGATTATTTGCATTTTTACGCAAGCTAATCTGTACGCTAGCTACCCTCTACGCTAGCTACTTTACGCTAGAAAGCTGTCAGATCATGCATTTAATGCAAGTGATAATGAATCTGACATAATGATTTGCTAACAACATGCAACACAGAAGTCGAGAAGATCGGATTCTCACCAAACTCAATACTTGTCGTATGGTGTACAGAGAAGGCTATTTTACGCTCAATAAAAACACTTCTTTTTTCGCACGATAGTTATGTGAGCTTTTACGCTCAAGGCTATTATGAGCGTAAAGTCTATTTGGGCTAAGTTTTACGCTCAAGGCTATTTTAGCCACTTTACGCTGGAAAGTTTTATTTGGGTTGTTTTTACGCCAGTTGCCACTTTACGCTCGAAGCATATTTTGGGCCGTTTTTACGCCCGATCCTTCCTGACTACTTTGGAACGTGGTTTATCCACGTGGCTTTCATGCCACATTCATTGATGAACGTGTATACGTGCTCCCTATTTTTGTTGAAATAATGGGACACGTGTCAACATACGCAGAAGGTGACTTCCATCGTGGATGACAGTTACCAGCGTAAAAACCCAATTTTGTTGTTTTTTACGCACAATGGGTCAAGTCTATAAATAGACTTATTTTTCACATTAAAGGCATCATGAGCAGAGAGACAGGAGAGAATACAAAGATCAGAGCCCAGAGACTTTGATTTTCGAGAGCATTCTTCTTCAACTTTTCTTCCAGAACAAAGTGAAGTAAAGCAGGAAAGCATTCGACCTCGCCATCAGTGCCCAAGTGCGTCGATACCTTTCTCGTGACTTAGTTCTTCCGGCTGTTCATCTTCTAGCCGTACTCTTCATCATCATCGTATGGTCCAAGGAACAAAGTGATCGCCTTCAGATCAGACTTCCATAGTAATACTTCCCAGAACAATTTGTACTTTTTGTACTCTTTCTCGTTTTATTTTCAAAGGCCAATTTTAGGCATTTTGTTAAGTGAAACAAAATGGTGACTCTGCTGGGGACGACCTACTTCTCTGACGAGGAGGCAATTGCTCAATACGATGATGTGTCGATCGGATCGACAAAGAAGACTCTGGTTGTACACTTCGACCAGACTGCTTACGAAGAAATGCTCCGAACTGGGGGTGGTACTCGCTGCTCCAATGTTCAGAAATCGAGGAAGGCGCAAAAAGTTTGGATTCCCAAATCCAAGGCATCCTCGGATCTCCCTGCTGTCTCTGAAGGCAAAGGAATTCTTCCTACTCCGGTTGTAGAGGCTCCCATCTGTGATGAAGCAGTCTCTACTTTAGTGATACGTCATAGGCGTAAAAATTAGTCTCCCGTTTGTAACATGGCAGACCCTCAAGTTTTATGCCCCGTGCGTAAAAACAAGTCTCCCGTTTGTGACGTGGTAGACTTTAAAGCTGTACGCCCCACGTGTAAGAACAAGTCTCCCGTTTGTGACGAGGTAGACCCCAATACTTTACATTCTGAGCATAATAATAAGTCTCTCGTCTGTGACGCGGTAAACACACAAAATTTATGCTCCACTCGTAAAGGAAAATCTTCCATCTATGATGAGGCAGATATTTATGTTTTGCGCTCTATGCGTAAAGGTAAATCTCCTATCTGTGACAGTAGAGATAAAATTTACAATGATACTTCTGTATCTAAAGTGAATTTACCTGCACGCAACCAGCGTAAAAACATAGTTGGTAAAACTTCTGTTTTTAACCAATAACCTTCTTATACTGCTGTACGTAAGGTGCCAAACCTTCAAATTATGCGCAATACTGATGGAGTCCTTTGTGCTCAATAATCTCAGGATTTACGAACACAACTCCAAGCGCATAAAAATGCACAGTTTGGTTCTGTGAATGCAGCCAGTAATCTTCTTTATACACAGGGGACTAAGCGCTTCTCTACCCCAAACGTATTAAAGAAGATTACTTCATCTACTCCTTCTGATTTACGCGAGTTGCTAATACAAAAGCGTAAGAATAGACAATCTCCTGTGATACTCCCTCAAGAGAAAGACCATTGTGAGTGTCATCAGATTGTGATCAAACGTTGTTGATCGGATTCTAAACGACAGTTTTTGATCGGTTAAGATTCAATGCGCCTCAATAGCAAGCTGTTGACCAAGAACATGAGTTGTCATATGCATCAGTCAATATGGCATCTCATACCAATAGAGGACGACGTCCAAGACGCAACACGTCCCAAACTCCAGGTCAACAATAATTCAACAGACTTCTTGATTCCTTTGAAGGAGTATATCAAAATACTCGATCAAGAAGACAAAGACAATTGCAGACTTCTGATTCAGAAGCTTGGGGTACTCAATCTTTTGAGTTCGAAACTGATAGTATCGATTCATACCTCTATACCAATCCCTCTGTATCTTCAAGAGAGGTTCAGTCCTATACTATTGGAGATGAACCGGAGACATCTTCTGCTAATACAGAACAACGTCTTACTGCCGTTGAGCAATCATTAAAGGACATGCTTACCATGATGGAAAGCATGTACCAGATAATATTGACTCAGTAAAATGCTCAGCCGGCAGTGGTAACACCGATGCAGGTAGCAGCACAAACTCAAGATAGTCAAGGGGTTGATATACCTTTGAATACTCAAGAGCCTGTTGTTAACCAAAATTATGCATCCCTAGATCCTATTATTCCAGAAG
This sequence comes from Iris pallida, assembly GCA_029216955.1. NCBI lineage: Eukaryota > Viridiplantae > Streptophyta > Magnoliopsida > Asparagales > Iridaceae > Iris > Iris pallida. Next base: position 257,456 of record JANAVB010035019.1, read on the forward strand.
ATGTGCTACCTCCAGTGGGGTTCACGGTACATCCAACAACTATTCAATCAAATATGCTTCCTCAAACTAGTGAAGCCATTCAAGCAGTGCGTGAATTAAAAGCGTAGTTTGAAGTTATGAAGCACAAGGATCAGCTCCAGAGGTTAGGGATTAAGCAACCTTATCCTCCTCATTGGAATGATGTACCCTTTCCACCGAAATTCAAGCCACAATCAATGGTATTGTTTGATGGAAAGGCTTCTCCTAGTCAGTATATCAATTACTTTGATATTATGACTGTGCATCTGCAGAAAGATGATGCCCTTCTCACTCGAGTGTTCATCGGGTGTTTGACGGGTTCAACTTACGACTGGTATCGTAGTTTACCCGACAATTGCATTTCATCTTTTGATGAATTTAAAGCAATGTTTCTCTCCCGCTTCTATGAAGGAGGTATGGATATGAATATGTCCTCCTTAATAGAGATCAAACAAAAGAAGAAGAAAGATACTCGGACGTTCATCGAACGTTTCTGACAGACGACTCTAAAGATGCCTCCCGGTATGTCGGATTCAGCGTTGATTGATATATGCAAGATGAATCTACGACCATCCATTGCTGTCTTCACGGGTTTCCAATTCACAGATTGGGCCTCGTTTATTATGGCAGCAGTTTCTGCCGAGACCAATGGTAGGTTGGCTCGTGAACATGGGATGATTTTTGCCTCAGAGGATAAAGGAAAGAAAGGCTCTTCTGGTAATAATTTAACAATCGTAATAGGAATGGAAAGGATACCCTCATGGTTAATCTTTCCAAGAACAAAATGACGTCGAATAATCAGGAGTCTTCTAAGCCAAAAGAAGAATACTCTTTTGACGAAAGTGATATCCCAGAGATATTTTAATGTTTAGTAAAGAGCGGCAGACTCCAGATTCCGGAGCCTAAAAGGCCTAATGAGGTGAATCTGACTGACAATCCCAAGTATTGTATCTATCACAGATATATAAATCATCCTACCAGGGCTTGTTATGTTCTAAAGAAGAAAATCTAAGAGCTGATCAATGCCAATGCTATTGCTTTAACTAACGATGAGCATACGGTCACAACCAATATAGTTTCTCTTCAATTCGGAGGTTTTCCTCCTCAACAAGTCCCAGATAGGATTGTTCTAATTTCGAAGGCGACGATGAAGATAATGAATATCCCGCCTGCCAGAGAGAAAAATGAAGGATTGTTGCCTCTCACATTAAAGAATGGTGAAATTATGTGGGTACATCCTGACTTAGTACCTGAAATGGAAGATGAAGGTAAAACTTCAAAATCCAAGAAAGGTAAGAAAGTCAAAACCTGTAACATGATTTATCATGTTATTCCAAATCCTGATAATTTGGATCATCTATGGGATGGCATTCCTTTGGAGGATAGACTGAGAGGTTTGAACATATGTCCTCCAAGTCTAGCTCCTCCTACTAAACTCAAACTTACTTATCAGCAGTGGCTAGCTATGAATAGTGTTCCTTTATACAGGGCACAATAAGTTTTTGCTGCTTATGAAAAAGCTCCTACAGGAATTTTTCCTTGTATCCCAAATTCTTCTCCTTCCGTAGCTACAGAGGCTTATATTCCTCATTCTCTTGTAGTTACAAAGATCTCTTTTCCTTCCTCTGTTGAACCACCTGTTAAAAGTTCGCTGCCCATTCACTTATACAGTCGGCAATCAGTCTTCTCATGAAAAAGATGGGCTATGACTTTCAGAAGGGGGAAGGTTTGAACTATGATAAAGGAATGCGACTTCCTTTACGGATTCAAAGTCAAAAATCCACTGTTGGATTGGGTTCTGAGCTTCCTCTAAAGAAGAAGGCCAAGGAAAAGAAGATTAAATCATGCAATATGGTACTTCCTTCTCCTGAGTCTAAGGAAGAAAGCTTTGCTGGTACGAGATCTGGAAAAGAGTACCACAAGGATTATGAGGGATCTTTCAAAGAAGCAGAAGACATAGTGGAAACACTACCAGCTCAACCTTCTTCTTTTCCTGCTAAACCATCTGTGGTTGAGAAGGGAAAACAAAAAGCAGTACGCTTTGTCGTTCCGTTGAAGTCTGCTTCCAGTCAAGAGGTGATGCTGAAACCCTATAAATTTGATATTTTAGCCCAGTTAGCTAATACTCCGGCTAGACTCTCTATCTTTGAGCTGCTTCGTCTTTCTAAAGAAAGTAGGGAGACTCAGAGTGAAGCTCTGCTTCAAGCAGATTCATGCTTGGCTCAACTCAAGAGTCCTGACAACATACCAGTATCGTGTCCACAATGTCATAGTATGATGGAGGCAATTCCTAATATTACCTTCACACAAGAAGACATTCTGTTAAAGCATAACAAGCATGACAGACCTCTATGCTACACTGGGTATATCGGATCCACAGAAATTGACAGGATTTACATTGATCCTGGGTCTTCAATTAGCATAAATTCTTCAAAGTATGCTAAGACCTTTGAGGATTTCTACTAGTGATTTGACTTACACTAGTACCACAATAGTTGGTTTCAACTCTGGCAAGAGTAAAGCACTGGGGAAGATTCGTCAAAAGATTCAGATTGGTGATCTTCGAGCTATGGCTACTTTCTATGTTATCAACTCTGACGTATCCTACAACATCCTTCTCGGGCGACCGTAGATACATGAGCATAACATTGTGCCTTCAACTCTCCACCAATGCTTCAAGTACGTAGATTCGCAAGGAGTTGTGAAGACTGAATTTGCTGATATCAATCCCTTCAAGGGTGTTGAAGCCTATTTTTTGGACTCAATACTCTACAAACAAGAGCATGTGAAGGAGATATCAGATATAGCTGAAGATCAATCACCTGTTGAAGATCAGTCTGTCAATGAAGATCCTCTAGAAAACCAATTCTTTGAAGATCAAGGTCAAAGGTCGAATCCAACCCCAACCTGTCAGTGATCAACCTTTGATGATCAAGGTCAAAGGAAGAACTCTAGCTTCATCTGAGGAATCAATGAGTATTCCTGTCAAGAGCCAAGTTCAACCCCTTATGATCAAAGTCAAGGGACGTACTTCTCGTACGAATGATCCAGAACCACCATTGGTCATCAACCTTGACAAGTCTACGCAGAAGACGGATGATGGTCCGTTAATGATCAATCCGAAGCGTAGTAGTCAAATTGTAAATGATGTAAATATTGATCATTCTGTACTTTCCAATATCAATGAAGATTTCTTTTTTGAGTATATGGCTGTCAAATTTGTTGAAATAATGACTTTATCTCTTGATGATCAAAGTCATCAATATAAAGATGACATAGATAAAGAGGAAACTTTATACATTGACTATAAGGAAAAAAATTTTCCTCCTCATGTCGATGTTGGACCTTATGCTTAAAGGTTCTTAACATCTTCTCTCTATCTTCTTCATGTAGCCGTTTCATCACAAGCTTGTGTAACTTTTAGACGTCACGAAGAATCTTATTTCGTGATTCCGTCTGATAAGAAAAACAAGCACTAAATTGTGTTTGGCCTGGCTAGAAATATCTATGTTGTTCAGACGGATGATCTTAGAGATAAAGATAAAGGAAGAATCCGAATTGACAAATATAGTCAACTGTTTTCCATAAATAAATCCACTTTATTTATTTTGATTCTGGGAAAATACAACTGTAGGAATCCAATCTAGAAGACGATTGCTTTATCTCTTGGACGATGCGAAGAAGAAAAGCTCTCAAGAATTTGACAGCAATTTAGATATTCTGTATATCTGTACAATGAATGGGAAAAGAACTCTATTTATAGAGTCAAAAACAACTAAAAAGATAACTGTCTTCATAACCTATGCATAGTTGATAATCACGTAGGACTCAATCGTACGCAAGGTTGATGAGCAGTTACTGGACGTGGCCCATAACTGTTGGACACATGGCAATCATGCATGAGTCGTGTACAAGTTACTGGGGCACGCATACGAGAGATCCGTGGCATGTCTGCCACATACTCCAATTTGATAATTTGAGATGATAATCTGCTAACTGGTTGAGGATGAAATCCCTATTGAGATGAAAAATCCATGCTGACTTACAGCAGAAATACTTAGGCTCAAAATATATGCAAACTTGAGGCACAAGGCTCAGAATACACGCAAACTTGAGGCAGAAGGCTCAGAATACACGCAAACTTGGGGTAGAAACACTGAAGTTCAAAATACACGCAGACTTGAGTCAGAAGGCCAGCTGTCTTGATTCGACGTGCCTTGACTGACACAAAATCTCTGACATTGATTGCTTTGTCAGTCACATTAAATGATGATAAGCCCTTTTTGGTACGCCAACTTGATAAAGATTAAATCTTTTTGAAGAAGATTTCAAAAATCACGCAATAGACGGCTGAGATCTCTTGAATCCTGTGCATACGTGGCATACGAGGAGACATTTATTGATTGTCGTGCTGTCAGTCATAATTACAATCTGACAAATGGTGAGCTGTCTTTGAGCCATTTTGAACTTTGCGTACTTTTGAGGATATAATTTGATAGAACTCAGCGTGTCTTTTAGACATTTTCTTGATAGGCTGTATTAACTCAGCGTGACTATATTTTTGAGGCCTACAAAACCCCTTCAAAGTTTTCGAAAAATGATAAATTTTTTCAAAATACTTCGAAATCGAAACGAAAAAAATAAATTTAGTCACGCTCAAATGATACAGAGAGAGATTTTTTCTGAAATGATTGGGCTGTTGGGATTCTGTGCGGTTTAGTATCCCGTGAAAAACCCTATATCGAGGCAAATGATTAAGGATTAGCCGTTTGGACTTCTTTGCGAGCCTATAAAAAGGCCATACACCACTATTATTTCTTTTACTTGCTTTTTAGAGAGAGAACTCCACAGAACTCTTCATCGTCTTCCCCGTCTACTCCTTTTTATTTCTTAACCATGGCTCCCAAGATCGCCGCTCAAGCTAAGGGCAAGGCCCCTGCAACGTCCTCGCGTGCCACCTCCGATCGACTTCCTCGTCATGAAGCCACTCATTCCCCCATGCAACGTAAGCATGCTGATGATGGGGGATATGAATTCAAGAAGATGAACTCCACGTAGAAATCTCTTTAGGATCTTAATAAAAATAATGCTAAACTTTTGAAATATATCCCCCCTTCTTAGGGCAAAGGATATTTAATAAAGTATGCCCCCTTTTTAGGGTCGGCTATACTTCACATCTTCGTGTTTACGAAGCTCTGTATTTTACGCAAATGAGCATAGCTTTCATGACTCTGCGTAATTTTTCATATGTTGGCAGAGATGTCGATATTGAATTATTCACGCAGACTTCTGAGAGTCATCCTCTAGATAGATTAGTCTTGATCTGTCAGCGTATTTTTGTCATTTTCACTTCAGTGTGATTCTGGCAATGATGCGTGACTTTCATTCTAATCTGTCTAGACTTTGTGTGAATTAATCACATGCGTGATTATTTGATCTTTGCGTAATTCTGGCATCGTATCTGTCAGATTTATGTGTGCCTTATGAAATTTTCTTTGAACACTGCTAAGCACGCATAAGGTTCATAGACATAGATTTTTCTGAAGTCTGCGTGACAAAACATATCTGATCTTTTCTTTTCTTTTCTGTAGTGGACATCCAAAGTGAAGAAGCTGAATATGAAGGATATATGAGCTTTTCATTCAAACATGACTTGTCTCATGTAAAGTTTCCTCAATTTGACACTCCAAAGCCAGATTGGTTTTATTGAAGAATCAAGACCCCACAACTCTGCTTTGTCTGATAAATGGTGAACCACTCCAGAGTCTTGATTTGGTATTGCATAAGAAACCGGCCTTTCTGTTTGGGGACGCCATAGCACACAAATCACAAACCAAAGGAATCAGGAAGAAAGTTTGTTTCTATTTTGGAGGTGATACGAGGAAAGCCATGTATTGGCTAAAAGTGTCTAGGGGTTTATCCATAATTCGATTCATGCACGCTAGTTATCCGAGAAAAATGTCATGGCATCTAACAGAAAATCAACAAGCGAAGGCGAGCCAAATTATCTATAAGAAAGACGGATTTTATAGTGCCCCAGAGAATCATGTATCTTTATTTCGTGGTTTAAAGCCGGGATGTGTGCCACCAGAAGATTCGACTCTACTGATCCCATTCAGAACACCTACCTTTATAAATAAATTCATGGCGAATGATAAGGCATTTTATCCCACTGACTCAACGTCGAGGATGATAGGCTTGATGAATCAGGAGAACATGAGGTGGAAGACTCTAGTCCACTGGGTTCTGGACAAATATGAGAATGATTTGAAGCAGATAAATCTTCATGATGCAATCGTCAATTCTTCTTATGGCTTCAAACCCAATCCATTTTTATTCCTGGCCTTGGTTGAGAGATATAATCACCGGACAGGAACCTTTATGACTCCCAAAGGGGAGATGGGTTTTGCTCTTCACGAGATGGAATACATCTCTTATCTACCCACAGGCACATTGCCCTATGAAGAATATGTACCTACAACAGAGGAGCTGAATTTTCTGTCGCAGAAGAACTCGAAAATGGTGTATCTATTTGAAGAAATGATGTGCCATTTTGGCACATGTACTCTTTATTATAAAAATAATAAGGATGAAGCCGGCTGCCATATCCAGAAGTGGATATCTTATCTGTTCATGAATCGTGAAAAAGACGAGAAGAAGATAAATGAAAAGAGGAAGTATCAGATCAATTCCTTCAAACCCCTTTCTGAAAGTGAGATTACCAATCTGCTGGAGAAGTATGATTGTAAGGATTTATAATCAATGAAGATTGGTATGAGTTTAAAGCAGGAACCACTTTCAAGTCATATGTTAGACAAAGTGGAAAACCATTATCGAAGAAAGGTCATTTAGCTGGATTCCTCTCCCTCTGGCTAAGAAGATTTATTGTTCCTGGCTCTTGCTCTTTGGATAGGATACATAGAGACGTCATTTTTGCAGCAGTGCGCCTTATGTATGGTTACAAGATAGATTTGTTATCAGTGATGACTTGCAGGCTGAATGCAGGTCTTCGAAACTTTGTAACCACCATGCTGTCGGATCAAAGGAATATGACTGATCCTTTCCCGAGAATAGAGATGCCATATACTTATTTGTATGGATGGCTTCTTCTTCATCATGACGGTTTGATACTTCCGGGAGCGGAAGGGAGCAACAGTCTCTTTTTAGAGAAATATGCTGGAGAAACTTTCTGGAAAGTTCATACACTTCTGGAATGCAGAAACATTTTGAACCGAGTGTCATATTGGTCAATTCAATGTGTTCCTCCGCCACCAGGTTATGAGAGTATGCCTTTGAATATGATAGATGGAGAGAAAGGGCACAGGCCAAGTGATGTAGCTTTTCAGTGGTTGCAACGAATTTGACCTTCTTATTTGGTATATCGTCATGAGGAAATGACGTATTTGGAACCATATTTGCCGAGTCGATTTGCTCGACAGTTCGGATATGATCAACTTCATATTGGGAATGCTACTACTTGCCTCTCTGCTCGTGGAGGACTTATCGATGGTGCTCGGGCATAGAGATATTTCACAGCTAGAGATACAAAGGCTGAATTCTCTATGCCAAATCCTTTATCACAGACGGAAACAAAAATGCTCTACACATATGCCCGTTTTTATGTTTCATCGAGCACTTTTATGCCAAATTTCCATTTGAAGACTTTCGTTGCAGAGGACGACCCCGCTCCGTCAAAGAGATCGAAGAAGAAAATTATCACTTCACAATTTACTCTGGACCCTGAGGATGAGACTACGGAGGTCGAGCCTTTATATGAAGTATCCACAGAGCAAATATTTCCTGATGAAGTTCTTCCTCCGATATTTGTGTCCATCTCCAAGAGAAAACGGAGTGATGAATCTGAGACGGTCTCTAAAAAGAGCACTAAATCTCAGACTTCTAAGAAGAAAGGGATTTCAATAACTGCCACTTCATCTCTAGGTGGTCTCCCAGTTGATGAAGATGATGCTGCTGATAAAGATGAAGAGACGGATGAAGATAATGCTCCTTTAATAAAAAGGAAATCGAGAGCCAGACTCGTCAAGAGGACTGTCGGAAAACTGAAGGGTAATGAACTTCTGGAAACCATTATGAGCAGAGGTATATTGCCAGAAATTGAAGAAGCAGTTTCTACTGAAAGAACAGAATCTGATCACGCTCATATTCCGGTAACTTCTGCTGAACCAATTGAGGTAGAATCAACTCAATTTCAGGAAATGACTGTCCTAACGACTAGTAGAGTAGCTGCACAACCCACATTCGATCTTGGGTTAGGTACCACTCCAGAGATAAAGAGAGAAGATATTAACATCCCCTTTGAGCACGGAAAAGAGGGTGCCATTCAGGCGTTGGATGATCAAATTGAAGATTCAGAAGAGGAATCAGCAGCCTGGACAGAAGTCAGGGAACAACCAGAAGCTCCATCTTTTCAACCTGTAGAGAAAACTAATCCAGCTGAAGAAACTCAGGTTGAAGATAACATTCCTTCGGCCAGAGGCGATGAAGATGTGCAAACGTCTGAGCTATTAACTGCTGATGAATTACTGAAGAATGTTTGTAAAGACATCATTCTTCAAACTAGTATTCCAAAAGAGATTGAATCTACCCAAGCTGCGATGGGAGAAGAAACTGTTGTCGAAACTCAGCCTCTAGACATTCCTGCAGTCAATGCTGAGTCTATAGAAATTGAAGCTCAAGAACCTGAGCTTACTAATACTGTTGCTGCTGTTCTTGAGATTCATCCCTCTCAAGGAGTTGATGAAAACATCTTAGATTCTGAATCAGAGACTCATCATGAATCTGAGGCTCAAGGAGAATCTGAAGAAAGAAATGAATCTGACAAAAGGAGTTCTGAAGAAGAACATATTGAGGAAGAAGAAGAAGTTGAAGAGGAAGAGGATTGGCACCCTGATACTTCCACTCATTATGATGAAGACAAGATCAGAGGGAATAGAATGGAGCTTAATCCTGAACCTGTTCGATCTCCCGACAATGCTCCAGTACCCAGTAATTTTGGAGCTGGAAGTAGTCATATAAAGCAGGTGTCAGACACCGTTATGGATCGACTGTGAAAAGATGCGAGACTTCCCAAGCACATAGAATATGAACCTCAACCAGGTAGAGTTTTATTTCAATTTTGTTTTTTACTGTTTCTTTTTCTTTATATGCTGATTATTTTTCTTTTGACTAGTAGGAACTGCTGCAGCGATGAGCTCAGCTCATGCTCCGCCTGTTCAGACTGATGTTGATGATGGAAATTCGCATCTACCGACCTCTCCGAAAGCACATACTTCTATTTCTAGAACAGAGAATATCCAAGCTTCTTCCTCAATAATGACAGCAACTTCCAGTTTTGAAATGGGACTGGCAAGGACCCTGGCAATGTATTCAGATATTATCTATTCATATCTGGATACGTTCTCCAGACGATTCATGAAAGATGAAACTATGCCTTTCTCCGAACTCCGAACGATGATTAATTTTCCGTTTCTGGCACTGCGACATGCTGGCTGTGAGACTCAATGTATCTTCTTTGAACATCTTCTAGATGAATTGGAGACAACTATCCAAAAATACTGGGAGATCAAGAAAGAAGATATTAAATCTTTGACTGTGGCTGAGATCGCTCAATTGGAACATGAAGCCCAAGCTCAGCAAGCTGCTTTAGAAGAATTTCTTACTTCTTCATCTGAGAAGTTAATAGAGAAGAATGAAGAAATATTAACAACTCGTCAGAGAGTAGAACATCTGGAGAAAGATGAAGCATCTAAAGCTGAAGAACTTCAGAAGTTGAAAGAGGAATTGGCTCGTCTTCAGGAGCGTATTGCATCCATGGAAAAGGAACAATCTGAGATTATTACTGCTCGTACAACTGAAGCTGCACGCTATCAAACTCTTCAACAAGAGCGAGACCAGATGCAGGCCGAGCAGATAGAAGAAGCTAACCGTCGCCATTTTGCTATTGCTACTTTTGATCAACAAGTAGTCGCAGTTGAGGCAGCAGAACGAGTCTGTAAGACTGATGAGAAGAAGATGAGCACTGTACTTAATCGGATTCAGGAGTTAATAACTCCTACTGCTCAATAAATTTTTCAAGCTTCTCATATTTTGAATTTTTTTGGCATTCACTTGTAATCAGCACTTTGATCTTGAATGAAGAAAATGAGAATTTTGATCTGATTTTTGACTTTGTTGTTTTGATAATGATGTATCTATAGAAAATATGTTCAAAGGTAAATAATACATGATATATTTCAATAGAATAGAAAATACAAATGAACTTTGTAATTCTATCAGATGATATTAAACCAAAGATAATTTAGTTTAATATTGATTAGAAAAAATAGAATTCAGATATAAAAATATCTTTGAACTCGATTTTCCATGATCTTTGGACTCGAAAATCAAAAGATTAGATATCATTTTCATAAAATAGAAAATATGATACTGAGATAGAAAATTCAGAGGTAATATGGACGTGATTTTCTAGATATCAAATTCACTAAGAAAATGATACAAATTAGAATATCTATTTCCATTGGGGATAAAAGATATCGAAATGATTCCTGTAGAAAACAATGACTTCTTTTTTTTACTAGCTAGGGAATGATAAGAGAATAATCTCGACAGATGAAAATATTACACATAATATTTCTTCAAGAATTTGCCATTAATGGGCATCATAGTAACTTTACCATCCATGGTGATAAGCTGATATGTCCCATTAGAAAATACTTTATTCATAATGAATGGACCTTCCCATTTTGTATCGAACTTGCCTTTACTCATATGTGTCATAGTCATCGGACGTCTAACTGCAAGAACAAGTTCCCCTTTGCAATATGCTCGAACTCTAACTTTCTTGTTAAAAGCTCTTGAGATTCTAGCTTGATAAAATTCGATATTCTGTTGAGCATATAACCGCTTTTCATCTAGAGCTTCTAATTCCTGAAGTCGAAGACGATCATTATTCTCAGTGGTAAGTTCATTAGCGATTGCTATCCTTAAAGAAGAAATTTGAATCTCTAATAGGAGAACAGCTTCGCATCCATATACCAGAGAGAAAGGTGTACATCTGGTGGCATTACGAACTGTAGTGTGGTAAGCCCACAAACATTCACCAAGTTTCTTACTCCAATTACTTTTGTTAGCAGAAACAAACTTCTTTAAGAGTTTGATGATGGTTTTGCTGAAAGCTTCTGCTAATCCGTTAGCTGCTAGATTATATGCGGTAGAAGCCAAATTATTGATTCGATGATCGTCACAGAATCGAGTAAATTTCTGGCTAACGAACTGTGGTCCATTATCATGAATAATGCATCGGGGAACACCAAATCTATAAATGACATGATACTTGATAAAGCTGATGACGTTGGAAGTTTTGACTTCAGATAAAGGAATAGCTTCAGTCCATTTGGAGAAATAATCGGTTATTGCGAGAATAAACCGATGACCTTTTGATGACGGCGGATTGATTGGGCCGATAATATCCATGCCCCAAGCTTCAAAGGGCCATGATGCTGCTGTTGGGTGTAGAAATTCTGAAGGTTGATGGATAAAATCTGCATGAATTTGATAAGCTTTACACTTACAAGCATATTGAATAGCATCATTTACCATAGTAGGCCAATAATAACCCATACGTCGAATACGGACTTGAAGTTTAGGTCCAGGCTGATGTGCTCCACAAATTTTATCATGTGCTTCGCGGATAATTTGTTGGGCCTCATCACCAGCAATGCATTTAAGAAGTAAACCATCATAAGCTCGACGATATAAGGTTTTTGTAGTATGATTATAATAAAATCTGAGTGATCGTCGTCTGATAGATGCTGCCTCACTCGGATTATCTGGAAGGATATCATACAATACGAAAGCTAAGAAAGGAAGTCTCCAATCTTTATCAGTATTCTGAGTCTCAGCTGAATTACTGAAGATGAATTCCATACTAGAATCAGATGAATATGAAGATGATTTACGATTTAATCTGTCGAACTCTAAATCAATACTGAATCCTTTTGTTGTATTGACATCATGAGATGTTGATTCTTCAATATCAATCGGAAGTCCTAGAGTTAGATTATTCTCAAGATGAAATAATTCTCGATTGTAAACAACAATTATTTGCTGACGTCTAACCGGAATAGCTAACACTGTCGCAAAATTAGCAAGAGCATCAGCTTCTGTGTTATATGCTCGCCTAACATGCTCGATGAAGAATCCTTCAAATGAAGAAGCCATAGATATAGCCAATCTATGGTAAGGAACCAGATCTTGATGGAGAACTTCATAAGTACCTCTTATCTGATTGACGATGAGTTTAGAATCTCCATAAACTTCTAAATGTTGAATATTCAGATGTTTAGCGAGTTGAAGACCGATAAGTAATACATTGTACTCATCTACGTTGTTTGAACATGGTTGATCGAGAGAATAAGCTCTTTGGATAGCAAGACCTTCTGGCGATACAAGAACGATTCCAACCCCAACGACAATGTCACCATTAGGACCTATTCTTGAAGCTCTGTCAAAGAATAGACGCCAAATTGGATCCTCTTCAGCAATTTGGTTTGAGTCTAGGACTTCGTCTGGGATTTTATTGTAGAGTTTTGAATTTTCTGGAATTGAATGAGCAGCCAGAAAATCAGCTAAAGCTTGTCCTTTGACCGATTTCTGAGGGATATAGTGCATATCATACTGAGCAAGTAAAATTCCCCAGTTAGCCAATCGAGAATTTAAAATACTTGGTTTCTTCATCATAACTCGTATAGGATTGATCCTGGAAATGACATGAATGGTCTGGCCAATGATATAATGTCGTGTCTTTTGGACAGCGAACATAAGGGCTAGACATTCTTTTTCGACCGGTGAATATCGAGGTTCAGCTCCGGTCATGGTACGACTGAGATAGTAAATGGCTTGTTCATGACCATTTTTATTCTTTTGAGCGAGCAGCGCACCCAATGAATGACTCGTTGCTCGGGTATATAGAAGGAACGGTATTCCTGAAATAGAAGGTACCAGTACTGGGGGGTTCATCAGATATTGTTTTATGTCATCAAATGCTTTCTGACATTCGTCAGTCCAGACGAAAGAAACACCATTTTTCAAAAGTTTATTGAATGGTCTGCAGCGTCCTGAAAGATTAGAGATGAATCTCCTGATATAAGCGATCCTTCCTTGAAATCCTCGTAGCTCTTTTAAGGTGCGTGGAGGATGCATCTCTTGGATGGCTTTGATCTTCTCGGGATCTACGTGTATACCTTTCGAGGTAATGACGAAGCCGAGAAATTTGCCACTAGAGACGCCTAAGAAGAACTTAGTAGGGTTCACCATTAATTGATGCTGATGCATTAGATCAAATATAGTTTTCAAATCTTGAATGTGATCCTCCTTCTGTCGACTTTTGACTGCAATATCATCAACGTAGCATTCGACTGTTTTCCGTAAATGTTCACAGAATATAGTGCTCATGGCTCGTTGATAGGTTGCTCCTACATTCTTGAGACCGAACGGCATCATTGTATAACAGTATGTACCGATCGGCATTCTGAAGGAAGTGTTTTTCTCGTCATCTGGAAATATTTTAATTTGATTGTATCCAGAATACTCGTCCATAAATGACATCCATTCAAAACCACAGGTATTATCGATCATAACATCAGTAATTGGTAGAGGGAACTCGTCTTTACGACATGCCATATTGAGATCACGATAGTCTATGCATAATCTGATCTTGCCAGTCTTTTTAAAGACAGGGACTATATTAGCCACCCAATCCGGATGTTGTTCCTCTCTAATAAACCCAGAAGCCATGAGTTTATTAACTTCGGCTTCAATTGCATCCATAATATCTGGACGGAATCATCACTGTTGTTGTTTGACCGGTTTAGCATTTGGCATGATATTGAGTTTGTGAGTTACGATCTGTGGATCAAGTCCGGGCATATCTTCATAGCTCCAAGCAAAGACGTCGATGTATTCGCGAATAAGTTTAATCATGTCTTGCTTATCAGTTTCTGAAAGACTTTCACTAATAAATATTGGTTTGGGGGATCCCTCTTTACCAACATCTATTTGAACGAGTTTATCTTCTGTTGGAGGTTCTCTTTGTTCGAATCTAAACTCCCATTGATTATCTAACCTTTGGGCCCATTGTTCTGACTCGGATGAGATTTCAAATTCGTCTTCGTCATTTTCTTCAGGACCGTCAGCGGAAACTATGTTAGAAGACAGAATGTTACGGTGGAAGTCACCGATACTTGTATCAGAATCCCAAGAGGAGGAACTAGAAGAATCAGATTTTTTATCTTCGTCAGATTCGGGATCTTCATGGATGATATTGATGAAGGAAGTAGGAGTAATATAACCCAATCCGCATTTTGTCCTTCCATATTTTAGAGAAGGAATCCAAACAGGCTTTCTTCTTCCTTTTCCATTACTGAGGCGAGTTCTGAAGTCATAGCCCATATTTTTGATAATATCTTTAGATTGTTGGCTATAACGACGCAACTGTAATCTTCCAGAATCATCATTTCTATCGTCATCTTCAGGGTTGATAGGTTTTTTTGGTCCTTTGTAGAAGAATATTGGAATGTCTCCTTGTTTTCTGCTAGGTACTAGAAAGCATGAACCTTGTACTGATTCTAAGGATACTTCTGTATGAAAAGTCTGTACAACTCCTATGGTTATTGTTTTCAAGTCATCTAACAAATGCAAATAATTATGAACAAGATTACAAACATCAATATACTGCAAAGACGGAGATATTTCATTAAATTCAAAAGTAGTAGTATTTACATTAGAAGGAGGTTGAACCTTAGAAATCTTAGCCAAATCAATGACTAATGGAGGAGAAGAAGAATGAGAAGGAGTTTTGTTTCGATTAAGATCGATCACAAATGGCTAAGAAGAGGTGAGCTCCCTTGAAGCTTGGGATGGAAAAGTAGTTCGCCCACCAACAGGGATCACCAGAGTGTCCTGTTTTATAGGTGAAGATGCAGGAAATGTAGTACGCCCACCGACAGGAATGATCAGTGTGTCTTGAGTAGATGATTTAGGTAATGGAGATATACGTCCGCTCACTGGAATAATGAAGGGGCCTTCTCCAGAGGGTTTAGGAGACTGTTGCTGAGTAGTTCGACCTTTAACATGAATTATCAAGGTCTTACTTTGCGGATCTTCTTTTTCCATGGCTTGTACTATTTTTGTATACTCCTCTTTGTACATCCGGGAATCACTGAAATAAGCTTCAACCCCACGGAAAGGATTTATATCAACAACTTCCTTTTGTACCTTTCCATCGCTGTCAATGTATTTGAAGCACTGATGAAGAGTAGAAGGCACCACATTATTTTCATGAAGGACTCCCAGGAGAAGATTATAAGATCCCACGATCTCGATCACATAGAAAGTGACTTTGGGTTTGAAATCGCCTATTTAAAGTTTCAGATGAATCTTTTCCAACGGCTCGCTTCGGCTTTGATTGAATCCCAATATAGTAGTAACCGTTTTGGAAAGTTTGTGAAGAGGGATTTTTAATTCATCCAGCAGACTCCTTGGCATTATGCTTAAAGCAGACCCTGGATAAATAAGAATACAATCTATCTTCATCGTATCGATGTAACCGGTATAGTAGAGAGGTCGATCATGTCGATTATCCTCCAATAACATGTCATCTTGCGTAAAGGTGATATTCGGGATGATCTCCAATACACTATTGCAATGTAAGCAAGTAACAGGTTCTTCATCTGGCTTCTTTAATTATGTAAGACAAGAGTCAGCCGGAAGAAGTGCCTCACTTAATGTCTTTCGAGTATTTTTAGAAAGACGTAGAAGTTCAAAGAGGGACATTCTAGCTGGAGTGTTAGCGAGTTGACCTAAAATATCAAAGTTATAAGGCTTCTGAAGTCCAAGGGGAGGGGACTTCTTGATTGGTTTATCGAAGCGAGCTTGTTGTTTGCCTTTCTCAAGTGCTATGGGCTCGGAAGGAATAGGTACAATCGGTGTAGTTGAAGGAATAGGTGTAGTGGATGATTCTTCCTCACGAGGAACATCAGGAGTATCTTTGTCAACTGGAAAGATATCAGGAGTATCTTCAGGACTCTTGGAATAATCATTTAGATAATGTTTCCCTGTTCTAGTGACACCAGCAAGTGCTTCTACTTTATCTTTTGGTTCTGTGTCGGAAGTAGATCCAAAATAAGTCATATGACATGACTTAGTTTTTTCAGCCTTCTTAGATTTTATGGAAGTAGTCTTTTGAAGGGGAGGAGATTCAAAATCTGCCACTAGATCGGGATGAATCCATATGATTTCTCCTGTTTCAATAGTGATCGGTACTAATCCTTCAGACTGTGGAGGGGGAATATTCATGATTTCAAGAGTTGCCTTGGGAATAGGAACGATCCCGCTTTTAAGGAGTTGAGGAGGAAAATCTCCAAATTGCATAGAGACAACGTTGGAGGTGACGGTCTTTTCTTTCGGAGTGAGAGTGACAGCTCCAGATTTGATCATTTCCTGGATTTTTTCTTTCAGTACAAAACATGTACGAGCTGTGTGACCCAACATTCTATGGTACGGACAGTATTTAGGATGATCTGTCTTACCAGCTTCATCGGGTTTATTGATGTCAGGTAATTGTATTTTATTACCTTTAAGTAGACATTCAAAGATACCAAGGACGTCATCGTCGTCAAAAGAATATTCTTCTTTGGGGCGAGGTGCTCTTGGTTGTTGATTTGTTGAGGCGGGAGCTGGGGTAACTAGGGCAGATATTACCTCTTGATTTTTGCTCTGGAGATTGACTTCGAGAGTCTCTTTTCCTTTACGATTATTAGGTAGTGTACTATTGCTAGTACTTTGACTTGATTCATTGGGAGTCATGTGTACCCCCAGACCTTTGAAAGTCTCGGCACTGACTTTGGCAGCTTTGGCACTGACGATAAAGGAAGGCCAATCTTAGAATTGAGTGGATCCTGTCCACATGCTGATGATTGGTAAGAGATTCGACTTGCAAGTGTCGATAGTGACGGCATCAGGAGTTCCAAGAGGCATCTTCAGAGCTTCTCTTCTAAATCTTTAAATGAAGCTTTCAGTGCTTTCATTATTTTTCTGTTTGATTCTTATAAGAGCAGACATAGTCATGTCATTGAGCCCTTCATAGAACCGTTCAAGAAACATTTGTTTAAAGCCGGCAAATGAGGTAATACACCCATCAGGGAGACTTCTATACCATTCATAAGCCGTTCCCTTGAGACATCCGACAAACACCCGAGTAAGGAGGGCGTCGCTCGGTTGTAGTTGGTCAATCATCACTTCAAAGTGATTGATGAACTGACTTGGAGAGGTGGTCCCATCAAAGAATGAGATAGTAGGAGGCTTGTATTTAGAAGGATATGATACTTGCTTCCATTCTATTGGGTAAGGTTGCTTGATACCTAACCTTTGTAAACCGTCTTTCTGTTTGAATACCTCAAATTGGGTTCGGAGATTCCTCAATTCTTCAGTAATGACTCCGGAAGATTGTGGAGTTGTAGCTTGTAGAGAATAGTTAGGAGGAGGGACAGCATTATAAGCGCTACCCCCAGCTCACGAATGGCTAGGAATTGGTTGAGCTTGCCCAGGAATATTGGATTGTACTGCTGGAGGAACATGCACTGGATCTACACCAGTGTCAATTGGTATGGCGTCAGGTACAGTCCGTTGATTTTGCAGCAGGGTTGCCATAAGTTCATATATTGACTTCATAGTATCAGCCATAGACTTCATTTGTTGTTCCAAAGAAGCAATTCTTTGGTCATGTGGAGTCATCGAAGAAGAAGGTTCATTGTTTAATTCAGTATTCCCATCCACCATATAAGTTGTGACTATACGAGGGATTGTTGATGATACTGTTTGTTCTGAATCATTGCTTTGTGTATCAAAATCAGTTGTAGGAGAACTACCCCCAGTAGAAAGAGGTGGGAAGTTGGATTTTCCAAGGAATTTGGAATAGTCTTCAGAAATCAAAGTTCTTTGATTAGAAGCCAGGACTCTTGATCTGGTGCCTCTATATAACCCATCTGGACTATCAGTTCTACCCCCAGTATCCCGAGAGGTCATGTTGATAGAGGCGAAAAGAGGTTCATCTTCATCAGACATAGGTTGACACTGGATCCGATTAAAGACAGACTGTCGTTTAGTTTGACATCTGTATTGAATTATGACCCTAGGTTGGAAGTCACATTCATGATTAGTATGGTCATGATCCATTGACAGAGAATTATTCCTCCTCTTTTGTTGAAGATGTTCTCGTAAATCCGTATGTGAAGATTGAGGTATATTTGAGAACAATCTTTGTGCATTTTTAGGAATGTACTTCTTGTTCTTGGATTTTGCCGGCTCTTGATTATACAATGAGTGATTAATCTGAGCAACATAATTTTTGGCATATTCTGCATCCGAATCTCTTACTTTCATTCCCGATTGGTGTGGTTTCTTAACACCAGAAGTACTTCCCAAACGGGATTGATTAAGTTTCGTTCTTAGATCCGTTGGAGGTAAAACATTGGTCTTTGATACTTGAAGTTTTCCTTCCATTGATCTGGATATTTGCAAAGAAGGAAGAGTTGAACCATCCCCTTGATTAGGAGTTGGTAACAAACCATTTTGTAGAGACAAATTCTGTGCCCAATTTGAAGAAATCGTAGAAGAAGACATTAAGAAATGTTTCTTTTTAGACTTGTTCAAGTTTTGAGACATAGAATATCCAGAAGGAAGAGTAGTCAAAAGACTATTTCCTTTTCTTTGACTAACAAAACTGTCAGCCAAAGCTGTTCCTGAAGTAAACACTACATGAGCAGAAGAAACAACTAAAGAGTTGTTCCTATTCGAAGGGACTTTGTGAGCCATTTGTGGAGGAGCCATAGCAAGACTACCCCCAGTTCTAGCAGAACTTGGCAAGGAGGAAGAAATAGCTAAAGAGCTATTCTTCTTAGAATATGCTGGTGACAATTTGGCTAAGGAGCCAGTGCTGTCAGCATATGAAGTCTTGGCTAAAAAGCTAGATTTTGGTACGCATGCTGAGTCAGGGAAAGCTGACTTGGTGGATGATGCGTGCGGAATACACGCTGAGACAGGCTTGGTTAAAGAACCAGTGCTGTTAGCGTGATTTTTGGGTTTGGGAATGCACGCTAGAACAGGTTTGGCTAAAGAGCCAGTACTGTCAGCATGACTTTTGGACTACGTGACTACGAAAACCGATTTAGCTAAAGAGCCATCACTGCTAGCGTATCTTTTGGATGCTGTCGTCTTCGAGCACACAGGAGTATGCGTACCTGCAGTGGAGTTCTTGCCAGTGTTAGTAATGGACACTGTGGCAGAAACTTCACCATCTTTGGTTGCCAACAGATTCTTAGGGACGTAGACAGATCGTCCCTTTGATTTGGCGGTGGTGATAGAGGCTGAAGTGTGCCTGCCACCCTTAGCCCGCTGCATTTCTTCATAGGCGAGTTGATTGAACTGAATTGATATCACCTTCTTCGTCGATCCGACCGACGAAGCGTCGCATTGAGTTGTGGCCATCTCAGAAGAGGATATGGGTTTCCCCAGCAGAGTCGCCAATTTGTTTTCCATAAATAAATTCACTTTATTTATTTTGATTCTGGGAAAATACAACTGTAGGAATCCAATCTAGAAGACGATTTCTTTATCCCTTGGACGATGCGAAGAAGAAAAGCTCTCAAGAATTCGACAGCAATTTAGATATTCTGTATATCTGTACAATGAATGAGAAAAGAACTCTATTTATAGAGTCAAAAATAACTAAAAAGATAACTGTCTTTATAACCTATGCATAGTTGATAATCACGCAGGACTCAATTGTACGCAAGGTTGATGAGCAGTTACTGGACGTGGCCCATAACTGTTGGACACATGGCAATCATGCATGAGTCGTGTGCAAGTTACTGGGGCACGCATAGGAGAGATCCGTGGCATGTCTGCCACATACTCCAATTTGATAATTTGAGATGATAATCTGCTAACTGGTTGAGGATGAAATCCATATTGAGATGAAAAATCTATGCTGACTTACAGTAGAAATACTTAGGCTCAAAATATACGCAAACTTGCGGCAGAAGGCTCAGAATACACGCAAACTTGAGGCAGAAGGCTCAGAATACACGCAAACTTGAGGCAGAAACACTAAAGTTCAAAATGCACACAGACTTGAGTCAGAAGGCCAGCTGTCTTGATTCGACGTACCTCAACTGACACAAAATCTCTGACATTGATTGCTTTGTCAGTCACATTAAATGATGATAAGCCCTTTTTGGTACGCCAACTTGATGAAGATTGAATCTTGTTGAAGAAGATTTCAAAAATCACGCAATAGTCGGCTGAGATCTCTTGAATCCTGTGCATACGTGGCATACGAGGAGACATTTATTGACTGTCGTGCTGTCAATCATAATTATAATCTGACAAATGGTGAGCTGTCTTTGAGCCATTTTGAACTTTACGTACTTTTGAGGAAATGATTTGATAGAACTCAGCGTGTCTTTTAGACATTTTCTTGATAGGCTGTATTAACTCAGCGTGACTATATTTTTGAGGCCTACATCAACAATCTCTCAAGATTATCCAAAATATGGGATATGATTTGAAGACTATGCAAGGTCTCAATCAAGGCAAGGGTAGACGATTACCATTATGTGGTGATCCGTTTTACCAGAAAACTCGTCATGGATTGGGATATGATCCGTCCCACATGTTTAATGATGATATACAAGAAGAATTCTCTTCGAGTTCTTCACAATCCTCAGAATCCGAAGAAATCCATTTCATCGAATCTGAATATGCTGGAGAGGACTATTACGATGAATCTGAATGTGTATTCTCAGTCAACATGGTTCAAACTGAAGAGGAATCTGAATCATTTGAAAATGACCCTTGGGCTCAATAGATGGATACCCAATGGGAACTTCATTTTGAACAACGACAACCACCTACGGAGGATAAAATTCTCCAGATTGATGTTGGAGATGGAACTACATCCAAGCCAATATTCATCAGTAAGAACCTTTCCGAAGATGAAAAAAGAGTTGATAAAACTGATTAAAGAATATATTGATATCTTTGCATAGAGTTATACGGATATGTCGGGTCTAGATCCTAAAGTTGCTACTCATAAACTCAATATTCTTCCTAATGCCAAACCTGTGAAACAACAACAACGGCATTTTCGACCAGACATGATGGATGCATTCAAAGTAGAAGTCAAAAAGTTGATTACATGTGGCCTTGTTCGTGAAGAACAACACCCAGATTGGGTTGCTAATATTGTTCCTGTTATAAAGAAGAACGGAAAAGTCCGAGTTTGCATAGATTTTCGAGATCTTAATGCAGCTTGTCCAAAGGATAAATTTCTACTTCCAATAACTGATGTATTGATAGACAATACATGCGGTTTTGAACGCATGTCTTTCATGGACGGATTCTCATAATACAATCAGATCAAGATGCATCCAGAAGATGAGAAGCATACTGCTTTTCGTACACCCTTTGGGGTTTACTGCTATACGGTTATGCCATTTGGTCTCAAAAACGCCTGTGCCACGTATCAAAGGGCTCTGAGCAACATCTTTCAAGAACATCTACGAAAGACAGTTGAATGTTACGTAGATGACATTGCTGTCAAAAGTCGATCAAAAGATGATCACATTCAAGACTTGAAGACAGTATTTGAATTGATGCATCGTCATCAATTAAAAATGAACCCTACTAAGTCTTTCTTAGGGGTTTCCAGTGGCAAGTTTTTGGGATTTGTCATCACTTCTCAGGGTATTCATGTTGATCCTGATAAAATCAAAGCAATTCTTAAAATGCGTCCTCCACGCAATCTAAAGGAACTTCAAGGATTCCAAGGTCGCATTGCTTATATCAGGAGATTTATATCCAATCTCTCGAGGAGATGTCAACCTTTCTCCCGTCTATTAAAGAAAGGTGTATCCTTTGTTTGGGATGAAGTGTGTAAGAAAGCCTTCAATGACATCAAGCAATACCTTACTTCTGGTACCAGCAGTGGTAGGAAGACCATTTTTGCTATATGTTCGAGCCATAGATCATTCACTTGGTGCTCTTCTTGCACAGAAAAGTGATATGGGTCATGAACAAGCAATTTATTATCTTAGTCGAATGATGGTCGGAGCTGAACACAGGTATACTCCTGTAGAAAAGGAATGTTTGGCTTTGTTTTTTGCTGTCCAAAAGATACGACATTATGTGATAGGACAGACTATCCATGTCATCTCCAGAATAAATCATATTTGGGTGCTGATGAGAAAACCAAGCATTCTTAACTCCAGGTTAGCTACCTGGGCAATGTTGCTCACTCCTTATGATATGGTCTATGTACCTCAAAAATCAGTGAAGGGTCAAGCATTAGCTGATTTCTTAGCAGCTCATCCTATACCTGAGACATCAAAGCTATATGAAGATATTCCAGATGAAGTCGTGGATTGCAACATGACTTTGAGGGATGATATTTGGCAATTATACTTTGACAGAGCATCACGGGTTGGACCTAAAGGCAATATCGTCTCCGGAGTAGGAATCGTCTTGGTTTCTCCTGATAAAATGGTCATATACCGTGCTTATTCTCTCAATGAGCCATGCTCTAACAATGTAGCAAAATATAATGCTCTGCTGATTGGTCTCCAAGTAGCAAAATAATTGGACATTGAATTCCTGGAAGCTTATGGAGATTCTCAACTGATTATTAATCAGGTTAGAGGGACTTATGAAGTCAGAAATCCTGATCTTATCCCTTATCATCAAGTCGTAATCGAGTTGGTCCTTTCATTCAAAGGATTCTTCATCGAATTTGTACCACGTTCTCAGAATGTGGAAGCTGATGCTCTTGCTAGCCTAGCTGCAGACATAGCTGTTCCAATTCGAAGACAAAACACAATCATATTGTTGGACCGAGACTTATTCTGTGTCAAAAATAATCTGTATATTGAACAGAGTTATATTAAGAGTCAAGTTCCCAGCAGAGGGATTGGAGAAGTCCATTCATTGATTATGCGATTCATAGGATTTTACTTGAAGATCCAAAAGAAGCTACATCAATCAAGAGACGATCATTTCGATTTTATTATGATTCATCTTTACATATGCTATATCGTCGTTCATATGATGGACTTTTGCTGCGCTGTCTCTCAGAAAGTGAAGCTAAACAAACACTTCGCGAAGCTTATGATGGTGTTTATGGTGCTCATCAATCAGGTCCGAAATTACAAGACCGCATTCGAAGAATGGGATATTATTGGCCATCCATGATAGCAGATGCTGTAGATTATGCCAGACGATGTAAAGCATGTCAGATTCATACAGATTTTATTCATCAACCGTCTGAATTCTTGCATCCTACAGCAGCTTCTTGGCCCTTCGAAGCTTGAGGCATGGACATTATTGGTCTGATTAATCCTCCTTCTGTCAAGGGACATCGATTTATATTGGCTATAACCGATTACTTTTCTAAATGGGCGAAAGCGGTTCCTCTTGTTAAGGTAAAAATATCTAATGTGGTTAATTTCATCAAACATCGTGTCATTTATCATTTCGAGATTCCCCGACGGATAATTCATGACATTAGACCACAGTTTGCCAGTCAGGCATTTTATCGGTTTTGTGATAAGAATCGAATTCAAAATCTGGCTTCTATGGCTTATAATCCAGCTGCTAATGGTTTAGTCGAAGCTTTCAACAAGACGATCATCAAACTTCTCAAAAAATTCGTCTCTTCTAATAAACGTGATTGGAATGAGAAACTTGGAGAATGTTTATGGGCGTATCGAACGACAGTCCGAACTCCTACCAGTTTTACACCATTTTTACTGGTCTATGGATGTGAGACTGTCCTTCCACTGGAAATCCATATTCCATCTCTTCGAATAGCCATTGCCAATGAGCTAACAACAGAGAACAATGATCGCTTACGACTCCAAGAACTTGAAGGATTAGACGAGAAGCGTCTTCAAGACAACAGCACATTGAGCTATATCAAGCCCGTATATCTCGAACTTTCAATCGTAAAGTTAAAGAGAGGGTACTCAAGATCGGTGAGCTAGTTTTAGCCGTTCGAAGACCGATGGTGATGACTCATAAAAGCAAAGGGAAATTCCAAGCAAAATGGAAAGGCCCTTATGTTATTAAGACAGTTTTTTCCAACGGTGCATATCGTTTATCTAAACCCAATGGAGATTTACTCATGATGCCGATCAATGGCAAATTTCTTAAGAAGTACTATGTATAAAAAAGACACAGAATGAAAATAAAATCTTTTTTATTTTTTGTTCAGAACAAAAGATTAAGGATGAGGAACACTGCCTTCCTTATTGAATACATAGTCAGCCAATGCATCAAAGACATCATTGCCTGAGTTCATAAAAAACTTGCAGGCAGCCATCCTCAACGCCTCTTCTTCAGGAGTTTTTCCTGGCTCTACTAAGAAAGCGAGGATGTCTTGGGGTGGCCTAGGCGTAGAAGAGCCTTCGCCTATTCCGGCTGAACCTGATACAATTGGCTCAATGGGGCGCGTCTCGATGACGTCTTCAACCTTCATGGTGACTTCAGTCTTTTGCAGCACGTCCTTAGAAGACATTTCCGATAGAAGAATGGAAACAAGGATGAAACTTTACAAAAAAGTTCTTATCTATTTATAGGAGAGAGCTATTAATGAGCCGGTTTTGTAAATTGAAACAACTTTTCATTCCCGAAAAGCCCTATCCATTCATTACATCAGATTCATCCATTTAATTGTGGAATTGAATTGATATTTCTTTTCCCAAGAGAAATGCTGGTTCATTCATTCTTTCATAATTTTGGTATATATCTTCAATGACGTCTGTTTTCTTATTTCTCCAGCTACCAATGTTTGGTTAAGCTGATTACTTGTCTCTTCAGTGAGAAATATTAATCTTTTATCTTACCAGTTGGTATAAAAAGTTGGATTTATTATCTATCATGTCCATTCGACCTCTGCATAAATATTAAGTCTGCTTATTTTTCCTATCTATCATGTCCATTTTGACCTCTGAATAGATATTAATCTATTTTTCTTTGAGTCGTTACAATCTGTCACGTCCATATTACCTCTGATAGTATTGTATACTCTAAAACAGAAAATAAGATTTCATTTTCATATTACCTTTGGATAGATACAAGTTATGGAGTGTAGAAGACTTATCACGTTCATATTACCTCTGACAAATATACTAAAACAAACAATAGTACTTTTCTGAGAAGTCTATTACATTTCTTAGACTTTCTTACAAATCATAATGGAAATCTATTACATCTTGGATTTTCATTCTATACAACAACGATGACCTATTGGAGATCTATTACTTCTTTGGATCTTTTTCGTCGGATTCGTTGTTGGTGTCAATTCCTTGCTGTCTGAGCCTCAATGGCGACCAGAACAGTAGGAATTAACTCTGGTCTTCTCTCTCAGATGAGAGGAGAATCCCAGAGTATGGCAGCCCGAAGACGTGTTGCTGCCAATACAACTGGTGGAGAAATGATGGCCCTTCAAAAGATGTAGGAACGTATCCAGTATTGGCATACGATTCCTAGTTCTGTCGTAAAAGGAACTCTACTACCGAACTTCTCAGGTTAGAGTTGACTCCACCATCCAACTTTCCATATATAAAGGCTCTTCCTACCATCTGAGGAAGACCCTTCTATCCCACGAAGAGTTCTGAGTTGTCTGATTTACGCGTGAAAAGCGCATGAGCTTCCTGATGTTGGTGTCAGAAGGATGCTCCCCACAGCATCCAAGACGCTAATGCCGGTTCTGGAAAAGTTCTTCAGCCAAGCTTCTACAGAAAATAGCAAAGAAATTTTTTTAGTCATCAAGCACATACTGGCCAATCAAAGACAGAAGTTCGCGCACCTTGTTCAGATTAAGACAAATGATTGTCTTCAACAGGCGCACCTTATCTATCAAGGATTTGTGCTCATTTTTTTTAAGGCGCACCTTATCTATCAAGGATTTGCGCTCGTTTTCCGGTGTGCCTTATCTATCAAAGATAGGTGCTTGTTTTCAACAAAAGCTCAAAGGCAGCCGATTGCGCACCATGTTTAAATTAAAGAAGAGCGCACCCTACCCCTTTTATGTAAATCAAATATCTATTTCGGTGAAATGTGATACGCATGATAATGGATAAATGATGATTATACACAGAAAAGCTACTGTTTTACGATGAGCTTACCATCGAGATCAGATGATTCGGCCTTAAAAGTTGTTAAATCAACGTCTGGTGACATGGCGTATAGGGGAACGACATCGGAAAGCATCACCGTTATCAATCTCTTATTGGAGAATAGAATCTTGCAAAAAGCTATCTTCGTAGAAGAAGAAGAATAATAAAGGAATGAGAATGTATAAACATTCTTTAACTCAGCTATTTATAAAGGGTCAAAGAAACAGATGACGCGAGTCTATTTCGGGAAAGATCCTAATAAGAGGCGCTCATAACCACAGAACAGTTGACACGTGTTGTTTTGTTTCTCTTGGGAATGAGCAAACATGGAAACAGTCAAAAGAGGTACAAAATGATCTTATATCAATGCACTACACGAATAAAGGTGAAAACAACACCAGAATTTTATTTTTATAAAAAAAGAGTAGGCCCCTACAGATAAGTGTCATAATGCATAGATGACACCCCTACACAAAATATTATTTCTTCTTCTCTCCTTCGTTGGGCTGACGAAGGGAGGCGCCTAACTTGTGCACATTGTGGATCCCTGAACGACGCATCAGATTGAGGAATGCTTCTGCATCACCGGATCCTTCGTAGGAAGTTGAGGGACTACCATTTATACGATCGAAGATCGCTGGAGTCAGTCCAAAGCACTCCATGAAGTTGCGTGCTCGCAGTAATTGATCAACCTCCGCCTTTATAACAAGCCTTGAGCCTTGAGCCTTTTCCTTGTCAGCCTCTATTTCTTTCTTCGGTGCCATGACAATATGAGGATGAGAAGTGAGAATGAAAAACTTTTCCTTATATATACAATCAATCAACCCTTCATATTCCCTATAGGAAACTGAACATTATCAATGCAACTTGGGGAGACGAAGAGGCGTTTGAATTTTTTAAGAGAAAATTCATAATGACGGTTGAGTATTGACTGACGCCATTTCTTGACTTTTTATATTCAAAGTATTTCAAAATTTTGGAAGTCTTTTCAAATTCCAAAAACTTTGAAGGGGGTCTTGTAGGAGCGTAAAAAATGCTTTATTTTGACTAAAGGAATTGAGGATTTTACGCAAGCAATTCTCTATGAGAGCTATTTTTACGCCAGGATTATTTGTATTTTCACGCAAGCTAATCTGTACGCTAGCTACCCTCTAAGCTAGCTACTTTACGCTGGAAAGCTGTCAGATCATGCATTTAATGCAAGTGATAATGACTCTGACATAATGATTTGCTAACAACATGCAAAACAGAAGACAAGAAGATCAAATTTTCACCAAACTCAATACTTGTCGTATGGTGTGCAGAGAAGGCTATTTTACGCTCAATAAAAATACTTCTTTTTTCGCACGATAGTTATGTGAGCTTTTACGCTCAAGGCTATTGTGAGCGTAAAGTCTATTTGGGCTAAGTTTTACGCTCAAGGCTATTTTAGCCACTTTACGCTGGGAAGTTTTATTTGGGTTGTTTTTACGCCAGTTGCCACTTTACGCTCGAAGCATATTTTGGGCCGTTTTTACGCCCGATCCTTCCTGACTACTTTGGAACGTGGTTTATCCACGTGGCTTTCATGCCACATTTATTAAGGAACGTGTATACGTGCTCCCTATTTTTGTTCAAATAATGGGACACGTGTCAACATACGTAGAAGGTGACTTCCATCGTGGGTGACAGTTACCAGCGTAAAAACCCAATTTTGTTGTTTTTTACGCACAATGGGTCAAGTCTACAAATAGACTTATTTTTCACATTAAAGGCATCAAGAGCAGAGAGACAGGAGAGAATACAGAGATCAGAGCCCAGAGACTTTGATTTTCGAGAGCATTCTTCTTCAACTTTTCTTCCAGAACAGAGTGAAGCAAAACAGGAAAGCATTCAACCTCGCCATCAGTGCCCAAGTGCGTCGATACCTTTCTGGTGACTTAGTTCTTCCGGCTGTTCATCTTCTAGCAGTACTCTTCATCATCATCGTATGGTCCAAGGAACAAAGTGATCGCCTTCATATCAGACTTCCATAGCAATACTTCCCAGAATAATTTATACTTTTTGTACTCTCTCTCGTTTTATTTTTAAAGGCCAATTTTAGGCATTTTGTTAAGTGAAACACGCCTCTCGGGCTATATCGGGATAGAACTTTCTCTTGAACAGCTGCTTGAACTCTTCCCAAGTCACATTTGGTGCGGAAAGTCGGGGCTCATCTCTATACTACGTCTGGGCGATGTCAAAAATATGTATGCTGGCTGACTCGATCTTCAGGTCTTCAGGAACTCGGGCCATTCAAAGAAATTGTTCTACGTTCTCTAACCACTAATCAGCGTAGAGAATCCCCTCCGTCCCATAGGATTCCTTGGGCCTGAGGTTCATGAAGTCCTTGGAAGTTCCTGGGCGCGGTTGGGAAGCATCTCTAGTCTGAAGTGCCGCTCTCAAGGTGTCGCGGAAGATGTTCACCTGCTCCAATTGGGAAGTGATGAGTTGCTAAAAAAATCCCAAGAAGCAGAGCATTGTCTAGCACAGGTGCTGGAGGCAGAATAGGTGCTGGATGCAGAATAGGGGTTAGAGACAGAACATGTACTAGATGCAGAACAGGGGCTGGAGGCGGAACATGTGCTGGATGCAGAACAGGTGCTGGAGGCAAAACATGTGCTGGAGGCGAAGTCTGTAGAGAAAACTGTAGGGGTGGTGGAATGTCGTCTCTGCGGAACTCGAGGTTTGCGGCTGTTACGGGTTGCCCAGATGAGTAAGCTGACCTCTATGTGTCGGTAGGGTCCAGTCTGTGAAAAGTCTACCTACGATTGGTGGGGTGTTCATGGGAGCGGTGTTCCTGCCTTGAGAATCCATTGACTACAACAAGGAAAATTGTTAAATGGTGGAAAGATTCAAATAGGATGCAGATCAAGGAATAATTGAAGTCAAATATGGAGATAAATAACGTGTAAAACATGTGGATACGGTCCTTAAATCTAATCCTATTCACAGGCTCATAGTAGTACGACTAACTTAAGTACAACCACGAGTTCGAAATCTTTGCAAAATGGACCTGCATAGGCCACCATAAAAATTTGGACATGATCCACCCCTAGAATTTGGGCATGAATCGTGCGCACGTCCAGCCTACGCCGTAGTGTGGGCGGTAGGACATTGTACTCAATGTACGATGAACAACCATGTAGTATGAATATACTCCACTTGGGAGGCAACAACACAAACCACAAAATCAGCTCTGGATGAATTTAATTGAGGAGAGATATATATAAGTCTCAGAACATAAAATAGATGAAATCCAAAAGATAAACAAATCCAAAAACTACATGTCTCAAATGTCAAATATCAATATCCACTAATCTCAGAGACAAATTCGGCCTCAAGCTAACTAAAACTATCTAAGCATTCACAGCGGGGTCAGATGCTGCAAACTCCTTCTGAAAGGCAAGGTCAACCTCAGCTATATCCCCCATGTACGGACCATACTGGCCAGGGCACCCATCCTCATCACAATCACCTAAATTGTTTACCCAGTCAAGATGGAACGAGTACAATTCATTGAGTACAGTTCCAAATATATGATAACGACTATAAAATAGAGTTTAGCCATAAAATACATGATGAGAGAATCTACTTGTCATGACCCACACCCAGTGTAATGGTACAAGTGCGTAACAACGCCCAACCTACGCCACAGAATCGGCAATAGAACATTGTACTAGGTCACTATCTAACAACTCACACAAATATATAATATACCTATCATAATCTCAACTCCGAACGAAGGATAAGTATAGATATAGTAAAACTCAATCACAGTCTAAGCACGATAAGATAACACAGAAGTCTATAACTAAAAGATTAAACAACAACAAAATATAAACTACTAAATAGTAATATTTCAACAAACTCAAACAAGTCAATATCTCAAGTTATTACAATTCAAGTTCTAAACATGAAAACTAAACCAAGTCTACTGACTAGTCTTTCGATCACTGCTGAGAGTCGGGGCCCAAAGTAGCTAAGCCATCTTCTGGTCCATAGTAAGTAGGGGACAAACATCTGTAATATTTTGTCAACGATCCAGTCAGGAAAGGAACGAGCACATCTCATCTAGAAATCTCAAGTAAATGACAAAGACTATAAAGTAGTTATAGACAGTTATATTGATGAACATGGTAAGTTTAGACAGGTAGAAAAGTAGAACAACAGTTTAAACAAGTCAAGAGAGCATGGCAATGGAGACTGTAAAAGTAAAACTAACTGAACTCGAATAGAGGTGATATAAGTCCAAATAATATTGCATAGATAAGTGTGATCCAGTGTGAGTCCTAAACATGATACTGACCAGTGTGTTTTGAAATACTGAAATCGACATGTAAATAATAGGGGGCAAATACAGTTCATCGTACACTTGGCAAGTGTACGACTGCTATCATTCCAGATTAGACCAGATGGAGTGATTCCAGTATTTTTGGGACTATTTACATGTCTACTCGAATATTTCCCCGCCCAACAAGTACAAGTAAATCCAGAAAATAACACGAAAATAAAGTACAAGTCCAGCCAGAACATGATGATACCAATAGTGAGTCCAGTTGGGTGATTCCGGAAATAGAGGCCAGACATATAAAAAGGTGAGTGTCTCATGTAGTGGATCCTAAAATATAAATCCGTGTTGACAGAGAATATATAGAACTAACTAGAATTAAAATACAATAATCTTCAAATAAATGAAAGAACTATCAGAGAATATACTCGCCTGATACCCTGTATGACTGATGAATACAAATGTCTGAACTGAAGTAACTGAGTCCTATTTAGAGCAATATAGGTTTATATGTGTTTAATATATAATAAATAAAGTTTACAATGCATCATATATGATTCTAGGTCATTCTTGGCTAAAGTCAACTCTTGGTCAACTCTGGCCAACCATTCTAGTCAAACTAGGTCAAACCAAAGTCAACTAGTCAATTAGTCTAGGGTTTGGTCAAACTTAAGTTAACATGTCAATTTAAGCCTATTAGAGTCAATTCTAGGTTAAGTTGACTTTGGTCAACTTGGTCAAGTAACTAGTCAAAGTGTGCCTAATTAGGCCTATATTAAGCCTATATGGTTATTTCTAGGTTATTTCTAATCACACACAGTTGACTTTGGTCAACTTGGTCAAGTAACTAGTCAAAGTGTGCCTAATTAGGCCTATATGGTTATTCCTAGGTTATTTCTAATCACAACTA
Organism: Iris pallida; assembly: GCA_029216955.1. NCBI lineage: Eukaryota > Viridiplantae > Streptophyta > Magnoliopsida > Asparagales > Iridaceae > Iris > Iris pallida. The sequence goes on from JANAVB010035019.1 coordinate 288,942, forward strand.
GCCATAGGCTATAATATCCTATACCAATATCATATATATATACACATTCAATTCAATATGCAATATCTAAATGTATATACATACAAATATTCAAATATACCAATATGTATGTATAAGGAAAGGAAATAAAAGCAAGTGTGTGTGTGTGTGTAAGTTGTGAACTGGGAAGGCAACCCAATCTCAGAATGAGATTGAACCTCAAGAACCTAAGTAGAATACATATGTATATATATATATATATATATATATATATATATATATATATACAAAAAACGTATGGTAACCCAAAACAAATAAGGATCTAATCCCACATTCAAACTCAACTCAATCTCAGTGATTGAGTATCAATCCAAAAGAAAGAACTCAAGTATCAAAACCAACTCAACACAACAAAACCCATATCAACTCACAACCTAAAAATCCAAATACACATCCATATATTGTGCAAACTGGAAAACAGGAAGGGGCGTATGTGTGTGTCATGCTCGTGTCCAAACAGAACCAAAATAGTATCCCAATCACGTCCAAATAGTGCGTTTCAGCGTGTCACAAGAAAATAGTGAAACAGTGCGCGTGCACGTGTGTCGAGCACCGTAGGGACTCGTGTGTCCAACCACGTGTCTCGTGCTCCTGCCAGGGGGTAGCTAGTGTGTTAGGGTACGCGTCTAGGGCCCTGAGTCATGTCCATAAGTTGTCGTGTCGCGTGTCCAAACGCGTATCGGGGAGGGCTGCACACATGTGTGTGCGAGGCCTCGTGCACGTGTGTCGGCCCACCTAGGACACGACACGCACGTCCACGTGTCACGTGCTCGTGTCCATGGGTAGCCTAGATATAGGGCTAGGTGTTGGACACCATGCCTCGAGTCCACGTGTCCCCGTGTCCGAGTTATAAACCTGTGTCAGGGCCAAAAACTCGCGTGTGCACAGCTTTTCGAAATCTATGCGGGTGCGATAACTTTGTGCACACTCAACGAAATCTCGTAAAATTTTGTAAGCATGTGGGCAGAGGTTTTTCCCACGTGTCCACCAATTTTCATCCCAGAACGAGTCGTGTCCATCGAGCTATGGCACACGAGATGCAGGACAGTGCACGGGACAGTGCACGGGGCCTCGTGCTATGTCCTCTTGTCCGATTTGGACACAAAAATAGTGTCAAAATAAACCCAAAAAATATGTTTTGTAATCCCCTCATATAGGGCTACAAAAATATGAATTTAGTTTTGAAAAAATAACAACTTTTAATTCTTTGAGGCATTTCATCAGACACGTGTTACAATACACCGACATGCATCCGATACACCTATCAAACGGACACGAAATCCTACCAAACTTTGTCTACAGGTCTATGGTACCTAGATGCATGCTTCTATGAAGAAAAATCAGAATTTAAATAATTTTAGAAGAATTTACCTATTGAGAGTTGGAATCTCAATGTAAAAGTCTCCAAAATGCCTCGACACCCAAAATCCTACAGTCAAATGCCTCTAATTATTTGCTAGCAAGCCTCCAGCAACTTTCTCTCCTCCCAAGGATCGAAACACAATTCGTTTGGTTTGATTTGGATGAGAATTGGAGAATGGAGGCTACTTTGAAGAAGGTGGAAATTAGGGTTTTGCAAAAGTGGCTTGGTGGCTACATGATGTGTTTATATAAGAGGGGGGTGGCTATGTTGGCCGGCCACATGTTGGAATTAGGGTTAAGGTTTAGTCATAAGGCCCAACTATAACTTAAGTTAATAAAAATCCTTTTTAGCAAAAGCCCAAAAAGCAAATAACTCAAAACCCTAAAAATAACTTTAAAAATTTCTTAATTTAGAATAGAACTTAAATTCTAATCTAAAATGATAACTAGGCCTCTAATGACATGGTTAGTCTCTAATCATGGTTAGCTAAGGTTAAACCAAACTACTAACAAAAAATCACCAATTAAAATATTATAAAATAATTAAAATTTTAAAAATCACACAATTACCAAAAGATCCATATTCTAGAAAAGTGGTGGTTACACTACTATAACATGGTAATACTGAGAACAAGAGAAAGGAAAATATATGGAAACATATAATGGATGAAACGAGGAACATAGCTATCTAAGTGTGGTGAAGTACTCCTTTCGATGTGTGATCGGCTGGGACACTACACCGCACGGTCTACACTGTCTAAATATCAATAAAATGAATATTGTCTAAGTAGCAAGATGAAATAATCACTATCTGCTGGTCAGATCACACATCTACTTGGTACTTCTCCTTTTCGACATACAGGTAAAAACATGACAAGGTATAAAAGAGAATGCATGATGTGGTATCCTTGTGACGAGCGTGTCGAGAATCAAATATTAAATAACTAACAATGATCTATAGTAATTAACAATATAGGAAACAAACAATAAATGTACTCGCCTGGTGTCCTGAGATGCTGGTACGGATCTGGTGCTAAATCCGAGCCCAAATGACCTATTTGATAATTTATAAGGATCAATACATAATATTTGTAGGAATTAAGCCAATCTTTATTATCTTATGTTTTCTTATTTAATGAGTGGCCTAGGTTATCTATTTCACTTAGGCTTGTAACCTCTAACTCTAGTGTCTATTAAGGTTGAGTCTTTACTAATTTGTCATGATGTAGTACTAAAAGCTTGATGTTAAACCCCTTTGTATTGTATATTCATATTCATTACTATCTATATCTCCTACCTCCACTGACCCATATTCTAGGTGACTCATTACTTAACATCATGTGGACACCACATTGAACAACTGGTACTCTTCTAGGCTTCCCTCTAATCCTACTGTTATGTATAACTAGCCCCTTCTCTTATGTACCCTACCCGATCCCAATATCTATCTACTGCTTTCAGGGTAATACATATGCATGGGTACTATACTCACACCACTACTACCCCTTTAAATTCTTTGCAAGACACCCATGTTTACTATCTATTTTCCCTATATGAATAACGGTCCTTGCCCTTTGTTTGTTCCTACTATCATAGGTTTCCCACATCACCTAGACTGCTACTATGTAGTTCCTACATAGGTTTTGGTACAAGGATTCTTGTACACTATTGTACATTCAACTGAAACCACATTCCCCAGTTCAATCCACTTTATGGAATCTTGGCACACACCCATTACATACTGTTCTGATACTCACCCCTCTTGGACGAGATCAGATAATTATAATACCATCCACCCTATCCATGTGCATGCCTTGGATAGCACTTCCTATATTTGTAGGCTTGTTTTCAACTTGGTTGCTTGCAACAGTATGTTGCTACTGTAACTACTGCCCCTACCAACCTATAACCTATCTATCATTTAGGTATGGCTACTGGTACTCTCCCTGTGTCTTTATATATGCTTTTTTAGTGTATACATGTTGCTACATGTCCTATTACTTTTTGGAATACATTAGGTACCAAATGTTAGGCCATGCCTGCTAGTGTACCTGCATATCACATCATGTAATGCTTCTATAACTCTTTATACCATGTGCCTAAGCAATTGACTCATAGCATTATCCAGTTGTTAAATATCTATATCCCCTATTTGAACACTCCAACCAGTTCTACCGCATACCCCTTTCCAAGCATGTGAATATGGTCATATTATACAGGTCACATACCATGTCTATGTTCCAGAACTGATACCCAAAGTTATCCTTCTCGTTGATGTATCTCCCTACTATAGGATACTCCCTATATGTCTTTTCTTTGTGTCATAGCCGTGAACTGCTATTAATGGCTCAACTGCTAGGCTACAGTCCTTTAAGTCAATAGGGCGCTAGGTACATCTCTATTCCTAAGGTATTCTCTAACCCCTCCTTATGTGTGATACTTAACATTGCATGTGAAAAAGATACAACAATATCCAAGAGGCATATTCCCAATCTTCAATTGATGTTGGTACTGAAATATGGGACCTTTTACTTATATATGATGCTACAATCCTTATTGCTACCTATTTGGTGCTATTACTTAACTTGGTTTAGAGTATGGAGTTTGTAATATCTGTTATCTCTGATTACCCATATGGTAATGTACACAACAAGAGCTTGAGGACACCCATGCTAATAAATTTGTTTACCTGTTTAAAGTTGACCTGCTACTGTACTCTAGAAATACTATACGACGTCTATGTATGCCCAGGTTTGTGTATCCCTCTAGATGATTATTTGTAAATCTGTTTCTCTATGGTACTAGTCCTATATTCCCATTCAAGATGCTTACCTTAGGTCCCTGTTCTTGCACACGTACACAACTATGAACATCACAGGTTCACTATCTATCCCTCTATATGAGTCCCCCCTTTTAGTAGAGCCTTCCTACGCATAAATTCAAGCACCTATTGTGTATTAGTAAGAACTGCAAGTTAAAGATAGATTTGTGTACCTATTGAGTCATTTTTCCGTGCTCGATTGACTTCTCGATTCCTCTTCGATTCTTCCTTGAGAACTGAACTCCTAGTGTTTTGATGAGTTAAGGTAGGGAACGACTGCTTCTCTCAATATATATATATATATATTCTTCCCTCAATATATATATATATATATATATATATATATATATATATATATATAGTGTAGTTTGAATTCTTTATAGGGTTTATCAAAGGATTTGGAAGATAGATTTTTGGATTCGAGTTCACATTCAAATGCAGGGGTAAAAAAGGGTCGGCTATGAGAAGTTGAAATTTGATTTTCAACTTTCCACTTAAGCCCTTAGCAAATTGGATATTACCAACTCCACCTTCTCATTGATATTTAATTAAAATTAAATAATGAATGAACATAAGCTTTTAATAATTATACCAAAATGGGAAGAATTGGTCTAGGGTTTACAATATAGCACCAAAATACATAAAAATACAAACTCCTACTGTACTCCAATATCTTCAATAAAATAACACCCATACGAGCAGTGTGCTCATGACAGACCTTGGGTGGTAACAATTTTGTGAGCGAGTCCGGTAAAATGAGTTTGTCCTAATATGCTATTTGGACACTTGACCATTCTGAATATTTCTTTCACAACGAGGGAACTTGTGTCAATATACTTTGACTTATACTAGTTCTTGTTATTATTAGGAATATAGTACTGCTGATTTATTATCACACTATAATTTGAGTCATCTTTCAACACTCTCCTGTAGGCGCAGTCTTATGACAAAATTTTGCAACTATATTCCCTGATTGGATGTCTCACAACATGCTATAAACCTTGCCGCCATGGTAGAAGAAGTTATGAATGTCTGTTTGACACTCATCCAAGATATATCTCCACCAGCCAACAGGTAAAACTATGTACGCAATATCCGGATGCGTACACACTTGAGCATATATTAGACTCCCTACAATTGATCATGGACGTGAATCTATTACATTTCCTTAATTTCAAGGCTATTCTTAGGGCACTTGATTGATACTAAACTTATCTCCTTTAGCGACATGTGTCACTAGGTTTGTATTAGTTACTTTAATCAATATACAAAACCAGATAAATATATCTACTCCACTGAAATTGTGATACACACAATCTTCAACAGTGTTTACATCAAAACCAAATAAGGTAACTAGGTGAAATTTGTAGTACCATTGAGGAGAAGCTTGCTTAGGTCCATAAACAAATTTTGTCAGTTTGCAAACCATATTCTTTGGGTCTTCCGACACAGTTTTCTTTGTTGCACCATACAAATTGTTTCATTAATGTTACCATTGAGAAACGCCGTTTTGGTATCCATTTGATGTAACTCAAGATCAAAATATGCAACAAGTGCTATGATTGTTATCAAAGAGACTTTCAAAGTTACCAAAGAGAAAGTCTTTTTAAAACAATCCCTAACTTTTGAGTAAAGCTACTAGCTACAAAACGTACTTTATACCTCTGCACATTACTATTTGCCATGACAAAAGGTTATACAAATTTTTTGTATTTTAAACATAAAAAGAGTACAATCGATTCCTAAATAGGAGATCTAAGTACAAAATTTCTGGAAAAGTGTGACGGTGGAGATTGAGCACTACAGCGACTCCTTTACTCCGTTGATGATCTGACGACAAGTTGAACTTGCTCTGGCTTTCTGGTGCTGGTGATTGAAACTCTAGGGTTGCCAATCAAGAGGGTGCCAAAGTTGAAGATTTTGAAGCCTCTTTATTAAAGGAAAACTCCTCATACTTATAGGAGGAAGCACATATGCGATGTGCATAAGGATTTGTACATATACGCTGCACGGGGAGATATGGAAGAATTTTGAGGCGGTCACAGTGAGGGCTACTGCTGAGCTGACACGTGGCAGGCACTGGGATTCTCTTCTATCCAGATCTTTGGAGAGTTATCAACATAACTGAATAAACGACACGTGGTGTGTACTTATTTGTTGATCGGATGAAACTGAGCAAATTTTGTTCCTATCCCCGAAGTTAGATTTTGTCTTATCTTAGAGGGCCATTGGTTTAAACAAACCAGATGGATATGGCTCTCGTCCATAAGAACAAACTTCGTCCTTATCTGTGGTTTAAACAAACCGATAAGATAATCCTCTTATCAATAGAATCAAACTCTGTCTTATCTTAAGAGCAGCGCTTTAAACAAATCGATTAGGTGGTATCCTGAAAGATATAAGCACCCATCTGACCATGTGGAGCCGTGTCACTTCGTAAGGCTGTGCCGCTATGTGAGTTGCGCTTCTGATGGAGCTTTTGATGCCACTACACTTCTGGGTGACGAGCGGGCTTGTGCTTAAGGCGACGGAGTCACTACGCTTTTAAGGCTACGAGTAGACTGAGCTTCAAGCAACAGAGTCACTGTGCTTTAGGGCAACGAGTAGACTGAGCTTCAGGCAACGGAGTCACTGTGGTTTAGGGCGATAAGTGGACTATGATTCAGGCAATGGAGTCACTGTGCTTTAGGGCGATGAATGGACTTGGTTTCGAAGATAAGGGATCTACTGTACTTTTGGGCGATAAGTAGACTTGGTCTTGAAGTCAAATGAGCCAATGTACGTCTAAGTTGAAGCGAGGGCGCTGTGTGAAGGAGTGAGCTAGCTTCGCTTCTGAATTGAACCGAGGGCACAGTGAGGAGGCTGCGCTTCTGAATCGAGGGAGGTAGTTTCTGTCAAAGGCAGAGCATTTAATGACTGCTCTTCTTAATGGGCGAGTCGGTCGTCCTCTTCTTTAATTTTTGCCATCATTTGGAGAATTCAAGAAGTCTGTGGCCTATAAATCAGTAAAATGAACCTATTAAATAAGGTTCGTTTTGCTGAGTTCTAGGTTCATCCCATTAATTTAGGCATCTTTGACCGACAGCTACGTGGCATATGGGTTGGACCACACTCACACAATATAAAGGGGAGCTTTTCTGAAGAGTTGTCTTCCTCTCTTAGCATTCCCAATGCTATGATCGATCCAGACCTAGCTTTGAACGGCCATTTGCCTTGTACAAGTCGGTTGTTGGTTTTGGATCCCTTCGTTCAAAGAAGCTGTGCCTTTGTAGAAGAACTGTTGCTGAGTTTCGAGATGCACTTCAGCATTCAACGTGAGGAGTTCGAACCTGAACAACATCTTGGATGTCTTCGAGGTCTAGGCTACCGGGTTTGGATTTATTGCCAACTTGAAGCACCACAGGTTGTGCTCTGCCCTGCTCATCAACGGCGGTCATGGTACGAGTAGGAGCTGTGTCTTCGCTCGGGCTATAACTGCTTCATTAGCCATATTGGAGTTCCTCTATGTCTGGCTGTGAAGTGGTTTGTTCTGATGAGGCTGCGCATCTATGAAGATTAACCCCTTGTATGGGGTTCTGTGAAGATAAACCCCCTTGTAGTGAAGATTAACCCCCTTATGGATTCTTAGGGGTTTTAGTTCGTTTCATGTAATCACGAAGAATCTGTAATAGATCCTTGTAGACATGATTTTAATAAGAGAACTTATTATGCACTTTCTGTTGTATGTCTTCGTGGCTTGAATTTTCTGTCTGCGCGTTTGGGTATCTGCACTTTTTATGAAGCCGGGTGTAGTGAGAACACCACCTGCGCTTTTGAATACCTGCACTTTTTATGCTTCTACAGGACCCCCTTTAAAGTGTTTCGAACTTAAATCAAGCTCGGAATACTTTGAACAGAAGCATGACACGTGTCATTTTCAAGAAAATACCCGGCATGCCTACTGACAGGCTGTCATCACGCTTAGGCTTCGGCATTAAATGCCTTCAACTGTCACTTCATTAAAGTTGATCTTAACTCCTCGTTTCTAGGAAACGGTCATCATGATCACAACTTTTCGTTTCCATGTTGTTCGATGAGTTTCCTCGATCACGAAGCGTTCGTCTTCTTTTGCTGAAGTGGTTGCACCCTATAAGTAGGGTTCATTGGAAAAAGAGAAAAACTTTCTTACTTTCACCTACCATCCAACAGAAACTTTTCGTTAGAGACTTCTTTTTCTTTCAAACCCTAACTTTTTCTTCCATGGCTCCTAAGAAATCAAGAATCCTGAAAGCTCCTGCGGTGAGCTCCAAGAAGACTAGTGGGGCAGCGGCTATCCCCCGATCGGTCGCAGTGACTGCAAGGAAGACTAGAATGTCGTCGGCGAGACAAGCCGTGGAGGCTACTCGACAGGCCAAAGGGAAGCAGTTGGCCACTGAAGCCGTCGTCGTTAAGCAAGCTCCTATTGTAGGGGATGTGCGGCCACCCATTGCTAGTAGATGTCTGATTGTTACTGACTTATTGGTTTGCTGATGCATATGAGTGTCGACTCTTAGGAGCGTCTTCTCGAAGATATGCTGATGCTTTTTCTTACTGATGTGCATGGATACCGTTCTTTTGACACATTTTTCATTATGTGTAGTTCCTGTGTCCTTGTCTCTCTTCGAGGACATTCTCTTCGCATTAACGGGTTATGCCGTAGGAAAAGACGTCGACGAGGTGCTCACCCACTCTATTGAACAGTTGATTGCCTATGGTCAATCGAGAGGTCGACTAGCAATGATTTGGGATCAACAGCCCGCATACTTTCGTCGTATGATGGATCGAAGCAAGCTGTCTCAGATAGCTCCCTGAGTCTTTCAGACCATGTGGGCCCCGCCTACACAAGCAAAGTAGTGGTGAACAAAAAAAGAACGAAATAAAACTCGAAAAAGAAAATACTAAAGGCTTACCCGTGAAGAAGATCCAACGGGTGGGGCGTTCAGTTTCAATAGAGACTGTTGGGATAGTCCACCCCGCAGGGGTATAACAGCTATTGTAACACCCAGTTTTCCAAATGAGGGCAATTTTGAAATTTTATAATTATAATCATTTAATAATGATATTTAAATCATATTGTAATTTTTGGTGATTGTTAATTAATTTAAAACTATTTAAAATAGTGATTGGTGATTTTGATGGTTAACTAGCTAAACCCTAGTATTGCTAAGCCTAGAGACTAACCATGACCAAAGGAGCCTAGTCATGTGATTAGGAATTCAAATTACCTATTTTTAGCTAAGGGTATTTTGGTCATTTTGGCAATTTTGTGAATTTGTAGTTTATATTAATTAAATAGTGTGCTAGCCTTTTTGTGAAGCCTTAACCTAGAGGTTAACCTAACCTAGATTAGTCATGATGTTAAAATTAGGGTTAGAACATTCCTACTAAGTGCCAAGGTTAGTAATATCTAGATATTATTAGAGAAGATATTTCCTTTTGAGATATTTGTGAAAAGAAGCCTCAACCAATAGGAAGGCTAGGAATTTGTTGGAGTGATCCTAACCACTCATCTAAAACCCTAACCCTACTGATTTCAACAGCCACATAACAGCCCCTCCCCCTATTTATATCCTCCCAAATTTTAGGGATAGCCTCTTTTCATTAGGGTTCATCAAGTTTAGGAAAGAGGTAATGTTCCATCTTTGAAAATTCATAGAAAATCCAAATTAGCTCCTATTTCCTTCAAACAAATTCCTATAGTCTCTAAATAGTGTTTCCTTGCTGTTTTAATTGAGATTTGACAGGGGGCACACAATTTGAGGAGTTTTGGAGCTTGATAGGATCTTTACTTTGGTGTATTTTTGAAGCTTGGTGCACCACTAGGTAAAACCTTATCTAACCTATTAAAAATTCTGCAAAAATCATTTTTAGGATGTCCAAACCCTAGCCAAACTGTAGGACTAGGTTTTCCTAGAATTTCGTGCCATTTTGTGTCCTATTTGGACACGTATCAGTGTTCCTTTGAATGTGTTTGAGGAAATGCCACAAAGAAACTATTTGTGTTATTTTCGAAATCTAATTGAATAGGAATTTAGTTTTTGAGCTTGCTTATGCATTTTGTTGTTCTGGGGGTGTCATTGTGTCGTGTCGAGTCGGTTTTGACACCGTGCACACGCGGTTGCACGCGCGCGTGCAGGCTGTGCACGCTGTCCTGCTACTCGGGGGACACAGCGCCCTGGACACGACTCCCCGACACGTGAAACTTGACACACGTGTTGGGGCAACTTCTGTCGCCCCGTGTACCAAGTGGCACGAGCCCACGTGGCGTGTCGGACATGCACGAGCTCGTGCATGGGGCTTGGCCTGTGCTGTCCTTCACTATTTTTGTGCACTGACACGCACGTTTCGTGTCCAGTACACGTGACTTGGACACAGGACAGGGTGTCCATTGGATAGCCCTAGTCTAGGTCAACCTTGGGACACGAGCACGAGGGTTGTGTCGTGTCGTGTCGTACACTGTGTTGGTGTGAACACGTGCACGAGGCAGTGTCAGTTTCTGTGCACTGATTGTGTGGCTTTTGATTCTGGACACGTTTGTGTCCACTTTTGTGGACACAAACCATTTGTATAGCATGTGTACATTACTTACTTTCATTACCAACCTCTGAAATTGATTTTTAATTCGATTTTTATTGTTAAATCTTCAATTCCCTGTTTATTTAAAACTGTGTGTATCAGTCTATATTGTGTTCTGTCCAGATTTTCAAGAATGGACTTTGCCATCATTTTCTACCTATTTAACACTGCTAAATACATGTGATTAATTTCCTAACTTGTTCTCCTACATAATTCCTATGTGTATGTCGAATTGGGGACTGGTTTGATGTGTTTTTGGGCTAGAACTTGAGTTTAAAGATTGGACTGTTAGAGGGTGTTCATGAACTTAAATCTGGAAGTTGCCTTGAGCAACTGAATGCATGGAATGCATGGTGTTTACTGTTAACTGATTTTTCTTGATCTATTATGTGCTTATTTCATGAATATATAACCTGGGAGCATGTCCTGTTAACTAGGTGTTGAAAACTGAATTGATTCCAATGTAAATCTGAGATTATTAGGACTGTTTCCTTAGAACTCTTGTTGGGTTTATTATTAAACTGTTGTGTATGTTTGAACCTTGACATTGTCAATTGATTTCCTTTCCATTTACAATTGTGAAGATCATCATAAAACTGTTTTGTGATTCAATGTTCTTCTAAACTGAGATGAGTTTAATTTCCAGTTTCTTGAACCATTTGATATTGTCAATTGATTTCCATCTTTCTACTGTTAATTGATGTTAACTTTCCATATTAATTTATACATGTGTATTGGCTAATGTTAAGGTAGATACATGTGTGATTGAGCATGGTTGATTATGAAATGTGATTTCGAGTATGTAGTGGACTGAACTCAACTGATTTCTATATTGAACTACCTAAGTTATGTTAACTGAAATCCTGAGAACAGCCCCCCTATTAACACACACACACTAACCTTTTTCCTATTGACACTCTAATTAACTATGGCTTTCTGACACTTTATACATCACTGTTTTTATCACATACACACATAGACACCTTCTCTCTTATTTGAAACTTGCTTGACACTTGCTAACCACACTCACCTGTGCCTTAATCCCTCACTCTACATATCTTTACATATTCATGCCTCTATGTATATATACAAGTGTATGTAGTATAGAAAATGCATGCATGAATAATGGTTAAATGAATGCCAATGTGATGATGATGACAATGAATAGCATAAATTAACATGAATAAATGTAGACAATGCATGCTATGTGTAGGAATGTATACAAGTGAGTGCCTATGCACATGTATGAATGTATGTATATACATATGGTATATGCAATGTGTGTTGTTGACTTGTATAGCCCAGTTTTGATGTGTGCTTGCTAGTCTAGGCTTGGTTAGCCCTAGTGAGACTTGACTAGACTAAGATTGACCTAGTTTGACTAGTGTAGTTGACTTGGGTTGACCCAGAGTTGACCAAGTCTGACTTGGACCTAGTTTGACCTAGACAGTTGACCAGGTTTGACTTAGAGTTGACTTTGACCTAAATCGACCTAGAAATCATGTAGATTGTATGGTAGCTTTCATTTACCTTATTTTAAACATGTCATAACCCATACTGCTCTATTTAGGACTTTGTGACTCCGGTGCAGACATCTGATATTTCACTACTCTTCTCAGAGTAGCAGGCGAGTACATTCTCTGATAGTTCTTTCATTTACTTGTCAATTACTGTACTTCAGTTCTAGATAGTTTTATGTGATTCTTACAACACGTATGGATATTTCTGAATTCATGTATGCGACACACATACTATTTGTCTGGCCTCTATTTCTGGAATCACTACTGACATCACCTTCTGGAACCACTACTGGAATCACCTACTGGAATCACTCTGGAATCTTTTGCTGGTATCATTATGTTTGGCTGGACTCATCTATATTTCTCGTGTCGTTTCTGGATTCACTTATGCTTGTGGGCGGGAAAATATTAGAGTAAGACATGTAGACATACCCCAATCTGGAACCACTCCCTTGGAACTATTCTGGAACGATAGCCATCCCACACTTGGCCAAGTGTGCGGTGTGCCGTATTACCTACAGCCGTTTACATGTCGATCTCGGTATTTTAAAACACACTGTTAGAATATAGGCTGGACTCACCCTGGAATCATTGATCACTATGACTGGAATCATCCCTTATGGGATTCATCTTGTATGAGATTCATCCTATACTGGACTTATATTGGAGTTACACTGGTCTACATTGTTGTCTGGACTTTATATCATATTACCCTGGTTCAGCTAGTTCTATTTTTACAGTCTTCATTGCTATGATTCTTCTCTTGTTTAGTATTTACTTTTCTTGTACCTTAACTGTTTCTCTATACCATCACCTGTATACAAACCACCATATTCATCAATAAAACTGTCTATAACTGCTTTATAGTTCTCTGTCATTTACTTGGAATTTCTTGATGATTTGTACTCGTTCCTGTCCTGACTGGACCTGTTGAAAATATTACAGATGACTGCCCTGAGGATGTTTGCCCTACTTGCCTTGGAGCAGAAGATGGTTTAGCTACCTATGGCCCCGACACTCAGGAGTGATCGGGAGACTAGCTAGTAGACTTGGTTTAGTTTTCATGTTTTAGAATTTGAATTGTAATAACTTGAGATACGAGTTTGTTTTTGAGTTTGTTGAGATATTATTTTTCAGTAGTTATAAATGTTGTTGTTAGTCTTTAGTTATAAACTTCTGTGTTATCTTATCGTTCATAGACTGTGATTGAGATTCATTATATCTATACTTGTCCTCCGTTCGGAGTTGAGATTTGACAAGTACATTATATAATTGCGTGAGTTGTTGATTAGATAGTAACCTAGGACAGCGTTCTACCGCCGACTCTGCGGTGTAGGCTGGACGTACCCACTTCTCGTGCCCTTACTCTAGGGTGCGGGTCGTGACACGTTTTTAGTGGTGGCCCATGCAGGTCGAGTTTATGTAGTGGTATTCGAACTAGAGTATCACTACAGCCTGCGATAGGATTGAGAGATAGGCTTTAACGGAGAGGTACTCAATCACAGTTAGGAAAAAAATTCTGCTTCAATTCATGCCATCTACATATCTTACTGACTTGTCTTCTTTGCAATAAACTGTCCTCCTTTGATTATCGATTCCTGCTCAGTATTGACTTCCTTTTCGATCTGTCTTCAGGATGGTGGAGACACGATCACATCGCTCTGGTACAGTAGCCGCTGGAGAGGGGTCTGCCACCTCTCGTCCATTGCAGCAGCCTGTTGAGACTGTAGCACCTTCTGTTCCTGATCAGACAGGAGCTGCTGTAGCCATTGGGGGTATGCCTCCACTTGTTCAGAGGACGACCTCAGTCATTCCTGAGATGTTTCAGCAGCAGCATCAGCAGCCACCTGCAGGATTGGTTGACGCTGCGCACCTGTTTTCATTTGTGGAGAGGATCATGGAGTCCCACCACCAGCAGCAGCAGCGGCAGACTGCCGATTATCGTCAGGGGATTGACGAGGACCACCAGCTGGTTCGTACTACAGTAGAGATGGTGACTGCTCGGGGGGAGCATCAGCAGCCTTACCAGAAGGAGAAGGATATCCAGGACTTCCAGAAGATGCACCCTCGGGAGTTCTTCGGCACTGAGGGCATTCACGTTGCAGATGACTGGGTTGAGCACATTGAGGAGATTTTTCGACTGGCGGAGATACCAGCTCGACTCCAGATCGAGGCAGCGGGCAGCCAGATGTAGGATTTGGCCCGTGCATGGTATCAGGCAGATCCCAGAGTAGGGGTTGAGGGCCAGACTTGGGCCCAGTTCAAGGAACTGTTTAAAGAACAATTTTTCCCTGATGTGGCCTTGGGAGGTATCGAGGCACAGTTCGAGGCTTTGGCTCAGGGGAACCAGACGGTGGCAGAGTATGCCGGGGAGTTCTGCAGACTGGCCCGGTTCATTGATGATTTGTCTGAGAAGACGAAGGCGAGAAAGTTTCGCCGGGGTTTGATTAGAGAGGTTCGGTCGCTGACTAAGAGCGACCGGAACGCTACCTATGCGGAGATATTTTCTGGGGCTATGGCAGCGGAGGACGACCTGGGGTTGAAGTTGAAGAGGGGTCGGGACTTCCAGGGTGGTAGCAGTAGCGGAGGACCGGCCAAGAGGCCCCATGTGCAGACTCAGCAGGCACAGGCACCAGTGAGAGTGCAGCAGGCACAACATCAGCCTAGAGGACAGGACCACAGGGTGCTGACTTGTGCCTACTGCAAGAAGGCAGGACATGTTTGGGAGTCTTGTAGGAGGAGACTGAAGGTTTGTCTATTCTGTAGGTCTGGTGCCCACAAGATGATAGATTGTCCCGTTGCACCTCCTCTTGGAGGAGCTAGGCCACCTGTAGCTCAGCACCAGAGGGGTGGAGCTTTTGCTATGGCAGTCGAGGAGACTGACGTTGCAGGTGACGGGTTAGCAGGTTTGACTTCCTTGTTCTTCTCTTCCACTTTCATGTGTGATTTCTATTAGTACCTGCCAGGATATGTTGTGATATGCTAGATAGCATAGTTACCCTGTTCGAGACTGTGGAATCACGACCAGTAGGACTATGATTGCATGTTATCTTCGACCTTGTTTGATTGGGGCTTAAACTAGCAGGAATACGACCATCTTAATTTCGAGGACGAAATTCTTCTAAGGGGGGTAGACTTGTAACACCCAGTTTTCCAAATGAGGGCAATTTTGAAATTTTATAATTATAATCATTTAATAATGATATTTAAATCATATTGTGATTTTTGGTGATTGTTAATTAATTTAAAACTATTTAAAATAGTGATTGGTGATTTTGATGGTTAACTAGCTAAACCCTAGTATTGCTAAGCCTAGAGACTAACCATGACCAAAGGAGCCTAGTCATGTGATTAGGAATTCAAATTACCTATTTTTAGCTAAGGGTATTTTGGTCATTTTGGCAATTTTGTGAATTTGTAGTTTATATTAATTAAATAGTGTGCTAGCCTTTTTGTGAAGCCTTAACCTAGAGGTTAACCTAACCTAGATTAGTCATGAGGTTAAAATTAGGGTTAGAACATTCCTACTAAGTGCCAAGGTTAGTAATATCTAGATATTATTAGAGAAGATATTTCCTTTTGAGATATTTGTGAAAAGAAGCCTCAACCAATAGGAAGGCTAGGAATTTGTTGGAGTGATCCTAACCACTCATCTAAAACCCTAACCCTACTGATTTCAATAGCCACATAACAGCCCCTCCCCCTATTTATATCCTCCCAAATTTTAGGGATAGCCTCTTTTCATTAGGGTTCATCAAGTTTAGGAAAGAGGTAATGTTCCATCTTTGAAAATTCATAGAAAATCCAAATTAGCTCCTATTTCCTTCAAACAAATTCCTATAGTCTCTAAATAGTGTTTCCTTGCTGTTTTAATTGAGATTTAACAGGGGGCACACAATTTGAGGAGTTTTGGAGCTTGATAGGATCTCTACTTTGGTGTATTTTTGAAGCTTGGTGCACCACTAGGTAAAACCTTATCTAACCTATTAAAAATTCTACAAAAATCATTTTTAGGATGTCCAAACCCTAGCCAAACTATAGGACTAGGTTTTCCTGGAATTTTGTGCCATTTCGTGTCCTATTTGGACACGTATCAGTGTTCCTTTGAATGTGTTTGAGGAAATGCCACAAAGAAACTATTTGTGTTATTTTCGAAATCTAATTGAATAGGAATTTAGTTTTTGAGCTTGCTTATGCATGTTGTTGTTCTGGGGGTGTCATTGTGTCGTGTCGAGTCGGTTTTGACACCGTGCACACGCGGTTGCACGCGCGCGTGCAGGCTGTGCACGCTGTCCTGCTACTCGGGGGACACAGCGCCCTGGACACGACTCCCCGACACGTGAAACTTGACACACGTGTTGGGGCAACTTCTGTCACCCCGTGTGCCAAGTGGCACGAGCCCACGTGGCGTGTCGGACACGCACGAGCTCGTGCATGGGGCTTGGCCTGTGCTGTCCTTCACTATTTTTGTGCACTGACACGCACGTTTCGTGTCCAGTACACGTGACTTGGACACAGGACAGGGTGTCCATTGGATAGCCCTAGTCTAGGTCAACCTTGGGACACAAGCACGAGGGTTGTGTCGTGTCGTGTCGTGCACTGTGTTGGTGTGAACACGTGCACGAGGCAGTGTCAGTTTCTGTGCACTAATTGTGTGGCTTTTGATTCTGGACACGTTTGTGTCCACTTTTGTGGACACAAACCATTTGTATAGCATGTGTACATTACTTACTTTCATTACCAACCTCTGAAATTGATTTTTAATTCGATTTTCATTGTTAAATCTTCAATTCCCTGTTTATTTAAAACTGTGTGTATCAGTCTATATTGTGTTCTGTCCAGATTTTCAAGAATGGACTTTGCCATCATTTTCTACCTATTTAACACTGCTAAATACATGTGATTAATTTCCTAACTTGTTCTCCTACATAATTCCTATGTTTATGTCAAATTGGGGACTGGTTTGATGTGTTTTTGGGCTAGAACTTGAGTTTAAAGATTGGACTGTTAGAGGGTGTTCATGAACTTAAATCTGGAAGTTGCCTTGAGCAACTGAATGCATAGAATGCATGGTGTTTACTGTTAACTAATTTTTCTTGATCTATTATGTGCTTATTTCATGAATATATAACCTGGGAGCATGTCCTGTTAACTAGGTGTTGAAAACTGAATTGATTCCAATGTAAATCTGAGATTATTAGGACTGTTTCCTTAGAACTCTTGTTGGGTTTATTATTAAACTGTTGTGTATGTTTGAACCTTGACATTGTCAATTGATTTCCTTTCCATTTACAATTGTGAAGATCATCATAAAACTGTTTTGTGATTCAATGTTCTTCTAAACTGAGATGAGTTTAATTTCCAGTTTCTTGAACCATTTGATATTGTCAATTGATTTCCATCTTTCTACTGTTAATTGATGTTAACTTGCCATATTAATTTATACATGTGTATTGGCTAATGTTAAGGTAGATACATGTGTGATTGAGCATGGTTGATTATGAAATGTGATTTCGAGTATGTAGTGGACTGAACTCAACTGATTTCTATATTGAACTACCTAAGTTATGTTAACTGAAATCCTGAGAACAGCCCCCCTATTAACACACACACACTAACTTTTTTCCTATTGACACTCTAATTAACTATGGCTTTGTGACACTTTATACATCACTGTTTTTATCACATACACACATAGACACCTTCTCTCTTATTTGAAACTTGCTTGACACTTGCTAACCACACTCACCTGTGCCTTAATCCCTCACTCTACATATCTTTACATATTCATGCCTCTATGTATATATACAAGTGTATGTAGTATAGAAAATGCATACATGAATAATGGTTAAATGAATGCCAATGTGATGATGATGACAATGAATAGCATAAATTAACATGAATAAATGTTGACAATGCATGCTATGTGTAGGAATGTATACAAGTGAGTGCCTATGCACATGTATGAATGTATGTATATACATATGGTATATGCAATGTGTGTTGTTGACTTGTATAGCCCAGTTTTGATGTGTGCTTGCTAGTCTAGGCTTGGTTAGCCCTAGTGAGACTTGACTAGACTAAGATTGACCTAGTTTGACTAGTGTAGTTGACTTGGGTTGACCCAGAGTTGACCAAGTCTGACTTGGACCTAGTTTGACCTAGACAGTTGACCAGGTTTGACTTAGAGTTGACTTTGACCTAAATCGACCTAGAAATCATGTAGATTGTATGGTAGCTTTTATTTACCTTATTTTAAACATGTCATAAGCCATACTGCTCTATTTAGGACTTTGTGACTCCGGTGCAGACATCTGATATTTCACTACTCTTCTCAGAGTAGCAGGCGAGTACATTCTCTGATAGTTCTTTCATTTACTTGTCAATTACTGTACTTCAGTTCTAGATAGTTTTATGTGATTCTTACAACACGTATGGATATTTCTGAATTCATGTATGCGACACACATACTATTTGTCTGGCCTCTATTTCTGGAATCACTACTGATATCACCTTCTGGAACCACTACTGGAATCACCTACTGGAATCACTCTGGAATCTTTTGCTGGTATCATTATGTTTAGCTGGACTCATCTATATTTCTCGTGTCGTTTCTGGATTCACTTGTGCTTGTGGGCGGGAAAATATTAGAGTAAGACATGTAGACATACCCCAATCTGGAACCACTCCCTTGGAACTATTCTGGAACGATAGCCATCCCACACTTGGCCAAGTGTGCGGTGTGCCGTATTACCTACAGCCGTTTACATGTCGATCTCGGTATTTTAAAACACACTGTTAGAATATAGGCTGGACTCACCCTGGAATCATTGATCACTATGACTGGAATCATCCCTTATGGGATTCATCTTGTATGAGATTCATCCTATACTGGACTTATATTGGAGTTACACTGGTCTACATTGTTGTCTGGACTTTATATCATATTACCCTGGTTCAGCTAGTTCTATTTTTACAGTCTTCATTGCTATGATTCTTCTCTTGTTTAGTATTTACTTTCCTTGTACCTTAACTGTTTCTCTATACCATCACCTGTATACAAACCACCATATTCATCAATAAAACTGTCTATAACTGCTTTATAGTTCTCTGTCATTTACTTGGAATTTCTTGATGATTTGTACTCGTTCCTGTCCTGACTGGACCTGTTGAAAATATTACAGATGACTGCCCTGAGGATGTTTGCCCTACTTGCCTTGGAGCAGGAGATGGTTTAGCTACCTATGGCCCCGACACTCAGGAGTGATCGGGAGACTAGCTAGTAGACTTGGTTTAGTTTTCATGTTTTAGAATTTGAATTGTAATAACTTGAGATACGAGTTTGTTTTTGAGTTTGTTGAGATATTATTTTTCAGTAGTTATAAATGTTGTTGTTAGTCTTTAGTTATAAACTTCTGTGTTATCTTATCGTTCATAGACTGTGATTGAGATTCATTATATCTATACTTGTCCTCCGTTCGGAGTTGAGATTTGACAAGTACATTATATAATTGCGTGAGTTGTTGATTAGATAGTAACCTAGGACAGCGTTCTACCGCCGACTCTGCGGTGTAGGCTGGACGTACCCACTTCTCGTGCCCTTACTCTAGGGTGCGGGTCGTGACAGCTATTCTTGTCCTTTTACCAGGAGGAGGGCTCACCCTAGAAGAAACCTGACATTTTTGTGGGTTACTCATGAGCACTTCCTCCTCTTTCTCCTCTCGCGATGAACTGGAGCCTTCTGTTGTTCTACTCTCCGATGGTGCAAGCACATGGTGACATTTAAAAGCCAAAGAAGGGACCTCAAACTTTGTCCCCTCAAGAAAACTTTGCTCTCGCTCATACTCTGGTGCGAAGTTGTTCGCGACACAGTAAAACTTTGCAGCAAAATACAAGATATGAGTCTCCTCATGCATTGAAGGGATCGTAAATTCTGCTCCAGTACCACCGATATTATAATAATGCCATGCCTTGGCGCCATCCAGAAGACTTCCCTCATAACCAAGACAGGAGCTTTGATTGCCCATCATAGCCTGGCTATAGCCAAACTGACGTGCGAAGCGGCTAGGCAAATAAGGCTCAAAGCACACTCGATTTTGGTTCCGATACACCAAGTGGAAAGGACGGATGGGCTGCAACCAGTGGAAGGCCCCCAAAGTTAGGTCACTATCCACTAACTCATTATCTGCAAGGAAACCATTGTATGTAGGTGAAACCCTGTGGAGAGCATAGCCGTCCAAACGGCCCAACATCTATCTACAGACGGGGACATCCTGATGGAGCCATTTCGCATATTGATAGTTACGCAGTGTTGTATCCCCTGCCTAGTAACCTGCGAGAGTACTGGGGACTATCAGACTAGGGTGGTGCAAAGCCAAACAACCCATAGTGGTAAGGAAGTCCAACCCACGGGAATTTTTTATTTCCCCCGCGACACTCTATTATCCTTTTAGAAAACTCTCGCAAACCACGGAGGATGTCGCATACCATGGCCGGCAATAGAGCCAAGGAATGCCAGAAGACTAGCCTCACACCTGGCAGAATCAAGTCCTGACTGAGCCATCCCGCAGGCCCAGAACCGCCGGGAACCACGCCCTTCCCCAGCCATATCATCAGAAAGGCGGCTAAAGTCGCTTTCGGACTCAAAATAATCAGATTCTAACAGAAATAATTATGAACTCTGGAGGTGGGCCTCCACTCAGCATCTACTGAGGGAGCAGATACCCCCGCTTCGGCCATCATATCATCTACTTCATCAGCAGTATTTGCCCGACGCACGGTGAAGTGAACCTTCTCTGGCATCGACAGACACTTTGTGAAAATATAATCCGTCCAGGCCTTGATGTATGGCGAAGCCTAAGCCCCACCCAGGCGCATGCAAACTTGGTAGTGGCAAAACAACTCCTTATACGCAGCCATCATCTTGGGATGTTTGTTCTCCAACACCAAGAATTCCTCCTTGCAAGGGGTATGTTCCTCGTATGGCATGTCCCCCCATGACAGCTTCGAGATGGCACGCATCTCATGAAGGGCCAAACGTATCTCTCCATAAGGGGTGAAGAACGTCCCGGTATGGTGGTTAAATGACTCCAACAAAGCTATGAACAAAGGTCGGTTGATCTCTATCCCATGCTCGGTGGCCCTGAGGGCACGACGAAGGCCTGTACCTATCAAATCCTTCTTGAACCTACCTATCGCCTATTGGGTTAGCTCGCTCCACTCCAACTTGGGATAAATCCAACCTGCGATACGGAAGGTATCTTTCGGATAGGTATAGCCCGTGGCCAGTAGCCTATTAGCAAAAATAGGGGCTCAAAATAGATGTACTTTATTGGTAAAATCAACAAGCAGACGACAAGGGTACACTTGCAGCGTACCTGATGGGCCGTCGGGTATACTTTTTGAATGAGTCCCTTTGATTAGAGCACCCTTCCACTTGATATGACCGGTCATCAAACCCCCTCGCTTCAGGGTCAGATCCCACTTCATGAAATGCTCCTCAGCCAAATAAGAGAAAGCCGAGAGCAGAAGATGGCAGTTGACGGAGGAACGTATAGAGGAATACCGTAGTTCTCGAAATACCAATTTTCGATTATCTGCCCAGGGGTGTCTCGAGTCGCCGAGACCAAGGAGGAGACGGCGGCTGATAAGACAACCAACTTGGAAGATGTCTCTTCTTCCGCCCCCTTTGAGTATGAGACTCAGGGTCCTATAGAGCCGTTGGCCTCGCTCCCGCAGGAAACTTTTGTGAGACCATTTACGGATGAGCTCGTGAAGGTATCTGCGGTCGGCGTGGTATCAGCCGAAGATGGGATTCCAGAGTTTGCACCTATGGCGGGCCAGGGAGAGGTGGATGCTGGAGTTATTACCCAAGATCCTTCCATTGTACCCCTGCTCTATGTTGAGAGACAGGTTGAGGAGAGTCCCGCTGTACCAGGAGAGGAGGAGGGTTATTCGTTTGAGGAGCTGTCCTTGGCGAACCTTGGGATTTCGTCTCAGCAATTGGCCAAAGGTCCCATAGAAGGGTTAACTGAGGAGGTTGTCAAAATATTGGCATGTCTGGCTTTTGAAAGGCCGATAAGAATAACTTTTGAACAGTGGGCTGAGGAGATTATTCGAAGGACCGCCGAGGCGACGATCGAAGAGTTGGCCGAAGAGGCTCAGGTTTGTCACCGTGCAGCTGTGGAGGATCAGTGCAAAGCCCTTCGGGAGCAGATCCAGAAATTAAAAGAGACTTTGTCCCTTGCTGAGAGTGATATGGACAAATCTGAGTACCATAAGGAGTTCCTTCGCCAACGTTCTGAAACTCTGGCTCAGAAGAAGGAAAGTATTGGCATTCGTCAGGCCGAGCTGTTCTGAGACTTTGGTGGTAGACTTTTCCTAACTCAGAGGTATTGTGGACGTGGTAAGGATAGACTCTACGGGTATATCTCTCCCGACTCAGCTGTGCAGTCAATCCTTGAGGCGCAACCCGCTGAATATGGCACTTGGTTCTGAAGAAGCCATTCCATAACGGAGAATGGATCTTAATTCAACCGTTCTCATTAGACCGATTCGATCGATCTCGACCTATCGGTTCCGACCAAATCGACGGCGACAGTGTTCCTTTCTCGCGTACCCCGTGGACGGAGAACGGGGTACGATGTAGGGACGAGGCACTACACGATAACCACCTAAGAAAAGTTTCATCCTCGAAACTTAAGAATAGAACCTACCTCTACGAGAACAATGAAGGAAATTTTTCCTTCATTTCTGACTCAAGCTCCCACGTCGACTCCTCGACCGAATGGTTTCTCCAGAGGATGCGGACGAGAGGAATAGCACGGTTACGGAGAAGTTTATCTTTGCGCTCCACGATTTGTATATGCTCTTCGACATATAACAAGTCCGCCTTCAGATCCAGCTGACCCAAATCTACTACATGGCTCGGATCGTGCACGTACTTTCGCAACTGTGAGACGTGGAAGACGTTGTGTCCATCCGACAATGAAGGTGACAAATCGATTTGGTAAGCTACTGGGGCGACTCGTTTCAATATCTCGAACGGACCAACAAATCTTGGGCTCAACTTCCCTTTTCTACTGAATCTGGTAACTCCACACATGGGCATTATTTTCAGAAATATATGGTCGCCTTCCGAGAACTCGAGGGGGCGTCGGTGCATGTCGGCATAACTCTTTTGTCGACTTTGTGCTATTCTCAATCTCTTCCGTATCAACTTGACCTTTTGTACAATCTACTCCACCAATTCTGGGCCAAGTATCTGCCGTTCCCCGATTTCATCCCAGCAAATAGGCAAACTGCACTTTCGGTCGTACAAAGCTTCATACGGTGCCATTTAGATGCTGGAATGATAGCTGTTATTGTATGCAAATAGCTATCAACAAAGCTTCATACGACGCCATTTGGATGCTGGACTGATAGCTGTTATTTTATGCAAACAGCTCCGTACAAAGCTTTATACGGCACCGTTCAGGTTGTAACATATCCTCGAGAATCTAGTTCACCCGCTTTGTTTGGCCGTCAGTCTGAGGATGATAAGCTGGGCTAAACTTCAATTTGGTCCCCAACGCTGAATAAAGACTACCCCAGAAGCGTGCTACGAACAGTCTATCCCGATCCAAGACGATAGATACTGGGACTCCGTACAGCCAAACTATTTGATCAAGGTATATCTGAGCAAGGCGATCGACGCTCCAAGTGACTTTAATGGCTATGAAGTGCACTGACTTGGTTAGTCGATCGACGATGACCTAGACGATGTTGTTTCCCCGCGGCGTCCTCGGCAAGCCAACAACGAAGTCCATAGTGATATGATCTCACTTCCACTCTGGAATGACAAGGTTCTGCATCTCCCCGTCCGGTCGCTGGTGCTCGGCTTTAACTCACTGACAGACCATACACTTCGATACAAAGAGTGCTACGTCCCTCTTCATGTCGTGCCACCGAAAGACAACGCGGAGGTCCTTATACATCTTGGTGCTACCAGGATGCAAGAAATATTTTGCATAATGCACCTTCGAAATTATCTCCATTCTAAGTTCTGCGTCATCCATAACGCATAGCCGGCCCTTCACTCGTAACACTCCCGACTCGTCCTCTACAAAGTTGAACGCTTTTCCTGTTGATATCAGCCTCTGCATCTTCTCCAGGTATGGGTCGTCCTTCTGAGCAGACTTGATTCTCTCCAATAGGCTCGGTTCCAGCCACAGTTGTGCCAGTTTGACGTCCCTAAAATGAACTCGGAGTTTAATGCCCATTCCTTCCAAGTCATGTAGCAGTCGACTGTTGATGCATAACGAAGCTAAGTACTTTCGGCTCAGCGCATCCGCTACAACATTTCCTTTATCTGGATTATAGTCGATTGATAAGTCATAGTCTTTGATCAGTTCAAGCCATCGCCTCTACCGCAAATTCAGTTCTTTTTGGGTGAAGAGATATTTGAGACTTTTGTGGTCCATATAAATTTTGCACGCCACGCCATAAAGATAGTGACGCCACAGATTCAACGCGAACACAATCGCCTCTAGATCTAGGTCGTACGTAGGGTAGTTTTTCTCGTGCAACTTTAACTGTCGGGAAGCAAAAGATATCACTTTATCCTGCTGCATGAGCACACACCCCAAGCCCTGGCCAGAAGCATCGCTAAAGATTTGAAATCCCTCAGTCCCTTCAAGAAGAGTAAGTATCGGGGCTGAAATGAGCCGTTATTTGAGCTCTTGGAAGGAAGCTTCACAGTGCTGCGAGGGCTTACAACATGACTCAACTTGCAAAACGAACGCTGATGAGATAGTCGTTCCATACATTACATCCCTTTTTACAAGCAAAGCATAACACTTTACACCTGCTATTGAGGGAAGTCGAGTCGTCATCTTTTTTTCTTTTGGACTGAGTTCAGGGTCTTCAAAAGGATTTCCAGAAATATGCCTTCAACTCATGAACGAGGCTTCAAAAGTATTCACGCCGCCTTGAGCTTTAAGTAGCACGCCCTTCGTGGTTCGAGGTACCTACGTGGAGAGCAAGCATCAGTACATTATATTTTGTACTGGTGAATGGCTATTTAAGTTCCAAGCTCTCATTTGGTTGAAGAGTTTATATGACTTAGTTTATGAATGTTTCTAACCATCCTAATGAATTTCAAACAAGCATATGACAAGCATAATGTAAAATACGTTAGAACTTACCCACGGCGGACCGCGCCGCACCTTATGAGACTTACCATGTTCTTTCCTGTCAATTATTATCATTTTTATACCAAGTGCAATATTATGTGTGATTGGACACTGGCTTCCAGAGCCATCGTGGACTCCCTTTTAGCTTTTGTTAGTCGGGGCCCTTTCAGCGCGAGTAGCGAGCCCCGCTGAAAGTCCCCGTTTAACCCCGTGCCCACCACAGCTATATAATTATTTCTTTTCTTAGCCGCAACGGTCTCGTGGCCCCGGGTTGCCGTGCGGGAAAACTTCTACCTTGTCGACAAGTCTTCCATGACCGTGCAAAGACAATTTTTAGTTATTAAGGTATAGTCTACATTCTTTTTAAAAACTTGATAATTTTATAGTGTCCGTGTCCTTGCATTTATTCTTTCATTCGCAATAACATTATCGATTTACCTAAGAAGGGGTCGATAAGAGAAGGGTCAGCCACTCACCTTGAGTTTGCTTGAGGCGAGAGAACTTGTTGGTCGCGCTAGACTCGCCTACGCGATTACCTGAAATCGTACAAGGAACCGAATAGAATACTGTATTATTCAAGAAGTTTGATAGAAAATACGAGTTCGAAATGCAAGCCATAAAAACTAACAAAAACATTCACGAAAACGCATTCAGAAAACCAAGGCCAAAACCAACGCAAGTGGCATGAAAAATAGAGCAACCGGAGGCCTCTCCCGATTCAGTCGCAGAGTCAATCCTTGAGGCGCAACCCGCTGAATATGGAACTTGGTTCCGAAAAAGCCATTCTATAACGGAGAATGGATCATAATTCAACCGTTCCCGTTAGATCGATTCGATCGATCCCTACCAATCAGTTCCGACCGAATCGACGGCGACAGTGTTCCTTTCTCGTGCACCCCGTGAACGGAGAACGGGGCACGATATATGGACTGGGCACTACAGAAACCATATCCGTGGCGGCAAACCCGACACGTCAGGACTGGACCTGGGGTGGCTAGTATGGTACGATCTCGGGATTCTTCTGACCCAATGCATCTACCAAGTTAGTTGCCTAGTTAATCCCTAGGTTATCCTTGGACTTCACATGTCGTGGTCACATGCTCACTCTCCTAGATGTCGTACAATGTATGAGTACCCCAAGAAGGGATCCGTACTGGCTCATGGAGTCATACGTACGACCCCTTCTTGGTGTAATACAACACACAATACATACCACGTCATTGCTACCGACCATTCGCTATGTAAATGCTGGACTCTTTGATGTACTGGCAGATATCACGTAGGAACACTTAGCACATAGGATAGCACCTCGGTGCTCACATAGATTGTACTTTAGTACACACATAGGTTTATCCAGCACATGCATAGGTAGTCAGATCAAAAATGAGGACCAAGACACAAGAGGAAAGAGAACAAGAAGACACTACGCACTTAGGGTATGAAGTGCTCGTAAGTCATGAAGTGGCACAAACGACGCACGGGAAAAAATGTAAGGTGAAAGGTGCACAAGGTGCAAGGTGCAAGGACAAAAATGTACGCGAGGTGCAAGGAGAGCAAGGTGCCATAAGTCACATATGAATTCTGGTTAATGTGAGACATGAAGATTCTGGAAGCCAAGACAAAGATCTACAACTTTTACTAAGGACCAAGGGGACAAGCATGGATAAATGTAACAAGAATTATCATGATAAGAAATGGCGCAAGGAGTCAAAAGGGGTACAGGGACAACATGTGCCAGGACGGCATGCGCCAGAGACAGCATGCGCCAGGGACAGCATGCGCCAGGACAGCATGCGCCATGGGCCAAAAGGCACCATCCATAGCATGCGCCAGGACAGCGTGTGCCAGGGACAGCATGCGCCAGGACAACATGTGCCATGGGCTAAAAGGCACCATCCACATCATGCGCCAGGACAGCATATGCCTGGGACAGCATGCGTCAGGACAGCATGCGCCATAGGCCAAAAGGCAATATCCACGGGATGTGCCAGGACATCATGTGCCAGGGACAGCATGTGCCAGGACAGCATGCACCATGGGCCAAAAGGCACCATCCACAGCATGCGCCAGGATAACATGTGCCAGCATGTATCAGCATATACTGCTCATCTTCTCCAACCAGCCTCTAAATGTTCATGAGAACCCATGCACTAGAAAGGCCATATTCACTTAAAATAAGTCAAAATCTAACTTTTCAAAGGTCAAAAATGGGTAAAATAAAATGCTCTACCACATAGAAGAACTAGATTTTGAAAACAAGCAAGTTTATTAGATCAAAACTAAAAAAAACCAAAAATGACAAAAACTTAGATCTACAAGAATCCATCCATTAAAACCGAAAATACCAAGTACTAAACATGTAGAGAATGATGAGAAGAACAATATAGACAAATAATATCAAAGAAAAAAAAATTAAGAATGAAAAATGTATAAATCTCCACTTTTGAGCAAGTTGTACTTGTTTAATGGTGGTGGTCGAGGGAAATGAATGGAAGAGTGAATGAGGAGAGAGAGAGTGAGGAAGAGAAAATATATAGGGTTTGGGTTGGCTTAAGAAAACCCTAATCTCTAAACATGCTCTAACCATTCCACTAATGACATACTTAAAGGCTACATGCAACCATTAATAAATAATAAATAGAATTATGTAAATGCTAAATACAGGATACCATGTAAGAATACGTATATCGGGATCGGGGAATGACATCTCTACCCTCCTTAAAAAGATTCTGTCCTCAGAATTTTTGCCAAGACATGATAGAGAAATCAAAACAAGCAAGATACTAATTACAAGGCTAACTACGCATGCAATCTCATCAATTTTAACCGGTATTAGAGAACAATTCATCCACCCTAGTTGGTGCAATAAAAATAGGGAAACATATTACAAAGGCATAAGGATAAATATACCTTCTGAGTCGAACAAGTACGGATATCGAGATCTAATCTCGCCCTCGCGCTCCCATGTCGACTCCTCTGGTGAGTGATGGCCCCAAGCGACACAGACAAGATTAATAGTCCGGTTCTTGAGCACCTTCTCTCGCCGATCCAAAATGGATACGGGTTGCTCCTCGTAAGTCAGGTCGGTACCGACGACCAGCTCAGAATGATCGAGGATGTGACTCGGATCCGGGATATACCTACGCAACTGAGATACATAAAACACATCATGTACATCACGTAGCAAAGGCGGAAGGGCAAGATGATAAGCAACATCGCCTACCCGAGCGAGAATATCAAATGGACCAACGTATCTAGGACTAAGCTTTCCTCGGGTTCCAAATATAATGACACCCCGAGTAGGCAAAATTCGTAGAAACACTTGGTCACCAACAACAAACTCTAGAGGCCTACGATGTTGATCTGCCCTGTGTCGGTGCCTGTCCTGCGCAACTCGAAGACGCTCTCTGATCAACTTAACTATTTCTACGGTCTGCGTGATCATCTCTGGTCCTAATAATTTTCATTCTCCCACATCGTCCCATGCCAGAGGGGACCTATATTTCCTTCCATATAATGCTTCAAACTGTGCCATATGTATACTTGCCTGAAACTATTATTGTAAGAGAACTCTACTAAATGAAGATGATCTTCACAAGTTTCGCCGAAGTCTAAGGTACAAGCCCGTAACATATCTTCCAATGTCTGAATGGTTCTCTCTGACTGTCCGTCCATCTACGGATGATAGGCTGTACTGAACCTCAGCTTGGTACCTAAACTTTGATGCAAACTATGCCAAAAGTGAGAGGTGAACTGTGTGTTTCGATCTGATACTATGCTGACTGGAACACCATGCTGTCTCACAATCTGCTTCATATGCATTTTTGCCAACTGCTTAGTAGACTGCCCTACTCTGAAAGGAAGAAAATGAGCAACCTTCGTGAGCCGATCTACGATTAGCCAAACTGTATTTTGACCTGTCGGAGATTTAGGTAAACCGGTCATAAAGTCCATTGTGATGTTCTTCCACTTCCACTCTGGAATAGGAAGCGGCTGTAACAATCCGGCTGGTCTTTGCTGCTCTGCCTTCACTTGCTTACATACCAAACATTTAGAAACAAACCTCGCTATCTCCCTTTTCATGAAATTCTACCAAAAGTGTT
This sequence comes from Iris pallida, assembly GCA_029216955.1. NCBI lineage: Eukaryota > Viridiplantae > Streptophyta > Magnoliopsida > Asparagales > Iridaceae > Iris > Iris pallida. Next base: position 318,553 of record JANAVB010035019.1, read on the forward strand.
GCTTCATATCCTGGTACATCTTTGTGCCTCCGGAATGGATGGAATAAGGATAACTATGAGCATCTGACATAACTTTATGTCAAAGGTCTCCACCTGGTACACAAAGACGGTTTCCAAACCTAAGTGTACCATCCTCATGGATTACTAACTCCTTTTTAAGACCTGATTCACATTCTAATCGAAGCTTCTGGATCTGCAGATCCTCTGCCTGGGCTGCTCTGATCCTCTCTACTAAAGTAGCATGAATCTGTAAACCGGCCATATCTCCTGTATCTTGTGGAAAGATCACTTCAATTCCTATTTCCTGAAGATCTTCTAAAATATTCCTCTGTGAGGTTAAAATGAATGCACCACCTCTCATGCTCAAGGCATCTGCTACCACATTCGCCTTGCCTGGATGATACTGAAGATTCGTATCGAAGTCCTTCAGTAAATCCAACCATCTTCTCTGTCTCATGTTCAGGTCCCTCTGGGTGAATACATATTTTAAGCTCTTATTATCAGTGTAAATTTCCACTCGATCTCCATATAAATAATGCCTCCATAACTTAAGCAAAAATACCACTGCTGCTAATTCCAGGTGGTGGGTCAGATAGTTCTTCTCATGATCTCCAAGTTGTCGAGATGCATATGCTATCACATTACCATGCTGCATCAACACACACCCAAGTACCTTTCCGGATGCATTATAATACACTGTAAACCCTCCCGATCCTACTAGAAGTGTCAAAATTGGGGTTGAGATTAATCTCTTTTTCAACTCTTCCAATGATGTCTGACACTTTGCTGACCAAACAAACTCTACATCCTTATGCGTCAAACGCATCAAGGGTGCTGAAATCCTGGCAAAGTCTGCCACGAACCTCCTGTAATAACCTGCCAATCCCAAGAAACTACGAACTTCTGCTACCGTCTTCGGAACTGGCCAATTCTCTACTGCCTCAACCTTCTTCGGATCTACTAACACTCTTGCTCCAGAAATAATGTGTCCCAGGAACGAAATACGATCCAACCAAAACTTACATTTACCAAGCTTCGCATAAAGTTGATGCTCCCTCAAGGTCTGCAAAACTATCCGAAGATGTTTCTCATGCTCTTCTTCATTGTTGGAATAGATAAGGATGTCGTCTATGAACACTACTACAAACTTATCCAAATAGGGTATAAAGATGTGATTCATCAAATCCATGAATACTGCTGGGCATTAGTTAGTCCAAATGGCAGTACCAGAAACTCATAATGTCCATATCGAAATCTAAATGTTGTCTTAGGCATGTCCTACTCCCGGACCCTCACTTGATAATATTCGGATCGAAGATCAATCTTAGAGAAGATGCAGGCCTTACTCAATTGGTCAAACAAGTCATCAATCCTTAGTAACGGATACTTGTTCTTCACTGTTATTACATTCATTCTCTCTGACAATGCCTCGAATTACAATCCAATACGTGTTACAAATCGTGCAAATATAAAAGAGTGGGTACCCCCCGAAATAAATAATGCTACTGCAGGAAAAGAGGTAACAAAAATATTACCTGCAACCACCTTGCCTGAAGCTAGTGCCTCCTCCAGAGATAAGGTGAAGGCCTGACCCTGGCCTTGCTGAGCTCCCTGCTGCTGCCTTCTTTGTCTATGCTATTGTTTCAGCCTCTGCGGGCCTTCCTGGTTCTGTGCCTTGCAAAACATCTGAGCCTACATTGGTAGACGCTGGACTAGTGGCCTTACTGCCAACGCTGGTCCCATGTTCTGTGCTGCCCCCAGAGCTAGCAACACCGGAAACTACTGAACTTGCCCTCCTAGCCTCTATATCATAGGAAAATTAGAGATCCTATGGTCTGGACTGCCACACCTCATGCACAATACGTTGGCTGAATGACACACATCCCTAGTGTGCCCTCACTTACCGTAGTAAGTACATCCAATGGGCGCCTCCTGGCGCTGCTATTGGTTCCTCGGCTGCCGATGTCGAACTGGTGCTGTTATCTCTGATACCACCGTCCTCTGCGGTGCTCCTGACTCAGGAATACGGATGCCAGGTGTTGGCAACGATGTTCGCTGCACTGCTCCTCCGCCCCTACTTTGGGGATGAGACCTCTTCTGGCCCCAATGTCATGTCGCCAACCTTTGTTGCGTAAGTTCATGCCTCCGAGCTGCCGTTAAAATGGCATCAAAAGTCTGATAGTCGTTCCCTTCTACTAGCTGTAGAATCTCCAAATGAAGTCCCTGCTGGAATCTTATAGCCTTCTCTGGCTCCGTAGCCACCATCGTCGGTGCAAACCGATTCAGTCTGCAAAACTCCGCTGTATATCCGTCCACCGTCTTACCGGCCTGCTTGAGACTGATAAACCTCTGTTGCAGCTCATACCGTGCTACCACGCCAAAATACTTGGCCTTGAATCTGGTACTGAAGCTATCCCAAGGAGCAGGACGCCTCATTCCAACCTCTTTCGATGCCCACCAATCGCGGGCGAGATCCTGAAGTAACAGTCTGACTTGGTCAACCTTCTCTTCTGCTGGAACCTTTGCTGTGGTAAATATGGCCTCAATATCCTGAAGCCAAGTATCTACCATGATGGCATCCTCCGTGCCGTCAAATTATCTCGGGTTAAGTCGACAAAACATTCCTGATGCTTCTGAATCATTCCTGACACTTATCTCAAGGGCTAATTATAACCCCTGATTCAGTAGCATATTCTATTCCTGCTGCTGGGTCTGCTGTTGCTGTTGGACTGCCACCTGACGCTGCAGAGTGGCCAGAAATCCTCGAATGACCTCCAGGAGTACTGCAGTATTAGGTACTATCGTCACTGCTGGCACCGCTGGGGTGCAGGAGTTTCTTGAACCTGCAGTTCCACTGGCTCTGATATCACTTCCACTCGGATCTGGTCAAGAGATATTCTTTCCTGCTGCTGTCCCGTCGATCCATACTCTACTGGATGTTCCTCCATGTTGGCCTCGCCAGCTACTAAGAAAGAAGCACCCCTACGGGGAAAGATACATGATATCAAATAACATGACGAGGAATGTCATGCCCCACTCCCGTAGGAGCGATTGTTCTCGCTAAGGCATGATGCCACACGAGCCTAGATTGCGCTCGTGCAAGGCAGTTTCATAATGGCCTAATACAGCGGCGGCGGTGGGGTCGTCGCACAGAAGTCCCAAGCAGAAATATTAAACATGTAGCAGAAATTTAGAATCAAACACAAGTTATTCAAAAGAACTCTTTATTGATATTGAACAATCATATTACAATGGGCGCAAGGCCTTGATTACAAGTCGCTCAGGCTCACTTTTCTCTTATCATATAAGTCACTCTGCTCTCTCTCATCTTTCGATACATGCTTGAGCCAGCTGATGCTTCGGAAGGCAATGTCCATATATTATGGCATGTATAAGTCCTGACTCCACACGGCCACACGCTTTGAATCGCCAAGGAACTCCGTGCCTCAACGCATCCAAGCGAGCTCCGTACCACGAGCTTCTACCTGTGCCTGTACATGAAAACTGTGCGGGTGTCAGTACTCAACTGTACTGGTAGAGTGAGCTCCTTGTCCACCCATACAAACCCGACACGTTACATTTACTTTGTGCAGCTTAAATCCTTCTCGATTGTCTTTCTAGTCTTGTCTTAGGATCAATTTAGAACAGAGACGTCTCGGCCTATACTTAACAATGCAACGACATGGTCGTGCAACGACGGGGTCGTGACAAGCCTTATTCATGAGTTGAATGTATTCGAGGCAGTGCCTCGCCGAACAGAACCTACGCAACTCGACCGTGCCAAGACTTTCACTTGTTTGACGTGCCTCAAGACCATTCTCATTCCGACGGCATCAAGGGAACGACTCTTGTAGGTCGTACCAGTACACTTGCTTAGACTTGTTCGTGCTTCAAGATTGAGGCCGTGCCTCGAAACTTTTCAGGACTTGTCCATGCTACAGCCTTGCGGCCTTTCTGTTCGACTCATAAACCAACTTAGACAAGATTTATGAAACATAGTGCCGACTCATGAACATCTCGACGCCAAGTATCGTGCCAAGCACGGTGCCTATGCTGCAGCCCAATCTTTGGCCCAAACGTTGTGTTACCGATTGGACGTGCATTCAAGTCCTAGACTCAATCCAAAGGCATACACGCGGTTTGCCGCTATTCTGCCGATCCATCTATATGAGTTGTCACTAGTAATATCAAGCTATCTTAGACCCGGCTCGGGGATATCGGACCATCCCTCCGCGGTAACTACCCCGGAGGTGCCGAATCTCCCATGCTGTTATCCAGCATCCTACTTTGAGCCGTCTCGCTTCTCTCGGGCCGACATGATCCCGATGCCCCGGCCATCATTTGAGAAGACTACACCTTGTAGACAAGTTGTCTAATGACCATGCAAGACACAACTCGATATATCCAGTCCTTCATTAACCATGACCATGCTTTCCATCTTTCTATCGAGACTCCCACGTAGCGGGATCGATCTAGTGCGATTCCTTATCCAGACTTAGCGAGACTCCCAAGTAGCGGGACCGATCTCGCGTGCGAGGCTTATCGAGACTTAGCGAGACTCCCAAGTAGCGAGACCGATCTCGTGTACTTCCTTATCAAGACTGAGCGAGACTTCCAAGTAGCGGGACCGATCTCGTACGATTCCTTATCCAGACTTAGCGAGACTCCCAAGTAGCGGGATCGATCTCGCGTGCGAGGCTTATCGAGACTTAGCGAGACTCCCAAGTAGCGGGACCAATATCGCAACAACCAGTCGTAGGAACTTCCTTTGTCCGTGGCATACACTTCAATAAACCGATCGTGGCTCATGCCTTGGACAGACCATGTTCTCTAGGCGACGCTATCGCTCAAGTCATATACTTTATACGACGAGCCTTGCTCTCGAGGGACTACGCGACTCGACAACCGCAGATAGAGTGGGACAGTGCTAGAAATGGCTTCGATAGCCCAGCACAACTCTTGTCTAACTTATTCGGGCAACGACTCAACGAGCAAAGGCTACGCCGAGCTTCGCATCCAGGGAACGTGCTATGCACGGGGTCGACTTGAACAACCATACTCTTGGGTGCCTAGACTTAAGCCAAAATTCGTGCCAGACGACTTAACCTACGAGACGTGCGAAGGCTATGCCAAGCCTTGGACGACGGGACCGTGCATACTTTATCAAGCATTCACGCGGGGGATGCCTATGACTTAGGCTAATTCGAGTGTCGTGGCAACTTAGCAACTTAGGCCAACTTTTTTCTCCCAAGCCATGGGACGAAGGACCGAGTGTCATTTGAAAGCACGCTGAGCCGACTTCTAAGCAGACCGTGGGACCATTTCCATGTTCTAAGACATTTTGACCAGTCAGGATTATTCCCTTAGCTATGTGGATGCGTCTTTTTTATTATCAACCCTAACTTGTGCAAGTTAAAAACAAGCGAGTTATTATGTAAAGGCTAAGATGTGGCAAGTTCATCGAAACTACCCCACCTGAGCGAGGAGTCGCTTCGACCGAGCGAGCCTTCGAGCAGCCGTTGCAAGGCTAAGTCTGAATGCCGTCGGCTTTTTGATTCCTCCGATTGACTTTACGGGACGGGGCACTACAAGGAAGATTCGAGGATGCAATTCAGGTTATCAATCAATGGTGAGAAAAGAGAAATCGAAGCAAGAGATTCAAAGGGAACAAGTTTTGATTGAGACACCTATAATAGTAACACCCCTCAAGTCTAAAAATCAGACTTGCATGGGCCACCAATAAAACCTTATCGCGGCCCAGTACCAGAATACTGAGACGGACTAGGCCAGCTACTCTATATGAGATATATAAATATCATACGGTGATCGTGGCTGTCATGCGACTAGGGGCGCATGCTACAATCAAGTCTCCTATGGTCTCACAACGTATCTATGTATCAATCATTCAAAGCAAGAAGCAGCAATTAATGAACATATGAGATAAGGCAGTAAGGCATCCCCGACGCTTCATCAAAATGATCATGGGGATCTAGCTTTATAAGTTAGCTAGTCCAGAGAGTCACAGGCACATAATCGTATTCAGCTGCAATCTGATTTAATTACAATTTTACAAAAGTTAAAATATCCAGATTGACCGGCTAAACAGGTGCCGGTGGCTAAATGCCAAAACATAAGTAATGATACTAGAGTGGTAGAGAAGAAACCCACTCGAGTCTTCCGCTAGCCATGCTCCTAGTATGCACCATTGACGGCAGAAAAGAAGTTTGGATCATCAGGAAAGAGTGGTGGAGAAGAAACCCACTAGGAGATCTGGCCAAACAAAACCAGCGGGGTCAGCCCCGAATAGCAAGAACCATAAGGGAGCACAAAAGAGTGAGATAAAACCCAAGCGTATTAATAATAATAATAATAAAAGGCTTTCGGTCGTAACCTCGATCCACAGCCTGTCATAGCACGATTGACCAACCCAACAACCAAACAAGAACATGGGTTGGACCACGCACCATGACAGTCCATGTCCCTCGGCTACTAACGAAAGGTATAAGGCAAAGTCAAGTCATTTATCAAGCGGCCATTCATCCCTGCGATTTTCTATATTTGACGGAGTTATCCCCGCGATTAAAGAGATCCTCAGCTCGTGTCAACCCAGCAGGGCTAGCCAAACCATTAAACATATTGCACATTGATTATGCACCGGTCCCCCAGAAGGCTACCGCGCTAAAGCATATAACACATAGCTCGTAGAAGTCGGATATAGTCATCCGATATAGGCGAATGAAACCATATCCGTGGCGGCCAACCAGACACATCAGGACTGGACCTGGGGTGGCTAGTATGGCACGATCTCGAGATTCTTCCCACCCAATGCATCTACCAAGTTAGTTGCCTAGTTAATCCCTAGGTTATCCTTGGATTTCACATGTCGTGGTCACATGCTCACTCCCCTAGATGTCATACAATGTAAGAGTACCCCAAGAAGGGATCCATACTGGCTCATGGAGTCATACATACGTACCCCTTCTTGGTGTAATGCAACGCACAACACATACCACGTCATTGCTACCGATCATTCTCTATGTAAATGCTGGACTCTTGGATGTACTGGCAGATATCACGTAGGAACACTTAGCACATAGGATAACACCTCGGTGCTCACATAGATTGTACCTTAGTACATACATAGGTTTATCCAGCACACGCATAGGTAGTCAGATCAAGAATGAGGACCAAGACACAAGAGGAAAGAAAACAAGAAGGTACTACGCACTTAGGGTAAGAAGTGCTCGCAAGTCATGAAGTGGCATAAACGGCGCACGGGCAAAAGTGCAAGGTGAAAGGTGCATAAGGTGCAAGGTGCAAGAACAAAAGGGATGCATGGTGCAAGGTGCATAAGTCACATATGAATTCTGGTTAAAGTTAGACATGAAGATTCTGGAAGCCAAGACAAAGATCTACAACTTTTACTAAGGACCAAGGGGACAAGCATGGATAAATGTAACAAGAATTATCATAGCAAGAAAAGACACAAGGAGTCAAAAGGGGTACCAAGGACAACATGCGCCTGGACAGCATGTGCCAGGGACAACATGTGCCAGGACAGCATGCGCCAGGGACAGCATACGCCAGGGCAGCATACGCCATAGGCCAAAAGGCACCATCCATAACATGCGCCAGGACAACATGTGCCAAGGACAGCATGCGCCAGGACAGCATGTGCCATGGACCAAAAGGCACCATCCATATCATGTGCAGGGATAGCATGTGCCAGGGACAGCATGCGCCAGGACAGCATACGCCATGGGCCAAAAGGTACCATCCACAGCATGCACTAGGACAGCATGTGCCAGGACAGCATGCGCCATAGGCCAAAAGGCACCATCCACAGCATGCACCAGGATTGCATGTGCCAGCATGTACTGCTCATATTCTCCAACCAGCCTCCAAATGTTCATGAAAACCCATGGACTAGAAGGGCCATAAATCTCTCAAAATAAGTCGAAATCTAACTTTTCAAAGGTTAAAATTGGGTAAAATGAAATTCTTTACCAAATGGAACAACTAGATTTTGAAAACAAATAAGTTTATTAGATCAAAACCAAAGAAAACCAAAAATGACATAAACTTAGTTCTACAAGAATCCATCCATCAAAACCGAAAATACCAAGTACTAAACTTGTAGAGGATGATGAGAAGAACAATAGAGACAAATAATATCAAAAGAAAAATCAATAATAAAAAATGCACAAATCTCCACTTTTGAGCAAGTTGCACTTGCTTAATGGTGGTGGTTGAGGGAAATGAATGAAAGAGTGAATGAGGAGTGAGAGTGAGAAAGAGAAAATATATAGGGGTTGGGTTGGCTTAAGAAAACCCTAATCTCTAAACATGCTCTAACCATTCCATTATTGACATGCTTAAAGGCTACATGAAACCATTAATAAATAATAAATAGAATTATGCACGTGATAAATACATGATACCATGTACAAGATTCAAGTAAGAATGCATATATCGGGATCGGGGAGCGACAATACTTCCATTAGAATCACCCATCTATATCATTTTTACCATTGCATGACTACTTTATGCCATATTTCGGTTATATTTTTCCATCTAATACTCGTTTTTGTCATTGTATTCTCATAATATATCGTATTTCAGTTACAATCAATTATTTATACTCGTTTTCACCATTCTATGAGCATTTGATACATTATTTCGGTTAGAAATTACATTTCTATAATCGTTTCCACAAATCTATGCCACTTTTTTACTATATTTTGGTGAGAATTATGCATTTGTACTCGGTTTCACCAATTTGTTCCCGTTCTACCCCATATTTCGATTAAAATAACCCTCTTGTACTAGTTTTCACCGTTGTACTCCCTTTTTACACTATATTTTCGTTAGAATCACCCATCTATACTCGTTGCAGGACTACTTTATACTATATTCTGGTTATATTACCCATCTAAAACTCGTTTTCATCACTATATTCTCATAATATATCGTATTTCAGTTACAATCAATTATTTATACTCGTTTATACCATTCTACGAGCATTTGATACATTATTTCGGTTATAAATAACATTTCTATACTTGTTCCCACAAATTATGCCACTTTTTTTACCGTATTTGGGTAAGGATCATGTATTTGTATCCGGTTTCACCAATTTACTCCCATTTCTATACCACATTTCTACACCACTTTTTTATAGCCTTCCTATACTCGTTTTCACCATTGTACACCCATTTTACACCATAATTTTGTTAGAATCACCCGTATATACTTTATTATTGTATGCTCATACTGTTCAGTACTTCAGTTAGAGTCAATTATTTATACTCGTTTTCACCATTCTTTGAGCATTTGATATATTCTTTCGTTTAGAAATAACATTTTTATCCCCATTTTCCATAATTATAAACCACTTTTTTATTACCATATTTGGGTTAGAATCATGAATTTGTACTCGGTTTTACCAATTTGCAACTACTCTATACCTTTTTTTGATTAAAATAACCCTCCTACAGTCGATTCACCATTGTACACCTAATTTACACCATATTTTAGTTAGAATCGCCCATATATACTCGTTTGTACCGTTGCACAACTACTTTATACATATTTCGGTAGTAGTTACCCATCTAATACTCCTTTTCGTCGTTGAATGCTAATATTGTACCGTATTTCAGTTAGCATCAATCATTTATACTAGTTTTCACCATTCTACGAGCATTTGATACATTATTTCGGTTAGAAGTAACATTTAAATACTCGTTTCCACAAATCTACGCTACTTTTTTAACCATATTTTGGTAAGAATCATGCATTTTGTACTCGGTTTCACCAGTTTTCTCCCATTCTATGCCATATTTCGATTAAAATAACCCTACAATACTCGTATTCACAGTTGTACGCCCATTTTGCACTACATTTTCGTTAGAATCACCCATCTATACTCATTTTTACCAATGTATGACTACTTTATGCCATATTTCGGTTATAATTACACGTCTAATACGCGTTTTCGTCATTGTATAATTATACTATTTTGTATTTCAATTAGAGTCAATTATTTATTCTCGTTTTCACCATTTTACAAGCATTTGATTAATTATTTCTGTTAGAAATTATATTTTCAACCCGTTTCCCCAATTCGACACCACTTTTTTTATCATATTTTGGTTAGATTCATGCATTTGTAGTCGGTTTTACCAGTTTACTCCCATTCTATACCATATTTTGATTAAAATAACCGATCTATACTTGTTTTCACCATTGTACACCCATTTCATTCCATACTTCCGTTAGAATCACCCATTTATACTCGATTTTACCACACCACGGCTACTTTATGCCATATTTTGTTGCAATTATCTATCTAATATTCGTTTCATCATTGTATGCTCATACTTTATCATATTTCAGTTAGAATCAATTAGTTATACCCGTTTTCACTATTCTACGAGCATTTGATACATTATTTCGATTAGAAATAACATTTCTATACTCGTTCCCACAAATCTACTAGACTTTTTTTACCGTATTTTGGTAGGAATAACACATTTGTACCCGGTTTCACCAATTTACACCCATTTCTAAACCATATTTCGATTTAAAATAGCCATCATATACTCGTTTTCACCGTTGTACGCCTATTTTACACCATATTTTTGTTAGAATCACCCATCTATACTAGTTTTTACCACTGCATGACAACTTTATACCATATTTTGGTTATAATTAACAATTTTATACTCAACTTCATCATTGTATGCCCACACTGTTCAGTACTGTCACTCCCCAATCCTGGAATACGTATTTTAATACGTAAACCGATAAATTATATTTACCTTGAATTTATACGATATTTATTATGCAGTATTTCTTCATGCATTTCCCAAAATATTCGACAAAATATTATTTCCTAATTTATTTTCTGTATTTGGGCCTACAGTTTTGGCTCATTTGGGTAACCTATTCTTGGTTCACCATTGGTTCATCTTGAACCCTTTGGTTCATCATGAACCCATGGGTCCAAGATCTTTATATATATAACTCATCTCATTTTCTCTCCTCTCATTTACTTCCTCTCATTTATTTCCTCCACCAACCGAGGCAAGTACCAACTTGCTCAAGAGATGGATCCATAATTTTGTCAATGATTTCTTACAAAACTATTTGCCAAAACATGTTCTTCTCCTCAATCTATACTAGTTTAGAACTTGGAAATTTCTATTTTGAAGCTTTGATTCTTGTAGATCTAAGTTTCAATCATTTTCGAATTTTGCATGGTTTGATCTACTTTAGTTGGATTCTATGGGTTTTTGGTGCTTCCATGTGGAAGAGCATTTAGTTTCACCCAAGTTGGAACCTTGGAAATCTGGATTTGGAGTTCGGATGGCCAAGTTATGATGCTTTGAAGCTTGGGTTCAGCCATGGTGTTCTTGCTGTTTGGAGAAGACAGTGAGCAGTGTGCTCCTGTTTGAGCACGCTTCCTGTTGGAAGCGTGTCTCTCCTTGAGTCTGCGTGACTTTTCACGTAGCTCTCTCTCCTTGAGCCAGCGTGACTTTTCACGCAGCTCTCTCCTTGAGTCTGTGTAACTTTTCACGCAGCTCTCTCCTTGAGTCTGCGTGACTTTTCACGCAGCTCTCTCTCCTTGAGTCTGCGTGACTTTTCACGCAGCTCTCTCCTTGAGTCTGCGTGACTTTTCACGCAGCTCTTTCCTTGAGTCTGCGTGACTTTTCACGCAGCTCTCTCTCCTTGAGTCTGCGTGAATTTTCACGCAGCTCTCTCCTTGAGTCTGCGTGACTTTTCACGCAGCTCTCTCCTTGAGCCTGCGTGACTTTTCACGCAGCTCTCTCCTTGAGCCTGCGTGACTTTTCACGTACGCTGCCTTGAGTGAGCCTGCGTGACTTTTCGCGAACGCTGCCTTGAGTGAGCCTGCGTGACTTTTCACCCCTTGAGCGTGCGTGCTTTTGTGCGTACGCTTTTAATATTTTATTAGATATTATATGCCCATTTTATATCCTTACACCTTTTGTCCCGAGCATGATATAAGTACTAAGGTGACCCCGGAGAACAAAGTGTTCCTACCCGATACATGTACCTGAATGTCCCAGTTCTTGTTCATGCTCGACAAATGACTCGTAACTCCACGTGGCGTATTTGTAATAATGTATTACACTAAGGAGGGTAGCACATGTTGACATACTGATTGACATGGATCCTCTTTGAGGTACTCGTACTAAAGTACGACTTTAGGAGGATAATCATGCAGGCCACAGCATGTGAGTCCAAGATTTTACCTAGGGTTAAATTAGGCAACTAAACATACTAGATGCATGGGGAGGGCAAAATCCCGAGATCGTGTTACACCAGCCGCCTTGAGATATTGTCTTGACGCGCCGGCTGGTCTCCACGGATACTGTGTCATCCGCAACGAGCGGATGACTGTATCCGATTAATTCCTGCTATATATTATATGTCTTGGCAAGGTGGCCTTACGAGGGACCTGTGCTCAATGACACCTGTCTACGCGAACCCCTGGGTTGGCTAGTCTTGCTGGAAGGATACGATCTGAGGATTTTCTAATAGCATGACGCGAGGATAACCTCGTCCCACTAGAAACTCGTAGACTTGATTGGCCGTGAAAACGACTTGCTTGTATCCTATTACCTTCCGTGAATAACTGAGGGAAGCGGACTGTCATGGTACGTGATCCAACCCATGTTCTTGTTTGATTGTTGGGTTGGTTATCGTACTATGAGAGGCTGTGGACCGAAGTTACGAACGGAAGACTTATTCTGATTGTGAAGTGCTACTTCTGTGAATGACTGAGGAACATGGTCTATCATGGTACATAATCCAACCCATGTTCTTGTTTGATTGTTGGGTTGGTTATTGTGCTGCAATAGGCTATCGACCGAAGTTACGATCAGGAGATTTTATTGTTTTTACCTTTTAACTTATATGAAAGTTATAGAGTACGACACGTCCCGACTCCATGCGGCACCTTTTGTCCTTGTTTGGTTGTAAGGGTGCCATATGGGTTCGAAGAGGTTGCGCTACTCTATAATAGTAGCATAAGTATTACTATTATCAATCATTCTATTAACTGGGTTTTTAATCTTAACTCTTGTGCCCCTTTGGCGGTACTTGCTATTCGGGGCTGACCCCACTGGTTTTGTTTGGCCAGATCTCGTAGCAGAGCCGGAGGACACGATCTTCCTCCCTGACATCCATGGTGATACTAGGAGCATGGCGGTTCGGGGACTCGAGTGGGTTTCTTCTCCACCACTCCTGCTTATACTTTTGCGGTGTTTAGCCACGGGCACCTGTTAGCCGGATTACTCGATATTTTGTGTCAGTACATAATTGTAACTAAACAGACTGCAGCTGTGTATAATTTTGTACTCCTGACTCTCTGAGATAGCTAAATTATAAAGCTAGTCTCTTATGACCATTTTGATGAAGCATCGGAGACGCCTACTGCTTTATCTTTAATGTTCATTTAATTACTGATGTGACTTAATTGATTGAGACATAGAACTCTGTGGGACCATAGGAGACTTGATTGTAGCATGTACCCCCTAGTCTCTCAATAGCCACGATCGCCGTATGACGTTACGTACCTCATATGGAGTAGCTGGCCTAGTCCGTCTCCGTATTTCGGTACTGGGGCGTGACAAGGTTTTAGTGGTGGCCCATGCAGGTCTATTTTTCAGACTTGTGGGGTATTGCAAATTATTAGGAGTCTCAATCAAAACTTGTTCCCCTTAAAATTCTGTTTCGAATTCTATGTCCTTGCCTTGATCTCTAACCTGACTTGCATCCTCAAAATCTTCCTCGTTCGGACTTGATAATCTTATATCTTTCTCTATAGGGGTGCGTCATTCTCAGTAGCGGGTGAGGCCCATGAGGAAGAGCAGCAAGAGCATGGCTCGACTGGGCAGCAACAGGGAAGAGAACCTTCCCCAGGGCAGGCACAAGCAGAAGTGGAACCAGAGGCAGTGCAGCCGCAGGTTATTAAAACTCCTGCAGCACCAGCAGCGGCGGTAGTACTAGACACCGTAGCACTCCTGGAGATCATCCGAGGGTTTTTTGTCACTAACCAACAGCAACAGACTCAGCAGCAGGAGCAGAACGTGTTACTGAACCAAGGGATTCAGTTAGCTCTTGAGAGGAGTGTCGGGGCTGACTCGGGAGCATCAAGAAGGTTTCGTCGCCTGAACCCGAGGTATTTTGATGGCACGGAGGATGCCATCACTGCGGATGCCTGGATTCAAGACATCGAAGCCATTCTTGTGGCAGCCAAGGTTCCAGATGATGAGAAGGTTGATCAGGTCAAACTGGTACTTCAGGATCTTGCCCGCGACTGGTGGGCATCAGAAGAAGTTGGTATAAGACGCCCTGTTCGTTGGACCACCTTCAGTGACAGATTCAAGGCCAAGTATTTTGGCGTAGTAGCTCGATATGAGCTCCAGCAGAAGTTTATCAGTCTCAAGCAAGCAGGCAAGACCGTAGATAGGTATGCAGCAGAGTTCTGCAGATTGTGCCGTTTTGTACCAGAAATGGTGGCAACGGAGCCAGAGAAAGCTATGAGGTTCCAGCAGGGACTTCATTTGGAACTATTACAGCTTGTGGAAGGACACGACTACCAGACGTTTGACGCTGTTTTGACGGCCGCTCGGAGGCACGAGCTTACCCAGCAGAGGTTGGCATCGAGGACAGAAGGTCAGAAGAGATCTCATTCCCAGGTTGGAGGAGGAGCAATGCAGCGAACATCGGCACCAGCACCCGGTGTACGTATTCATGATGCAGGAGCACCGCGGAGGACGGCCGTGTCAACTAATACAGCGCCAATTCGGCATCAGCAGCCGAGGAACCAACAACAGCGTCAGGGAGCACCCCAGGGCTGTACATTCTGTAGGAAAGTAGGGCACACGAGGGAGGTGTGCCGGTCAGCGAATGGCTTATGCTTGAGGTGTGGTAGTTCAGACCACCGTATATCCACTTGTCCTGTGATATAGAGGCCAGGAGGGTCAGCTCAGCAGTTTCCAGCATTGCCAGCTCTGGTGGCAACCCCGAGTGGAGGGCTAGTATTAGCAGTAAGGCCCCTAGCCCAGCGTCTACCAACGCAGGCACAGATGTTCCGCCAGGCACAGGAAGCCGAAGGCCCTCAGAGGTAGCAACAGCATGGTCGAGGAAGGCCGCAACAAGGGGCTCCGCGGGGCCAGGCTCTCACATTGACCTTGGGAGAGGCTCTAGCGTCTAGCGACGTGGTGGCAGGTAAAATTCTTGTCACCTCATTTTCCGCTGTAGCATTATTTGATTCAGGCGCTACTCATTCATTCATCTCTGTACAATATGCTACACGGATTGGATTAGAGTTTGAGGCATTGCCGGAGAGGATGGATATACTCACCGGCAATGGGCTCGTAGAAGTTAGCAGAGTACGCTTTTCATGTCCGGTAGAGGTATGTGGGCATTTACTGCCCGCATCATTGATTGAATTCCCTATGGAGAATTTTGATGTCGTTCTTGGCATGGACTGGTTGAGAGACAGTCATGCGACAATTGATTGTAGAGGAGGTAGGGTCATATTCAGCGTTCCTGGGATGGAGCAGTTCATCTTTACTCAAACCTTGAAGAATCAGGCCGGAGGCGTCATCTCAGCAGCAGTGTCAGAGCCAGGACAGATTCCGAGAGTGGTCGAAGATTTTCTCGACGTCTTCCCTAATGAGCTCCCAGGGATACCCCCAGTCAGAGAGGTAGAATTTAGCATTGAGTTGAACCCTGGAACGAGGCCTATTGCAGACAGAGTTTACAGAATGTCGCCGTCAGAACAGGATAAGTTGTATCAACATAAAGAAGAGTTGAAGTCTAAGGGATTCATCCGAGACAGTAAATCGCCCTGGGCCGCGCCCGTGATTCTAGTTCCCAAGAAGGATGGGTCGACGAGGATGTGCATCGACTACCGTAAGCTGAATGCAGTAACAGTGAAGAATAAGTACCCACTACCAAGGATTGATGACCTGTTTGACCAGTTGAGCAAGTCCAGCGTCTTTTCCAAGATCGATCTTCGGTCAGGATACTGTCAAGTAAGAGTCCGGGAGTAAGACATACCGAAGACAGCATTCAGATCTAGATATGGGCATTATGAGTTTTTAGTAATGCCCTTTGGACTAACCAACGCCCCTGCAGTATTCATGGATTTAATGAACCGCATCTTTCTGCCGTATTTGGATAAATTTGTGGTGGTGTTCATAGATGACATTCTTGTCTATTCCAGCAGTGAAGAGGAGCATGAGAAACATCTTAGGACTGTCTTACAGACATTGAAGGAGCATCAACTTTATGCGAAGCTCGACAAGTGTGAATTCTGGTTAGATCACATTTCGTTCCTGGGGCATATAATTTCTGGGGCAGGAGTGTCAGTGGATCCGAAGAAGATTGAGGCCGTAGAGCATTGGCCAGTCCCGAGAACGGTTGCAGAAGTGCGAAGTTTCTTAGGATTAGCTGGTTACTACAGAAGGTTCATGGAGGACTTTGCCAAGATCTCTGCGCCCTTAACGCGTTTGACGCACAAGGACGTAGAGTTTGTTTGGTCAGCTAGCTGTCAGGCATCATTTGAAAAATTGAAGTAGAGATTGATCTCAGCCCCGATCTTGACGCTTCCAGTAGGAGCGGGAGACTTTACAGTATATTGTGACACATCAGGGAAGGGTCTTGGATGTGTATTGATGCAGCATGGAAAGGTGATAGCATATGCATCTTGGCAGCTTCGAGACCATGAGAAGAGTTACCCGACTCACGATTTGGAGTTAGCAGCTGTGGTATTTTCACTCAAGTTGTGGAGGCATTATTTATACGGGGATAGGGTAGAGATCTATACTGATCATAAGAGTTTGAAATATGTATTCACGCAGCAAGATTTGAACATGAGGCAAAGAAGATGATTAGAACTGCTGAAGGATTTTGACTTAGATCTTCAGTATCATCCAGGCAAGTCGAATATAGTTGTAGATGCACTGAGTAGGAGAGACAGTGCCTTTATCTTGACCTCGCAGAAGCATATTTTAGAAGACCTTCAGAGTATGGGAATCGAAGTAGTTTTGCCAAGGGATATAGGAAGAATGACCAGTATGCAGATTCAGTCAACCTTAGTAGAGAGAATAAGGGCAGCACAAGCAGGAGATCCACAGATTCAGAAGTTGCGGTCGGAGTGTGAATCAGGCCGTAGGAAGGAGTTAGTGATTCATGAAGATGGTACGCTCAGGTTTAGAAACAGACTCTGTGTACCGAGTGGAGACCTTCGGCAAGAAGTTATGTCCGAAGCTCATAGTTCTATTTACTCTATTCATCCAGGAGGAACGAAGATGTATCGAGATATCAGGCAGTACTTTTGGTGGAATGGCATAAAAAGAGAGATAGCGAGATTTGTATCCAAGTGTCTGGTATGTCAGCAGGTGAAAGCCGAGCAGCAGAGACCAGCAGGGTTGCTACAGCCGCTTCCTATCCCAGAATGGAAATGGGAGCACATCACGATGGATTTTGTGACCGGTTTACCTAGATCTCCGGCTGGCAAGAATGCAGTCTGGGTAATAGTAGATCGACTCACGAAGGTCGCTCATTTCCTTCCCTTCTAAGTTGGATAGACTACTGAGCAGTTAGCAGAAATATACATGAAGCAGATAGTAAGGCAGCACGGTGTTCCGGTTAGTATAGTATGAGATCGGGATACGCGGTTTACTTCCCATTTTTGGCGGAGCTTACACCAAAGTTTGGGAACCAAGTTAAG
Source organism: Iris pallida (assembly GCA_029216955.1). Classification (NCBI taxonomy): domain Eukaryota; kingdom Viridiplantae; phylum Streptophyta; class Magnoliopsida; order Asparagales; family Iridaceae; genus Iris; species Iris pallida. The sequence continues at coordinate 336,323 of JANAVB010035019.1, forward strand.
ATTCAGTACTGCTTATCATCCACAAACTGACGGGCAATCAGAAAGAACCATTCAGACATTAGAAGATATGCTACGGGCGTGTACCTTGGATTTTGGCGAATCTTGGGAGGATCACCTTCATCTAGTGGAGTTCTCCTATAACAACAGCTATCAGGCTAGCATTAAGATGGCCCCGTTCGAAGCATTGTACTGAAGAAAGTACAGGTCCCCTTTGGCATGGGATGACGTCGGAGAACGGAAGTTGTTGGGGCCAGAGATGATCACGCAGACTGTGGAGATAGTTAAGTTGGTCAGAGAACGCCTTCGAGTTGCGCAGGACCGACATCGTCATTGGGCAGATCAGCATCGTAGGCCTCTAGAGTTCAGAGTTGGCGACCAAGTATTTCTGCGGATTTCGCCTACTCGGGGTATCATCAGATTTAGAACCCGAGGAAAGCTTAGTCCAAGATACATTGGTCCTTTTAAGATTCTCGCTCGGGTAGGCGATGTGGCTTATCGACTTGCCCTTCCGCCTTCGTTAACTGGCATACATGATGTGTTTCATGTATCCCAATTACGTGGGTATGTCCCGGATCCGAGTCATGTCCTCGATCATTCTGAGTTAGTCGTTGGTACCGACCTAACTTACGAGGAACAACCCGTGTCTATTTTGGACCGACGGGAGAAGGTACTCAAGAATCGGACGATAAGCCTTGTCCGTGTTTCTTGGAACCATCACTCGTCGGAAGAGTCAACCTGGGAGCGTGAGGACAAGATCAGATCTCGGTATCCGAATTTGTTTGACTAATAAGGTATATTTTTGCACTTTATTGACGCGATTCCATGCTTATCTGCATCTGCTTATTTTGCACTTTGTGATGTATGATAATAACTGCTATGATAGTTAACTTGTATATGATTGTGCCTTGCTTGTCCTGATTTCACTATCCTGTCTTGGCTGGAATTTCGAGGACAAAATTTTTCTAAGAAGGGTAGAGATGTTACTCCCCAATCCTGGAATACGTATTTTAATACGTAAACCGATAAATTATATTTATCTTGAATTTATACGATATTTATTATGTAGTATTTCTTCATGCATTTCCCAAAATATTCGACAAAATATTATTTCCTAATTTATTTTCTGTATTTGGGCCTACAGTTTTGGCTCCTTTGGGTAACCTATTCTTGGTTCACCAATGGTTCATCTTGAACCCTTTGGTTCATCATGAACCCATGGGTCCAAGATCTTTATATATATAACTCATCTCATTCTCTCTCCTCTCATTTACTTCCTCTCATTTATTTCCTCCACCAACCAAGGCAAGTACCAACTTGCTCAAGAGACGGATCCATAATTTTGTCAATGATTTCTTACAAAACTATTTTCCAAAACATGTTCTTCTCCTCAATCTATACTAGTTAGAACTTAGAAATTTCCATTTTGAAGCTTTAATTTTTGTAGATCTAAGTTTTAATCATTTTTGGATTTTGTATGGTTTGATCTACTTTAGTTGGATTTTATGGGTTTTTGATGCTTCCATGTGGAAGAGCATTCAGTTTCACCCAAGTTGGAACCTTGGAAATCTGGATTTGGAGTTCGGATGGCCAAGTTATGATGCTTTGAAGCTTAGGTTCAGCCATGGTGTTTTTGCTGTTTGGAGAAGACAGTGAGCAGTGTGCTCCTGTTTGAGCACGCTTCCTGTTGGAAGCGTGTCTCTCCTTTAGTCTGCGTGACTTTTCACGCAGCTCTCTCTCCTTGAGCCTGCGTAACTTTTCACGCAGCTCTCTCCTTAAGTCTGCGTGACTTTTTACGCAGCTCTCTCTCCTTGAGTCTGCGTGACTTTTCACGCAGCTCTCTCCTTGAGTCTGCGTGACTTTTCACGCAGCTCTCTCCTTGAGTCTGCGTAACTTTTCACGCAGCTCTCTCTCCTTGAGTCTGCATGACTTTTCACGCAGCTCTCTCCTTGAGTCATCGTGACTTTTTACGCAGATCTCTCCTTGAGCCTGCGTGACTTTTCATGCAGCTCTCTCCTTGAGCCTGCGTGACTTTTCACGCACGCTGCCTTGAATTAGCCTGCGTGACTTTTCACCCCTTGAGCGTGCGTGCTTTTGTGCGTACGCTTTTGATATTTTATTAGATATTATATGCCCATTTTATATCCTTACGCCTTTTGTCCCGAGCATGATATAAGCACTAAGGTGACCCCGGAGAACAAAGTATTCCTACCCGATATATGTACCTGAATGTCCCAGTTCTTGTTCATGTTCGACAAATGACTCGTAACTCCACGTGGCGTATTTGCAATGATGCATTACACTAAGGAGGGTAGCACATGTTGACATACTGATTGACATGGATCCTCTTTGAGGTACTCGTACTAAAGTACGACTTTAGGAGGATAATCATGCAGGCCACAGCATGTGAGTCCAAGATTTCACCTAGGGTTAAATTAGGCAACTAAACAAACTAGATGCATGGAGAGGGCAAAATCCCGAGATCGTGTTACACCAGCCGCCTTGAGATATTGTCTTGACGCGCCGGCTGGTCTCCACGGATACTGTATCATCCGCAACGAGCGGATGACTGTATCCGATTAATTCCTGCTATATATTATATGTCTTGGCAAGGTGGCCTTACGAGGGACCTGTGCTCAATGACACCTGTCTACGCGAACCCCTAGGTTGGCTAGCCTTGCTGGAAGGATACGATCTGAGGATTTTCTAATAGCATGACGCGAGGATAACCTCGTCCCACTAGAAACTCGTAGACTTGATTGGCCGTGAAAATGACTTGCTTGTATCCTATTATCTTCCGTGAATAACTGAGGGAAGCGGACTGTCATGGTATGTGATCCAACATATGTTCTTGTTTGATTGTTGGGTTGGTTATCGTACTATGAGAGGCTGTGGACCGAAGTTATGAACGGAAGACTTATTCTGATTGTGAAGTGCTACTTCTGTGAATGACTGAGGAACATGGTCTATCATGGTACATGATCTAACCCATGTTCTTGTTTGATTGTTGGGTTGGTTATTGTACTGCAATAGGCTATCGACCGAAGTCACGATCAGGAGATTTTATTGTTTTTACCTTTTAACTTATGTGAAAGTTATAGAGTACGACACGTCCCGACTCTATGCGGCACCTTTTGTCCTTGTTTGGTTGTAAGGATGCCATATGGGTTCGAAGAGGTTGTGCTACTCTATAATAGTAGCATAAGTATTACTATTATCAATGATTCTATTAACTGGGTTTTTAATCTTAACTCTTGTGCCCCTTTGGCGGTACTTGCTATTCGGGGCTGACCCCGCTGGTTTTGTTTGGCCAGATCTCGTAGCAGAGCCGGAGGATACGATCTTCCTCCCTGACATCCATGGTGCATACTAGGAGCATGGCGGTTCGGGGACTCGAGTGGGTTTCTTCTCTACCACTTCTGCTTATACTTTTGCGGCGTTTAGCCACCGGCACCTGTTAGCCAGATTACTCGATATTTTGTGTCAGTACATAATTGTAACTAAACAGACTGCAGCTGTGTATAATTTTGTACTCCTGACTCTCTGAGATAGCTAAATTATAAAGCTAGTCTCTCATGACCATTTTGATGAAGCGTCGGGGACGCCTTACTGCTTTATCTTTAATGTTCATTTAATTGCTGATGTGACTTGATTGATTGAGACATAGAACTCTGTGGGACCATAGGAGACTTGATTGTAGCATGTACCCCCTAGTCTCTCGACAGCCACGATCGCCGTATGACGTTACGTACCTCATATGGAGTAGTTGGCCTAGTCCGTCTCCGTATTTCGGTACTGGGGCGTGACAAGTACATAAGTTAGAATCAATTATTTATACTCGTTTACACCTTTCTACGAGCATTTGATACATTATTTCGTTTAAAAATAACATTTTTATACCCATTTTTCACAATTATATGCCACCTATTTTTTACCATATTCGGGTTAGAATCATGCACTTGTACTCGGTTTTACCAATTTGCTCCTATTCTATACCTTTTATCAATTAAAATAACCCTCATATAGTCATTTTCACCGTTGTACACCCAATTTACACCATATTTTCGTTAAAATCGCACATCGATACTCGTTTGTACCATTGCACGACTACTTTATACCATATTTTGGTTGTAGTTACACATGTGATACTCGTTTTCATCGTTGCATCCTCATATGTACTGTATTTCAGTTAGCATCAATCATTTATACTCGTTTGTACCATTCTATGAGCATTTGATTCATTATTTCGATTAGAAGTAATATTTCAATACTCGTTTCCACAAATCTACGCCACTTTTTTACCATATTTTGGTAAGAATCATGCATTTTGTACTCGGTTTCACCAGTTTTCTCCCATTCTATGCCATATTTCGATTAAAATAACCCTCCAATACTCGTATTCACAGTTGTACGCCCATTTTGCACTACATTTTCGTTAGAATCACCCATATATACTCGTTTTTACCATTACATGACTACTTTATGCCATATTTTGGTTATAATTACACGTCTAATACTCATTTTCGTCATTGTATACTTATACTATATCGTATTTCAATTAGAGTCAATTATTTATACTCGTTTTCACCATTTTACGAGCATTTGATTAATACTTTCATTTTGAAATTATATTTTCTATCCATTTCCACAATTTGATGCCACTTTTTTATATCATATTTTGGTTAGAATTATGCATTTGAAGTCGGTTTCACCAGTTTACTCCCATTCTATACCATATTTTGATTAAAATAACCCATCTATACTCGTTTTCACCGTTGTACGCCCATTTCATACCATACTTCTATTAGAATCACCCATTTATACTCATTTTCACTATTCTACGACCATTTGATACATTATTTTGGTCAGAAATAATTTTCTATACTCGTTCCCACAAATCCATGCCACTTTTTTTACCATATTTTGGTAGGAATCATGCATTTGTACCCGGTTTGACCAATTTACTCCCATTTCTAAACCATATTTTGATTTAAATAGCCATCCTATACTCGTTTTCACCGTTGTACGCCCATTTTACACCATATTTTTATTAGAATCACCCATCTATACTCGTTTTTACCACTGCACGACTACTTTATACCATATTTTGGTTATAATTTACAATTTTATACTCGACTTCATCATTGTATGCTCATACTGTTCAGTACATCAGTTAGAATCAACTATTTATACTCGTTTCCACCATTCTACAAGCATTTGAAATATTATTTCGTTTAGAAATAACATTTTTATACCCATTTTCCACAATTATATGCCACCTATTTTTACCATATTTGGGTTAGAATCATGCATTTGTACTCGGTTTTACCAACTTGCTCCTATTCTATACCTTTTTTCGATTAAAATAACCCTCCTATAGTCGTTTTCACCGTTGTACACACAATTTACTCCATACTTTCGTTAGAATCGCCCATCTATACTCGTTTGTACAATTGTACGACTACTTTATACCATATTTCGGATGTAATTACACATCTAATACTCGTTTTCATCGTTGTATGCTCATACTTTATCGTATTTCAGTTAGCATCAATTAGTTATACATGTTTTCACCATTCTACGAGCATTTGATACATTATTTCGGTTAGAAATAACATTTTTATACTCATTCCCACAAATCTATGCCACTTTTTTTACCATATATTGGTAAGAATCACGCATTTGTACCCGGTTTCACCAATTTACTCCCATTGCTATACACTATTACGATTAAAAAAGCCATCCTATACTCGTTTTCACTGTTGTTCGTCCATTTTACACCATATTTTCGTTAGAATCACCCATCTATACTCATTTTTGCCGCTGTACGACTACTTTATACCATATTTTGGTTATAATTAACAATTTTATGCTCGACTTCATCATTGTATGCTCATACTGTTCAGTACTTCGGTTAGAATCAATTATTTATACTCGTTTCCATCATTCTACGAGTATTTGATACATTATTTCGTTTAGAAATAACATTTTTATACCCGTTTTCCACAATAATATGCCATCTTTTTATTACCATATTCGGGTTAGAATCATACATTTGTACTCAGTTTTACCAATTTGCTCCTATTCTATACCTTTTTTAATCAAAATAACCCTCCTATAGTCGTTTTCACCGATGTACACCCAATTTACACCATATTTTTGTTAGAATCGCCCATCTATACTCGTTTGTACTATTGCACGACTACTTTATACCATATTTCGGTTGTAGTTACCTATCTAATACTCGTTTTCATCGTTGTATGCTCATACTATACCATATTTTAGTTAGCATCAATCATTTATACTCGTTTTCACCAATTTGTTCCCGTTCGATACCATATTTCTATTAAAATACCCTCTTATTCTCGTTTTCACCATTGTACGTCCTTTTTACACTATATTTTCGTTAGAATCACCCATCTACACTCGTTTTTAGCATTCCATAACTACTTTATACTATAATCTGATTATATTTACCCATCTAATACTCGTTTTCATCTTTGTATTCTCATAATATACCATATTCCAGTTACAAATAATTATATATACTCGTTTTTACCATTCTACGAGCATTTGATACATTATTTCGGATAGAAATAACATTTTTGTACTCGTTCCCACAAATCTACGCCACTTTTTTTAACCATATTTTGGTAGGAATCACGCATTCGTACCCGGTTTCACCAATTTACTACCATTTCTATACCATATTTCGATTTAAATAGCCATCCTATACTCGGTTTCACCGTTGTACGCCCATTTTATACCATATTTTCGTTAGAATCACCCATTTATACTCGTTTTTACCACTGTACGACTACTTTATACCATATTTTGGCTATAATTAACAATTTTATACTCGACTTCATCACTGTATGCTCATACTGTTAAGTACTTCAGTTAGAATCAATTATTTATACTCGTTTCCACCATTCTACGAGCATTTGATACATTATTTCGTTTAGAAATAATATTTTTATACTCGTTTTCCACAATAATATGCCACCTTTTTATTACCATATTCGGGTTAGAATCATGCATTTGTACTCGGTTTTACCAATTTGCTCCTATTCTATACCTTTTTCGATTAAAATAACCCTCCTATATTCGTTTTCACAGTTGTACACCCAATTTACACTATATTTTTGTTAGAATCGCCCATCTATACTCATTTGTACCATTGTACGACTACTTTATACCATATTTCGGTTGTAGTTACCCATCTAATACTCGTTTTCATCGTTGTATGCTCATACTGTACCCTATTTCAGTTAGCATCAATCATTTATCCTCGTTTTAACCATTCTATGAGCATTTGATACATTATTTCTGTTAGAAGTAACATTTCAATACTCGTTTCCACAAATCTACGCCACTATTTTACCATATTTTGGTAAGAATCATGAATTTTGTACTCGGTTTCACAGTTTTCTCCCATTCTATGCCATATTTTGATTAAAATAACCCTCCAATACTCATATTCACAGTTGTACACCCATTTTGTACTACATTTTTGTCAGAATCACCCATCTATACTTTTTTTTACCATTGCATGACTACTTTATGCCATATTTTGGTTTTAATTACACGTCTAATACTCGTTTTCGTCATTGTATTCTCATAATATACCGTATTCCAGTTACAATCAATTATTATACTCGTTTTCACCATTCTACAAGTATTTGATACATTATTTCGGTTAGAAATAACATTTTTATACTCGTTCCCACAAATCTACGCCACTTTTTTTTACCATATTTTGGTAAGAATCACGCATTTGTGCCTGGTTTCACCAATTTACTCCCATTTTAATACCATATTTTGATTAAAATAGCCATCCTATACTCGTTTTCATAGTTGTATGCCCATTTTACACTATATTTTTATTAGAATCACCCATCTATACTCGTTTTTACCACTGCACGACTACTTTATACCATATTTTGGTTATAATTGACAATTTTATACTCGACTTCATCATTGGATGCTCATACTGTTCAGTACTTCAGTTAGAATCAATTATTTTTACTCGTTTCCACCATTCTACTAGCATTTGATACATTATTTCGTTAAGAAATAACATTTTTATACCCGTTTTCCACATTTATATACCACCTTTTTATTACCATATTCGTGTTATAATCATGCATTTGTACTCGGTTTTACCAATTTGCTCTTATTCTATACCTTTTTTCGATTAAAATAACCCTCCTATAGTCGTTTTCAACGTTGTACACCCAATTTACACCATATTTTCGTTAGAATCGCCCATCTATACTCGTTTGTACCATTGCACGACTACTTTATACCATATTTCGGTAGTTACACATCTAATACTCGTTTTCATCGTTGTATGCTCATACTGTACCGTATTTCAGTTAGCATCAATCATTTATACTCGTTTTCGTAATTCTACGAGCATTTTATACATTATTTCGGTTAGAAGTAACATTTCAATACTCGTTTCCACAAATCTACGCCACTTTTTTACCATATTTTGGTAAGAATCATCCATTTTGTACTCGGTTCCAGTTTTCTCCTATTCTATGCCATATTTCGATTAAAATAACCCTCCAAGACTCGTTTTCACAGTTGTACGCCCATTTTGCACTATATTTTTGTTAGAATCACCCATCTATACTCGTTTTTACCATTGCATGACTACTTTATGCCATATTTCGGTAATAATTACATGTCTAAAACTCGTTTTCGTCATTGTATACTTATACTATTTCGTATTTCAATTAGAGTCAATTATTTATACTCGTTTTCACCATTTTACGAGCATTTGATTAATTATTTCTGTTAGAAATTATATTTTCTATCCGTTTCCACAATTCGACGCCACTTTTTTTATCCTATTTTGGTTAGAATCATGCATTTGTAGTCGGTTTCACTAGTTTACTCCCATTCTATACCATATTTCGATTAAAATAACCCATTTATACTCATTTTCACCGTTGTACGCCCAGTTCATGCCATATTTCCATTAGAATCAACCATTTATACTCGTTTTTACCATTGCACGACTACTTTATGCCATATTTTGTTACAATTGTCCATCTAATACTCGTTTCGTCACTGTATTCTCATAATATATCTTATTTCAGTTAGAATCAATTAGTTATACTCGTTTTCACCATTCTACCAGCATTTGATACTTTATTTCGGTTAGAAATAACATTTCTATGATCGTTTCCAAAAATCTACGCTATTTTTTTACCATATTTTGTAAGAATCATGCTTTTGTACTCAGTTTCACCAATTTGTTCCCGTTCTATACCATATTTCGATTAAAATAACCCTCATATACTCATTTTCACCGTTGTACACCCTTTTTACATTATAAGTTAGTTAGAATCACTCATGTATACTTGTTTTTAGCACTGCAAGACTACTTTATACTATATTTTGGTTATATTTACCTGTCTAATACTCGTTTTCATCATTGTATTCTCATAATATAACGTATTTCAGTTACAATCAATTATTTATACTCGTTTTAACCATTCTACGAGCATTTGATACATTATTTTGGTTAGAAATAATATTTCTATACTCGTTCCCACAAATCTATGCCACTTTTTTACCATATTTTGGTAAGAATCACGCATTTGTACCCGGTTTTACCAATTTACTCTCATTTTTTTATAATATTTCGATTAAAATAGCCATCCTATACTCATTTTCACCGTTGTACTCCCATTTTACACCATTTTTCTTTAGAATCACCCATCTATACTCGTTTTTACCACTGCACGACTACATTATACCATATTTTGGTTATAATTAACAATTTTATACTCGTTTTCACCACTTTTTTATTACTATATATGGGTTAGAATCATGCATTTGTAATAGGTAATACCAATTTGCACTAATTCTATACCTTTTTCGATGAAAATAACCCTCCTATTGTCGTTTTCACCGTTGTACACCCAATTTACACCATATTTTCGTTAGAATCGCCCATCTATACTCGTTTCTACCATTGTACGTCTACTTTATACCATATTTCAGTTGTAGTTACCCATCTAATACTCGTTTTCATCGTTGTATACTCATACTGTACCGTATTTTAGTTAGCATCAATCATTTATACTCGTTTTCACCATTCTACGAGCATTTGATACATTATTTCGGTTAGAAGTAACATTTCAATACTCGTTTCCACAAATCTACGGTACTTTTTTACCATATTTTGGTAAGAATCATGCATTTGTACTCGGTTTCACCAAATTTCTCCCATTCTATGCCATATTTTGATTAAAATAACCCTCTAATACTCGTATTCACTGCAACACCCAGTTTTCCAAATGAGGGTAATTTTGAACTTTTGTAAAAGTTTATTATTTAATAATAGGATTTATGATTTATGGGAATTTTTAATAAATTTAATACTATTTAAAATTGGTGAATTATAATTTTGATGTGTTAGCTAGTGAACTCAAAACTGTTGAGCCTAGAGACTAACCATGACCATGGGGACCTAACCATGTGATTAGAATGACTATTTACAACTTTTTAGGGTAAGGGTATTTTGGTCATTTCGTGACTTTTGAATTATTTAGAATTTTGATTAATTGGTGAATTTTTGATTATTTTAATAATATTTAAATTGATGTATTATAATTTTGGTCATTTTTTATATTTTAATATTATGGGAAAATTTTATATTTTAATATTGTTTTTATTGGATTTGTTTAGTCAGGTTTGAGTTTCGTCTCGTTCCGACTTGTATTGTGACCCGGGTAGCTTGAACTCTAGATGGGACCCAATATTAAGTTAAGCATGGCTCACAAGACCCAACATTAAGTTAGTTAATTAAACTAATGTTTATCATGTTAGAATGGTTAAGTTAGAGACTCAAAACTAGATCATTTTGACCCCAAACTTAAACCTAGTCTAGACTTAACCATATGAGACTAAAGAGGGGCAATTAGGACATTTTCTATTAGCCCTAAGGGACTCTTTATGGCAGCCACCTTTAGGAGAGAATGATTCATTTCATTCATTACAATCTTGCCTCTTTTATTTTCCTTTTGTTCTTCCCCAATTTTAGAGAGCCTTCCCATTGATTTGATCTCCAAATCAAATCATTCCTTCACCAAACCTTCCCTCAATCATTCCTATTCTCCAAAGGAAAGGTGCTACCAAGGATTGGAAGAGGAGTGCAAGGAGGAGTGTCCACTTTGAGGGATCTTCGTATCGGAGCCGTGTCCTAAAGGATTTTATTGGGAATTCACTCCCAATAGGTAAAACCCATCCTCTAAATCGATTTCTTTCGCATATAAATTAGTTTTGAATCCGTAGGATCCATCCTCATGCATGTGTCCCATTTAGATTCAAATTTGAGGCCATTTGGAGCTCTCTTGAGGATTTTAGATATGTGTCTTGTGTCCTACTTGATAGATCCAAAATTAGGACACCCCATGTGTATGTATGTATGATAATAGTTTAAATAGATATTTAAATTCAGTTTTATAATGGTTAGAGAGTGGATTGATCTTTGTTAGGATGGTTAGAATTAGTTTCATTTAGATACCTATGTTTGTATGCAAGTATCTTGACCTATATGTGTTCTTTTGTCAAATCCGTCATAATTTTCATCCACGTTTTTATTAACCAAAGCAACTTAGAAATGTCATAACTTTTAGCTTAGAACTCTGATTTATCTTCCGTTTTTTAAAAGAACCGTATTGAAGTTAGATTTCCAAATATATATTTTAATAAGCCAAATTCTTTCTGTAACTTTCTGTAGAATTATTTGAGTGTCAGATGTACGAAAGACTAACGTGTTTCGGTATTTTCGCAATTCCGGGAGCTTCCGGACACGAAAATGCGATCCGTTTAAAGTTTAGGAAAGCTGACAAAAAGGGCTACTATGTAGTATGGATATTAAATAAATATAGAGTATGTAATGCATGATATATTAGATGAATAAAATGATATATATATGATATATATTCTCTTTACATTAATGTATATATATGGTTGAATGCAAGCATGTAGGAATGCAATTAATATAATGCATATAAGCAATGCATGAATGAAAGAATGATATACAATGTATGCTTGAAAGTATATAACGAATGCAAGATATGAATGCAAGATATATATGTAATGATAGATATGAATGCATAATGTATAAATATTGTAATGCAATATATAATGATAACATGTATGGTAATGTAGAGTATATGATGCAAGCATGAATGAATGGAGGAAATACATGTATATAGGTAATATAGAATGTAATATATGAATGTAAGCATACAAGATAATGTATTATATCCATATATGATGTATTCAACTTAAAGATAATGTAATATATGAAAGGAATGAATGATAATATATAACATAATATGTAAGGTAATGCAAGGTATGAAATATATGATGTGTGCATGTTTGTATGTCTCTATGTTAATGTATGAAATGATATGAATATACAATGTATGCATATGTATAAAATATATAGGTAATACATAGATGCATGAATGAAATAAATGTTTGCAATATGTTAATATAAATACAAGTATCTAATATGCATGAATGTAAGTATAATATAATACAAGTATACATGTATGTATCATATAAATGTAATATACATGATATGTATGTATGCATGTATACAAGGTAAGTATGTATGTATGTATTTCTATAAACTGAGTTAACCTATAACCTTTTACACACATGCATTCATACACCCTTTGACATCATGTATCCCATGTCACATACACCTACCTATCACTAAATTTTAGAACATTAACACATATCCTTTCACACACATACCAAACACACACATACCCACTTACTCTTTTACCTCTCTTTCTCTCTCTATATATATGTATGTGCCTATATATATAGCTTTCCTATATATATCTATGTATATGAATATGTGAATAGTGATGCATATATATATATATATATATATATATATATATATATATATATATATATATATATATATGGGATGTACATATAGGTAGCTTATATGTTATGAGTGTACTATAATATATTAGATACATATATTGTTATGTGTACATGTGTTTGTGGTTTGGCTTAGGCATGATATAGCCTATAGCCTAGGGCTCTTAGCCTATGGTGTGTCTATTTGCCTAGTGAGAGTTTAGTTAGACTTGTTTAGTCTTGATTAGGCCTAGAATAGACTAGTTAGACTAGTATAGACTTGTTTGGTTTAGGTTTGACCTAGTTTGACTAGTCTAGTTGACTAGAGTTGACCAAAGGTTGACTTTAGCCTAGATTGACCCCAAACTTCATGTAGATGCATTGTAGCAGTCTATTTCCTTATTTTAGACTTGTTGTGACTTGTACTGTTCTATAGGAGACTGACACCACTCCTCGGACAGTATATTCTCTTCGGACATTCAGGATACCAGGCGAGTACATTCTCTGATCATTTCATATCTTATTTAGGATTATATTTCCTGCTTTAGATTATCTTACTTGATGCTGACACGTTGGTAACACGGATTAGTACTATATAGATCCCTTCATGAGATGTTATCCTTCTCGGGAGCATCAGATACTTTTGTCCAGTGTGTTTCACTTACATCACGTATCTTATGCTTCTATTACCATAAATCTTCGGGAATTAGCTAGTGACTCATGTACTCACATGATGACCAAGCATTCATGAATCACCCTTTATGGGCAATATAGTATAATCATGAATCTTAACGTAACTTGAATGGATCTTTGTGTATTGATTGGGGATGGGGGAGCATAAATGAACATGTGAATAAATCCAAGTAGTGTAATCATGAATCAATTCCAAGTAGTGTAATCATGAATCAGTCCTTATCCATTCACATGTTTATCCAGTACTCTGAATCACTAGCACTGTCTCTCTTTATATGTATCATAGATATTTACTTACAGTCTCTCTTTTATATTATGCTATTCTTCAGTTTTCTGTATTTTATTCTCTAGCATGATTATATTTTTTTCCTGCTATGATTTGTTGAGATGTATTGTGCTCACTCCTGTCCTGACTGGACCTGTTGATAAATTTTACAGATAGCCTGGAGGTTGTCTGCTAGCCTAGAGGAGATACAGTAGAGGTTGTATAGATAGCTAGGGCTTTGCTTATAGTTTATTTTCAGTTGTCTTGAGTTGTATTTATGGATTACTGTATTTGAGTTTTGAGATGTATTTCTGGGTTGTGTATCTTAGACACTTAGACTTCTATCTGCTGTATCTCTTTTGGATTTCATGTTTTATCTATCTTCCATTGTGCTCTACCTTAGATATGATTGAGACTGTATCTGCTATGTCACCCCCATTCGGAGAGTATAAACTGTTTAGCTTTATATTGTTAGATGTTGTGACCTAGGACAGCGTTCTACCGTCGACACTGCGGCGTAGGCTGGACGTACCCACTTCTCGTGCCCTTACTCTAGGGTGCGGGTCGTGACACGTTTTTAGTGGTGGCCCATGCAGGTCGAGTTTGTGTAGTGGTATTCAAACTAGAGTACCACTACAGCCTGCAGTAGGATTAGGATATATTTTGAAGGTACTCAATCACAATTAGGATCCCTTGAGAGATTCCTGGAACGACCCTTGAGAATCTTATTTTAACTTCGATTTGAAAACTCTCTTTTTTCCCTTGATTTGATTTATCTTTACTTTCTGTTGTTAAATTTGATTTTGATGGATTATTGTTGAATTTGAGTTTGTATTTATTGATTTTGATGAATGATTGTTGAATTTTGAATCTTGATGTTAGCTGTAGCATCCGAGTTTGTATTTATATGATTTGAAGAATTTTTGTTCATTTTTGAATCTTGATGTTCGTTGATAAATTTGATTTTTGGGTATTCATTGTCGATTTAATTTAATTTTTGTCAAGATGAAATTATATGGGCTAGGTCATCTATATTATGGAATCTAGTCTTCTACAGTCACATTTCCCAGAATGGTGAGGACATATAGTCTGACTTGGATATATTTCTCGGGTGTAAAAATTTAAGGTTTTCGCAGCCAAGCTAGCGGCATCGCAAAAATATTAAATACCATGATTCTAGAGGTATGTGCCTAAGTCGAGGACTCTGTAATTACCGTAGCATTGCTTACTAGTATGAAGAGGATTTAGAGTACCATAATTTTGGATAGACGCATATGATTATCAGATTGTACCTTAAATATTTTTTAACATGTTTTCTCTA
This sequence comes from Iris pallida, assembly GCA_029216955.1. NCBI lineage: Eukaryota > Viridiplantae > Streptophyta > Magnoliopsida > Asparagales > Iridaceae > Iris > Iris pallida. The sequence continues at coordinate 351,508 of JANAVB010035019.1, forward strand.
CTTTTGTTTCAGTCCTTCAAAAAAAAAAGAAATTGTTATTTGTTTGTTTTGTTTTGTTCTCATTATTTAACTTAGGGTAGCTTTAACTGTTTTTATAAACCTTTGTGTAACTTCTTACTATGAATTTCTTCTTAATACAATGAATCGATAATTTTGCTAGACCTTAACTTGGATTTGATATTTTAGCTCTGGGTTTCAAAATTGTGCCTTCTTTTAAAAAAATAAGCAGAACAGATTTTATCGTTATTTCCTTCTTGCTATTATTCTTGTATTAAATAATAATAATAAAACTGTTTTGATTACATCAATCACCTGCTTTACAATCTTGGTAGGAATCTAAATGTTGGTCTTGATATATAATTTGATTTTTATATTGGGACATAAGAATATATATAGTGGACACAGACACTTTGTCTGACACGTTTGCATGCTACACTTTGATTATCAACCCATCTAAATGTATATTAATATGTTGTGGATGTTTAAATTCTTAAAACCCCAATATTCTGATACAGTACAGTATCAGAGACTGGTTCTCTGCTTTTCCAGTTTAAAATTCATAATTTAAATATAAATTTCATGTTATTAGTTTTGTTTATATTACTGCACATGTATCTTATACACAAGGTTTCAATTCTTAAAGAAATTGGTTGAGTTTTGTGTTTGAACTTGTCAGATCTGAGACTGTGTGCATATTAACCCTTAATACTGGATTTTAAATATTAGTTCGAATTGCTGTTTTTAAATGTAATATTTTGAGGTATATACATTGTTGTATGTAGGAATATAATGTTAGGTTTCATATTTTTACATGTTAGTTGTGATAAACATTGGGTTGGTTTGATGTTCGAAATTCTCCAAAATCCTAAAACTGAATACATGTTAACATTTATCACATTGATTTTAAATGTTTTGTTCAATTTCAGATTTAATATGTAATGTTAAACAGAACTGAATGATTGAACCCTTCATTTTAAGTTATAACCCCTGTACGCTTGACACTCTACACTAATGTACACTAATGTTCACAACTGCCATGTAAACCTAACCCTTCATCTCTATGTTATGTTCATATATAAAAAAAAAACGAGTATAGATGGGTGAACATTAGTGTATATAAAAAAAAATATATATTATATATATATATATATATATATATATATATATATAGTTATGCATACATGTTATAATGTATATAGATACATAACTAAATCTCTACCTCTCTATACACATAGATATACGTATATATATGGTTAGCCATGCATGTTATGATTAAATAGGTTGTGCATTGTAGATTGTTTAACCAATATGCCATGAGTAGTGTAACTTGATAGCTATTGTTTTGAAACTCAAATCCTCTTATACACTTTCATGTATATTTCACACACACACACACGTTTACTATCTAACCCTATGAACATGTCCACATACACCCATACACACACTAACCACATAACCTTTACATAATGCTAGCTTTTTCCTCTCTAACGCTCTATATATATATATATATATATATATATATATATATATATATATATATATATATATATATATATATATATATATATTGTGATTGGATTTCAATGCAATTGACTTTCATTCTTTAACTTTTGATTTTAATTTTTTCTTTGAATAGTACCCCTTTATAGATAATTGGTAGTTATCTTATTTTATTTTCTGATAAGTACCAGTTTTTATATAGGATAGTAAACTGCCTTACAGTTTTGATGATTTGTTATTTCTATATCTTTTCCAGTTTAACACCCCCGATTGCTTGTGCGTTTTATACCCTATGACCCTTTTGGTTTAGCATGACTAGTACACCTAGATGAGACTTTCACTACCACCGTATGCCATGATCCTGTATGTCGTCCTTTTAAATCGTACGATTTGTTTAAGTTCTGAGACTTTGATTGTGGGGGTTTGACCTAGAAGGAGTATGAACATTTTAATTTCGAGGACGAAATTTTTCTAAGGGAGGTAGGATTGTAACACCCAGTTTTTCAAATGAGGGTAATTTTGAACTTTTGTAAAAGTTTATTATTTAATAATAGGATTTATGATTTATGGAAATTTTTAATTAATTTAATACTATTTAAAATTGGTGAATTATAATTTTGATGTGTTAGCTAGTGAACTCAAAACTGTTGAGCCTAGAGACTAACCATGACCATGGGGACCTAACCATGTGATTAGAATGACTATTTACAACTTTTTAGGCTAAGGGTATTTTGGTCATTTTGTGACTTTTGAATTATTTAGAATTTTGATTAATTGGTGAATTTTTGATTATTTTAATAATATTTAAATTGATGTATTATGATTTTGGTTATTTTTTATATTTTAATATTATGGGAAAATTTTATATTTTAATATTGTTTTTATTGGATTTGTTTAGTCGGGTTTGAGTTTCGTCTCGTTCCGACTTGTATTGTGACCCGGGTAGCTTCACTACAACAAAAAACCTATTTAACAACGTTTCATTTACAACGTCTTCTAAAAATATTGTAAAAAGTTAGATCTTTAACAATGTTTCTAATGGAAACGTTGTAGAATATTGATCATAACAACGTTTTATAATTAAATGTCGTGAACCTTATTTTTTTTACAACGATTTAGAATAAATATTGTAAATTTAACATTTAACAACTATATTTATTTGTTGCTAATTCAAAAGATTACATGGGTCCACATGAAATATCATAGCGGGATTTTTCCCAAAGTTTTCCCTCCCTAATTTTTGGCTTCCCGCGGACCCGAACCGTTCTCTCAACCGTGCAATAAAACCCCTTTCTCCCAACTGTGCAAAACCTAAACCCCTTTCTCCAAATAAAAAAAAAATTGCAGCGGCCACTCTCCCGCGGAAGAGATCAGCGGTGAAGACGAAGAGATCCGGAGGTAAATTTTCTCCATTGTTGTTGGTTTAAGTCTCTCCCTCTCTCTTTTGGCTTCCAGCGGACTCTCTCATTGTATTTTAAGTCTCTTTCTCTCCTTCAGAGGTGAAGATGTAGAGATCCATGGTGAAGATGGAGATCCAGAGGTGAAGACAAGGATATTTTCACTTTTGGGCTGTAGTTTCCAATTTTTGTAAGTTTGTTTCAATCTCTCTTTGGATTTCTTCATGTTCATCTCTTTGCATGCTTGCGGCTAAATTTTAGTCACTCCAGAATCGAGCGACGGCGTCTAAATCTCTTTTTTTAACAAAAATTTTAAATTTTGGGTTTTTTTGAATTAAAGCCCTAAATTTTGGTGCTCCCAAATCGATCGGTGGCCTCTATTAAAGGAATAACCTTTATCACACATATTTTGTTACAAGCGAAATGATGATATGTGAGGTTATTACTTTCTTTTCCACCTTGCTCTGGACACAATTTCATGTTGCCTAGGCTTAGGCTACCTATGCCCCCCTTACAGGGATGGGAATCTGGTCGGGTCAAGGTTGTCCCATTGATCCTCAAACCAAAATCAACGACTTTAAGTAAAACTAAAGCACTTCAGTTCAGGAGTTAATCAGAATTTCAGGAGAAACTGCCTTGTAAATGCTACCAGGCAAATATGGAAACATTAGAAAGGAGACAAAAGACTTAGGTTTTGGCACTGTACAGTTCAAGGAGATGGAACTCTTCATACTGCTTTGGTTCTTTTAGAAAAACTAGAAGAACTTGAGCAAGAATCAAAACTGTGGAAATAATGAGGATTAAGTGATTCCAGGGTCACAAAGCACATAGTATATTATTTGAATTTAATCCATATCGATACAGGGGCTTTGAGTTCAGGAAACTCATTGATGATGCATGAGTTCAGGAAACTGATATGCTAATATACATCTGGTGGAATTGATCAAATTAATATTTTTTGCCCTTTTAATTTGTACAAGTGAATGATGACACTTGAATAAATGTAATAACTCAGTGGATGTACATTGCTTAATATTCAACTACATCTGGTGGAATTGATCAAATTAATGTTTTTCGCCCTTTTAATTTGTACAAGTGAATGATGACACTTGAGTGAAGGTTCTTCAGTATCAGTAGGCATGCATTTCTCCCAGCAAAAAAAGGATAGGTTCCTGGAGGTTGGCATGTCTCCACTCTCTAAGTTTAGTTACTGTTTTATAATGTTTCAGAACTCCAAAACATTACCCCTTTAGCTCAGGTCAGGAACTTTTCATATATGGACCTGAAACAGACTGAAATTTCGAAGATTAGCCTATTACAGAAGGTCTATTCGAATATTAGCATAATACAGAAGGTTTATCTCATATTAGCCTATTACAGAAGGTCTATTCGTAGACATAACTATATAGTTCATTTCGATAGGCCTTAATAACTTCAACAGGCCCTTCCCTCTTGTCTTTGTGTTCATTGCCACACTATTCAATTCTGTAGGTGTACCTGGCTTCGGACCTTCGCTCATGTACTTTGTCTTCTTCAGCAAAGGAACATCGGCTACTACTTTATCACAATTAGCCGAGGTTTCTTCATTTACAGGAAATGCATGATGTCACTTCTCAGCAAAGGTTCCCTGCATGATGTCTACTATGTTATTGATTGCTTCTTCAGGTTTTCATCTGTTACTATTGCTTATTAGCAGCTATTGTTATTAATTTTCCATAACAATTGTAAAATCTTCAATATAGCCTAACCTTAAGTTAAGCTTAATCATTTACATTTCTTTTGTGCAGTAAAGTCTGGTCGATATTTGTAGATTATTGTCTTGTCGTGAAGTTCAAAATGGTAAATTATATTCTGATTAGGGAATTCCATTGTCCAAATATCCTTCACTTGATGCTAGAGTTAGATGTGCCGTCTGAACATCTTGGTATCATTGTTTGTGTTTTGAATTTCAGAAAGTGGAGAACTAAATTTTGGTTGGGAATTTTTTGTCCAAGTTTACCCCACTTGATGCTAGTGTTAGATGTGCTATCACACTATGGTTCTGCAGTGGATAGACTTTTTTTCCTATTTGATGCTGAGAACATATAATCTTCTACCGAAAACAACAACAAAACATCGTAGATGTCTTTGTGGTTGGACTTGCATCCTTCCATCCATGAACCAGAAAAGGTTTCCAATTACGTACATTACTGGTAACTAATTTAATAACACAACCAGCCATATAGGATTATACTTTCTGATTTCTATTTATCTACTGAAATACAAAGCATACTTTTATCATGTACTTAAACATTTTTTTTATTTCTTTGCTCCAGTGAAGTGAGTGGAGACAGAGAAGTGCAGAGAACAATGTTGGAATTGCTTAACCAACTTGACGGCCTTAGTAGTGATGACCGGATAAAGGTATGCATGATGCTCTGCCATAAACACTTATGTCCCTGTTTCCTATGTATCTGCACACTGTTTCTTTTGTGCTAATTTTAACATTTAGAACTATGCGTGTTATTGTTTTGTCCTATCATCTTATCCTATTTTAGATATTTCATATTCCTAATAATAAGTTAGCTTACATAATCCCATCATATTATCCTATTTCCTCTCTCATCACTAGTGTAATGTTTCTGCTCTCTATATCTGTGCATTATTGTAGTGCAACCTATACCACTTAAGTACGAGGACCTTATTGGTTTATTCTTATGTAATGTAGCTTTTAAGAGTGTTTTAAGACAGGTTCATTTTCTCTTTCAAAGTAGCTGGAATTTTATGAAAGCAGCAGCAGTGAGTAAGCATTTGTATGTAGCACTTTGTAGTACGGACAATTGGTCATCTTATCGGGCAGTTGTGCTTTGTGTTAGTACATGAGGTTTGTGTGTTTATATTAGAAGCTATACACTAAACATGGAATGGCCTATTCTGTGAAATGCTCACTCGTGTTGAATTCTTGAAGACATTTGGCATTTTTTCGCTGTTGAAAAATAATTTTTACCGAACTTGTGTATATGTATCCAGATAAATAGATGAGAATCTTAAAATTTTCCTTCGACTTGTAAGCAGTTATTTTGTGTTCTGTGATCCCAACTTGATTTTACATCTTTTGCCCCCTGATTTACATGGTTTATGGTCATTCACAGGTCATAGCTGCGACAAACCGTGCTGACATTCTAGATCCCGCTTTAATGAGATCTGGTCGGTTATATTGATATTTGTAGTATTGGCTTATACCGATCCGATACGGCCGATATTGATATTGGAGGTCTCTTTTTTTCTTTTTCTAAAATTTAATGATTTACTAATAATTATTTTCTTTCCGATACCAAAAATCCGATACTCCGATCCGAAACCACCAATACCGCCAATCCCACTACTCATAAGAAGGGTCCGATACCAATTCCGATACTGCGAACCTTGGTTGTGAGTTTCATTAACTTACTGTATCATGCCTCCAAGATATATGATGGAGAAATACATATTAATTAATAATATATGCCATTCCATAGCAAACATGCTGAGGCCAGCTTGCTAGGAGGCTATTTTCTTTCTTTCGTATGTACTTGATTCTAGCCCATCATGCATCAGTAGTGTGGTCAATAGGCTTTCTTGTCAAAACAGGTAAATTAGCTTTAGGATGAAGTTCTACTTCCTGCATTAGCAGATAGATGCACGGCTAACTGTTTAGTTTTAGTTGACATCTGTTGTTCACGAGTATATGGTTAGATGTTCATCAATGTTTGTGTTGGCCTTTACTGGCAGGTATTATCCAGTTAGATAAAAATATAATTTCTCTCTTTCTATTGCCTTTTCTTAGTTGTTCAGGGGTTACTGTCTAAATACCGGGACACCACATAGAGATACATGCTCCTCATTCTCTTCAATGGGCAGTGGCAGCAACAACATCAGGTTGACCTTTTTAACCATTTGTTGATACATGCTCTTTTGTTATTGCTAATCTTTGTTGAGTCAAATCTTAATTGAGTTTTTCCCTCCTAGCATCTACAGATGCTCATGATGTTTGGGGATGATGCACTTGATGTTGGTTTCTGTCGTTTGCTTATGCTTTAGAGGACGACAAAGACAAGGATAGCGGAAGTCTTAGTCTTATTACAGTTGAAGTTGGTTGGTAGCATTTGTAGAAAAGGCTCAAAGTGAAAGATATATGTTTATGTAATAACTCGTATGTGATATTACCTTTTATTATTAATAGCTGACATTTGAACAAATTCTACTTATTAGTTGTTACCTACGAGTTGGTACCCTCCAAACATATACTTGTGAGTTATCCAGGAATCAAGTACTTTACATCTTAAAATTTTGATACCATCAACATTTTGTTTATTTTTCCATTTTATTACCAGCGAAGCTCTGTTGTTGTTGCTTTAGTGGTGGATAATTTCAGCCTTTTGCCAGAATTAAATGCAATATATATAACAGCTAGTATTGTCCGATTTTTTTTAACGCAAATATAATTTCAACAACATTTAATAAAAGTTGTAAATAATTGTTCTACAACGTTTATAAATTATTGCTAATATTGTCAATTACCACGTATATTTAAAGTTATCCCTGAATATATGACAACAAATGGAAGACGTTGTATAATAACTATTTACAACAGTTGTTAACTCCTACATGACAATGATGGAAAAATGTTGTGAAATACTTGAATACAGCGTAAGAATGACAATATTAAAACAACGTTGTAAATGATGGTTTGCAATATTTATGAAACATTTTTAAAGTTGTTATGACAACACAAAAAAATCATTGTTATAAGTAATATTTACAACATGTTTATATCATTGTTGACATGATAAAACACAGTTGGAAAATGTATTTACAACGTCTTGTGCAACAATAACCTAACGTTGTAAAAGTATCTCAAACTTTCTACAACTCCTCGAACTACAACATTTTTGAAAACATTGTAAAAAGCTATTAACAACGTTTTTCCAACGTTTTAAAAAGGGTTTTTTGTTGTAGTGCTTGAACTCTAGATGGGACCCAATATTAAGTTAAGCATGGTTCACAAGACCCAACATTAAGTTAGTTAATTAAACTAATGTTTATCATGTTAGAATGGTTAAGTTAGAGACTCAAAACTAGATCATTTTGACCCCAAACTTGAACCTAGTCTAGACTTAACCATATGAGACTAGGGGTGAGCATCGGTTCGGTTCGGTTCAAACCGAACCGTATAAATGAAAACCGAAATAACCGTAAACCATATTTCTCAAAACCGAAAACCGAACCGTTTTTATAAAAACCGAACAAAACCGAACCGAATTAATTCGGTTCGGTTTTTGGTCGGTTCGGTTTCGTGAGCCAATATGTCGGACCTTATTTTAAAAATATGACATTATTATATTTATGAATTATTATATTACATAGCGTAAAAAAATTACTATATATAGATTGAGTGTAAAGAGAGAGAGCGCTGAAAGAAGTACCGACAGAGAATAGGAGAAGAGATTGCTCTCTTAGGAGTTACAAAATATTAGTATATGTAGATTGAAGGTAGTTTGACAAATTATTAAATCTAAATCGATTTTCGGTTCGGTTCGGTTATCCGGATCAAGAATCGAAAATCGAACCGTTATTTTAAATTTTCAAATTTTAAAACCAAAAACCGAACCGAAAACAGAAAAACAGAACCGTTTGTCATATTTCGGTTTGGTTCGGTTCGGTTTTCGGTTTTCAACCGTTATATGCTCACCCCTATATGAGACTAGAGAGGGGCAATTAGGACATTTTCCATTAGCCCTAAGGGACTCTTTATGGCAGCCACCTTTAGGAGAGAATGATTCATTTCATTCATTACAATCTTGCCTCTTTTATTTTCCTTTTGTTCTTCCCTAATTTTAGAGAGCCTTCCCATTGATTTGATCTCCAAATCAAATTATTCCTTCACCAAACCTTCCCTCAATCATTCCCATTCTCCAAGGGAAGGGTGCTACCAAGGATTAGAAGAGGAGTGCAAGGAGTGTCCACTTTGAGGGATCTTCGTATCGGAGCCGTGTCCTAAAGGATTTCATTGGGATTCTACTCCCAATAGGTAAAACCCATCCTCTAAATCAATTTCTTTTGCATATAAATTAGTTTTGAATTCGTAGGATCCATCCTCATGCATGTGCCCCATTTAGATTCAAATTTGAGGCCATTTGGAGCTCTCTTGAGGATTTTAGATATGTGTCTTGTGTCCTACTTGATAGATCCAAAATTACGACACCCCATGTGTATGTATGTATGATAATAGTTTAAATAGATATTTAAATTTAGTTTTATAATGGTTAGAGAGTGGATTGATCTTTGTTAGGATGGTTAGAATGAGTTTCATTTGGATACCTATGTTTGTATGCAAGTATCTTGGCCTATATGTGTTCTTTTGTCAAATCCGTCATAATTTTCATCCACATTTTTATTAACCAAAGCAACTTAGAAATGTCATAATTTTTAGCTTAGAACTCCGATTTATCTTCCGTTTTTTTAAAAGAACTGTATTGAAGTTAGATTTCCAAATATATATTTTAATAAGACAAATTCTTTCTGTAACTTTCTGTAGAATTATTTGAGTGTCAGCTGTACGAAAGACGAACGTGTTTCGGTATTTTTGCAATTTTGGGAGCTTCCGGACACAAAAATGCGATCAGTTTAAAGTTTCAGAAAGCTAACACAAAGGGCTACGACATACTTTAATCCTAGAATTTAGTGAATGCCCAATTGGTACAGTATTGGTTTTGAGTAGAATAGTGACTATACGATATATGCATTTTGTGTAACCTATGAGGCTATGTAGTATGGATATTAAATGAATATAGAGTATATAATGCATGATATGTTAGATGAATGAAATGATATATATATATGATATATATTCTCTTTACATTAATGTATATATATGGTTGAATGCAAGCATGTAGGAATATAATTAATATAATGCATATAAGCAGTGCATGAATGAAAGAATGATATACAACGTATACATGAAAGTATATAATGAATGCTAGATATGAATGCAAGATATATATGTCATGATAGATATGAATGCATAATGTATAAATATTGTAATAAAATATATAATAATAACATGTATGGTAATGTAGAGTATATGATGCAAGCATGAATGAATGGAAAAAATACATGTATATAGGTAATATAGAATATAATATATGAATGTAAGCATGCAAGATAATGTATTATATCCATATATGATGTATTCAACTTAAAGATAATGTAATATATGAAAGGAATGAATGATAATATATAACATGATATGTAAGGTAATGCAAGGTATGAAATATATGATGTGTGCATATTTGTATGTCTCTATGTTAATGTATTAAATGATATGAATATACAATATATGCATATGTATAAAACATGTAGGTAATGCATAGATGCATGAATGAAATAAATGTTTGCAATATGTTAATATAAATACAAGTATCTAATATGCATGAATGTAAGTATAATATAATACAAGTATACATGTATGTATCATGTAAATATAATATATATGATATATATGTATGCATGTATACAAGGTAAGTATGTATGTATGTATTTCTATAAACTGAGTTAACCTATAACCTTTTACACACATGCATTCATACACCCTTTGACATCATGTATCCTATGTCACATACACCTACCTATCACTAAATTTTAGAACATTAACACATATCCTTTCATACACATGCCAAACACACACATACTCACTTACTCTTTTACCTCGCTTTCTCTCTATATATATATATGTGCCTATATATATAGCTTTCCTTTATATATCTATGTATATGAATATGTGAATAGTGATGTATATATATATATATATATATATATATATATATATATATGGGATGTACATATAGGTAGCCTATGTGTTATGAGTGTACTACAATATATTAGATATATATATTGTTATGTGTATATGTGTTTGTGGTTTGGCTTAGGCATGATATATAGCCTATAGCCTAGGGCTCTTAGCCTATGGTGTGTCTATTTGCCTAGTGAGAGTTTAGTTAGACTTGTTTAGTCTTGATTTGGCCTAGAATAGACTAGTTAGACTAGTATAGACTTGTTTGGTTTAGGTTTGACCTAGTTGACCTAGTTTGACTAGTCTAGTTGACTAGAGTTGACCAAAGGTTGACTTTAGCCTAGATTGACCCTAAACTTCATGTAGATACATTGTAGCAGTCTATTTTCTTATTTTAGACTTGTTGTGACTTGTACTATTCTATAGGAGACAGACACCACTCCTCGGACAGTATATTCTCTTCGGACATTCAGGATACCAGGCGAGTATATTCTCTGATCATTTCATATCTTGTTTAGGATTATATTTTCGGCTTTAGATTATCTTACTTGATACTGACACGTTGGTAACACGTATTAATACTATATGGATCCCTTCATGAGATGTTCTCCTTCTCGGAAGCATCAGATACTTTTGTCCAGTGTGTTTCACTTACATCACGTATCTTATGCTTCTATTATCATGAATCTTCGGGAATCAGCTAGTGACTCATGTACTCACATGATGACCAAGCATTCACGAATCAATTCATGAATCACCCTTTATGGACAACGTAGTATAATCATGAATCTTAATGTAACTTGAATGGATCTTTGTGTATTGGTTGGGGATGGGGGAGTATAAATGAACATGTGAATAAATCCAAGTAGTGTAATCATGAATCAATTCTAAGTAGTGTAATCATGAATCAGTCCTTATCCATTCACATGTTTATCCAGTACTCTGAATCACTAGCATTGTCTCTCTTTATATGTATCACAGATATTTACTTACAGTCTCTCTCTTACATTATGCTATTCTTCAGTTTCCTGTATTTTATTCTCTAGCATGATTATATTTTTTTCCTGCTATGATTTGTTGAGATGTATTGTGCTCGCTCCTGTCCTGACTGGACCTGTTGATAAATTTTACAGATATCCTGGAGGTTGTCTGCTAGCCTAGAGGAGATACAGTAGAGGTTGTATAGATAGCTAGGGCTTTGCTTATAGTTTATTTTCAGTTGTCTTGAGTTGTGTTTATGGATTACTGTATTTGAGTTTTGAGATGTATTTCTTGGTTGTGTATCTTAGACACTTAGACTTCTATCTGCTGTATCTCTTTTGGATTTCATGTTTTATCTATCTTCCATGTGCTCTACCTTAGATGTGATTGAGATTGTATCTGCTATGTCACCTCCATTCGGAGAGTATAAACTGTTTAGCTTTATATTGTTAGATGTTGTGACCTAGGACAGCGTTCTACCGCCGACACTACGGCGTTGGTTGGACGTACCCACTTCTCGTGCCCTTACTCTAGGGTGCGGGTCGTGACACGTTTTTAGTGGTGGCCTATGCAGATCGAGTTTGTGTAGTGGTATTCGAACTAGAGTACCACTACAGCCTGCAGTAGGATTAGGATATATTTTGAAGGTACTCAATCACAATTAGGATCCCTTGAGAGATTTCTGGGATGACCCTTGAGAATCTTATTTTAACTTCGATTTAAAAACTCTCTTTTTTCCCTTGATTTGATTTATCTTTACTTTCCGCTGTTGAATTTGATTTTGATGGATTATTGTTGAATTTGAGTTTGTATTTATTGATTTTGATGAATGATTGTTGAATTTTGAATCTTGATGTTAGCTGTAGCATCCGTATTTATATGATTTGAAGGATTTTTGTTCATTTTTTAATCTTGATGTTCATTGATAAATTTGATTTTTGGGTATTCATTGTTGATTTAATTTAATTTTTGTCAAGATGAAATTATATGGGCTAGGTCATCTATGTTATGGAATCTAGTCTTCTACAGTCACATTAGCCAGCATAGTGAGAACATATAGTCTGACTTGGATATATTTCTCGGGTGTGAGAATTTAAGGTTTTCGCAGCCAAGTTAGCGGCATCGCGAAAATGTTAAATACCATGATTCTAGAGGTATGTGCCTAAGTCGTGGACTCTGTAATTATCGTAGCCTTGCTTACTAGTAAGACGAAGATTTAGAGTACCATGCTTTTGGATAGACGTATATGATTATCAGATTGTACCTTAAATATTTTTGAAAATGTTTTCTCTACTTTTGTTTCAGTCCTTCAAAAAAAAAGAAAAAAGGAAATGTTATTTGTTTGTTTTGTTTTGTTCTCATTATTTAACTTAGGGTAGCTTTAACTATTTTTATAAACCTTTGTGTAACTTCTTACTATGAATTTCTTCTTATTACAATGAATCGATAATTTTGCTAGACCTTATCTTGGATTTGATATTTTAGCTCTGGGTTTCAAAATGGTTCCTTCTTTTAAACAAATAAGCAGAACAGATTTCATCGTTATTTCCTTCTTGCTATTATTCTTGTATTAAATAATAATAATAATAAAACTGTCTTGATTACATCAATCACCTGCTATACAATCTTGGTAGGAATCTAAATGTTGGTCTTGATATAGAATTTGATTTTTATATTGGGACATAAGAATATATATAGTGGACACAGACACTTTGTCTGACACGTATGCATCCTACACTTTGATTATCAACCCATCTAAATGCATATTTATATGTTGTAGATGTTTAAATTCTCAAAACCCCAATATTCTGATACAGTACAGTATCAGAGACTGGTTCTCTGCTTTTCCAGTTTAAAATTCGTAATTTAAATATAAATTTTATGTTATTAGTTTTGTTTACATTACTGCACATGTATCTTATACACAAGGTTTCAACTCTTAAAGAAATTGGTTGAGTTTTGTGTTTGAACTTGTCAGATCTGAGACTGTGTGCATATTAACCCTTAATACTGGATTTTAAATATTAGTTCGAATTGCTGTTTTTAAATGTAATATTTTGAGGTATATACATTGTTGTATGTAGGGATATAATGTTAGGTTCATATTTTTACATGTTAGGTTGTGATAAACATTGGGTTGGTTTGATGTTCGAAATTCTCCAAAATCCTAAAACTGAATACATGTTAACATTTATCACATTGATTTTAAATGTTTAGTTCAATTTCAGATTTAATATGTAATGTTAAACAGAACTGAATGATTGAACCCTTCATTTTAAGTTATAACCCCTGTACTCTTGACATTCTACACTAATGTACACTAATGTTCACAACTACCATGTAAACCTAATCCTTCATCTCTATGTTATGTTCATATATCTATATATATATATATATATATATATATATATATATATATATATATATATATATAGTTATGCATATATGTTATAATGTATATAGATACATAACTAAATCTCTACCTCTCTATACATATAGATATATGTATATATATGGTTAGCCATGCATGTTATGAGTAAATAGGTTGTACATTGTAGATTGTTTAACCAATATGCCATGAGTAGTGTAACTTGATAGCTATTGTTTTGAAACCCAAATCCTCTTATACACTTTCATGTATATTTCACACACAAACACACGTTTACTATCTAACCCTATGAACATGTCCACATACACCCATACACACACTAACCACATAACCTTTACATAATGCTAGTTTTTCCCTCTCTAACGCTCTCTCTCTATATATAAATATATATTGTGATTGGATTTCAATGCAATTTACTTTCATTCTTTAACTTTTGATTTTGATTTTTTCTTTGAATAGTACCCCTTTATAGATAATTGGTAGTTATCTTATTTTATTTTCTGATAAGTACCAGTTTTTATATAGGATAGTAGACTGCCTTACAGTTTTGATGATTTGTTATTTCTATATCTTTTCCAGTTTAACACCCCCGATTGCTTGTATGTTTGATACCCTATGACCCTTTTGGTTTAGCATGACTAGTATACCTAGATGAGACTTTCACTACCACCGTATGCCATGACCCTGTAAGTCGTCCTTTTAAATCGTATGATTTGTTTAAGTTCTGAGACTTTGATTGTGGGGGTTTGACCTAGAAGGAGTATGAACATTTTAATTTCGAGGACAAAATTTTTCTAAGGGAGGTAGGATTGTAACACCCAGTTTTCCAAATGAGGGTAATTTTAAACTTTTGTAAAAGTTTATTATTTAATAATAGGATTTATGATTTATGGGAATTTTAATTAATTTAATACTATTTAAAATTGGTGAATTATAATTTTGATGTGTTAGCTAGTGAACTCAAAACTGTTGAGCCTAGAGACTAACCATGACCATGGGGACCTAACCATGTGATTAGAATGACTATTTACAACTTTTTAGGCTAAGGGTATTTTGGACATTTTGTAACTTTTGAATTATTTAGAATTTTGATTAATTGGTGAATTTTCAATTATTTTAATAATATTTAAATTGATGTATTATGATTTTAGTCATTTTTTATATTTTAATATTATGGAAAATTTTTATATTTTTATATTATTTTTATTGGATTTATTTAGTCGGGTTTGAGTTTTGTCTCGTTCCGACTTGTATTGTGACCCGGGTAGCTTGAACTCTAGATGGGACCCAATATTAAGTTAAGCATGGCTCACAAGACCCAACATTAAGTTAGTTAATTAAACTAATGTTTATCATGTTAGAATGGTTAAGTTAGAGACTCAAAACTAGATCATTTTGACCCCAAACTTGAACCTAGTCTAGACTTTACCATATGAGACTAAGGGTGAGCATCGGTTCGGTTCGGTTCAAACCGAACCGTATATATGAAAACCGAAATAACCGTAAACCGTATTTCTCAAAACCGAAAACCGAACCGTTTTTATAAAAACCGAACAAAACCGAACCGAATTAATTCGGTTCGATTTTTGGTCGGTTCGGTTTCGTGAGCCAATGTGTCGGACCTTATTTTAAAAATATGACATTATTATATTTATGAATTATTATATTACATAGTGTAAAAAAAATTACTATGTATAGATTGAGGGTAAAGAGAGAGAGCGCTCAAACAAGTACTGACAGAGGATAGGAAAAGAGATTGCTCTCTTAAGAGTTACAAAATATTAGTATATGTAGATTGAAGGTAGTTTGACAAATTACTAAATCTAAATCGGTTTTCGGTTCGGTTCGGTTACCCTGATCAAGAACCGAAAACCGAACCGTTATTTTAAATTTTCAAATTTTAAAACCAAAAACCGAACCGAAAACCGAAAAACCGAACCGTTTGTCATATTTCGGTTCGATTCGGTTCGGTTTTCGGTTTTCAACCGTTATATGCTCACCCTATATGAGACTAGAGAGGGACAATTAGGACATTTTCTATTAGCCCTAAGGGACTCTTTATGGCAGCCACCTTTAGGAGAGAATGATTCATTTCATTCATTACAATCTTGCCTCTTTTATTTTCCTTTTGTTCTTCCCCAATTTTAGAGAGCCTTCCCATTGATTTGATCTCCAAATCAAATCATTCCTTCACCAAACCTTCCCTCAATCATTCCCATTCTCCAAGGGAAGGGTGCTACCAAGGATTGGAAGAGGAGTGCAAGGAGGAGTGTCCACTTTGAGGGATCTTCGTATAGGAGCCGTGTCCTAAAGGATTTCATTGGGATTCCACTCCCAATAGGTAAAACCCATCCTCTAAATCGATTTATTTTGCATATAAATTAGTTTTGTATCCGTAGGATCCATCCTCAAGCATGTGCCCCATTTAGATTCAAATTTGAGGCCATTTGGAGCTCTCTTGAAGATTTTAGATATGTGTCTTGTGTCCTACTTGATAGATCCAAAATTAGGACACCCCATGTGTATGTATGTATGATAATAGTTTAAATAGATATTTAAATTCAGTTTTATAATGGTTAGAGAGTGGATTGATCTTTGTTAGGATGGTTATAATGAGTTTCATTTGGATACACCTATGTTTGTATGCAAGTATCTTGGCCTATATGTGTTCTTTTGTCAAATCTGTCATAATTTTCATCCACATTTTTATTAACCAAAGCAACTTAGAAATGTCATAACTTTTAGCTTAGAACTCCGATTTATCTTTCGTTTTTTTAAAAAAAACCGTATTGAAGTTAGATTTCCAAATGTATATTTTAATAAGCCAAATTCTTTCTGTAACTTTCTGTAGAATTATTTGAGTGTCAGCTGTACGAAAGACGAACGTGTTTCGGTATTTTCGCGATTTCGGGAGGTTCCGGACACGAAAATGTGATCTGTTTAAACTTTTGGAAAGCTAACACAAAGGGCTACGACATACTTTAATCCTAGAATTTAGTGAATGCCCAATTGGTACAGTATTGGTTTTGAGTAGAAGAGTGACTATACGATATATGCATTTTGTGTAACCTATGAGCCTATGTAGTATGGATATTAAATGAATATAGAGTATGTAATGCATGATATGTTAGATGAATGAAATGATATATATATGATATATATTCTCTTTACATTAATGTATATATATGGTTGAATGCAAGCATGTAGGAATGAAATTAAAATAATGCATATAAGCAATGCATGAATGAAAGAATGATATACAACGTATGCATGAAAGTATATAATGAATGCTAGATATGAATGCAAGATATATATGTAATGATAGATATGAATGCATAATGTATAAATATTATAATAAAATATATAATGATAACATGTATGGTAATGTAGAGTATATGATGCAAGCATGAATGAATGGAGAAAATACATGTATATAGGTAATATAGAATGTAATATATGAATGCAAGCATGCAAGATAATGTATTATATCCATATATGATGTATTCAACTTAAAGATAATATAATATATGAAAGGAATGAATGATAATATATAACATGATATGTAAGGTAATGCAAGGTATGAAATATATGATGTGTGCATGTTTATATGTCTCTATGTTAATGTATGAAATGATATGAATATATAATGTATGCATATGTATAAAACATGTAGGTAATGCATAGATGCATGAATGAAATAATTGTTTGCAATATGTTAATATAAATACAAGTATCTAATATGCATGAATGTAAGTATAATATAATACAAGTATACATGTATGTATCATGTAAATATAATATATATGATATGTATGTATGCATGTATACAAGGTAATTATGTATGTATTTCTATAAACTGAGTTAACCTATAGCCTTTTACATACATGCATTCATACACCCTTTGACATCATGTATCCCATGTCACATACACCTACCTATCACTAAATTTTAGAATATTAACACATATCCTTTCACACACATGCCAAACACACACATACTCACTTACTCTTTTACCTCGCTTTCTCTTTCTATATATATATATATATGTATGTGCCTATATATATAGCTTTCCTATATATATCTATGTATACGAATATGTGAATAGTGATGCATATATATATATATATATGTGGGATGTACATATAGGTAGCCTATGTGTTATGAGTGTACTACATTATATTAGATATATATATTGTTATATGTATATGTGTTTGTGGTTTGGCTTAGGCATGATATATAGCCTATAGCCTAGGGCTCTTAGCCTATGGTGTGTCTATTTGCCTAGTGAGAGTTTAGTTAGACTTGTTCAGTCTTGATTAGGCCTAGAATAGACTAGTTAGACTAGTATAGACTTGTTTGGTTTAGGTTTGACCTAGTTGACCTAGTTTGACTAGTCTAGTTGACTAGAGTTGACCAAAGGCTGCCTTTAGCCTAGATTGACCCCAAACTTCATGTAGATGCATTGTAGCAGTCTATTTCCTTATTTTAGACTTGTTGTGACTTGTACTGTTCTATAGGAGACAGACACCACTCCTCGAACAGTATTCTCTTCGGACATTCAGGATACCAGGCGAGTACATTCTCTGATCTTTTCATATCTTGTTTAGGATTATATTTCCTGCTTTAGATTATCTTACTTGATGCTGACACGTTGGTAACACGGATTATTACTATATGGATCCCTTCATGAGATGTTATCCTTCTCGGGAGCATCAGATACTTTTGTCCAGTGTGTTTCACTTACATCACGTATCTTATGCTTCTTTTATCATGAATCTTCGGGAATCAGCTAGTGACTCATGTACTCACATGATCACCGAGCATTCACGAATCAATTCATGAATCACCCTTTATGGGCAACGTAGTATAATCATGAATCTTAACGTAACTTGAATGGATCTTTGTGTATTGATTGGGGATGGGGGAGTATAAATGAACATGTGAATAAATCCAAGTAGTGTAATTATGAATCAATTCCAAGTAGTGTAATCATGAATCAGTCCTTATCCATTCACATGTTTATCCAGTACTCTGAATCACTTGTATTGTCTCTCTTTATATGTATCATAGATATTTAATTACAGTCTCTCTTTTACATTATGCTATTCTTCAGTTTCCTGTATTTTATTCTCTAGCATGATTATATTTTCTTTTCCTGCTATGATTTGTTGAGATGTATTGTGCTCACTCCTGTCCTGACTGGATCTGTTGATAAATTTTACAGATAGCCTGGAGGTTGCCTGCTAGCCTAGAGGAGATACAGTAGAGGTTGTATAGATAGCTAGGGCTTTGCTCATAGTTTATTTTCAGTTGTCTTGAGTTTTATTTAGGGATTACTGTATTTGAGTTTTGAGATGTATTTCTGGGTTGTGTATCTTAGACACTTAGACTTCTATCTGCTGTATCCCTTTTGAATTTCATGTTTTATCTATCTTCCATTGTGCTCTACCTTAGATGTGATTAAGACTGTATCTGCTATGTCACCCCCATTCGGGGAGTATAAACTGTTTAGCTTTAATTGTTAGATGTTGTGACCTAGGACAGCGTTCTACCGCCGACACTGCGGCGTAGGCTGGACGTACCCACTTCTCGTGCCCTTACTCTAGGGTGCGGGTCGTGACATTCACAGTTTTACGCCAATTTGTCACTATATTTTTGTCAAATCACCCATCTATACTCGTTTTTACCATTGCATGACTACTTTATACCATATTTCGGTTATAATTACACGTCTAATACTCGTTTTCATCATTATATACTTATACAAGTTCGTTTAAATTAGAATCAATTATTTATACTCATTTTCACCATTTTACGAGGATTTGATTAATTATTTCTATTAGAAATTATATTTTCTACCCGTTTCCACATTTCGACGTCTCTTTTTTTATCATATTTTGGTTAGAATCATGCATTTATAGTCAGTTTCACCAGTTTACTCCCATTCTTTACCATATTTGGATTAAAATAACCCATCCATACTCGTTTTCACCATTGTACGACCATTTCATACCATACTTCCGTTAGAATCACTCATTTATACTCGTTTTTACCATTGCACGACTGCTTTATACCATATTTCGTTACAATTCAATACTCATTTCGTCATTGTATGCTCATAGTATATCGTATTTCAGTTAGAATCAATTAGTTACACCATTCTACGAGCATTTAATAAGAATCACGCATTTGTACCCGATTTCACTAATTTACTTCCATTTCTACACAATATTTTGATTAAAATAGCCATCCTATACTCGTTTTCACCGTTGTACGCCCATTTCATATCATACTTCCATTAGAATTACCCATTTATACTCGTTTTTACCATTATGCGACTACTTTATACCATATTTCGTTACAATTATCCATCTAATACTCGTTTCGTCATTGTATGCTCATACTATATCGTATTTCAGTTAGAATCAATTTGTTACACCATTCTACGAGCATTTTTCACCATTCTACGAGCATTTGATACATTATTTCGGTTAGAAGTAACATTTCATTACTGGATTCCACAAATCTACGCCAACTTTTTACCATATTTTGGTAAGAATCGTGCATTTGTACTTGGTTTCACCAATTTTCTCCCATTCTTTGCCATATTTCGATTAAAATAATCCTCCAATACTCGTATTCACAGTTGTACGCCCATTTTGCACTATATTTTCGTTAGAGTCACCCATCTATACTCGTTTTTACCATTGCATGACTGCTTTATACTATATTTCGATTATAATTACACATCTAATGCTCGTTTTCGTCATTGTATACTTATACTATTTCATATTTCAATTAGAATCAATTATTTATACTCGTTTTCACCATTTTACGAGCATTTGATTAATTATTTCGGATAAAAATTATATTTTCTACCCGTTTCCACAATTCGATTCTACTTTTTTAAGTATATTTTGGTTAGAATCGTGCATTTATAGTCGGTTTCACTAATTTACTCCCATTCTGTACCATATTTCGATTAAAATAACCCATCTATATTCGTTTCCACCATTGTACGCCCATTTCATACCATACTTCCCTTAGAATCACCTATCTATACTCGTTTTTACTACTGCACGATAACTATATACCATATTTCGTTATAATTATCCATCTAATATTCGTTTCGTCATTGTATGCTCATATTATATCGTATTTGAGTTAGAGTCAATTAGTTATACTCGTTTTCACCATTCTACGAGCATTCGATACATTATTTCGGTTGGAAATAACATTTCTATACTCGTTTCCATAAATCTACGCCAATTTTTTATAATATTTTGGTAGGAATCATGCATTTGTACTCGGTTTCACCAATTTGCTTCCGTTCTATACCATATTTCGATAAAAATAACCATCCTATACCCGTTTTCACCGTTGTAGGCCATTTTTACACCATATTTTCGTTAGAATCAACCATCTATACTCGTTTTTACCACTGCACGACTACTTTATACTATATTTCGGTTATATTTACCCATCTAATACTCGTTTTCATCATTGTATTCTCATAATATACTTTATTACATTTAGAATCAATTATTTATACTCGTTTTCACCAGTCCACGAGCATTTGATACATTATTTCTTTTAGAAATAATATTTCTATACCCATTTCCACAATTATATACCACTTTGTTATTTACATATTTGGTTAGAATCATGCATTTGTACTCGATTTTAACAATTTGCTCATATTCTATTCGTTAGAATCGCCCGGCCATACTCGTTTGTTCCAATGTACGACTACTTTATAGCATATTTTGGTTCTAGTTACCCATCTAATACCCGTTTTCATCGTTGTATGCTCATATTGTACCGTATTTCAGTTAGCATGAATTATTTATACTCGTTTTCACCATTCTATGGGCATTTGATACATTATTTCGGTTAGAAGTAACATTTCAATGCTCGTTTACACAAATCTACGCCACTTTTTTTACCATATTTTGGTAAGAATAATGCATTTGTACTCGGTTTCACCAATTTTCTCCCATTCTATGCCATATTTCGATTAAAATAACCGTCCAATACTCGTATTCACAGTTGTACGCCCATTTTGCACTATATTTTCGTTAGAATCACCCATCTATAATCATTTTTACCATTGTATGACTACTTTATACCATATTTTGGTTATAATTACACATCTAATGCTCGTTTTCGTTATTGTATACTTATACTATTTCGTATTTCAATTAGAATCAAATATTTATACTCTTGTTCACCATTTTACGAGCATTTGATTAATTATTTCGGTTAGAAATTATGTTTTCTACCCATTTCCATAATTCGACATCACTTTTTTTAATTATATTTTGGTTTGAATCATGTATTTATAGTCGGTTCACCAATTGACACCCATTTTGTACCACATTTCGATTAAAATAACCCATATATACTCGTTTCCACCGTTGTACGCCCATTTCATACCATACTTCTGTTAGAATCACCTATCTATACTCATTTTTACCATTGCACGACAACTCTATACCATATTTCGTGACAATTATCCATCTAACTCGTTTCGTCAATGTATGCTCATATTATATCGTATTTGAGTTAGAATCAATTAGTTATACTCGTTTTCACCATTCTACGAACATTCGATACATTATCTCGGTTGGAAATAACATTTCTATACTCGTTTTCATAAATCCATGCCACTTTTTTATAATATTTTGGTAAGAATCATGCATTTGTACTCAGTTTAACAAATTTGCTCCCGTTCTATACCATATTACGATTAAAATAACCATCCTATACTCGTTTTCACCGTTGTACGCCATTTTTACACCATATTTTTGTTAGAATCAACGATCTATACTCGTTTTTACCACTGCACGACTATTTTATACAATATTTCGATTATATTTACCCATCTAATACTCGTTTTCATCATTGTATTCTCATAATATACTGTATTACAGTTAGAATCAATTATTTATACTCGTTTTCTCCATGTCACGAGCATTTGATACATTATTTTGTTTAGAAATAACATTTCTATACCCGTTTCCACACTTATATGCCACTTTTTTATTACCATATTTGGTTAGAATCATGCATTTGTACTCGGTTTTACCAATTTGCTCATATTATATTCGTTAGAATCGCCTGTCTATACTCGTTTGTTCCATTGCACGACTACTTTATACCCTATTTCGGTTGTAGTTACCCATCTAATACTCGTTTTCATCATTGTATGCTCGTACTGTACCGTATTTCAGTTAGCATAAATCATTTATACTCGTTTTCACCATTCTACGAGTATTTGATACATTATTTCGGTTAGAAGTAACATTTCAATACTCGTTTCCACAAATGTATGCCACTTTTTTACCATATTTTGGTAAGAATCATGCATTTTGTACTCGGTTTCACCAATTTTCTTCCATTCTATGCCATATTTCAATTAAAATAACCCTCCAATAATCGTATTCGCAGTTGTACGCCCTTTTTGCACTATATTTTCGTTAGAATCACCCATCTATACTCGTTTTTACCATTGCATGACTACTTTATACAATATTTCGGTTATATTTACACGTCTAATACTCGTTTTTGTCAATATACACTTATACTATTTCGTATTTTAATTAGAGTCAATTATTTATACTCGTTTTCACGATTTTACAAGCATTTGATTAATTATTTCTGTTAGAAATTATATTTTCTACCAGTAAATTTGACGCCACTTTTTTATCATATTTTTGTTAGAATCATGAATTTGTAGTCGGTTTCACCAGTTTACTGCCATTCTTTGCCATATTTCGATTAAAAAAACCCATATATACTCGTTTTCACCGTTGTATGCCCATTTCAAATCCTACTTCCGTTAGAATCACCCATTTATACTCGTTTTACCATTCCACGACTACTTTATACCATATTTCGTTACAATTATCCATCTAATACTCGTTTCGTCATTGTATGCTCATCCTATATCGTATTTCAGTTAGAATCACTTAGTTATACTCATTTTCACCATTCTACGAGCATATGAAACAATAATTCGATTAAAAATAACATTTCTTTACTCGTTTCCATAAATCTATGCATTTTTTACCATATTTTGTTAAGAATCATGCATTTGTACTCGGTTTCACCAATTTGTTACCGTTCTACACCATATTTCGATTAAACTAACCCTCATTTTTCGTTTTCACCGTTGTACGCCCTTTTTACACTATATTTTCGTTATAATCATCCATCTATACTCATTTTTAGCATTGCAGGACTACTTTAAACTATATTTCGGTTATATTTACCCATCTAATGGATTATGTGACTTGGGGGTGCAACACATGACTGTGTGCTGGAAATGTGCCCTACTCGATGGCAGGCTACAAGTCCAATTAAAGTGCCCAGATAACGGGACTGCATGTAGCTGGAAAATCTCTTCATGAACTACCTGATCAATCTAGTTGTTAACCTAGTCAGATTCAGTATGAATTCCTGACCCTGGTAACCAGGAATTCATGTCCTAGACATGATGCAAGACGAGACATGTAGCTTACACAAGCACAAACACCCACGGTGTCAAGACAAGAGTTACTTAGTAAGTTAAGATAGCCGTCGCAATAGCGTATCAAGATTATCATGTTAGGTTACTTATCAAAATTACTTGTCAAGAGTGCGCCACGATGGATCACCATCAAGAATTATCATATCAAGTTACTTGTCAAGAGTGCACCAGGACATATCACTATCAAGAATTATCATGCCAAGTTACTTATCAAGAGTGTACCATGACAGGTTACTATCAAAAATTATCATGTCAATTTACTTATCAAGAGTACGCCACAACGGACCACTATCATGTCATATTACTTGTTACTTGTTACTTGGTAAGAGTGCGTCTTAACAGGCCACTACCGTGATTATCCTTACGTTATCATAAATGAGAGAAACTTGCATAAAATAGCTAGTAACATATTCTTGAAGCTAAGAAAAAGACCTACAACTTTCATATTGGGAGTTGGGAGAAATTGTGGCCACAAATCAGTCAAATAGGGCATAAAACAACCAAAAACAGCCAAAATAGGCACTATACGGCCATGCACTATGCAGCTATGCGGACTGGCACTATGCGGCCAGGCACTATGCAGCCATACGGACTGGCACTATGCGACTCGGCACTATGCAGCTATGCGGACTGGCACTATACGGCGAGGCACTATGCAACTATGGGGCCAGCACTATACAGCTATGCGGCCAGCACTATACGACCAGCACTATGCAACTATGCGGCCAGCACTATACAGCTATGCGGCTCGTACTATGCAGCACTATACAGCTATGCAGCCAGCACTAAGCAGCTATGCGGCTCGCACTATGCGATACTATGCAGCTATGCGGGCAGCACTATGCAGCTATGCGGCCCGCACTATGCGGCACTATTCATCGTCCCTGCCAGAACCAAGACAGATTAACATAGAAGATGTCTAAATCTTACTTTGGCTATAACTTCTTCAAAACAAGTCGAAATCTAACTTTTCAAAGGTCCATTTTGAGTAAAATCGAATTCTCTACAACATAGAACAATCAAAACATAAAAATAATAAAGTTTGATAGATCAAAACCTAAGAAAACTGAAAATAACACAAACTTAGATCTACAAAGATCTTTTTATCTTACCCAAGAACTCCAAGTTCTAAAGAGACTTAGAATCAAAAGGGGAAGATAATAGAAAAATAAAATCTAAGATCCATCATGAAGCAAGATTACACTTGCCTAAGCTCTCTAGGTTGGTAGGGGAGTAATGGAGAAGAAGGAGAAAAAATAAATGGAAGTAACGAAGAAAGAGAAAGGGGGGTGGTTGGGTTTTATAAAGAGAGGGGATGGTTCAACATGTTGAACCAACCATCAAAATAAACCAAATCAAGCCATCTAAAGAAAGTCAAGTTGGACCAACCCAACCCAAGGTCAACCCTAGTCAAGACACATCAAGACAAGCAATAAATAAATACAAAAATACAGTAAATAAAATATAGGTCAAAATTCGTATACGTACACTGGAATACGTATAACGAAAAATTGGAGTGACACAAAGTCCTTCATTAATTTCAGCCAACGTCTTTGTCTTATGTTCAGCTCCTTTTGAGTAAAGACGTACTTCAGACTCTTGTGATCAGTAAATATCTCTACCCGCTCTCTATAAAGATAGTGTCTCCATTGCTTTAGTGCAAAAATCACTACAGCTAGCTCCAAGTTGTGTGTCGGGTAGTTCTTCTCATGTACCCTCACCTTCTTCAATTTATAGGCTACAACCTTACCATGCTGCATCAGTACACATCCTAGTCGCTTTCGGATGCATTGTTGTACACCACGAATCCTCCAGATCCTGATGAAAGAGTCAATATAGGTGTTGAAGTCAGACACTCCTTCAACTCATCAAAAGACGTCTGACACTCCTCAGTCCAGAGGAACTCCTGGTCCTTACACGTCAAACGTGCCATAGGCTTCGCAATCCTCGAAAAGTTTTCCACGAACCTCCAATAATATCTGGTAAGTCCGAGAAACTCCTAATCTCCGTAACTGATGTAGGTTTACGCCAAGTCTTTACTGTTGCAATCTTTTCTGGGTCCATTAATTATGTGCCCAAGAAAAGATACCTTGCTCAGATAGAACTCACACTTACTGAGCTTTGTATACAATCTTTCCCTCCTCAATGTCTCCAGCACAATCCTGAGATGCTCATCATGCTCCTCGTGACTCTTAGAGTACACCAAAATGTCATCAATGAACACCACTACGAACTTGTCCTAGTACTGGTGGAACACTTTGTTCATCAAACTCATGAATACTGCTGGCGTGTTGGTTAACCCAAACGGCATCATAAGGTACTCATAGTATCCATACTTCGTCCGAAAAGCCGTCTTCGGAATGTCCTTCTTTTGCACCATGATCTGGTGATAGCCTGACCTGAGATCAATTTTTGAAACACACAAGCACCGCTCAACTGATCAAACAAATTATCTATGCGTGGCAGGGGATACTTGTTTTTTGTTGTCACTACATTTAATCCTTGTAGTTGATGCACAAACATGTCAATCCTTCCTCTTTCGACATGAACAAGTCCGAAGATTTCCATGGTAAAAATTCAGCCTGATAAAACTTTGGTTCTCTATCTCTACTATCTGGACCATTAGTTCATACAACCTCATGCACCTACTCCCTCTTAAACCTGGTCATTCCTATCCTAGTTCCTCTATAATACCGTCTTGAACAACCTAAATCCTATCATCCCTTACTTCTATATCTGACATATTCTATGTCTATGGTTCCCAAGTTTATAATTCAACTCTCTCATAGGTTTTCTCCAGCATCTGTTTAAGCCTCAAGTTAACCATCTATCTCTCTCTTGATCTTGTAGCTCTTCCCTACATCTTGTGTTTATCATATTTTCTCATGTTAAGCATAGCCATAGGCTCAAACTCCAATATAGATTTTCCCATACTTAATTTACAATAGTAGCATGTCTGAACCTGAGATTACTATTCCCTTGTCATGATTCCTTTCTTTATCATATACTTAATCTGCTCTCAAATGATCCCTTAAGCTTAAATCGACATTCTTAACCCTCGATCTATTTTCTTACTTGGTCCCTCAATCTGATATCCTTAAACACCACTATTCACTATTCTTTTATATTTTCTGATTACAGTCGCAATCCCATGCTATCTTGTAAATGTTCATACCCAGTAATAGTTTCAGAAATTCATCCTAGGTATAAGTCACCTACTATTTCATCCAGGTTGATCCTCCACCTAATCCTTAGCTTTAACATATGCCATATATCAATTCTTATTTCCTCTATTTGTCCTTTCTATCATTGCTACTCTATGTTATCCAAATATAAAAGTTGGTACCATCCAAATATGAGTTTACTTGAAATCCTAATATCAGATAACCTTCTCCAAGCTTAGAGCCTCAAGCTTCCATTTTCTTAAGTCGTTGACACATTTTCTCAAACCACTACGAACTATAGCTAACCCTAACATCTAGTTGTGCATTACCATAAATCATTATATAGTACTTGAACTTCTATCTTTTAATAACCCTTCTAGCCACCAATACTTATAAATCACTTATAACTCAGGCAATGGTAGATTTTATCTAACTCTAGGCTCATGTTGCTAGGTTCAAATCTTATAATAGACCTTAGACCGTAAATTCTTTCTACCTCCGCACCAGGAAAACTATCTAGTCTAACCCTTCTTACTATTGATAACTATTTTCTTTCAAAATATCATTCAAGTGCTCCTTCTTCGCGTTGTCGAGGTTATGCATTCAAAGATAATAACCACGCACGAATGTCCACCTCTCCGAAGTAGTAGGAGGAGACGAAAAACAAAACTAGCGATATCGAGGGAGAATGAACGAATACAATTATGAAGCTCAAGGAGAATAATCAAATACAAGGGAAGTTTTCAAATCAGCTGTGGATTGAGATCATATTCATTCTTAATCATAACTGTAGCCTCGTTCAGTACAATAATGTAACCAAAACGATAAATACGGATCTGCATAGGCCACCACAAAAACCATTTCATGCCCTAGTCCTAAAATACACGGAACTGGGCCACGTGGCAATGGCCAGCTACGTATCCAAGTGAACTCAGTCCAAAATTTAATACGCAAAGTTGTCATAGATTGGTGTAACTACCTCTATAACATGTTTATATCTCAACCCATGGATAAAATCATAAAGAATGGTGAATATGAGAATCAGACTGCAGCCTAACAAATCATATTACCCGAATAGACTCGAAAGGAATAATATGAGTCTATAAATACTATGCTACTGAGCGATCAAAACAACATTAAATAAAACGTATAAACTACGAAAGAATGAATACATGCAAAGTGTACATACATGAAATATAATGGGAGCTCATCTAAAATCCAGTAAAGTACTTTGTAGTCCTCCTTTGCTAAATCTGAAGAGTAAACTAGGTCCTTACGGGATGCAACAAGGTACATAATATACAGACTAAGTGTACGACAGTAATGAAAGAAGATAAGGTATATTAAGACTGATAAAGTGGGTAAATCTAACATAACCAACTAGTATAAAAATGCAATTTAAGAACATCACTCGAACACACAGGATGTCACGGTACGTACTCCGGAGATCTGGTACAGAACTCCGATAACTAATGATGGTTCCACTATTCCGGTAAGAAACTGTGGTAATATTGTTTGCAAAAACAAAAGTATGAAACTTTATTGATACAAACTTTGTAAAGATTACAAGAATTCTGGAAAAGTACAATTGTAGGAATCCAATCTAGAAGACGATTGCTTTATCCCTTGGACGATGTGAACTTTGAAGACGGTAGCCTCTGAATTTGAAGGCAAAAGCCTCGGAAGAATGCAGCAGCACTTGGGCAAGAACTCCTGAACTCTCTGATATTTCTGAACTTTATGTCTGATCCCCTGGAATGAAGACTTAAAACTCTATTTATAGAGTTCTGGAAATAACTAACTTTTAGTTATTCTGAATGGAGCAAGTTGGATTGCGCATGCACTGGATTGCGCAATATCAGATTACGCAGGCAGTTGTCTGGTCATGGGCCAACTGTCTTGGACACATGGCATCATTTGATTGAAATGTGCATGATCGTATGAAGACGGTTGCCACGTAACGAGCAATTAATGGCATGAATGCCATGTGTACTTTTGTCAGTTGACATGATGAAGTACGCCATATGAATTGTACTGACTTCGGATTGCACTGAAATGGATTGCGCAGGCACTGGATTGTGCTGCATGTACAGCTGTCCTTGAGCACTGTGTGGCACAATAAACGAACAGTCTCCTCGTTCTTTGTGCTGTCAGCTGTCAAAAAGATTTGATTTTGTCAGATAATGATGATATTGCCATGTCAGCCTGCGCAGTTGAAGGTGTGTGCAGTCTGGTGTGCGCAATCTGAATGATGCGTAATCTGATGTCTGCACAGTTCATTTGAAAGTTGTATTTTTTAATTTTTTGACTTTGTTAATAGGTGCAACTTGATTTTTTAGGACCTACAAGACCCCTTTCAAAGTTTTCGAAAGTTGAATTTATTCAAAGTTTCGAAATACTTTGAATTTCAAATTTTAAAATCAAGTTGCGCATGAGCTGTCTGCGCAATCGGATGAGTCGATCCCTACTTTTTTGGCACAATCTGAGACGGCCGTTCTCCTTTGAAAAAACTATAAATAGTTCCTCATTCTCTCACTATCATTCTTTACTTGCTTTTGAATTATCAAAAGAGAAGTTTCTTGAGTATTCCCGATTCTCCTCGTCGATCTCCATGGCCCACAAGCGATCCTCCGCCGCTGCTAAGGGCAAGGCCCCCGCCGAGACTTCGACTAGGGTTGCGCCCCGTCCTTCTCGACATGAGATTGCATATCCCGCTTTGCTAGGTAGATGATTCAATCGAAAACTCTTTTTAGAGTTTTTCGACTTCACTGATCTTCAAAATCCATCTCTTTTTAGAGATGTGATCATAATACGCCACCCTTTTTAGGGTCTTGGTTGCACGAACTAGTTATTCTTCATTTTTATGAAGAATACTTTCTTGCACAATCGGTTGAACTGTGCTGACAAAAGTCAGCGCAATCTGCTGATTTGTGCAGGATTGCCAGCGCAATCTGATGCTGCCGCAAACTGATGGATGCGCAATCTGATGGTTGCGCAATCTGATGGTTGCACAATCTGATCGTTGTGCAATCTGATGGTTGCCCAATCTGACAATAGCATTTTTTATTATACTTGTACTGAATTTCTGTTTTCTCTGTTTTGATGCAGTGAATACCAGAGAAGATCCCGAATATGAAACTATTGTAGGAACTCTTTCAGAATCTGAGTTCAAAGAGGACTTGTCCCACGTACTTTTTCCGTATTATGCACTTCCGTCCTCTCGCCAGACTATTCTGATAGCACAAGATAATGATACATTGTTATGCCTGATGAATGGACAGCCTTTACAGACTGTTGATGCTGTCACCCACAGAAAACCTATGTTCCTGTTTGGTGAAGCAATTGACAAAAGTTTTCAACCAGGACCACGTGTTGAGAAGAGAACTTTTCAGTGGAAGGAGAAACTGATTTTGCTACCAGATATTGTTAGGTGCCTTCCTTTGGCACGATATGCTCATGCTAGCTACCCCAGGAGAATGGACTGGGACATCACTCCTCTTCAGCAGGCTCGAACTGGAAAAATCTGCGTCAAGAAGGACCGGAATAATAGAGACATGTTCTATAGTTCTTCAGAACGACACAATACTTTATTTAGAGGATTGAAACCAGGGTGCATCCCTCCGGAGAATTCTTCTCTGTTAATGCCTGTGAGGATCCTAATCTTTGCGAATGAGTATGCAAAGGTTGAAGGCAGTTACCGAGATCAAGACATCCGGTTGACAGGTCTGGTAAACCCAGACATCAAAAGGTGAAGCAGTATAGCAAATTGGATACTAGTTCAGTTTGGAGATAAACTCAGAGAGATTGAACTGTATGAAGCGGTACATGCTACCGTATATGGCTTCTACCCAAACCCTCATCTGTTTTTGGCATTGGCAGAGAGATACAATTACAGGACATGGACGTTCATGACGCCCTGCGGAGAGATGGGGTTGGCTCTCCACGAGATGAAGTATATCTCGTACTTACCAATGGTAGACTTTCCTTACGAGGAGTATGTCCCCACCAACGATGAGTTAGAGAGACTGCGTCGAGAGAATTCGAAGATGGTAGAAGTCTTTGACGAGTTGCTATGCTATTACAACGTATGCTCTTTCTACTACAAGAGTGGCTCGTCTGGTACATGATATTCTTCGAAATGGCTAACTTATCTTTTTCTTAACCATGTTATTGAAAAAAAGATAAAAGAACATGATTCCTGCAATCCAGACTTCTTCCAACCTCTCACCCCTAGTGAAGTGATAAAGCTGATGGAGGAGAATAAGAGACTGGATACTTTAGTAGAGGATGAACATCAATATCCACCTCTTAAAGTTGGAGATTTTGTTGAGAGCCATGTAAGAATGGGCTACAGGTCCATGCCCAAAGAAGCCCAATT
Organism: Iris pallida; assembly: GCA_029216955.1. Lineage (NCBI taxonomy): Eukaryota > Viridiplantae > Streptophyta > Magnoliopsida > Asparagales > Iridaceae > Iris > Iris pallida. The sequence continues at coordinate 383,658 of JANAVB010035019.1, forward strand.
AGCAGGATTTCTGTCGTACTGGCACCGTCGCTTCGTCATGCCTGGGGCAAGTGCTGTAGACTGCTTCCACCGCGGTGTCCTTTTTTCTGCTGTCCGGTTAGTCTTCGGCTACCGGATGGATCTACTATCAGCGATGACTTACAGAATAAATGCGGGTCTTCGTATGTATGTAGATTCCATGCTTAAGGGTAAGTGTGATAAAGGTACTTTCCCCAGACTGGAATTACCTTACACTTACTTATTCGGATGGCTACTCCTGCACCATCCATCTCTGATGAATCCTGCCATGGGGGCAGTGGATGGCAGTTTTCTGCACCGGTTCTCACAGAGCCGATGGCTATACACTACCTGAAAGATTGCAGACGTACTTTAAACCTAGGCAGAGGATGGAATTTTCTTTGTACTCCCCCTCCAACAGGTTATGAATTTATGGCAGCAAATATGGTTGACCTTAGGAGGCAGCCTATAGGTCGAATAACTTTTGAATGGTTGAAGGTAATCAGACCGTCACATCTTGTATATAGATTTGAGGAAGAATACTTTCTGGAGCCATATTTGCCGAGTCGCTTCACTCGACAATTTGGATATGACCAGTTCCACGTGGGGAATGCAATAACTTGCTTACGAGGAATAGGATACTTGATCGACGGGGCCAGAGTATGGGTTTACTACAATTCTCGAGACACACGGGCAGTGTTCTCGATGCCACACAGGAATAATGCTGGTCCAAAAATGCTGTACACATATTCACAGTTTTATACAGCTGCCAACACTTTTGCCGAAAACTTTAGCCTTGTGGATAGTTTTGCGATGGCAAACCGTCTGAGGAAGGGAGCAACTGATGTACTGGCTCCTAACAATGATGAGGAACACGAACCAGTGGATGATCCACTGGAGGCTTCCAGGGAAGTCAATTTCCCTGAGGAAGTTAATCAACCTATAAGAGTCTCTCTGAAGGTTGCTAAATCTCCAGCCAAGGAGAAGAAAAGAAGAAGGGAAGAGCCTCATGCCCCCATTATGAAAAAGAAACTAATTCTGGAACATTCTTCAGAGAAGGTTGCAACGAGATCGCAATCGAAATAATTGGCTGAGTCCACTCGAGATGAAGCCGCTACACCGACTTCCTTTTAGAAACAAGCCGATGTAGTAAACATAGAGAGCCCTGAGAGGCCTCTACATAGAAGGAAAAAGCTGGCCCATAGAAGACAGAATATAACAGTTTCTCCTTCGAGGCAAATTTTATCTTCAATAGTGATGAATACTATGGCTGGAACCACCCTACCATCTCCTACCCCTATTTCTGAGGCTGGACATAAAACTCCTAGTCCAGAACAGAGGAAGGATATTGAGGAGAGAGAAGAGATCAACCGGAGAGACGAGGCTATAGAGCCTAGAGACAATATTGCAGAAACAGAGCATGAACCTTTGCAATCTCCATTGCCAACAGCAGCGGAAACTCATCTTCCTTCCACACCGGGAGCAAACCGTGAGGAGGAAGATCGGTTGATGATCGAAGCTCTATATGACTGTGACTTTGGTTATCAGGAAGAAACTGATCATGCCGCTGCTGCTGCTAGTGAAGAGGTTCTTGAGGACAGCGAAAACGAGGAGAGCACCTCATCAGAAGCTGCTGATGAGACACAAAATCCGGAAGAGAATGTTGATATCCAGACATGTCCTCGAGTTATTGATGACACTCCGACTCTTGAAAAGGAGGTTGAGGTGCCAATATCTCCAGAGAAGATTGCTGATGAAGAAGTGGATTTGGAAAAAACTCCAGTTGCTGCTCCCGAAGGTATTGTAATAAAATTAGCGATCTTCTTTTAATAAGTAGCTTGATAGCTAACATATTTACTCTTATCCATACAGAACCCGAATCTTCTTCCGCTCCTCCAACATGTATCGACATAGTACTGGCGACGATAATTGCTAGTAACAGCTGCCATTTATCTTATGGCTCTGAAGCAGGAAGTAGTCAGGCCATAGTGTCTGAGGCTACTTCTGCTCAGCTAGAGTCTGTTCCTGCAAATGATAGGCCTGTTGCAGGATCGAACCAAGGTAAGACTGTTTTTACTTTCGATTCTTTTTGACAATAATAAATGACAGGCAGAATGATAATATTTAATTTTGCAGAAGAACAACCAGTAGGAGTAGCTAGCTCCACTCTAGTTCCCTTATTCAAAGAGCCTACTGTTCGAGCAACTGAACATCTTGCTGCCTCATCATCAACAGGAGTTACTGCGACTCCTGGTGCTCTGGCGATTAATCAGCTTGTCATCCAATCATTTACTAAATGCTTCTTCGAGTCCTTGGGGCCTTTGAACAATAGAATGATGGACAAAGAAGATATTGATTTTTACATGGTAAGAGGTCCGACCTCTTTCTTAGTAAAGGCTATCAGGGAGCAAGGTGACGAGCCCCAGGCCACTTTTCTTGACCATATATTAAATAAGCTGGAAGCTTTAATAAAGAACTATAAAGAGCTCAATAAGGGGGAAATAGAACCCTTAGTACAAGCAGAGTTTGAACATATGGCTCCGGCAGCTGCAGTTGAAAGAGTGAACCTCCAGAATCTCTTGGATGCCTATACTACTAAATCTGCTGAATATAATTCCAAGTTGGAATCGGTGATCTCAACTGCTGAGAGAAGAGAAAGAAGGATTGTCGAGCTGAGAGTGGAGATTGCTAGTCTCCAAGAGGAACTAGAAAATGAAGTTACAGAGCATCAGACTGCAGTCCAACAAATTGATGCTCTAACTCAGGAAAGAAACGAGTATGTAGCAACTTATGATGCTAAAATCACTCGCCGAATGGTAACCATGCCCATTTTTAATAAAGAATCTGGGATAGAAGAGGCCAGGAGGAGAGTGATGGCATCTCGCGAAGAACGGTTGCAGATTTTGAAACAATAGATTGCTAATCTGATGATGCCTCCGTCTCAGTAGAAAGAACATCTTGTATCTTCTTGTCTTTCTTTAGGCTATGCATGTAATGTCTTAAATTTTGATCAATAAAAGATATTTTGTTGTGGCTCTATTATTTCTTGCATATCTTACTCAGATATAAATAATAGCGATAGAAAATATATTCAGAGGTGCAGGACATGATATATTTCTTGATGCTTTTGTAGAAAATAATTATATTCATTATATCTGCTCAGAGGTAATATGGACATGGCAGAATATAATTTGTCAAATATTATTATTTTAATAGATAACTTAATCAAGGATGATAAGTGACTGATGTGACTGATTAAATGAACGAAAATGGTGTAAATGAAATAAATGAACGAAATGAATCGTCAGGATGAACGGATAGACCGTCAAATGAATTGAATGAATGGGTGAACCGTCAAATGATAATTAATGAACGGGCGAACCGTCGGATGAATGTGAATGAACGGATGAACCGTCTGATATTAATGAACGGGTGAACCGTCAAATGAATGTAAATAAACGGGCGAACCATCGGATGATGATGAACGGATGAACGGTCAAATGAATGTGAATGCACGAGTGAACCGTCGGATGATGATGAACGGATGAACCATCAAATGAATGTGAATGAACGGACGAATCGTCGGATGGTGATGAACGGATGAACCGTCAAATAATGTGAATGAACGGGCGAACCGTCGGATGAACGGATGAACCGTCAGATGAATGTGAATAAATGTTGCCTTGAGAATCTCTGCCTATAAATGGAACAGAAATCTGTAAGGAATGATCATTTCCATTTTTCAACATAAAGATGTCGTCTGGAGATGCATACAAAAAGGTCGAAGTCACCCCAAAGGTTGGAGCGGGCTCTGAAGAATTTACTGCCGATCCAATTCAGCCAAAGCAGGCAGAAGTAGGCGAAGGTTCGTCTGCACCCAAACCATCGCGGGATATCCTGGATTTCTTGCTTGAACCAGGAAAGACTGAAGAGGAAGAGGCCATGAGGATGGCTGCTTGCAAGTTCCTGGTAGGTTCGAGCAAAGAAGTCCTCAGTTCTTTTGCTGATTATGTCTTTGATAAGGATGGCAGTGGTCCGCGTCCCAATGTTGAGAAGGACGATAGCGACCTTCCTTGATATCATGTAACATCACTTATGATGAAATAAAAATCAAACTTTATTTATTAATTGTCTGATCATATTTACATAAATTTTTGTTACATTTATACATAGTATTTTTTGAGGAATTTGCCGTTGATAGGCATCATTGCAACTCGACCATTCAACTCTGTAAGTTGATAGGCTCCATTCGAAAAGACTTTGCTGACAACATAAGGTCCTTCCTACTTCGCATCAAACATGTTTTTGCTCGAGTGAGTCATAGTCATAGGACGTATGACTGCTAAAACGAGTTTTCCCTGCTGAAAGGCTCTGAATTTAACTTTGCGGTTGAAAGTCTTCGAGATGCGGGCTTAATATAGCTCAATATGCTGTTGAGCTAATAGCCGCTTCTCATCGAGCGCTTCTAATTCTTGAAGTCGAAGAATATCGTTATTCTCTGTAGTAAGCTCGTTATCAATGGCAATCCTTAAAGAAGGAATTTGAAGTTCCAGAGGAAGAACAACTTCACAACCGTACACCAGAGAGAAAGGTGTAAAGCCTATGGGGTTGCGGACTGTAGTTCGATAGGCCCAAAGACATTCACCAAGCTTTTCGCTCCAATTCTGTTTGTTAGTGGACATAAACTTCTTGAGGAGCTTAATGATAGTTTTGTTGAAAGCTTCAGCTAATCCATTAGCAGCAGGATTGTAGGCTATCGAAGTGACGTTGTCAATCCTATGATTATCGCAGAATCTTATAAACTTCTGGCTGATGAATTATGGTCCGTTGTTATGGATGATTCGTCGAGGTACACCGAATCGATAGATGACATGGTGTTTGACGAAATTAATGACACTGCTGGTCTTGACTTCAGTCAAAGGTATAGCTTCAGCCTATTTGGAGAAGTAGTCGGTTATTGCCAGTATGAACCGATGTCCTCTAGAAGAAGGAGTATTGATGGGACCTATGATGCCCATGCCCCAAGCTTCAAAAGGCCAGGAAGCAGCCGTCGGATGCAAAAATTCTGAAGGTTGATGAATATAATCTGTATGGATTTGACAAGCTCGATATTTTCTTGCATAATCGATGGCATCGATACCATAGAGGGCCAATAATAACCCATGCGTCGGATGCGATCCTGTAGCTTAGGACCAGGTTGATGTGCTCCGCAGACACCATCATGAGCTTCATGCAGTACTTGTTTCGCTTCATCACCAGCTAGACAACATAGAAGAAGACCGTCATAAGTCCGTCGATAAAGAGGCTTGGTGGTTTGGTTGTAGTAGAATCGTAGAGATCGTCGACGAATACTCATGGCCTCCTTTGGATCTTCAGGAAGTATGTCATGAACAACAAAGTCAATAAAAGGAACTCTCCAGCCTTGATTGATAACATTGGTTTCAGCAAGATTATTGAACTCAATATTACAATTGTTTTCAATGCAAAACAACTCACGATTGAAAATAACCACTACTTATTGTCTTTTGATAGGGATAGCTAAGACTACCGCAAGATTGGCCAAGGCATCTGCTTCAGTATTGCAAGCTTGCCGAACATAGTCTATGAAGAAGGCTTTGAATGACGTAGCCATGTTGATTGCTGCTTCATGATAAGGCACTAGATCTTGATGGCGAACTTCATAGGTTCCTCTAACCTGATTAACAACCAGCTTAGAGTCGCCATAGACTTCAAGATACTCGACGTCCAATTGTTTGGCTAATTGAAGACCGATGAGTAGAGCATTATATTCTGCCACGTTATTGGAGCAAGGATCATCTAAGGAGTAGGCTCTTTGAATAGCTGTCCCATCTGGAGAGACGAGAACAACTCCGACTCCTGCTACAATGGAACCATTGGGTCCAATCCTGGATGCTCCGTCAAAGAATAGACGCCAAGTAGGAAATTCTTTAGAGATTGTATTAGATTCTAAAGTCTCATCTGGAATTTCATCGTAAAGTTTGGATGTCTCTGGAACAGGATGGACTGCTAAGAAATCCGCCAGTACTTGACCTTTGACAGATTTTTGAGGAACATATACCATGTCATATTGGGCTAGTAGAATGGCCCATGTAGCCAGCCGAAAGTTGAGTGTGCTGGGCTTCTTCATCAGTACCCGAAGAGGATTAACTTGGGATATGACATGAGTAGTTTGACCAATGATATAATGCCGAGTCTTTTGAACAGCAAACATGAGAGCTAGGCATTCTTTTTCGACCGGACTATAACGGTATTCAGCACCAATCATAGTACGACTGAGATAATAGATAGCTTGTTCATGGCCTTCTTTGTTCTTTTGGGCAAGTAAAGCACCCAATGAATGATCTATAGCACGGACATACATTAAGAATGGTATGCCAGAGATTGGTGGTACCAAGACCGGTGGAGTCATGAGATACCGCTTGATGTCGTCAAATGCTCGTTGACATTCTTCGGTCCAAACGAAAGATACACCCTTCTTCATGAGTTGAGTGAATGGTCTGCAGTGTCCAGACAGATTCGAAATAAATCTCCTGATATACGCAAGTCGACCTTGGAATCCTCGTAGCTCTTTTAGGTTTCGTGGAGGACGCATCTCTTGAATGGCTTTGATCTTCTCGGGATCCACGTGTATACCCTTAGAGGTAATGACGAAGCCGAGAAATTTACCACTAGAGACACCCAAGAATGACTTGGTGGGATTCATTTTGAGTTGATGTTGGCGCATGAGGTTGAAGATAGTTCTCAATTCTTGGATGTTATCTTCCTTTAGACGACTTTTGACAGCAATATCGTCAACATAGCATTCGACAGTCTTGCACAGATGATCTCGAAAGATGGTACTCATGGCTCGTTGGTATGTTGCACCAGTATTCTTGAGACTAAACGGCATTACAGTATAACAATAGACTCCACGAGGAGTGCGAAAAGAAGTATGCTTTTTATCTTCAGGATTCATCCGAATTTGATTGTATCCGGAGAATCCGTCCATGAAAGATATTCTTTCGAACCCACAGGTGTTGTCAATCATGACGTCCGTGATAGGGAGAGAAAATTCATCTTTTGGACATGCTTCATTAAGATCTCGGAAATCAATACAAACTCGAACTTTGTCGGTTTTCTTTAGAACTGGGACAACATTAGCTACCCAATCAGGATGCTGCTCTTCTCTGATAAAGCCGCAAGCTATGAGCTTTTTGACTTCATCGTCGATTGCATCCATCATTTCTGGCTTAAAATGTCGTTGTTGCTGTTTGACCGATTTTGCATTCGGCAGAATATTCAATTTGTGAGTAGCAACTTTAGGATCCAGTCCTAGCATGTCTTCATAGCTCCAGACAAAGACATCAATGTATTCTTTAATCAGAAGAATTAATTCTTGTTTATCCTCTTCTGGAAGGTTCTTGCTGATGAATATTGGACGAGGTGATCCATTCTCTCCTACATCAATTTAAACCAATTGATCTTCGGTAGGAGGTTCCTTTTATTCGAATCGGAGTTCCCATTGGGTATCCATTCATTGGGCCCAAGGATCTATTTCAGAACTTTCTTCAATATCCTCGTCATAGCCTTCTAGAAGATCGACGGAGACCATATTAGAAGATACAGTCAATCGATGAACTTGTCTAATGCTGGTGTCAGAATCCTACAATCTGGAATCAGAAGAGTTAGAACGCTCTTTACTATCGGATTCAGAGCCTGCTGGGGATAACACTGGAGGTGAAGCATATTCGAGACCTCTTTTAGTCCTGTTGTAGTACATCTCTGACTTTCCTTTCGGAACAGCCATACGAAGAGGAGTTCTTCTACCTTTACCGTAGTTGAGGCCACTCTTAAAGTCATAACCCATCTTTCGGATGATGTCTTTTGATTGTTGACTGTAACGACGGAGTTGAAGATGCCCCGTGTCTTTAACTTTGCTATCATCCGTATTGTTGAATTATTGTTCCGGTCCTTTACTAAAAAGTATTAGACTTTCGCCTTTCTTTCGAGCAGGAACAATTCGATATGAATCATCTGGGTGTTCAAAAGAGACTTCCGTTTGAAGAGATTGTACAACTCCCAATGTAAATGATTGGAAGCTATCTAACATATCCAAATAGCATTTAGTATGATAAATGACATCAGTATACTGGAAAATAGACGCTTTTTTATTGATTTGTACATTCGTATTTACAATAGGACCTTTAGCCTAGCAGGCTTGGTCAGATTGATTACAAGCGGGGGAGAAGAAGAACGTGAAGAAGGCGTGTTACGACGGAGGTCGATAACAAGTGGCTCAGAAGAGGTGAGCTCCCTTTTGTCCTTGTTATGAGTTAAATCAATAACAAAGGGTTCAGAAGAAGCAGGCTGCTTTTTATCTTCGTTACGACGTAAGTCGATAACAAGTGGCTCAAAAGAGGTGAGCTCTCTTTGATCTTGATCATCATTTTTTGGTTTCTTCTGAACTGGCAAGTGAACAGCCAGAGGCTTGGAGGATTGAGGACGAGAAACACACCTTTGACAGGAATGACGAGGGTGTCATTAGGTACTGCTTCTGATTCTTCTTCAGTATCCAGAGACAAGACAATCTTCATGAATTCATCCTTGTACATGCGAGCGTCGTTGCAGTATGCTTCAACGCCTTTGAAAGGATAGAGATCAGCAACCTCCTTCTAGACTTCTCCATTGTCATCAACATATTTGAAATATTGATGAAGAGTTGATGGAACAATGTTGTGTTCATGTAGGAATGGTCTCCCCAACAAAGCATTACAAGAACAACCATAATTGTCGATGATATAGAAGGTCACTTTTATGCGCAGATTGCCTATTTGGAGTTTTAGGCGAATCTTGCCCAAAGGTTCACTTCTTTCTTGATTGAATCCAAGGATGGTGGTGATTGTACTGGAGAGATTATGTACAGGGATCTTCAATGCATCTAACATTGTCTTCGGCATGATGCTAAGGGCAGACCCTGGGTCTATCAGAATACGATCGACTTTCATCGAGTCGACATATCCTGTATAGTAGAGAGGACGGTTATGCCTGTTGTCTTCCATTAACAAGTCATCTTGAGTGAAAGTTATATTTGGAATTAACTCCAACACGCTATGACAATGGAGGCAAGAGACAGGCTCTGTTGTAGGCTTCTTCAGAAGGGCTAGACAAGTTTCTGCTTGCATGAGAGCTTGACTTAGAGTTTCTCGAGTCTCTTTAGAAAGACGTAAGAGCTCGAAAATTGACAACCGGACCGGTGTATTGGCTAACTGAGCCAAAATATCGAAGTTGTAAGGCTTTTCAAGTCCAGAAGGAGATGTCTTCTTTAAAGGTTTATCGAAGCGGACTTGCTGTTTGCCTTTGTCAGCGACCGTCGGCTTGGAAGGAATGGGTATCACCACCGGTGAGGAAGCAGTAGGAATATCCTCAGTAGAAGCAGGCTGCACCGGAGCAGGTTCAGAGGAAGAAGCAGGATTCTCCTGGGCTTCAGGATAATCCTTTAGATAAGCTTTCCCTGACCTGGTGCCCAACAGGATTTCCTCGTCAACTATAGGGTCAAAAGACACCATATTGCAAGTCTTTTTTTGGCCTTGGAGCGATCTTTCTTCTTGGAGAAAGAGGGAAGTTCGAACTCTGAAGCAAGATCCGGATGAATCTACATAATCTTGCCATTATCAAGAGACAAGGGGACGATACCTTCACTTCGTGGAGGAGGAAGATTCTCAATCTCAAGAGTAGCTTTGGGGATAGGAATGACGCCATGCTGCACCATTTGGGACGGGAAGTCACCGAACTGAACTGATACCATGTTTGTAGTAACAGTCTTCTCGTCTTGTTGCAGAGTGACGATGCCAGCGTTGACCAGCTCCTGGATTTTGTCTTTGAGCATATAACATGCTCGAGTGGGATATCCGATGAACCTGTGATAGACACAGTACTTAGGATGATCAGTCTTACCGACTTCATCGAGCATCTTTGGATCTGGAAGTTGGATTTTATTGCTTTTGATTAAGCAATCAAAAATGCTAGCTGTGTCATTTTCGTCAAAGGAATACTCTACTTTAGGACGAGGTTCTCTCGGTGGAGGTGCTGAAGGAGTAGAAGTGGACGTAGGAGGAGCCACGTTAACCGCCAAGATTCTTTGTTCTTGTTCAAATTAATGTTCAAAGTTTTTTTTGGTTTGCGGTTGTTCTGGCGATTGCCACCGCCTGATGTTTGATGTTCATCCCGGTCGGGGTTAGACATTTGTACCCCTAGCTACTTGAATTTGTCGACGCTAACTTCAGCTGCTTTAGCGTTGACAATAAAGGATGGCCAATCTTGGAACTGAGTAGACTCCGTCCACATGCTGATGATAGGCAATAGATTTGCTTTGCCGGTGTCTATGGTGACAGCAGCCAGAGTTCCCGGTGGCATTTTCAAAGCTTTCCGACGGAATCTTTTAATGAAACTCTCAGCAATTTTATTGTGCCTTTGTTTGATTTTATTGAGGGCTAACATAGTCATGTCATTGATCCCCTCATAAAATCGTTCCAAGAAGATTTGCTTTAAGCTAGAGAAGGAGGTGATACAACCATCGGGCAAGCTTCTATACCAATCGTATGCTACGCCAGCTAAACAGCCGACGAATACTCTGGTAAGAAGAGCGTCATTTGGTTGAAGTTGAACAGTCATAACCTCAAAATGGTTGATGAACTGACTGGGAGATGTGCTGCCATCAAACAGCGAGATAGTTGGGATCTTATACTTTGGAGGAAACGGGACTTCCTTCCATTCAACTGGGTAAGGTTGCTTGATCCCCAACCTCTGTAAGTTGTCCTTCTCCTTGAAAGCTTCGAACTGAGTTCGCAGGAGCTTTACAGCTTCATTGGCATCTTCTACTGATGTAGAAGGAGATTGTTGAACCACAGTGTTAGGAGGAGGAACAGCATGATAAGCACTACCCCCAGCACCTGACTGACTGGGTGTAGGTTGGACTTGTACAGGAGGTACTGGAAGAGATGCTACCCCCAGCCCTGCATTAATAGGCACCGACGATGCTATGATTTCAGGATTTGCAGGTGGTACGATCGGTGGCACTGTGTGCTGAGCCACAACGATGGAATGCATACTTGCGACCATCTCAGCCATGGTCTTCAACTTATCTTCTAGTGCAGCTATTCTTTGTTCTTGACTAGCTGAACTGGAAGCATCTGGATCTTCATTGACAACATAAGCTGTCACTTCTCTGGGTACAGTGGAGGACACTGTTTGTTCTGAGCTTTCGCTGTATGCATCATAGTCGGAGAAAGAATCATCTCCTGAGTGAGAAGGAAGAAGACGTTCGGAAGGATCTTGAAGATTCCTTTGACCAATTGTGTCTCGGCTTCGAGATCTGGTATGTTGGAATACTCCTTCAGAAGATTCCTGGAGTAGATCCAAATACCGTTGGCTTGGCCTGCGAGGCTTCCCGTGCTTAGAGCACTTCCTACCCCCAGTGTCTCTGGAAGTCATGTTGACGGAAGCGTACAGAACCTCATCTTCATCTTCCGACATAGGTTCAGAGTTAGAAAAGTTCAGACGATCGAAGACAGATCGTCTAGTTGTTTGACAAAAACACTTGATAACAACCTTATGATTACAATGATGATAATCACTTGGTTGAATTGGAAGTGTTGAAGGGTTGACCCGCCTTTGCTTGAGGTGTTCTCAGAGATCGAAAACAACAATGGAACAAGAAGAAGTTCGAGGGATATGTTCTTTAATAACATTCGGAACATGGTTCCGGTTCTTCAAATGTTTTGTCCCCTGAGTGTACAGGGAAGTGCTCATTTCATTGGCATAAGTGTCCGGATTCTTGATCCTGGAAGTTTGCTTCTGATGATGTTTGGTCTTCGGCATTGGCTGTTTACATTTCACCGAAGTTGGCCTGTTGAGATAAGTTCTTAAATCAGCAAACTCACCCCCAGGGGTTTCTGTTTGAGACACCAGTAATTTTTTCTGTCTTAAACGGGAGATTTTGAGGGTTGGAAGATCTTCGAATTCTGCTACCGGAGTAGGCAGAATACCTCTTTGATCAGTACAAGTTCTTTTAACATGGAAAGAAGAATCCTTGTTTGAAAGAATTTTTGTACTGACTGATGCCGAGGCACGTTCAGTATAATCTTCTACGGTAAAGATCGAAGAAGACAGAGAAAAGACCAAAGAGCCTTTTCCTTTGTTTTGTAAAGAAGGGTTAGCTAAAGAGCGTTTCCCTCTGTTGTCTTCCAAGTCAAGAGACGAGGAAGTTTGAGAAAAGACCAAAGGGCCTTTTCTTTTGTTCTGAGGAAGAGGAATAGCCAAAAGACTACCCCCAGTGGATTACGCAGGAGCAGCAGGGTGTTGGAGATGAGCAGCACTCTTCCCCTTATTGTGAGAAGAAGAAAGATTAGCCAAAGGGCTGTCTTTCTTATATTACGTAGACACAGTTTGCACATGAATAGATGGCGCACTGGCAGGTTGCGCAGGAGAGTCTTTGGCAGATGACTTTCTGGTTCTGGCCACAGATACTGTGGTTTGTGCATCAGGAATTCTGGCCACTGAGTGTTTGGGGTGCACTCTAGTTGCTAGAGTGTTGGTTTGCGCAGGAAGATTGGCAGCCAACTGTGCCAGAGGCAGAGGAGTCTTGCCCCTTGATAGGGCAGCATATAAAGTCTCTTGTGCACTGGCAACAGCAGATTGCGCATGAGTAGTTGAGACAGATTGTGCAACAGTCTTAGTGGCAGCAACTGTAGACTGAGCAGCAGATTACGCAGCAGGATTCTTGGCAGACTGTGCAGCAGTCTTGCTGGCAGAGTTAATGGACTGCGCAGCAGTCTTGGAGACCCACATTGGGCACACTTTGCTCGTGGCAGAAGTGGTTGCAGTGCGAGGAGTGGTCTTAGAGTTGATCATGGCTTTATAGGCTGTCTGGTTGACCTTCACAACCAGAGTCTTCTGCGTCTTTCTGATAGACGCTACGTCACATTGAGTTGTCACTTCCTCGTTGGAGGAGAAAGTCGTCCCCAGCAGAGTCGCCATTTTGTTTGCAAAAATAAAAGTATGAAACTTTATTGATACAAACTTTGTAAATATTACAAGGATTCTGGGAAAGTACAACTGTAGGAATCTAATCTAGAAGACGATTGCTTTATCCCTTGGACGATGTGAACTTTGAAGACGGTAGCCTCTGAATTTGAAGGCAAAAGCCTCGGAAGAATGCAGCAGCACTTGGGCAAGAACTCCTGAACTCTCTGATATTTCTGAACTTTATGTCTGATCCCCTGGAATAAAGACTTGAAACTCTATTTATACAGTTCTGGAAATAACTAACTTTTAGTTATTCTAAATGGCGCAAGTTGGATTGCGCATGTACTAGATTGCGCAACATCAGATTGCGCAGGCAGTTGTCTGGTCATGGGCCAACTGTCTTGGACACATGGTATCATTTGATTGAAATGCGCATGATCGTGTGAAGACGGTTGCCACATAACGAGCAATTGATGGCATGAATGCTATGTGTACTTTTGTCAGTTGACATGATGAAGTGCGCCACATGAATTGTGCTGACTTCGGATTGCGCTGAAATGGATTGCGCAGACACTGGATTGCGCAGGCACTGGATTGCGCTGCATGTATAGCTGTCCTCGAGCGCTGTGCGACGCAATAAATGAACAGTCTCCTCGTTCTTTGTGCTGTCGGCTGTCAAAAAGATTTGATTTTGTCAGATAATGACGACATTGCCACGCCAGCCTATGCAGTTGAAGGTGTGCGCAGTCTGGTGTGCGCAATCTGAATGATGCACAATCTGATGTCTGTGCAGTTCATTTGAAAGTTGTATTTCTTGATTTTCTGACTTTGTTAATAGGTGCAACTTGATTTTTTAGGACCTATAAATACGAATCTCCGAAGCTCTGGGAAAGAGGCAACGGTAACAATATGGAAAAGTGGCCCAAATACACAGTGTATGTTCTTCCCGCCCTTGTGACTTCACGAATCGTATCCACGAGACGCTCGGCCGGAACCTCTAACTAGGACAACGAGTCATAATAGTAAAGCAACAATGCATGCGTAGCAATGTCATCGTCATGTAATCAAACTCGAAATTCTGTATATCAAGTGTAATCAAGTACGAAAATCCATCGGCAGTGTAGTATCACATGAAAATATCCTAGGGTCAGAGTGTACCCCGCAACGATTTGTCGTGGTAACGCAAATGTGATTATCTAGTATAGATACCGATGGTGCTAACGTCCATCGGCACCCAAATGTGATTCGGACGTGAAGTACCGATCACGGCCCTAGGTTTTGCAACAATTTAATCAAGCAGATATTTAAAAAGCTAAATATTTTAAACTGAAGTACAAGATTGGCAAGGTACACTTGCCTGGCTCCGATCGCTAAAGAGGAAGAGCTGGTCCAATGCCCAAGTCCGAAGGTCCAAGGAACCTGGAGAAGAATTTTACGACTAATTAATTATTTATATATATATATGCTTAATTCATTAAAAGAGAAAGATATGACCATATATGTACCAATCTGATATAATCGTCTTCTTCCACTTACTAACTATATACTCTTTCAAGGTAACCCACAATCACACCTTCTGCTTAAAATGCTCAAGCCCTAGCATAGGCCATATGGAATATGTATATGCCCTTTACTGTAGTCATGCTTTCTAGTTGGGGACACCACAACAACATAGTGAATCCATGTCACTAATAGTTTTGCTTAGAGCTAGGAGTAACACATGTGTTCACTCAAGACACAATCTAGCACACATATGATACAATCTGTTCACACACACAACTTCTCCATCATCAACACCCATGTGATATAATATTTTCATACACAATTTCCCCATCATCCACACGCCGTTTCCTTCACATCCACCTCTAAAGTCTTATGTATACATAGCACATTATAGACCACTAAATATCAAATAATTACACAAGGATGATTCATATAGACACAACAGGTGTTTTCCTCTTCAATACTACATCTCTTCTATTCACATCATTACATGGCATTCAATATTTCATCTCTTCTATTCACATCACTACATGACATTCAATATTTTACTATGGATGGAGGGAAAACTACATAGTAAGGGACATAGCTCCCCACCTACTGTCAATAGGAGAGGAAGACCCTATTTAGTGAACTTAAATTTGATACATATGTATATTTCCTCTTAACCCAGCATAACACTCTCTCCCATATCCATATGTACAGGGCCATAACATAGATTGTTGCAAGTATGTAAGGAAGAAAAAGAAGTATCGGACCCCCTTCTTCCACACCAAGAACCTACGTTATTAGTTTGAAGTTGTCTCAACATTTTATCGACACTCCAAACTCCTTATAACTATGTCTGATGTATTGGATTGCATGGCTGCATGGGAATCCATATACCTTCCATCTGCGACAACTACAATGCCAATCATGAAGATTCACCAGGTGTGAGGAAGTATCTGCTATCACCTCAAACTCGAAATTACTAGACCGATATACCTTATAAGACATGCCATCATCTGTAAGCTGCTTTCGTATATTCTCGACATATGGAGTCAATTTGCTATTTAAATCTATTGCAACCATGTGGCGATCCGAAATCATCTTCATCATCTTCACTCGGATAACGTTTACTAGTACTGAAATAGGTATTTTCTTCTCAGCCTTTATCCATGCATTGAATGACTCTATAGAACTATAAGCAACCTCGCCGTATCTACATCCGAGGAAGAATGCATTGGACCAATGTTCAGGTTTTTGTTTATCCATCCAATTCACAAGATAACCACAATTCAGATCATATATCTTCTTAACTGCTTGTTTATAACCACCTTTGTACAGGAAAAAAAGAAATTAATTAAGAAGGAAGTCAAGGCACAAGCACATGAAAAAAGGACCATTCTCCGTGTTATAAACACGAAGAATGGTCATTCTTCGTTCCAAACTAACGGAGAATGCATATTCTTCTTGTTAAGGAACACGGAGAATGCCATTCTCCGCGAGACGTAAATAGAGAATGGCCATTCTCCGTGAGATTTACACAGAGAATGGTCATTCTCCGTGTTAAAATAACAAAGAATGCACATAAAAGCTCCATATATATGTCTGACTTACACACCTGACGTTAGAGCATATACTGCTTACCTCAAAGCTTCAAGCACATGCGGATACTTGCTTTCATTTTCTTTCTCCTTCAGCGGTATGTTATTCTTTATGTGATAAAAGTAATAGCTATAGAAAGCAGTAGGGAACATTTTAGGAACTTCAGAAACTAAACCAGTGCCTTGATCCAAAAGAAAAATGATACGCCTACTACATCCAACAACATTCTTGTCACGCTCCGCTCCCGTAGGAGCGATCGTCTTCGCTAAGGCGTGATGCTGCACGAGCCTAGATTGTGCTCGTGCAAGGCGAGTTCCATAACGGTCGATTCCAGCGGCTGCGACGGGGTCGTCGCACAGAAGTCCCAAGCAGAGACATTGAATAATAGCAGTAAAAATTTAGAACAAACACAAGTTATTCAAAAGAAGCTCTTTATTGATATTGAAACATAGATTGCAATGGGGCGCAAGGCCAATATTACAAGTCTCTCAAGCTCACTCATCTCATATTACAAGTCACTCAGCTCTCTCTCATCTCTCAATACAAGTCTTGACTCCAGCGGAAGCTTTGGAAGACAATGTCCATACATTATGTCCCATATAAGTCTTTACTCCATGCGGCCATATGCTTCAAATCGCCAAGGAACTCTACGCCTTGACGTATCCAAGCGAGTCCCGTGCAACGAGCTTCTACCTGTGCCTGCACATGTAAACTATGTGGGTGTCAGTACTCAACTGTACTGGTGTAATAACCTCCTCGCCCACACATACAAACCCAATACGTTTGATTTACTTTGTGCAACATAGTCACTTCTTATCAATTATCTTTCTAGTCTTGCCTTAGGATTATTTTAGGACCGACGCCTTGGCCTATTTTGTGCCTCAATACCATCCCGTGCTTGCAACAACAACGTTAGCCCATACCTTGCCTCTAGACCCTTTTTGTGCCAACAACGTTAACCTATCAAGTCGTATTTATCTTTCGGCCCAAAATCATAGACGTAACTACACGATGAGACTCCATTTTCGTGTGACCGTGCTACCTCCTTCATTATGCCATGCATCGCCACTCAGTGTGACTTAACCATGTCGCCGCCTCGCGGCCCTTACTATTTTTATCATGAACTGACCCAATCAAGACTTCTAAACTTATGTCGACCCACTTTGCCTTGTGGCGGTTTCTGACTTAAACTTCAGACATTTCTGATCCAACAAATACAACTTATATGCCAAGACTTACGAATCGACGCCACACCCCTGTGCCAAGCATGTCGTCTATGTTGAAGCCACATCTTAGGCCCCAAGCATCATGTTCTAACTTGTATACACCTTCGACTCAACTCAATTCCAACGGCATACGTGCGGATAGCCGCCATTTTGCCGACATCTATATGAACACGGGTCACTGGCATCACAAGCCATCCTGGACTATAGCTGATGTATAGGATGGTCCGGTCACCGCAAGTAGCTAGCCCTGATGAGCGTCCACCGAAAACTTGTTGCCTCTACCTGGCACAGCTATACCTGTTTTCTCCTAGGCCGGATCGGTCCTGAGGCCCCAGGTTGTCGATCCGAGGAAACCCTTTCTTCCTTGTACAAGTTGTCCTTGACCATGCAAGACTCGATACAAACTGACGTCTCACACAGTCATTCCTCTTCCAATGTTACCATCTCTATCAAAACCAAATTCAAGACTTCTATCCTTGAGACCCCTTGACGACCCACGGTCGTGAGCATTCTTTCCTTGAGACCCTTGACGACCCACGGTCGTGAGCATTCTTTCCTTGTTACCATATCATTTGGTTCAACTCATGAACGCCTATTTGATTGTCCTTTCTCAAAACTCACTTTGAATTAATTGTAGTCCTTGCCTTAAACACTAAGTTCGTGCATCGTGCCTTAAGTCAATCGTGCTCTACGCGACACTCCTGTCCAAGTCGACGGGCCTTTAGATCGTGGGACTACTTAACTTTGACAAACCGTGAAAGAGTGGGACGGTACTTGTAATGTTTTAGGTCGATCGGCATAACTTTGCCTAAGTTAACTTCGCAAAAACTTAACGAGCAAAGGCTGCGTCAAGCTTTTCCTTAACGGATCATGCCGTGCACGCATCCAACTTGAACGACCAAGTCACTCGGTTGCCTAGACTTAGGTCACGAGCCGCTCAACGCAACTTAACTCATGGCAAGCCAAGGCTATGCCAAGCCTTGGACGATAGGACCGTGCATGTTTTATAAAGCATTTATGCGGGCGACGCCTATGACTTAGGCTACATTCATAACTTCTACTACTCAACCCACTTTCCTTCTTCCAAGCCACGGGACGAAGGATCGAGTGCCATTTTCAAAGCACACCGTGCACCAACTCTAAGCCAATCGTTAGACCTTTCCATATTCTAACTCAATTTGACCCGTCGGGATTATTTCCTTTAGCTATGTGAATTCATCTCTTTTATTATCAAGCCCACTTGTGCAAGTTGAAAACATGCGATTTATTATGTGAAGGCAAAGATGAGGCAAGTTCACCGAAACTACCCCACCTGAGCGTGCGATCGCCTCGACCGAGCGATGTCTTCAAGCAGCCGTTGCAAGGCTAAGTCCGAACGCCGTCAGCATTTCGATTCCTCCGATTGACTGAGCGGGACGGCGCACTACATCATACACCACTCAGAAAAAGTTTTATCCTCGAAACTAACTGAGTACACTTATCGACTTATCGCTTTACTCAACATTCAAGGACTCTCGCACACACTTCTCCTATGCGTTTCCTCAAATCCGAGCCATGCTCGTGCTACCCACAATCTTTTCTTCAAAACTTACAATCTCAAAATCCTCGACTCTTTCCTGTTTCTCAAGTCTCACTTGATTCAACGTATCACTTAGTTGGATCGTGCACATATTTTAGGCATCCCCAAAATACATGCATTTCAACCAAGCCTCATGATAGAGAATCCTCCATCACCACTTGAGTCGGATCATGCACATATTTGGGCGTCCCTGATATACATGCATGTAAACCCCCTAATTTATTAATTTATTTAATGTTAGTTTTGTGTAAATTTTTGCTAAATACATGTATACATAATATTAGGAGTGTAATGCATAGTATGGGTGTAAGTTTATATGATATATATTTATTTGTATATATGTATATGTGTATGTGTTGATTTATTAAGGTGTGCATATTTATATATACTTATATGTGGAAATATATGTGTATATAAATATATCTAAATTATTGTAATATTGAATAGAGTTTTTTTTATTATAAATTATAAATAAAATAGAATTTAGTTATTAAATAGAGTAATAATAGAAAATAGAAAATAGTTTAAAAAAAGAAAGATTTTTTTAATAAATAAAATGAACAAAAAAGAAAAGAAAAAGAAATGAAAAAAAAAGAAAAGAAAAAGAAAAAAAAGAAATGAAAAAAAAGAAATGAAAAAAAGAATAAGAAAAGAAAAGAAAAATAAAAGAAAAGAAAAAAAAACCACCCACATAAGTGGACGGGCCCCCCTTCCCTATTGATGCTGCTACAGCACGCTTATTCCGCACCCAACCCGTGGGCAAAGTCCAAATGTTTATTAGTAATAGTAGTAGTATTAGGTTTTTCAACGAATTTGTTTTATATATAACTTCCTCCACAAACCTCAAAACCCTAGACTCCCAAAACGAAAATTTCAGCAGAACATACCCTCTTCGCCTAGGAGTTCGTTCCACAAGCGACAGAATTTTGTGCGCGACGAACGGAGCGTCGAAAGTCAGCGCTTCGTCATCCACGGGGCAGTTTTTCCACTCAAGGTACCCTACTTTCCGATAACATAACTTTTTACTTGTAGCACCGATTCTCGATACGTAAGATTTTATGGAAAGTAGACTTGACCCACTTCGATATCCTCTAGGTGGATTTCTAGACAACACATCAAATTTCTCGAAAAATCGAGATGAAGTTGAAGAAAAACCTGTTTTCTGTAACACTAAAAACTGTTTTAAAATGACAACTTTTCGGCCAAATTTCTTGATGTGCATTAAAGGTTTGTAAAAACTAATTCAAAACAGTAAAATACAACATAAACGAGATCGCAACACATCTTTTGGATCATCGTTTTGATTAACATGTAAAAAGTAAATTGATATTGAAGTTGGAGGAAAACTATGTTAATTTACATAAAATTTCTAAAATTTTCTCGATACGGCGTGCGCCCCGACCAACCGGGCGACGTAGTCGCACGCTATACGCATTGAAAGACGCGTATGGACACTGTTGACGTGTGGGAACTGACGGAACTCAGTTTCATCGCGTGTGTGCAACGAAATCAGTCTGTATCCGTCGAGATACCCTCGTATCGCCAATTTGCAAACTTTGTCCTAACTTCGTGTACAGTCATCGATTCGAGATGAAACTTGCACCAATAGGTTCGAATCAAAATTTTGGTCCTGTGTCCCAAGTTTGGTTAGATTCTGAGAAGGTCGAATCGGAACCCCTTTTTGGCGGGCCTGCGACCCACTCAAACGGGCGATTTTGTACACGGCTCATCGAAATCCAAAACTGGACATATCGTTGAGTTCCTCTCCTCAAACTGAATTCGTAGACATGTAGTTTGATGACTTTAGAGACCATAGACTTTGGCACGCGTCTCGGTGCAAAGTGGGTCCAACGGCGAACATCGTTTTGACCCGAAATCATGATTTTGCCCATGTTCCAGAATTAGACTTTTGGACAGGCATTTTCTTGGTATATCTTTTACACCGAGTGCGTTTTTGATGTTTGTTTTAGCGTTCGGAGTTGTTTGAAGAATGTGACGTTTCTTGGCTGACATTGTGATTACCGAAACTTGCCACTTTGCAACATCAGGCAAGATACCTTGCCATTTTACTCTGTAATTATTATATTCTTATTTTCAGTTGTTATTTTCAGTATTTCTTATTTGTTAATATTATAAAACTGTGCGTCCAAGTCACAATTGGGTGCAAGCGACTCTATCGATCGTTTTTCTCGCTTTATTTATTTCTCTTGCATTAACTTAGTCTAGTGACCACCCATTGATGTTGAGGTATTGGTATATCTCATATGTCCTTGATACTTGCTTTACCACATTATGTGAGTTAAATATAGGACACGTATCCGCGTAGTCGGCTGGCCACCGATACGTATGGAGCGTGCGACAGATAGGAGTAACTGCCAATAGAATTGCATGCTAGAAGACTTGGCGGTTACTAGAGGTTCATGAGTCATGGATGTGACCCTAATAGGCATTGAGTGGGAAGAATAGTTCCTTAATGTATGGGTCATATATGCACTGTCCTGATTGCCAGTTATCTCCAATGGGAGGTACGGTCCTGATAGCCGGTTATCTCTAGTGGAGGTACGGTCCTGATTGCCGGTTATCTCTAGTGGGAGATACGGTCCTGATTCCTGATATTCCTGATCCTGCCCATGCGTCAAAGGTTTGTTCTTATTGCATTATCACTGTAGACTGGTTAGGCACCCGATTGCATACATATTTCCTTTTTTATATTATATATCACAGTTATTATGGCATGGTATTTTCTTGTATCTTGTACGTCCCTCTGAGGACCTGGTTATCTCTCCAGGTGTGTGCTCTTGTCTTTCGCAGGTGTTCTAGCTCTAGTCATGATCATCGCTATTTCTTAGAGGATGATTGCACTTGGACCATCTTCACTTCGCTCGCCAAAATTATTCTTTTTGTATATCATGTATTTCTTTCCTTACTTGTTGGTAGTAGATTTGTCTCCGTCCAACAAATTGTATCAAGACAATTTCATAGTTGATTATATGATATCTTTTATTATTTTATTTTGTGGATGAGATAAGTTAGTTGTGGTTTACTGTATTTTACAGCTTATGTATCTATACGAGGCCTATGTACTTCGTATGTATACAGCTGGCATGTCTACGTTCCTAGTCCAACATATTTTGGGTCTGGGGCGTTACATATTTTTGTGGTGGCCCATGCAGGTCAAGATAAATTGTGTGTTTACTTTACCGTACCAAGCAAGCCTGCGAATAGGATTAGAAGTCTAGGATCTCATCCACATACTTGGCCTCTTTCCTAAGATTTTATCTACCGTTCGACTCATCGATTGCATCTTGTTTGATTCCTTCTATCATGAATCTTATCTCCCCTTCGTGCTTGCTAGAGGTTAGACAGGTGATCCCTACTAGTTAGACATGTTTCTTTTGTCCCAAAATACCATTAGTTTAATTCTTTTAAGTTGGGTAGAATGCCTTATGACCTAGCAACCCCTTTGTCCTTGCGACCCATATTAGCAAGTCTACTTAGATTCTAGAATTTAGAGGACCTTAACCCATCTAGTCAACCAAGGACTTGGACAAGAAGACTATAGGACGACTGTATAGAGACCAACACAAGATATGACTTAGAATCGTTCTGCTTTCTTTCAATCTTAATCTCTCGTGCCTATGTTTTTACCATCTTGACTAATGATGCTAATGTAGTCTAGTTTTTGCAAGCTTATCCTTATCGAGCTTGTTCACGACATGTGTATATTGGGGATGCCCACTAACATATTGTCTAATCAGAATCAGTGTATGATGGTCTGATCAACCTTCGTACAGTTGGTTCGCTTTTATTTGCTTATCTTACGTGGATTGAGATATAGATGGCTCTAGGATCTCATCCGCAACTGCCTTGACAACTCTATTTGAAATGCCTTTGGAATCCCATATTCGTATTCGATCCTCTTTCCCTGGAACACTTATTGTTTTCGCCTTTACGGATTTCGAAAAGTCAGGTACTCGTATTGAGGGAAGATAGACCCCTAATATCCTCCTCAGTTCATCATACCATCTATAGACAGGAAAGATATATTCATACAATCATTGACATCTGTTGGACTTAAAGTACGGTCTTCAGAACTTGACTCATATCTATCACATCTCGTATCCTAGTACATCATGTAATATTCTTCCACAAATTGAGGTATGACCTTCCGACTTGAACCTTTATAACTCCACTAAACCATAGAACGGTGTCTTTGTTAACTTCTAGGAGTGAATTACTGTAGGATATAGATCGTAGAGCCCCAGTAGAATTTATAATGTACTAGGATTTCCTATTGATTAGAATAAGTGGTTTTTGTTAGAACGCTAATTAGTGCCTCATGAACTCCCACTTTCTATTTAGAAATTTTTGGATCCCCGATCGCGAATTTTATATTCAGAGCACGAGACCGACTGTTACCTTCCAACAAATTTTATATACAAGACCTGGACGAGTTCACCTTCATGTAGACATATCATGTCCCACTAAACACGTTCTCTTGTACTCTATATTTATGATACGAACTTCAGGTCAAAATGGCTAGTTATAACTGTAGGAGCGTGAAAAATGTGTGCTTCATAGACTGAGTCAAAGAGATAGAGTATTCCACTCAAATGATCTATTTTACGCCAAGGATAGACTAATCATTTTACGCCAGGGTCAAGCCAGTGGTTTTACGCCAGAGATAAGCTAACCACTTTACGCTGGACAAAGCTGTCAAGTCATGCATTCAATGCAAAGTCTGACATGAGGATTTACTGATAGCGTACAACACAGAATTCGAAGGGATTTGTTTTACACAGAGACCAATGTTGTCGTTTAGTATGTGGATTGAGCTATTTTACGCTCACAATATGACTTCTTTTACGCATGGAGACTATATGAGTTTTTACGCTCAAAAGTTGACGTGTGCATAAAGTTTATTTGGGCTACGTTTTACGCTCAAGGCTATTTTTAGCCACTTTACGTGAGAAGTCCATGTCAGGGCTATTTTACGCCTAGTCTACTACTTTACGCTCAGAGTATATTTGGGTTGTTGTTTACGCTCTATCCTTCCTGACTACTTTGGAACGTGGTTTGCTTACATGGCTTTCATACCACACATCTCGAAGAACGTGTGTATGTGCATCATATTCTTATTGAAATAATGGGACCCGTGTCAACGTATGCAGAGGATGACTTCAGTCATGGATGGCAATTATTAGCATAAAGACAGAACTTTTGCTGAGTTTTACGCACAGAAGGCCAAGTCTATAAATAGACTGAGTTTTTCTCATATAAACACACACAGACAGAGAGAGAGACAAGAGGGGAATACATAGAGATCAGAACCCAGAGATTTTGATTCTCCGGAGCATTTTTCTTCAATTTTTCTTCCAGAACAGAGTGAAGCAAAGCAGGAAAGCATTCGGCCTCGCCATCAGTGCCCAAGTGCATCGATACCTTTCTGGTGACTTAGTTCTTCCAGTTGTTCATCTTCTAGCAGTGATCTTCATCATCATCGTATGGTCCAAGGAACAAAGTGATCGACTTCAGATCAGACTTCCATAGCAACACTTTTTAGAACAATTTGTACTATTTGTACTTTTTCTCGTTTTATTTTCAAAAGCCAATTTCAGGCCTTTTGTTAAGTGAAACAAAATGACGACTCTGCTGGGGACGACCTTCTCCTCTGACGAGGAGGCAATTGCTCAATACGATGATTTGTCGATTGGATCGACAAAGAAGACTCTGGTTGTGCACTTCGACCAGACTGCTTATGAGGAAATGCTCCAAACTGGGGGTGGTTCTCGCTACTCCAATGTTCAAAAGTCTCGCAAAGCACGAAAAGTTTGGGTTCCTAAATCCAAAGTAGCTTCTGATATCTCTGTTGCTTCTGATGGCAAGGGAATTCTTCCCACTCCTGTCGTAGGGGCTCCCTTTTGTAACGAGGCAGTCCTTACTTCAGCGTCGCACTCTAAGTGTGACAATTCATCTCCCGTCTGTGATGGTGAAGATAATCAGGTTTCACGCCCACTGCGTAAGAACCAAGTTTTACGCCCAGTGCATAAAAATGATGTTTTACGCCCAGTGGGTAAAAACCAAATTTTACGTTCAGTGCATAAGAATGAGTCTCCCATTTGTAATGAGGCAGACTCTAATGTTTGCGCTTCTGAGTGTAAGAATAAGTCTTCCGTCTGTGACGTAGTAGACACACACAAATTACGCTCTTCACGTAAAGGAAAATCTTCCGTCTGTGATGTGGCAGATACTCATGTTTTGCGCTCTATGTGTAAAGGTAAATCTCCTGTCTGTGACAGTGTAGATAAAATTTACAAAGATGCTTCTGTATCTAAAGTGAATGTACTTGCACGTATGAAGCATAAAAACATAGTTGGTAAAACTTCTGTTTTCAACTAACAACCTTCTTATACTGCTGTACGCAAGGTACCAAACTTACAAATTACTCGCAATGAAAATGGAGTCCTTCGTGCTAAAAAAATATCAGGATTTACGCACGCAACTCCAAGCACTTAAAAATGTACAGTTTGGTTCTGCGAATGCAGCCAGTAATCTTCTTTATACACAAGGGACCAAACGTTTTGCTACCCCAAATGTAATAAAGAAGACTACTCCTTCTACTCATTTTGATTTACGTGAATTGCTAATACAAAAGCGTAAAAATAGACAATCTCCCATGACACTCCCCCAAGAAAATTATCACTGTGAGTGTCACCAGATTGTAATTAAATGTTGTTGTTCGGCCTCCAAACGATCAGTTTTTGATCGGTTAAGTTTTAATGCGCCCCAGCAACAAGCTGATGAGTTGTCATATGCATCAGTCAACATGGCATCTCATACCAACAGAGGACGACGTCCTAGACGGAACACGTCTCAAACTCTAGGTCAACAAAAATTCAACAGACTTCTTGATTCCTTTGAAGGAGTATATCAGAATACTCGATCAAGAAGACAAAGACAATTGCAGACTTCTGATTCAGAAGCTGGGGGTACTCAATTTCTTGAGTCCGAAACTGATAGTGTCGATTCATACTTCTATACTAATCCCTCTGTATCTTCAAGAGAGGTTGAATCCTACGCTATTGGAGATGAACCAGAGACGTCATCTGCTAATACAGAATGACGTCTCACTGCCGTTGAGCAATCATTGAAAGACATGCTTAACATGATGCAAAGCATGCACCAGATAATAACGGCTCAGCAAACTGCTCAACCGACAATAGTAACACCGGTACAGGTAGCAGCATAAACTCAAGATAGACAAGGGGTTGATATACCTTTCAATATCCAAGAGACTGCTGTTAACCAAAATTCTGTATCTCCAGATCCCATCATTCCAGAAGATGCACCATCTCTTGTGGGGGTTACGGTACAACCAACAACAATTCAATCAAATATGCTTCCGCAAACCAGCGAAGCCATTCAAGCAGTGCGTGAGCTCAAAGCACAGTTTGAAGTTTTGAAGCAAAATGATCAACTCCAGAGGTTAGGGATTAAGCAACCTTATCCTCCTCATTGGAATGATGTACCCTTTCTACCAAAATTCAAGCCGCAGTCAATGGTATTGTTTGATGGAAAGGCTTCTCCTAGTCAGTATATCAATTACTTTGATATTATGGTTGTACATTTGCAGAAAAATGATGCTCTTCTAACTCGAGTATTCATTGGATGCTTGACGGGTTCAGCTTACGACTGGTATCGTAGTTTACCCGATAATTATATTTCGTCTTTTGACAAATTTAAGGCAATGTTTCTCTCCCGCTTCTACGAAGGAGGTATGGACATGAACATGTCCTCCTTAATAGAAATCAAGCAAAAAAAGAAAGAAGATACTCGGACGTTCATTGAACGTTTTCGACAGGCGACTCTAAAGATGCTTTATGGTATGCCAGATTCAGCGTTAATTGATACATGCAAGATGAATATGCGACCATCCATTGTTGTCTTCACGGGTTCCCAATTCACAGATTGGGCTTCGTTTATCATAGCAGCAGTTTTTGTCGAGACCAATGGTAGGTTGGCTCGTGAACATGGGATGATTTTTGCCTCAGAGGATAAAGGAAAGAAAGGTAATCCTGGTAATAATTCTGGCATTCGTAATGCAAAAGGAAAAGACATTCTTATGGTTAATCTTTCCAAAAGCAAAACGATGCCGAATAATCAGGAGTCTTCTAAGCCAAAAGAAGAATATTCTTTTGACGAGAGTGATATCCTAGGGATATTTTAATGTCTGGTGAAGAGTGGCAAACTCCAGATCCCGGAGCCAAAGAGGCCTAATGAGGTGAATCTGGCTGATAATCCTAAATATTGTATCTATCACAGATAGATAAATCATCCCACTAGGGCTTGTTATGTCCTAAAGAAGAAAATCCAAGAATTGATTAATGCCAATGCCATCTCTCTAACTAATGATGAGCACATACGGTCACAACCAATATAGTTTCTCTTCAATTTGGAGATTTTCCTTCTCAACAAGTACCAGATGGAATTGTCCCAATTCCGAAGGCGACGATGAAGATTATGAATATCCCGCCTGCCAGGGAGGAAAATAAAGGATTGTTGCCTCTTACATTAAAGAATGATAAAATTATGTGGGTACATCCTGACTTAGTACCTGAAATGGAAGATGAAGGTAAAATTTCAAAATCCAAGAAAGGTAAGAAAGTCAAAACCTGCAACATGATTTCTCATGTTATTCCAGATCCTGATGATTTGGATCATCTATGTGATGGCATTCCTTTAGAAGATAGACTTTGAGGATTGAACATATGTCCTCCAAGTCTGGCTCCTTCTATCATGCTCAAGCTTACCCATCAGCAGTGGCTGGCCATGAATAGTGTTCCCTTATACAGGGCACAACAAGTATTCACTGCTTATGAAAAAGCTCCTGTAGGGATTTTTCCTCCTATCCCGAATCCTTCTCCTCCCGTAGCTACAGAGAATTATTTTCCTCATTCTCTTGTAGTTACAGAGATCTCTTTTTCATCCTCTATTGAACCACCTGTTAAAAGTCTGCTGCCTACTCACTTGTACAGTCAACAATCTGTCCTTCTCATGAAGAAGATGGGTTATGATTTTCAAAAGGCAGAAGGTTTGAATTATGATAAAGGAATACGACTTCCTTTACAAATTCAAAATCAAAAATCTACTGTTGGATTGGGTTCTGAGGTCCTGCATAACAATCCTCGTAAGAAGAAGGCTAAGGGAAGAAAGACTAAATCCTGCAATATGGTACTTCCTTCTTCTGAGTCTGAAGAAGAAACCTTTGCTGGTACAAGATCTGAAAAAGAGTACCACAAAGATTATGAGGGATCCTCCAAAGAAGCAGAGAATGTGGAAACACCATCAACTCAACCGTCTTTTGTTCCTGCTGTGGTTGAAAAGGAGAAACAGAAAGCAGTACGTTTTTACATCCCATTGAAGTCTGCTTCCAGTCAGGGGGTGGTGATAAAATCCTATAAATTTGATATTCTAGCCCAGTTAGCTAATACTCCGGCTAGATTATCTATCTTCGAGTTGCTTCGCCTTTCTAAAGAAAGTCACAAAACTTTGAGTGAAGCTTTGCTGCAAGCTGATTCCTACTTAGCTCAACTCAAGACTCCTGATAATATACCAGTGTCATGCCCGCAATGTTATAGTGTCATGGAAGCGATTCACAACATCACCTTTACACAAGAAGATATGCTGTTAAAGCATAACAAGCATGACAGGCCTTTGTGCTACACTGGGTATATTGAATCTATTGAAGTTGACAGAATTTACATTGATCCTGGGTCTTCCATTAGCATAATTCTTCAAAGTATGCCAAGACCATTGAGGATTCCTACTAGTGACTTGACTTACACTAGTACCACAGTAGTTGGTTTCAACTCTGGAAAGAGTAAACCACTGGAGAAGATTCGTCTGAAGATTCAAATTGGTGATCTTCGAACTATGGCAACATTCTATGTTATTAATTCAGACGTATCCTACAACATCCTTCTTGGATGACCATGGTTACATGAGCATAACATCGTGCCTTCAACTCTCCACCAATGCTTCAAGTATGTGGATTCCCAAGGAGTTGTGAAAACTGAGTTTGCTGATATCAATCCTTTCAAGGGCGTCGAAGCCTATTTTTCTGATTCAATGCTCTACAAACAAGAGCATGTGAAAGAAATATCAGACATAGCTGAAGATCGATCATCTGTCGAAGATCAGTCTATTAATGAAGATCCGCCAGAAGAGCAACCTTTGAAGATCAAAGTCAAAGGGCGAATCCAACCCCAATCTGTCAACAATCAACCTCTGATGATCAAGGTCAAAGGAAGAAATCAAGCTTCATCTGAGAAATTAGTGAATGTTCCTACTAAAGCCAAGTTCTACCTCTTAGGATCAAGGTCAAAGGGCGTACTTCTCGTACGAATGATCCAGAACCACCATTGATTGTCAATCTTGGCAAATCTACGCAAAAGACGGATGATGGTCCATTAGTGATTAATCCGAAGCGTAGCAGTCAAATTGTAAATGATGTAAATATTGATCATTCTGTACTTTCCAATATCAATGAAGATTTCCTTTTTGAGCATGTGGCTGTCAAATATGTTGAAAGAATAACTTTATCTTCTGATGATCAAAATCATCAGTATAAAGACGACATAGACATAGAGGAAACCTTATACATTAATCATAAGGAAAATTCCTTTCCTTCTCATGTCGATGTTGGACCTTATGCTCAAAGGTTCCTAACATCTTCTCCCTATCTTCTTCCTGTAGTTGCTTCATCACAAGCTTGTGTAACCTATAGACGTCACGAAGAATCTTATTTCGTAATTCCGTCTGATAAGAAAAACAAGCACCAAATTGTGTTTGGCATGGCTAGAAATATCCATGTTGCTCAGACAGATAATTTGAGAGAGAAAAATAAAGGAAGAATCTGAATTGACAGATATAGTCAACAATATCTCAAGATTATCCAGAATATGGGATATGATTTGAAGACTATGCAAGGTCTTAATCAAGGCAAGGGTAGACGATTACCATTAAGTGGTAATCCATTTTATCAGAAAACTCGTCATGGTTTGGGATATGATCCGTCCCACATGTTTAATGACGATATTCAAGAAGAATTCTTTTCTAGCACTTCACAATCATCAGATTCAGAAGAAATCCAATTCATCGAATCTGATACATCTCACTCCTCATATGTTATAGGAGATTATTATGATAAATCTGAACAAATATTCTCAGTAAACATGGTTCAAACTGATGGTGAATCTGAACTATTTGAGAATGATCCTTGGGCTCAACAGATGGACACTCAATGGGAAATTCATTTTGAACAGCGACAACCACCTACAGAGGATGAGGCTATCCAGATTGATGTTGGAGATGGTACTATAGCCAAACCAATATTCATCAGTAGAAATCTTTTTGAAGATGAAAAGGAAGGGTTGATAAAACTGATCAAAGAATATATTAATATTTTTGCATGGAGTTATGAGGATATGCCAGGTCTAGATCCTAAAGTTGCTACTCATAAACTCAATATTCTTCCTATTGCCAAGCCTGTAAAACAACAGCAACGGCGTTTTCGACCAGATATGATGGATGTAATTGAGGCTGAAGATCCTTCTTCAAAATGAGTTGAAGAGGATGCGACATGTGGCGGCTCTTTGACAGGAATGTTATCCTCTGGAGTAGTGACTCTTGGTTTAGAAGGCATTTTGACGGTAACCTTTTTCTTCTTTTCGGGAGTCTTTACTTGAAGAGTAGTAGTAGTACTTTGCTTCCGTTTGCAGGATTTCTCAATAATAATAGGTTCTGCCGCCTCTTCTCCCATTCCTGTGGCAATAACTTCCAGATATGGATCTGGAACAGCAGCATCGTCAGGGTTATCTGTTGGAACCCTGACTGGTTCTTCAATATTGCCTTCCTTAGGCCATCTCAGGCTACCTTTCATATTATAGCCGTGGGCAAAGGAACAGATAGAAGAGTAAAAGTGAGCGTACGAGTGGAGAATACGTAGCTCTGTAGTGCTGGTGGCGGTTGAGACTCTAAATTTGGCTTCCGTATGGGCAGTACTGAAATATCTCCAACCCCTAGCACCATCAAGCAGTTTTTCGTAATGACAAAAACTGGTACAGGGATTACCAATATGAAGTTGGTCATACCCAAATTGACGAGCGAACCTACTGGGTAGATATGGTTCGAACGTGCAATTATCTTCATTTCTGTACATCAGGTGAGAAGGCCTGATGCACTGAAGCCATTTAAAGACTAATGGTGGCAATACAGTTCTTCCTTCGACTTCATCTTCAAACTGAACATCGAAGCAATCTGCTGGTACTTGTGGTCGAGTGCGGAAGAAGTTCCAACCATAAAAATAATTCAAAACTACAAGAGTATCTGCCACCGACATGGCAGTCCATGTAGCCTTGCTAAATTTTTGGAGAAAGACCTCCGCATCATCGCCTGGGCCTGGTGGCAACAGATTGCAGTTGTGGTGTAATAACCAGCCCATCAGATAAGTATAGGGCATTTCTACCCTGGGGAATGTGTTCCGATGTGGAGCGTTGTTGATTAACTCCTCACCGAAAGTCCTCAAACCTGTATTTACTCGACACACCATCGCCGATAGCAGGTTAATTTTGACTTTAAAAACCAAGCGTACTGCGGGCCATAGTACGCTACGGTGGATTCTGTCAACAGTACCAGTTCCTGGTACGACCCATCTTCTCAGCCATAAAGAAAGGAAGCCTACTAGCAAAGCTTTCCTAGAGATCTTTTGGCTGCCGTATCTAAGGAAGCTCAAGGCTTCAGTTCCAGCAGGAAACTCTCCATCTTAGTGGACAGATATTTATTTGGGAATTTATAGAAAGTCGTCATATCCTGAATTTTGTTGGCAGGAATGGTTGAATCTGTGTTGATAGCTGGAGCTTTATTTTCTTGGAATCTTTCCTTGTCATCCTTGGAGATTTTATCCTTGTGGAAGAAGAAATACGTTGTTCATTTATTAATGTATGATAGATGAGATGTACTTTCATGCATGGTAGTACAAATTATGTAGTGACACATTAATTCTTCATACACCTCAATCATCTGAGGGTTTGTCTTTCTGATTTCAGCAAGTTCTCGGTTGGAGGGAACGTATTCTTCATACGGAGCTTCTCCCATGGGCAGTTTTGAAATGAATTGCATCTCATTGAGTGCCAAACCCATTTCGCCTTTTGGGGTCACAAAAGTTCCAGTCGAACTTATGTATATCTCCATCAGGGCAAAGAATAGGTTACCGTTCAATGGTATACCCTGACTAGTGGAAGCTACTGCTTCGTACAGGCCAATATCTTTCAGCACCGTCTCGAAGTTCTTCATCATCCAAATGCTAATCTGGATCCAGTTCTAGTTGAGAGGAGTCAACCATCCCGGTAGCCTGGGGTTTGTTTGGGGATATAATACTCCATCCCTAATAAACTTGTTGACAAACATATGGGTCTGCACTAGTTGCATTAAACCCGAATCTTCACTTGGAGTAAATCCCGGCATGAGACCAGAGAAAGAAGTGACACCGCCATTGGGAACGCTAGCAAAATACCCCATATCATTGGTATGATCCCTCTTAAAAACAATTCTACCCTGTCTTCCGTAACTGCTGGGAGTCAGATTCCACAGCATTTGTCGAGGGTGAGTGGCATGGAAGAATGCTGACAAAGGGTAACCTCTATCCATATCAGGGAGATATATGGCTCTCTCTCCAAATTTGAACACCCAAGACTCCTTCTTGGGGTGTGTCTGTGATTTACAATCAATTGCATCCCCAAATAAGAAGGCTGGTTTTGCAAATTATTGTTCATTCAGTGAAGTCAACGATTCTCCATTTATCATAGATAATAGCATCCTATCCCCCTGAGCAGCTATCAACTGTGCCCTCTCTATGGGGTAATCTGGGTTCGATTGAGGAAATGCTACGTGAGACAGATTCTTCAGATAATTCGAACCCACCATGCCAACCGATGATCCGAAGACTTCTGCGAGAGGGTGAATTTGCAAGTCCACTGCCAAAAGAAAAAGAAAAATCAAGTTAGTGAAAATCTAATTTGATATCTTTGATGCAGATAAATTGGTCTAAGTTTTACATACAAAGGGTAAAAAAGTCTTTGTTTTTGCACAAAGTCTTTTTCATTTTATGAGATTTTACGCTGGCACATTAGATGTGGGCGTATTTCAAATTTTACGCTGGCACATCAGATGTAGGCGTATTTCAAATTTTACGCTGGTACAGTAGATGTGAGCATATTTTACGCTGGCACATTAGATGTAGGCGTATTTCAAGTTTTATGCTGGCACATTAATTGTGAGCGTATTTTAGCTTTTACGCTAACATGTATGGACATGAGTGTAATTTAAGTTTTTATGCTGACGCGTATAGACGTGGGCATATTTCTTAATTTTACGCTGACACGTATAACGTGGGCATAAAATAAAAGATTTGGGTCTCTTCTCCGACGAATTTTTCGGCCATAGGGGAGTGCTTTTCCCCTCATTGGAGGAGCCACAGCGGGGTTACTTTGCTGAGATGCGGCTGATGATCGGACAGGAGTCTGCGCGCGGTCAACTGACGAAGAATCGATGACAGGCTTCTTGTCTTTGCTGCCGACGGCGGACGACTTCTTAGGGGCCATTGGATCAAAGTAAGAGATTCGAAAGAGGAAAGAGAATAAGAGAGATTGAGAATACAGAAGATAAGTAAAGTGTTTTCTCTCTCCAAAAATCCTTATTTATAGAGAATTTCAAATCGGTTCAAATTCTCTGATTTTTTGCCGACTGTTGGATATCCCAACTTTTACGCGGATGACTGTTGCGTATCCCAACTTTTACGCTGAATGGTCAAATCCCGAATTTTACGCTTCCGTTCAAAGTATTTCAAATTTTGAAAATATTCGAAAACTTTGAAGGGGGTCTTGTAGGAGCGTAAAAAATGTGTGCTTCATAGACTGAGTCAAAGAGATAGAGTATTCCACTCAAAATGATCTATTTTACGCCAAGGACAAACTAATCATTTTACGCCAGGGTCAAGCCAGTGGTTTTACGCCAGAGATAAGCTAACCACTTTACGCTGGACAAAGCTGTCAAGTCATGCATTTAATGCAAAGTCTGACATAAGGATTTACTGATAGCGTACAACACAGAATTCGAAGGGATTTGTTTTATACAGAGACCAATGTTGTCGTTTAGTATGTGGATTGAGCTATTTTACGCTCACAATATGACTTCTTTTACGCATGGAGACTATATGAGTTTTTACGCTCAAAAGTTGACGTGTGCATAAAGTTTATTTGGGCTACGTTTTACGCTCAAGGCTATTTTTAGCCACTTTACGCGGGAAGTCCATGTCAGGGCTATTTTACGGCTAGTCTACAACTTTACGCTCAGAGTATATTTGGATTGTTGTTTACGCCCTATCCTTCCTGACTACTTTGGAACGTGGTTTGCTTACATGGCTTTCATACCACACATATTGAAGAACGTGTGTACGTGCATCTTATTCTTATTGAAATAATGGGACACGTGTCAACGTATGCAGAGGATGACTTCAGTCATGGGTGGCAGTTATTAGCATAAAGACAGAACTTTTGCTGTGTTTTAAGCACAGAAGGCCAAGTCTATAAATAGACTGAGTTTTTCTCATATAAACACACACAGACAGAGAGAGAGACAAGAGGGGAATACATGGAGATCAGAACCCAGAGATTTTGATTCTCTGGAGCATTCTTCTTCAATTTTTCTTCCAGAATAGAGTAAAGCAAAACAGGACAGCATTCGGCCTCGCCATCAGTGCCCAAGTGCGTCGATACCTTTCTGGTGACTTAGTTCTTCCGGTTGTTCATCTTCTAGCAGTAATCTTCATCATCATCGTATGGTCCAAGGAAAAAAGTTATCGACTTCAGATCAGACTTCCATAGCAATACTTCCCAGAACAATTTGTACTATTTGTACTTTTTCTCGTTTTATTTTCAAAAGCCAATTTCAGGCCTTTTGTTAAGTGAAACAATAACCCCTACCATAATACCATTGTCCTTTCTGACTTCAATTAGAGATCCAATCTTGATTCAAAGCTTTCGACCTGATAGATGGTTGTGATCTACTCGAAGCCCAATATGCACTTGCCCTAGTGTGATACTCAATTGAGACCCTATCTGCCACTTGTACACAAAGCCATGGGAGGCATATTTTTTGAGTTACGGCACCTGTCTAACCAATCCGATTCGGAACTAGCCCAACCTTTCGAGTTAGGACTTGTTCTAGACTACCATAGCCTAGCAGAGATAGTATAAGTTGATCTTACGAGATATTGCCCCACCAATATAGTTTAAATTCAAGATGGATTCATTCAATATGAAACCCCTGCACCTTTTAGCCCCTCTCATAAGGCTCGTAATGACGTTTATCACGGATAGCCAACTTTATAAGTGGTGTAGATCCTTGCACCAAGAACACTTACCCTGTATAAATTAAGCCAATAAGGTTCCTTGTACAACTACCCTCATTTGTTCGAAAACCAAGGGACAACTTTCATGCGTTAGCCCCTTAAAAATTTTGTATCTGCAATTCGACCCCCCTTACCGTAGTTTTAATTTCGAGGACAAATTTTTTTAAGTTGGGTAGGATGTAAACCCCCTAATTTATTAATTTATTTAATGTTAGTTTTGTGTAAATTTTTGCTAAAATACATGTATGCATAATATTAGGAGTGTAATGCATAGTATGGGTGTAAGTTTATATGATATATATTTATATGTATATATGTATATGTGTATGTGTTGATTTATTAAGGTGTGTATATTTATATATACTTATATGTGGAAATATATGTGTATATAAATATATCTAAATTATTGTATTATTGAAAAGAGTTTTTTTAATTATAAATAATAAATAAAATAGAATTTAGTTATTAAATAGAGTAATAATAGAAAATAGAAAATAGTTTTTAAAAAAAGAAAGATTTTTTAATAAATAAAATGAAAAAAAAGAAATGAAAAAGAAATAAAAAAAAGAATAAGAAAAGAAAAAAAAGAAAAGAAAAGAAAAAAAAAACCCACCCACATAAGTAGGCGGTCCCCCCTTCCCTATTGATGCTGTTACAGCACGCTTATTCCGCACCCAACCCGTGGGCAAAGTCCAAATGTTTATTAGTAATAGTAGTAGTATTAGGTTTTTCAACGAATTTGTTTTATATATAACTTCCTCCACGGACCTCAAAACCCTAGACTCCCAAAACGAAAATTTTAGCAGAACATACCCTCTTCGCCTAGGAGTTCGTTCCACTAGCGACGGAGTTTTGTGCACGACGAACGGAGCGTCGAAAGTCAGCCCTTCGTCATCCACAAGGTACCCTACTTTCCGATGACGTAACTTTTTACTTGTAGCACCGATTCTCGATCCGTAAGATTTTTTGGAAAGTAGACTTGACCCTCTTCGAGATCCTCTAGGTGTATTTCGAGACAACATATCAAATTTCTCGAAAAATCGAGACGAAGTTAAAAAAAACCTGTTTTCTGTAACACTAAAAACTGTTTTAAAACGACAACTTTTTGGCCAATTTTCTTGCTGTGCATTAAAGGTTTGTAAAAACTAATTCAAAACAGTAAAAGACAACATAAACGTGATCGCAACACATCTTTTGGATCATCGTTTTGATTAACATGTAAAAAGTAAATTGATATTGAAGTTGGAGGAAAACTGTGTTAATTTATATAAAATTTCTACAAATTTCTCGATACGGCGTATGTCCCGACAAACCGGGCAACGTGGTCGTGCACTATACGCATCGTAAGACGCGTATGGATGTTGCTGACGTGTGGAAACTGACGGAACTCAGTTTCGTCGCGTGTGTGCAACAAAATCAGTCTGTATCCGTCGAGATACCCTCGTATCGCCAATTTGCAAACTTCGTCCTAACTTCGTGTACAGTCATCGATTCGAGACGAAACTTGCGCCAACAGGTCCGAATCAAAATTTTGGTCCTGTGTGCCAAGTTTGGTTCGATTCTGAGAAGGTCGAATCGGAACCCCTTTTTGGCGGGCCCGCGACCCACTCAAACGGGCGATTTTGTACACGGCTCATCGGAATCCAAAACTGGACATACCATTGAGTTCCTCTCCTCAAACTGAATCCGTAGATATATAGTTTGACGAATTTAGAGACCATAGACTTTGGCACATATTTCGGTGCAAAGCGGGTCCAACGGCGGACATCATTTTTACCCGAAATTACGATTTTGCCCCTGATCCAGAATTAGACTTTTGGATAGGCATTTTCTAGGTATATATTTTACATCGAGTAAATTTTTGATGTTTGTTTCAGTGTCCTGAGTTGTTTGGAGATTGTGACGTTTCTTGGCTAACATTGTGATTACCGAAACTTGCCACTTTGCACCATCAGGCACGATACCTTACCATTTTACTCTGTGATTATTATATTCTTATTTTCAGTTGTTATTTTCAGCATTTCTTATTTGTTAATATTATAAAACTGTGCGTCCAAGTCACACTTGGGTGCAAGCGACTCTATCGGTTGTTTTTCTCGCTTTATTTATTTCTCTTGCATTGACTTAGTCTAGTGACCACCCATTGATGTTGAGGTATTGGTATATCTCATACTGCCTTGATACTTGCTTTACCATGTTATGTGAGTCAAATGTAGGACACGTATCCGCGTAGTCGGCTGGCCACCGATACGTATGGAGCGTACGACGGATAGGAGTAACTGCCAATAGAATTGCATGCTAGAAGACTTGGCGTACTAGAGGTTCATGATTCATGGATGTGACCCTAATAGGCATTAGATGGAAAGAACAGTTCCTTAACGTATGGGTCATATATGCACTGTCCTGATTGCCGGTTATCTCCAATGGAAGGTACGGTCCTGATAGCCGATTATCTCCAGTGGGAGGTACGGTCCTGATTGCCGGTTATCTCTAGTAGGAGATACGGTCTTGATTCCTGATATTCCTGATCCTGCCCATGCATCAAAGGTTTGTTCTTATTGCATTATCACTGTAGACTAGTTAGGCACCCGATTGCATATATATTTCCTTCTTTATATTATATATCACAGTTATTACGGCATGGTGTTTTCTTGTATCTTGTACGTCCCTCTGAGGACCTGGTTATCTCTCCAGGTGTGTGCTCTTGTCTTTTGCAGGTGTTCTAGCTCTAGTCGTGATCATCGCTATTTCTTCGAGGATGATTGCACTTGGATCATCTTCGCTTCGCTCGCCAAAATCATTCTTTTTGTATATCATGTATTTCTTTCCTTTCTTGTTGGTAGTAGATTTGTCTCCGTCCAACATATTGTATCAAGACAATTTCATAGTTG
Source organism: Iris pallida (assembly GCA_029216955.1). Taxonomy (NCBI): domain Eukaryota; kingdom Viridiplantae; phylum Streptophyta; class Magnoliopsida; order Asparagales; family Iridaceae; genus Iris; species Iris pallida. Next base: position 421,929 of record JANAVB010035019.1, read on the forward strand.
ATTATATGATATCTTTTATTCTTTCATTTTGTGGATGAGATTAGTTAGTTGTGGTTTACTGCATTTTACAGCTTATGTATCTATACGCGGCCTATGTACTTCGTATGTATACAGCTGGCATGTCTACGTTCCTAGTTCTACGTATTTTGGGTATGGGGCATTACAATGCATGTCAACCGATACTCGCGAGAGGTGCCTCCACAAATCCTACCACTTCGCACTCGGACGTCTGCCTAACCGCTAGGCTATATTTTTTCGTCAGTATTGGAATCATAGTTCCCAAACAACAATATCAACACTGACCCCATCCTAAGGTCAAACCAAGTTGATAGTACATGGTTTTCTACCCAAGCTCGCATCACTCCAATTTCTAAACTTCGAGCATCAATTCCCTACACAAATCCCAATATTTATCGTACGGGGTCTGAGTCATCCCGCAAAGTCATCCTATCATAAATTCACTCAACCAAATCTTCGACACATCAATATTGCTCGACAAGAAAGCCATTTCTCATAGTCTATCTTTTTCGAACACGTTTGACATAATCCGCCTATCAATCCTTCTCAAATTAAGCACGCTATGATGCAATTCGTCGCTAACCAAAATTTCACATTCCACATTTTCTAAGTCATCTATTCCAATTCACATAATCGATCATAAGGTCATCTGACTTAACGATACATTGCGCCCCGATCTCACGCGAGTCAGATTCTCTACGGTGGGCATAAATCACCATGCACGCTCCCGCGGGATAATCATTCTCATCGGGACGTAACTCTTGTTTTGCGTCTAGACTAATTCATTCTCGATGCACGGATTGGACCTACTCAATCCTCATGTTCATTTCATTCATAAATCGCAAGTCCTAACATCCTCAAATTTTCCTTCGCATCAAACCGACAAGTCGAGACAATCAAAGTTGCTGCATCCTAATTTTTCGAGTCCGATCATTCCCGCGACATGAATCATCATGTCAGCACTCACGCGGAACGATCGCCCCAAATTCGACGTAACGCATGTGCGAGACTAGAGTTGTGCTCACGCAAGACAAGAATGTCGATGCTGTGGTTATCCGCGTAACCCTCAAGACACTTCCATTTTTATCCAACATTCATCTCAATCGATGTCCTAAGTATTGCATCCAACCGAACAATAACACTTGCACGATCGTTATTCGCCGAGTCAGAGTACCCCCGAGTTATCGCATATCAATTTTTGATACGCCTCAATACCATCGACGATATGCGTAACCTGACGATCTTCCTTTGCAACCAATTTCGAGTCGTGCGAATGATGCTGTCACGACCCGTACCCGCTTTTTCGGATACGAGACGTGTCCAAGCCAGCCTACGCTGCAGAGTCGGCGGTAGAACGCTGTCAAGCCCGCAAGAATAATTGCTCAAAATAAACATTATTGCTCATTCATATTTCTAAATTTATTACAACATTTACAATTAAAGAAAATACAAGATTTTACAATTAATGAAATTGATACAATTGATTCCTATTTCTAGGTTGTCTTCAGCATACCCAAGTCTTCCCCAGTGCTAAGAGTGATCGCGGCTAACCTGAAAAATATTGGTTTCAGTCAGGAATGAAACAAGTACACAAACCGATGACAAAACAAAAATATAATAGAATTAACAAGACATGAAAATAGCATATGGAATATGAAAGCTAGTAAGAAAACTGATGACATAGCACGGTAGAGAAGTAAACAAGGAAAAACTAATAAAAGACATCTATCTAGGTGGTTTGAAATACCTTTTAATACGTGAACGGCTGGGCTAATACGGCACATCATACAATGGCTATCGTGCAGTAATGGTACGGCTAACTCATACGTGAGTGTGTATGACTTAGTTATCGTTCAGTAATGTAATTGGGTTTGTTCACGTATTTACTTAGTATTTCCCCTTCCGACTACTCCGTGTGATGAGCGTGGCAACAAGCAATAAGATATATGTATAGACATGAAATGAAAAGACTATTATGAATCGGAAAGCAATCAGAAAGTGCACTTGCCTGAGGTCCTTAGCTGGAGAAACCAATAATAGTAATATACCACTCAACGAGCCACAATCAGTCAACACATGTAGAAGTCTTCGGATGCTGAAATAAACATTAACAACGTTCTCAGAATAGTCAAATTAGCTAGGATTGCCTGTCCTTAAGTCCAATTCTGGACACAGGGGTAAAACGATAATTTCGAGCAAAAACGGTATCCGCCGTTGGACCCACTTTGTACCGAAAAGTGTGCCAGAGTCAATGGTCTCTAAAGTCATCAAACTATATGTCTACGAATCTGGTTTTTTGATACGAACCCAACCGTATGTCCAAAGTTGGATTTCGGCTGCCCGTGCACAAAATCGCCCGTTGAGTGGGACCGTGGGGCCCGCAAAACGATGTTCCGATTCCACTGTCTCAGAATTGGACCAAACGTGGCATACAGGACCAGAAAAATGATATGGTCCTGTTGGCGCAAGTTTCGTCTCGATCTGACGAGTGTGCACAAAGTAATTGGAGAATTTGCAAAGTGCACGATATGGTGAATTTCAACGGATACGTATCAAATTCGTCGCGCACACGCGACCAATTTGAATTCCGTCAAAGCCCACACGACGACAAAGGCGTTACGCAGCTTTCGATGCTTTCGGTGCGCGACCACATCGCTCAGTTTGGCGGGACGCACGTCGTGTGGAAAGATTTTTCATTAAATCTAATTTTTGAAATAAGGTTTTTCTGGATTTTTGAGGATCGATCAATCTGTACACAGTTTATGAAATTCCAAACTACGAAATAGGCTATAATCCTCGACATGTTGTCTAAAAACGTGTTCAAATAGAATTCCTCTAATGGTACTGGATCGATCGGGATCGACCTCCAAACAGGGGTTCTTGGACTGTTTCAATGTTCTGTTTCCGAGGAGTTTTTCAGAAACTTTGGTTTCGATCTACGATGCATACGGTAGAACTTAATTCAAAATAAAAGAAGGGATTATAAGGGGGTCATGTTGGGAACATACCGGATCGAACGGTTCATAAAACGTCGGAGTAACGACGGAGATGTCGCGTTCGAGTTTGGGGCGCATTCAGCCGCTGCTGCTGCTGTTGTCCGCGTTTTCAGCGCGCACGTGGTCGTTCGGCCTGCCGTCGATGACTCGCGGCCGGCCGGCGGCCATGTGGGGCAGCGCGCGCGCAGGGGGCGCGCAGCCTGGGACCTGGTGGCGTTAGGGTTTGATGATTTGATACTGGTCTCTCGATCTCATATCGAGTATACATATATACTCTGGTTTCACACAGGGGCTCGGGGGAGTACTGGGCTCGCTCAGTTTAGAGCTGAAGTCTGAGTGTGGGGCTCAGGCCTTTCCTGTGGGCCGGGCTCGGGATAGGCCTGGCTTGGCTTCAAGCCACTCGGGCCTGGGGGAGTACTACAGGGCCGAGCTCGGGATTGCTTCTTATACCTATATATTAGATATATATACAAATACACATTTATATATATATTATATATATATATATATACACCTATACATTTATACCTATATATTTTAGATATATATACAAATACACATTTATATATATATATATATATTATATATATATATACACTACACATTATACATATATATATTCGTACACGTATAAATTGAAGAACAGTTTGGCAACTCTAGAGGGGGGTGAATAGAGTTTATAGAGAAAAATAGCCAATTAAAAATAACTCTTTCACCAACAATAAATAATCAGAGTAAAGTGCGAAAAATAAATGAAGAGCAGAAGAGCATACGCAAACACAGCAATTTTAACCTGGTTTCCCTCGTGGAGGACTAGTCCAGGCCTGAGAACTCTAGCTCAGGATTAAATCCACTATTTGTGAAATAGTAGTTTACAACCCGTGCCTTTTCTTCAGAAGAGCACGTCAACTTCTTAACAGAGGATCGCAGTGGCGATTTGCTTGGAATTGTCCAAGCGACTTCTTCAACTCTTGCACAAGAATCCTAACTGAGAGATGCTGAGCACTCGAGACTTAGGAGGCTTGTGGCTAGTAGATGGGAAGGGTATGGCTTATTGAGCTTATAAGAGAGAAGAGAAGAGAAGATTGGATGGATTGAAATGAGAGAATTTATGCCCTATTTATAGTGTTTTTATAGGCAGAATTCGGCCAGAATTCGGGTAGGAATATTCAAAAATTTGGCCGTTGGACAACTAGCAACCAGCTATCCCTAAAATTAGGGTTCCTGATTTCTAGGGGACAGAGTTCGGCCCGAACTCTGTGTGGAGGCAGAGTTCGGCCCGAACTCTGTCTCCAGAGCACAGAGTGGTTCTAAGGGGACCAGTGGGCAGTTTTTGGTTCAGTGGAGCTTGGGATTTTGGGTAGGTTATAGACTAAGTTCCAAGAGCTCAGCAAGACTTCAGAGTACATAAGTCTAGACTCAATGAAATTATAAAATACAGACTCCAGAACACACTGAGAGCCGGAGACTGAGCTGTCATCTGTCTTGAACTGAATGCAGTCGTCGTGTGTCGTATTGAATTAATACAAATATTATTTGGTCAATGTAGTCAATATTTGGTTGACTGTGACTTTGTGTCAACAATCTCCCCCATATTGATAATTGACAAAATAATATATATATATTTCAATATTCATACCTGGACACAGTTGATTGTAACATAGCTCCCCCATAAACGATGCCTGAGCTAAGAGAAAATAGCTCCCCCGTAAACCATGAACGGTGTCGAGCTAGAAGCTATAGCTCTCCCCCGTACAAAATGCGTAGTACCTGTGATCTGATAGATAATATTTTCCAGAGCAAGAAGTACAGATATACACAGATATACGAATGCATAGAACCAGTGGCCTGATAGATAATATCTCCCAAAAGCAAAACAAGCACAAAAATATACATTATTTCTCCCCCTTTTGGCAGTTAGCAATATAAAGAAGCAATGAATAGTAATGCAACCACACCAAGCAGAGAAGAAACAGTGAAATACTAAGCAAAATAAGTCACTGAAATAAAATGATAATAAAGACAGATAATGTCATCCACCAAACCAAGTGGCCAACTCATAAACAGAGTACATAAACCAGCTACAAAAATCCATGATAAACTAAATAACTGAAAGCAAAAGTAACTAAGATCATCAGCAGTAGCAGCAGCAGCAGATGGTAGCCAATCTCCATCACGGAGCACGAGATGGTTCGGGAGTGTCTGAGCGTCTGGGATCCACAAAAGCAGCACCCGGATCCAGGTAACGCAAGACCCACGGATCATCAATGCGATAACCCTCACGATCGGGATCCCGCTGCATGGGAATGGGCATAGCAGGATGATGGAACATGGAGTACCGAATATCATGCAGCGAGTTGCTAAGTGCACTCATCTGCAGGGTAGTGCGGTAGTCCATCTGAGCCCACCGATCGTCCTCCAAGTCGAAACGTTCCCGGAGCATGGTCTGGATGGAGTCAAGAGTGGCAGGTGGAGGAGGTGCATCCTGACCAAAATGAGGGGCGTCAGGCTCCGCATCATCAGAATGTTCAGAAACATCAGGAGAGGCGACAACTGTGTGAGTATGTCGTGCCTTGGACAAAAAGGCAGGAGCAGGCAAGAACGGACAGATATCAAGTGGTATATTAAATGCACGAAAGATCATAGGAAGGAACAGAGGATAAATCAGAGGTCGTGGTTTCTTCCTACAGTGAATCATCCAGTCCATCATTGTACGTGGAAGATTGAAAGAAATTCCAAAGTGAAGATGATAAAGAGCGGATATTTCAAGATAAGTGATATCATTATGGGAACCTGTTTTGGGTAGAATGGTGTTAGAAATAATCCAATGAAGGTCAGAAAAATATGGGTTGAGATATTTAGCCGTGAGCTTGCGAGGACGTGTATATGGAGAACACAAATCGTCCTTGAAGCTCTCAAGGGAAATTCCGTCGGGAAAACGGAATGAGCGAGCGTCAACTAGCTTTTCCCAAGAATTGGGCTCTTGAAGATCAAGATATTCGGCTAAGTCAAAGTCATCAAAAGAAATATTGATACCTGCAACCCGGGAATAAATATGGAGATCATCAAAGGTCATGTTGCAGTAGAACATTTGGACAGCATGACGATAGATGGCAGAAGTGGAAGTGACAAGCTCATCAAAGTAGAGGTCATGAAACAAGGAATCATATTGAGAAAAGATAGAAAAATTAATAGGATGTCCTGCGAATACCTGACGATTCTGATAGTCACTGAACCAGTTGTTTGAGGCTTCTAGTGAAACAAACAATCGGTTGTCATAGGTAGAATGGTTTCGAGGACGAGGTGGGTTGAACAACGGATGAGGTGGTTGAAGTTGTTCAATGATTTGTTCATTCGTCGGAGGAGTATCCGAAGATGAAACACTCTCAGTTCGAATTCTCTTTCCACGATTGAACAAGCGAGGAGCCATAAAAACAATTGATAGAGTATAGAAGACAAGAATGATACCTCAAAGCAATACCAAACAGTAGAAGAGAACGTTGAAAAACCCCTTTTCCTTGATTTTGAGAGGAAATAGAGCCCTCTAGATCAAGAACTAGGGTTAGGGTTTGGAAGGAAGATGATGGAAGAGGTGGAGAAGAAAGAAATATGGGAGGAAAGAGAAGGAATCCCGACATAAAGTATGGCTTTGTCTTTGGTCGGGTAGAATAGTGACCATTGGATTGGAATAGATCCAACGGCAGAGCCAGATCCCGATTCTGGAACCTAGGGACCGAACTCGGCCCGAACTCTGTTAGGGGCAGAGTTCGGCCCGAGTTCCGGATCAGTGGTCCAGAACAAAAGTTGGGCTGAAAAATGATTAAGTGTTGAACAAAAAGAGATACAATTTTGATAAACCCAATAAAGTACATAGAGAGATTCACAATGGTCAGAATGAACTTTAGGAAGATCAATTTGGCAATAATAAATCGTAACACACCATATAATAAATAAGGAAATATATTGTAATTCAGTATTTCAAATTTGCCATGGGTTAGCTGCAGGGGCCGGATCCCAGCTAGCGGTAGTCCTGAGGACTAGTGCACCGTGTCGCTTAGGCTTTTACGCCTTTTTGTCAGAAGGACCCTTTCGGCTTGTACCCATAATAAATTTGTCATAAAAGAATCAAAATATACTCGATATTTACGCAAGTAAGTCTCAACTTATAACTGCTTTATCCAAAATTCCGAGTTCACGACAAAGAAAATTGAAGCGCTCTTCGGATAATGGCTTAGTAAAGAAATCTGCTAGCTGATGATCAGTGTCAATAAAATCTAAGTTAATCGTGCCATTTTGCTGATGATCACACAAAAAGTGGTGTCTGATCTCAATGTGTTTAGTGCGTGAGTGGCAGACAGGGTTCTTAGTCAAATTGATGGCACTAGTATTGTCACAGAATATAGAAATATGCATGAAAGATAACTTATAGTCTTCAAGGGTTTGCTTCATCTACAGAATCTGTGCACAACAACGCCCAGCTGCTATGTATTCAGCTTCTGTTGTGGATAGTGCGACAGAGTTCTGCTTCTTGCTAAACCATGAGACTAAAGCCTTTCCTAACAAATGACACGTGCCGCTCGTACTTTTACGGTCGACCTTGCATCCAGCAAAGTCAGCATCAGAGTAACCGATGAGGTCAAATGATGTTGACTTGGGATACCATAGGCCCACTGTAACCGTACCCTTAAGGTATCGAAAGATACGCTTAACCGCGGTCATGTGAGATTCCTTAGGATTTGCTTGATATCTAGCACATAGGCAAACACTAAACATGATATCGGGGCGACTAGCAGTTAAATAAAGTAAGCTGCCTATCATACCTCGATACTTACGTTGATCAACGGGTTTGCCGCTCTCATCTGGTTCGAGTTTGGTTGAAGTAGCCATTGGCGTGCTAATTGGTTTGACGTTGTCAAGGTCGAACTTCTTCAGCATGTCCTTGGTATTCTTCGATTGACAGATGAAAGTTCCATTTGCCAGTTGCTTTACTTGCAGGCCAAGAAAGTAGTTGAGCTCTTCCATCATGCTCATCTCAAATTCTGTCTGCATACACTTGGCAAATTCTTGACAAAGAGTTTCATCAGTAGACCCAAAAATAATATCATCAACATAAATTTGAATCAACAGAATAGTGTCTTTAAAAGATTTTATAAACAGTGTTGTGTCAATTTTCCCTTTTGAAAAACCTTTCTCAAGTAAGAAGCTACTTAGCCTTTCATACCAAGCTCTGGGGGCTTGTTTGAGGCCATAAAGTGCTTTCTTTAGCTTGAACACGTGGTCGGGAAATTTGTGATTTTCAAAGCCAGGAGGTTGTTTTACATAAACTTCCTCCTTAATAAAACCATTCAGAAAAGCACTTTTCACATCCATTTGAAATAATTTAAAGTTTTGAAAATTAGCAAAAGCACAAAGCATCCTAATGGATTCTAGTCTAGCAACAGGAGCATACGTCTCATCGTAGTCGATACCTTCCTCTTGGTTGTATCCTTGAGCTACTAGACGAGCTTTGTTACGTGTGACTGAACCATCTTCATTTACTTTGTTTCTAAAAACCCATTTAGTACCAATTATAGAGTGATTAACCGGTCTAGGAACGAGTTCCCATACTTGGCTTCTCTCGAATTGGTTGAGTTCTTCTTGCATAGCAGAAATCCAAAATTCATCATTAAAAGCTTCAGAAATGTTTTTAGGCTCTACTTGTGAAATGAAGGCAGTGCTAGCAATAGAGTCTCTTAGTGATGATCTAGTAGTTACTCCACGTGAAACTTCTCCTATAACTAAATTTTCTGGATGAGAAGGTTTGAAAGAGAATTTCTTAGGCAAACCCTCCAGAGAATTAGTTTCGGTTGAAGTATTCATTGGAGTAGAAGTTGATGGCTCAACGTCATCATCAAGAGTACTTGCTGCACTGTTGTCTTCATCAAAAGTCACATTTGTTGACTCTTCCACAATAAGTGAGCATTTATTGAAAACTCTATATCCCTTACTCTTGGCGGCATAACCAAGAAAGATACCATCGTCAGCTTTGGCATCAAATTTGCCTAAGTTGTCTTTGGTGTTAAGGATAAAACATCTACAACCAAAAACTTTAAAATAAGAAACATTGGGGGTTCTCCCAAACCAAAGTTCATAGGGTGTTTTCTTCGTAATGGGACGAATCAGCACCCTATTCAAAATATGGTATGCTGTACTAACAGCTTCTGCCCAAAAGTATTTCGGAAGTGAAAATTTATTCAACATGACTCTGGCCATATCGCCGAGAGTTATATTCTTCCGCTCCACAACACCATTTTGTTGAGGAGTTCTAGGACAAGAAAATTCATGATCAAAACCATTTGTATTACAAAAACTTTCAAAATCATAATTTACGAATTCGCCTCCATGATCACTTCGGATTCGAGTAATCATGTAGCCTTTTTCGTTTTGAACTTTCTTTACAAAAACTTTGAAAGCATAAATAGCATCGCTCTTATTAGCGAGAAAAAAAACCCAAGTAAATCTCGAAAAATCATCAACAATAACAAATGCATACAGTTTGCCACCAAGGCTAGCTATTCTACTAGGACCAAATAAATCCATATGAAGTAGTTGCAAGGGTCTAGTAGTACTTACAGAGTTGATGGAATGAAACGAGGATTTTGTTGCCTTGTTTAGTTCACATTCGGCACATACCGTGTCCTTTTTGAATGTGATGTCAGGCAATCCTCTCACTAGCTTCTTGGTAGAAAGCCTGGATATAGCATCCATGTTGGCGTGACCAAGACGCTGGTGCCAAAGTAGTCGTTCGTCTTTGTGGGCATATAAACATCTACCTGCATTGTTAGTATTTATAGAAAGATAGAAAATATAGATGTTATCCTCTCTTTTCCCTTCAAAAGCAATGTCTCCTGTTGACCTATCATAGATGTAGCAACTGTTTTGTCCAAAGTTAATGTCATATCCATGATCAGCAAGATGACTAATGCTGAGCAGGTTATGCTTTAACTCGGTCACTAGGCAGACATCCTTTATTACAGGAGAGGGAGGATGACCAATGATACCATTACCTATAATGTGCCCTTTGAGATTGTTACCGAAGGATACGTATCCTTCTCTCTTCATCGATAGTGATGCAAAAAGGTTTGCGTCTCCCGTCATATATCGCGAGCATCCACTATCGAGAATCCACTTACTTTCAGTTGAGGAGGGAAGGTCCACCTACATCAAGAGTAGATGTGACCTTTGGTGCCCGAGTTCTTGAGGGTCCTGAAAAGTTAGTCTTTGGGAACCAAGCATATATCCTTTTATCTACAAGTCTTCTAACTCTGCAATGTGGTGAGATGTGTCCATGTAATCCATAATAAGTACAGATAACATTCTTGTTTATACTAGGAGTATGAGAATAATATTTATAAGCAACAGGATGAGGATGGACATGATGTGAAGAGTTAGCATGGTGAGGATGATTATGCATGGAATAAGTGGCATGGTGATGGTGTTGTCTATGATGAGTGACATGCTGATATTGTCTAGATGGCATGGCATGATAATTTTGTCTATATGGCATGACATGATGATTTTGTCTATATGGTATATGAGGATCTTGTCTATATGGCTTTGCATGATGGTCTTGTCTATATGGCATGGCATGAAGATTTTTATGTGTGAAGTGCTGTTGATTATGTCTTTGTGCATGATGCTTGTGTACTGAGTGAGAATTGTTTTTACGTGCACGTGGTTTGTGAAAGTTTGTGTATATGAATGCATGGTTATGTGCTGCATGAGAATGACGTGGTTGACTAGCATGAGTGGTGTTGTGCTCATGTGATTGGGTTTGAGGTTGAACAACCTGTTTACCCAATTTGGTTTCTAATCTTTTGGTAACAGCTTGCAGTTCATTAACCTTAATATTTAAGCCATATATCTTAGTCATGGAAATCTTGTGTCTACTCTTTTCTTCAGCAAGCAACGTGTTGAGTGTAGTGATTTCTTGAGTTTGTTGCTCAATACGTGCTTCAGCATCATGCAAGCTTAATTTGAGCTTGGATACTTCATCAGTGTCATTAGTGGGTGATGTGTCTCTAACATTATCAAGAAGTAAGGAAATTCTTTGTATCTCATCTTCTAGACTTTTGATTTTGTCCTTGGCATGTTTATATTTACCGATGACCTTTTTATGATCATCGAGTAAATCAGTGAAAGCATCGCCAAGTTCATCAAAAGAGAAGTCATCCAGAGTTTCGTTAGATACCTTGTTAGAAGTTGCCATCAGGCACACATTTGCTGTATCTTGAGGAGAGTCCTTTTCTTCCTCAGAGTCACTTGCTTCACTTTCATGCCAGATGCCTGTGTTGGCATATTTCTTTGATGAGTTCTTTTTGTATGGCTTCTCATAGCGGTTGCTCTTCTTCATGAATGGGCAGTCTTTTCGGACATGTCCAGTTTTCTTGCAACCGTAACAAGTTGGTTCTTCTTCATCGTCTTCTTGAGATTCCTTCTTCCTTCGATTGAAGCGAAGGAATTTCCTGAAGTTGCGAACCATGAGAGCTTGGTCTTCATCATCCGAATTATCTTCTTCGGTCTCATCATGATTAGCTCTTCGTTGATGAGCTTTGAGTGCGATCTCCCTGGTCTTCGGAGCAGGCTCTTCGAAGTCTTTGAGGTCAAGCTCGTGAGTCATAAGCTTACCCATCAAGGTCTCCATTGACATTGTTGTGAGATCGTTTCCTTCTATGATGGCTGTCACCTTAGGGTTCCAAATCTTTGGTAGCCCTCTGAGCAGCTTACGAATCTTCTCGTGGTTTGAGTACTGCTTTCCGAGCGAAGATAGAGGATTGATGATGTCGAGGAATCTTGTGATCATTTGAGTGATCGTCTCACTTGGCTTCATCTTGAAGGCTTCGTATTCTTGAGTGAGACGGCTTATTTTAGATTCCTTGACCTGTGTGGTTCCTTCATGCGTCACTTCTAGAAGTCTCCATACTTCATGAGCAGTGGTGCAAGTAGAAACCCTGTTAAACTCATTCCTGTCTATAGCACAGAATAAAGCATTAATAGCCCTAGCATCTAGACTTGCCTGTTTTTTCTCCTCGACAGAATATTTGTCGTGTGGTTTCTCAATGAGGTCACCATCGACAACTATCCTGGCGGGCTTTTTGTAACCGTCAGTGACGACAGTCCACAGGTCAAAGTCTAGAGACTTAAGATAGAAGCTCATCCTTGTTTTCCAATATGTGTAGTTAGTCCCATCAAATAGGGGAGGCCTATGAGTGGACTGACCTTCACCATGATTGGAAATCAAGGATTGTGTGGTTGCCATGGATCAGCTCTTAGGATGTTAATCCTTGTAAAGAGAACAGAGCTCTGATACCAATTGAAGAACAGTTTGGCAACTCTAGAGGGGGTGAATAGAGTTTATAGAGAAAAATAGCCAATTAAAAATAACTCTTTCACCAACAATAAATAATCAGAGTAAAGTACGGAAAATAAATGAAGAGCAGAAGAGCATACGCAAACACAGCGATTTTAACCTGGTTTCCCTCGTGGAGGACTAGTCCAGGCCTGAGAACTCTAGCTCAGGATTAAATCCACTATTTGTGAAATAGTAGTTTACAACCCGTGCCTTTTCTTCAGAAGAGCACGTCAACTTCTTAACAGAGGATCGCAGTGGCGATTTGCTTGGAATTGTCCAAGCGACTTCTTCAACTCTTGCACAAGAATCCTAACTGAGAGATGCTGAGCACTCGAGACTTAGGAGGCTTGTGGCTAGTAGATGGGAAGGGTATGGCTTATTGAGCTTATAAGAGAGAAGAGAAGAGAAGATTGGATGGATTGAAATGAGAGAATTCATGCCCTATTTATAGTGTTTTTATAGGCAGAATTCGGCCAGAATTCGGGTAGGAATATTCAAAAATTTGGCCGTTGGACAACTAGCAACCAGCTATCCCTAAAATTAGGGTTCCTGATTTCTAGGGGACAGAGTTCGGCCCGAACTCTGTGTGGAGGCAGAGTTCGGCCCGAACTCTGTCTCCAGAGCACAGAGTGGTTCTAAGGGGACCAGTGGGCAGTTTTTGGTTCAGTGGAGCTTGGGATTTTGGGTAGGTTATAGACTAAGTTCCAAGAGCTCAGCAAGACTTTAGAGTACATAAGTCTAGACTCAATGAAATTATAAAATACAGACTCCAGAACACACTGAGAGCCGGAGACTGAGCTGTCATCTGTCTTGAACTGAATGCAGTCGTCGTGTGTCGTATTGAATTAATACAAATATTATTTGGTCAATGTAGTCAATATTTGGTTGACTGTGACTTTGTGTCAACATAAATATCTATACACATATTGCTAATTCTATTATTTTTCTCTCTCTCTCTCTCTCTCTCTCTATATATATATATATATATATATATATATATATATATAACAAAATAATATCTATATACACACGTATATTTATACCTAAATATACACACCTGTACGTGTATAACTTGATATATATATATTCACTTTATTTTTATAACAGCCAATGGGCTAGTGACAAGAGCAATGGCTGTACACTCAAAAATCTGTTTAGTCTAGATCCTAAAATACACAAACCTATCTAAGGAAAAATAGTTATCCTATTTCCAAAATAATATTCAATCAATATTAACAAATTGATATTATATAGATATATAAAAATTAATTAGGAAAAATAATTTATTGACCAATTAAATTAAGATACGAAGTATACACTCAAAATATATATCAATACGGACGTCTCAGGACTCACTACAAGCCTACACAGGCTTGGGCTCGGATCAGGCCCAGTCCGGACTATTCTGATATAACCGAAACGCCTAAAAGTCAAAATATTAATAAATAACTAATTAAACTATTTATGGGGATTAACTCGCAACTTGGTCTGGTTTTCCTAGTTAGGACACACTTAGGGCTGGATCTTCCCTGTAAACACTAGTCAAGACACGCGACTATACTATCCGTGCCATGATTCCTAGTCACCTTGTACTCCAATTCCTAATAATGACTAGAATCATCTACCGTAATAATAATTCATAAAATCTAAAAATTACCATTTAAATCAATTAAATAATAATAAAAATATTTTCAAAAATTTTCGGGAAGGGGAGCTACAAATCTACCCACCTTAAAAATAATTTCGTCCTCGAAATTCAAATCCATAATTATTCTTAAAATTCAAGGTCTAGTATTCCCTTAGTCTTCTCAAATTTAATTTCTCAAAATAGTTGTATCCTCCTTCTTGTCATTTTGTAACTCCGAAACTCCGAGGACTTCTACCTACCTTAGAGACTAGGATATGGTGGCAAGGTTTCTGTCACAGGTCTGGTCGATGGTAGCTACACTTGCATATACAACTATCATAGCCATGGGTATGCTCTGTGTCTATCTATCAATTACGAGTTTTCATCTTTCCAATCCACGAAAGACAAAAACAATAAAGAGTTCAAGAGATGTCGCTGAATACAATTATGCGATTCAAAGGCGAATATATAATTCAAGAGGAATTGTCAAGCAATCGCGGATGAGATCCTGGATATCTCTATATCTCAGCCCACGTAGGGTAATTAAATGAAGAGCGAACTAAATGCATCATGATTGATCAGACCGTAATACAATGATTCTGATTAGACAATATATTAGCGGGCGTCCCCAATAAACATATGTCTTGAATCAAGCTCGATAAAAGAGTAAGCTTGCAAAAAAAACTAGGCTGTAATAGCAGCGTTGGTCAAGATAGTCAAAATATAAGTTTGCAAGATTTTTAGAAGGAGGAAATAAGTAGTTCGAGTTTTGTGAGAATCAAAATCTAACTCGAGATTTATACACAAATAACAGAATCAGAAATTATAAACTAACTCCTTACAGCAAAAAAAAAATTAAAATAGACAATTCTAACTTATGATATAAGATTTATATCTAATAAAGCAAAAAAATTAAACAGTTCATCAAGGTCGAAGCCTTAATTCTAGGTAAGCCTAACATAGCAAGCGAATAGTATATCTACATTGAATCACCTTATCATATCAAAAATAATAGTGTACCCATAGGGATCTAGCAAGCTATCTAAATTGCATGGCCTATTTAATAACCTTAACTACCCAACGGTCAATTTGAACAAGGGACTCCTAGTCCTAGTCATTATCTTAAATTATTTTAATCCTAGTTCGTGAATGAGCATTTCCTGGTCGCAGGCTTATAGTAGTACGACTAAGATACGTACTACCACGAGTTCGCAGTCTTTTACGAAGACTGACTTGCATGGGCCCCCACAAAAACTTGTCACAGCCCGCACCCGCTTTTTCGGATACGAGAAGTGTCCAAGCCAGCCTACGCCGTAGAGTCGGCGGTAGAGCGCTGTCAAGCCAGCAAGAATAATTGCTCAAAATAAACATTATTGTTCATTCACATTTCTAAATTTATTACAACATTTACAATTAAAGAAAATATAATATTTTATAATTAATGAAATTGATACAATTGCTTTCTATTTCTAGGTTGTCTTCAGCATACCCAAGTCTTCTCCAGTGCTAAGAGTGATCGCGGCTAACCTGAAAAATGTTGGTTTCCAGGCAGGAATAGAACAAGTACACAAATCGACGATAAAACGAAAATATAATAGAATTAACAAGACATGAAAATAGCATATGGAATATGAAAGCTAGTAAGAAAACTGATGACATAGCACGGTAGAGAAGTAAACAAGAAAAAACTAATAAAAGATATCTATCTAGGTGGTTTGAAATACCTTTTAATACGTGAACGGCTGGGCTAATACGGCACATCATACGATGGCTATCGTGCAGTAATGGTACGGCTAACTCATACGTGAGTGTGTATGACTTAGCTATCGTTCAGTAATGTAATTGGGTTTGTTCACGTATTTACTTAGTATTTCCCCTCCCGACTACTCCGTGTGACGAGCGTGTCAGCAAGCAGCAAGATATATGTATAGACATGAAATGAAAAGATTACTATGAATCGGAAAGCAATCAGAAAGTGCACTTGCCTGAGGTCCTTAGCTGGAGAAACCAATTATAGTAATATATCACTCAACGAGCCACAATCAGTCAACACATGTAGAAGTCTCCGGATGCTGAAATAAACATTGCCAACGTTCTCAGAATAGTTAAATTATCTAGGATTGCCTGTCCTTAAGTCCAATTCTGGACATAAGGGCAAAACGATAATTTCGAGCAAAAATGGTATCCGTCGTTGGACCCGCTTTGCACCGAAAAGCATGTCAGAGTCAACGGTCTCTAAAGTCGTCAAACTACATGTCTATGGATCCGGTCTTTCGATACGAACCCAACCGTATGTCCAAAGTTGGATTCCAGCTGTCCGTGCACAAAATCGCCCGTTGAGTAGGACCGTAGGGCCCGCAAAACGACGTTCCGATTCCACTGTCTCAGAATTGGACCAAACTTAGCATACAGGACCAGAAAAATGATACGGTCCTGTTGGCGCAAGTTTTGCCTCAATCTGACGAGTGTGCACATTGTAATTAGAGAATTTGCAAAGTGCACGATACGGTGAATTTTGACGGATACGTATCAAATTCGTCGCGCACACGCGACCAATTTGAATTCTGTCAAAGCCCACACGACCACGAAGGCATTATGCAGCTTTTGATGCTTTCGGTGCACGACTACGTCGCCCGGTTTGGCAGGTCGCACGTCGTGTGGAGAGATTTTTCATTAAATCTAATTTTTGAAATAAGGTTTTTCTGGATTTTTGAGGATCGATCAATCTGTACACAGTTTATGAAATTCCAAACTACGAAATAGGTTATAATCCCCTACATGTTGTCTAAAAATATGTTGAAATAGAATTCCTATAATGGTACTGGATCGACCTCCGAACAGGGGTTCTTGGACTGTTTCAATGTTCTGTTTCCGAGGAGTTTTTCGAAACCTTGGGTTTGATCTACGACGCGTACGGTAGAACTCAATTCTAAATAAAAGAAGGGATTAGAAGGAGGTCATGTTGGGAATATACTGGATCGCAAAACGTCGGAGTAACGACGGAGATGTCGCGTTCGAGTTTGGCGCACATTCAGCTGCTGTTGCTGCTGTTGTCCGCATTTTCAGCGCGTACGTGGTCGTCCGGCCTGCCGCCGGCGACTCGCGGTCGGCCGTCGGCCATGTGGGGCAGCGCGCGCGCAGGGGCGCACAGCCTGGGACCTGGTGGCGTTAGGGTTTGATGATTTGATACTGATCTCTCGATCTCATATCGAGTATATATATATACTCTGGTTTCACACAGGGGCTCGGGGGAGTACTGGGCTCGCTCGGTTTAGAGCTGAAGTCTGAGTGTGGGACTCGGGCCTTTCCTGCGGACTGGGCTCGGGATAGGCCTGGCTTGGCTTCAAGCCACTCGGGCTTGGGGGAGTACTGCAGGGCCGAGCTCGGGATTGCTTCATATACCTATATATTCAGGGCTAAGCTCGGGATTGCTTCTTATACCTATATATATTAGATATATATACAAATACACATTTATATTATATATATATATATATATTTTTTATATTATATTATATATATATATATATTTATATATATATATATATATATATATACACACACTATACATTTATACCTATATATTTTAGATATATATACAAATACACATTTATATATATTATATATATATACACTACACATTATACATATATATATTCGTACACGTATAAATATCTATACACATATTGCTAATTTTATTATTTCTCTCTCTCTCTCTCTATATATATATAACAAAATAATATCTATATACACATGTATATATTTATACCTAAATATACACACCTATACGTGTATAACTCGATATATATATATTCACTTTATTTTCATAACAGCTAATGGGCTAGTGACAAGAGCAATGGTTGTACACTCAAAAATCTGTTTAGTCTAGATCCCAAAATATACAAACCTATCTCGGGAAAAATAGTTATCCTATTTCCAAAATAATATTCAATCAATATTAACAAATTGATATTATATAGATATATAACAATTAATTAGGAAAAATAATTTATTGACCAATTAAATTAAGATACGAAGTATACACTCAAAATAAATATCAACACGGACGTCTCAGGACTCACTACACGCCTACACGGGCTTTGGTTCGGATCGGGCCCAGTCCGGACTATTCTGATATAACCGAAATGCCTAAAAGTCAAAATATTAATAAATAACTAATTAAACCATTTATGGGGATTAACTCGCAACTTGGTCTGGTTTTCCTAGTTAGGACACACTTAGGGCTGGGTCTTCCCTGTCATGGCTAAAACACTAGTCAAGACACGCGACTATACTATTCGTGCCATGATTCCTAGTCACCTCATACTCCAATTCCTAATAATGACTAGAATCATCTACCGTAATAATTATTCATAAAATCTAAAAATCACCATTTAAATCAATTAAATAATAATAAAAATATTTTTAAAAATTTTCGGGAAGGGGAGCTACAGATGCCATTGTCCGACTAGATAATCTCCTCGACATTCAAATTCAAGTTCGATCATTATCCCTTTATCTTAAGTCATCGACCAACGTATTTCCTCAACTCGCATCATTCTTTGCTAACTTAATCATCGACTAACATTCGATCCAATCCTTAGAGTCATTTGCGTAACTTTACAAT
Organism: Iris pallida; assembly: GCA_029216955.1. Classification (NCBI taxonomy): domain Eukaryota; kingdom Viridiplantae; phylum Streptophyta; class Magnoliopsida; order Asparagales; family Iridaceae; genus Iris; species Iris pallida. Next base: position 440,588 of record JANAVB010035019.1, read on the forward strand.
TCAACTTTTCGTGCATGCTATCTACCTGTCGTGCTAACTTTTCGTATACGATCCGTATCAATTTCCTCGATCAAGTCATCCATTCGTACACCCTAACTTTTCCTCGATTCGATTTCACCTACTCAATTATTTTTGTATTTCGTACTCGTGTAATTCTCAATCCCGTGCACGTTCTGTACATGTCATTTCTAATATATTCGAATCAATACGTCAAACTTCAAGGCTAAACTTTATTCAATGATACTCACTCTACGGCTTTACATAACGTGACGCTTGCTGATAGACTTACCGACATCCCGTATCCTCAATTGATCAATCGACATCCCTGAGACTGTCTCATACACCACTCAGGGATGAAGTCATTTGGCAAATCCTCAAAACCATTATTCGAATCAAAATCAAATTTTCGAATCTGTTCGAACCATTCCTTAATTTCTAAGCACGCTCATCTATATCGTACCGACGATATCGTCGCTCGATAGCACCCCTATCGATAGTCATCTCACTTTACTTAATCGAGTTTAACTCATTCTAGATCGAAACATTATGAATCCCGCACTCGACTTTGCTAAGGTCGACAAAATCCTTGGTGTATATGCCCAGCCCGACTTAGCCAACCGTGCTTACGCGAACTATCTTTTTGATTTATCAAAAACTGTTCTCCTATATTTTGTAAAATAGTTAGACTTATTGTATGGACATCCCGTGGGACATTTGAGAGAGAGCGCACCAACGATATCAATATGCGGAAGCAACATTTAGAGTTTACGGAAATATCGGAGTTAAAGAATTCAATCGATAGTCCAAGGACGTAAAGCCGTGCTTTGATACCATTATGTCACGCCTCGCTCTCGTAGGAGCGATCGTCCTCGCTAAGGCGTGATATCGCACGAGCCTAGATTGCGCTCGTGCAAGGCGGGTTCCATAACGACCGATTCCAGCGGCTACGACGGGGTCGTCGCACAGAAGTCCCAAGCAGAGACATTGAATAATAGCAGCGAAAATTTAGAACAAACACAAGTTATTCAAAAGAAGCTCTTTATTGATATTAAAACATAGATTACAATGGGGCGCAAGGCCAATATTACAAGTCTCTCAAGCTCACTCATCTCACATTACAAGTCACTCAGCTCTCTCTCATCTCTCAATACAAGTCTTGACTCCAGCGGAAGCTTCGGAAGGCGATGTCCATATATTATGTCCCATAAAAGTCTTTACTCCATGCGGCCACACGCTTCTAATCGCCAAGGAACTCCATGCCTCGACGCATCCAAGCGAGTCCCGCGCCACGAGCTTCTACCTGTGCCTGCACATGTAAACTATGTGGGTGTCAGTACTCAACTGTACTGGTGGAATGAGCTCCTCGCCCACCCATACAAACCCAACATGTTTGATTTACTTTGTGCAACATAGTCATTTTTTATCAATTACCTTTCTAGTCTTGCCTTAGGATTATTTTAGAACCGACACCTTGGTCTATTTTGTGCCTCAATACCATCCCGTGCTTGCAACAACAACGTTAGCCCATACCTTACCTCTAGACCCTTTTTGTGACAACAACGTTAACCAATCAAGTCGTATTTGCCTTTCGGCCCAAAATCATAGACGCAACTATACGATGAGACTCCATTTCTATGTGACCGTACTACCTCCTTTATTATGCCATGCCTCGCCACTCAATGTGACTTAACCATGTCGTCGCCTCACGGCCCTTGCTATTTTTATCACCATTTGACCCAATCAAGACTTCTGAACTTATGTTAACCCACTTTCCCTTGCGGCGGTTCCTGACTTAAACTTCAGACAACTCAGATCCAACAAATGCAACTTATATGCCAAGACTTACGACTCGACGCCATACCCCTGTGCCAAGCATGTCGCCTATGTTGAAGCCATATCTTAGGCCCCAAGCATCATGTTCTAACTTGTATACACCTTCGACTCAACTCAATTCCAAAGTCATACGTGCGAATAGCCGCCATTTTGCCGACATCTATATGAACACAGGTCACTGGCATCACAAGCCATCCTGGACTATAGCTGACGTATAGGATGGTCCGGTCACCGCAAGTAGCTAGCCCCGATGAGCGTCCACCGAATGCCTGTTGCCTCTACCAGGCACAGCTATACCTGTTTCCTCCTAGGCTGGATCGGTCCTGAGGCCCCAGGTTGTCAATCCGAGGAAACCCTTTCTTCCTTGTACAAGTTGTCCTTGACCATGCAAGACTCGATACAAACTGACGTCTCACACAGTCATTCCTCTTCCAATGTTACCATCTCTATCAAAACCAAATTCAAGACTTCTATCCTTGAGACCCCTCGATGACCCACGGTCGAGAGCATTCTTTCCTTGAGACCCCTCGACGACCCACGGTCGCGAGCATTCTTTCCTTGTTACCTTATCGTTTGGTTTAACTCATGAACGCCTATTTAATAGTCCTTTCTCAAAACTCACTTTGAATCAATTGTAGTCCTTGCCTTAAACACTAAGTCTGTGCATCGTGCCTTAAGCCAATCATGCTCTACGCGACACTCCTACCCAAGTCGACGGGCCTTGAGATCGTGGGACTACTTAACTTTGACAAACCGCAAAAGAGCGGGATGGTACTTGTAATGTCTTAGGTCGACCGGCATAACTTTGGGAATGCCATTCTCCGTGTAATTTAACACAGAGAATGAAGTTCTCCTTGTAATGTAATACGGTGAATAACATTCTCCGTTTTAAAATAAACGGAGAATGGTCATTCTCATGCGTTAAAACACTGGAATGACTATTCTCCATGTAATTTAACACGGAGAATGGCATTCTCAGTTTATTTTAGACAGATAATAATCATTCTCTATTAGTTTTAACACGGAGAATGCCATTCTCCGTGTTAAATTACACGGAGAATAGTCATTTCAGTATTTTAACGCATGAGAATGACCATTCTCCGTTTATTTTAAAATAGAGAATGTCATTCACCATATTACATTACAAGGAGAACTTCATTCTCTGTGTTAAATTACACGGAGAATGGCATTCCCAAAGTTATGCCGGTCGACCTAAGACATGACAAGTACCGTCCCGCTCTTTTGCGATTTGTCAAAGTTAAGTAGTCCCACGATCTCAAGGCCCGTCGACTTGGGCAAAAGTGTCGCATAGAGCACGATTGGCTTAAGGCACGATGCACAGACTTAGTGTTTAAGGCAAGGACTACAATTGATTCAAAGTGAGTTTTGAGAAAGGATTATCAAATAGGCGTTCATGAGTTGAACCAAATGATAAGGTAACAAGGAAAGAATGCTCGCGACCGTGGGTCGTCGAGGGGTCTCAAGGAAAGAATGCTCGCGACCGTGGGTCATCGAGGGGTCTCAAGGATAGAAGTCTTGAATTTGGTTTTGATAGAGATGATAACATTGGAAGAGGAATGACTGTGTGAGACGTCAGTTTGTATCGAGTCTTGCATGGTCAATGACAACTTGTAGAAGGAAGAAAGGGTTTCCTCGGATTGACAACCTGGGGCCTCAGGACCGATCCAGCCTAGGAGGAAACAGGTATAGCTGTGCCAGGTAGAGGCAACAGGCATTCGGTGGACGCTCATCGGGGGCTAGCTACTTGCGGTGATCGGACCATCCTATACGTCAGCTATAGTCCATGATGGCTTGTGATGTCAGTGACCCGTGTTCATATAGATGTCGACAAAATGGTGGCTATCCGCACGTATGACTTTGGAATTTAGTTGAGTCGAAGGTGTATACAAGTTAGAACATGATGCTTAGGGCCTAAGATGTGGCTTCAACATAGGCGACATGCTTGGCACAGGGGTATGGCGTCGAGTCGTAAGTCTTGGCATATAAGTTGCATTTGTTGGATCTGAGTTGTCTGAAGTTTAAGTCAGGAACCGCCGCAAGAAAAAGTGGGTCGACATAAGTTCAGAAGTCTTGATTGGGTCAATTGGTGATAAAAATAGCAAGGGCCGCGAGGCGGCGACATGGTTAAGTCACATTGAGTAGCGAGGCATGGCATAATGAAGGAGGTAGTACGGTCACACGGAAATGGAGTCTCATCGTGTAGTTGCGTCTATGATTTTAGGCCGAAAGGCAAACACGACTTGATAGGTTAACGTTGTTGTCACAAAAAGGGTCTAGAGGCAAGGTATGGGCTAACGTTGTTGTTGCAAGCACGAGGTGGTATTAAGGCACAAAATAGGCCAAGGCGTCGGTCCTAAAATAATCCTAAGGCAAGACTAGAAAGGCATTGATAAGAAGTGACTATGTTGCACAAAGTAAATCAAACGTGTTGGGTTTGTATGGGTGGGCGAGGAGCTCATTCCACCAGTACAGTTGAGTACTGACACCCACATAGTTTACATGTGTAGGCACAGGTAGAAGCTCGTGGCGCGGGACTCGCTTGGATGCGTCGAGGCATGGAGTTCCTTGGCGATTCGAAGCACGTGGCCGCATGGAGTAAAGACTTTTACGGGACATAATATATGGACATCGCCTTCCGAAGCTTCCGCTGGAGTCAAGACTTGTATTGAGAGATGAGAGAGAGCTGAGTGACTTGTAATGTGAGATGAGTGAGCTTGAGAGACTTGTAATATTGGCCTTGCGCCCTATTGTAATCTATTTTTCAATATCAATAAAGAGCTTCTTTTGAATAACTTGTGTTTGTTCTAAATTTTTGTTGCTATTATTCAATGTCTCTGCTTGGGACTTCTGTGCGACGACCCCGTCGCAGCCGCTGGAATCGGTCGTTATGGAACCCGCCTTGCACGAGCGCAATCTAGGCTCGTACGGTATCACGCCTTAGCGAGGACGATCGCTCCTACGAGAGTGAGGCGTGACATTATGGTATCAAAGCACGGCTTTACGTCCTTGGACTATCGATTGAATTCTTTAACTCCGATGTTTCCGTAAACTCTAAATGTTGCTTCCGCATATTGATATCGTTGGTGCGCTCTCTCTCAAATGTTCCACGGGATGTCCATATAATAAGTCTAACTATTTTGCAAAACATAGGAGAACAGTTTTTGATAAATCAAAAAGATAGTTCGCGTAAGCACGGTTGGCTAAGTCGGACTGGGCATATACACCAAGGATTTTGTCGACCTTAGCAAAGTCGAGTGCGGGATTCATAATGTTTCGATCTAGAATGAGTTAAACTCGATTAAGTAAAGTGAGATGACTATCGATAGGGGTTCTATAGAGCGACGATATCGTCGGTACGATATAGATGAGCGCGCTTAGAAATTGAGGAATGGTTCGAACAGATTCAAAAATTCGATTTTGATTCGAATAATAGTTTTGAGGATTTGCCAAATGATTTCATCTCTGAGTGGTGTATGAGATAGTCTCAGGGATGTCGATTGATCGATTGAGGATACGGGGTGTCGGTGAGTCTATCAACAAGCGTCACGTTATGCAAAGCCGTAGAGTGAGTATCATTGAATAAAGTTTAGTCTTGGTTGCACGAACTAGTTATTCTTCATTTTTATGAAGAATACTTTCTTGCGCAATCGGTTGAACTGCGCTGACAAAAGTCAGCGCAATCTGCTAATTTGTGCAGGATTGCCAGCAGAATCTGATGCTGCTGCAAACTGATGGATGCGCAATCTGATGGTTGCACAATCTGATGGTTGTGCAATCTGATCGTTGCGCAATCTGATGGTTGCCCAATCTGACAATAGCATTTTTTATTATACTTGTACTGAATTTCTGTTTTCTCTGTTTTGATGCAGTAAATACCAGAGAAGATCCCGAATATGAAACTTTTGTAGGAACTCTTTCAGAATCTGAGTTCAAAGAGGACTTGTCCCACGTACTTTTTTCGCAATATGCACTTCCGTCCTCTCGCCAGACTATTCTGATAGCACAAGATAATGATACATTGCTATGCCTGATGAATGGACAGCCTTTACAGACTGTTGATGCTGTCACCCACAGAAAACCTATGTTCCTGTTTGGTGAAGCAATTAACAAAAGTTTTCAACCAGGACCACGTGTTGAGAAGAGAACTTTTCAGTGGAAGGAGAAACTGATTTTGCTACCAGATATTGCCAGGTGCCTTCCTTTGGCACGATATGCTCATGCTAGCTACCCCAGGAGAATGGACTGGGACATCACTCCTCTTCAGCAGGCTCGGACTGGAAAAATCTGTGTCAAGAAGGACCGGAATAACAGAGACATGTTATATAGTTCCTCAGAACGACACAGTACTTTACTTAGAGGATTGAAACCAGGGTGCATCCCTCCGGAGAATTCTTCTCTGTTAATGCCTGTGAGGATCCCAATCTTTGTGAATGAGTATGCAAAGGTTGAAGGCAGTTACCGAGATCAAGACATCCGGTTGACAGGTCTGGTAAACCCAGACATCAGAAGGTGGAGCAGTATAGCAAATTGGATACTAGTTCAGTTTGGAGATAAACTCAGAGAGATTGAACTGTATGAAGCGGTACATGCTACCGTATATGGCTTCTACCCAAACCCTCATCTATTTTTGGCATTGGCAGAGAGGTACAATTACAGGACAGGGACGTTCATGATGCCCTGCGGAGAGATGGGGTTGGCTCTCCACGAGATGAAGTATATCTCATACTTACTAATGGCAGACTTTCCTTATGAGGAGTATGTCCCCACCAACGATGAGTTAGAGAGACTGCGTCGAGAGAATTCGAAGATGGTAGAAGTCTTTGACGAGTTTCTATGCCATTACAACGTATGCTCTTTCTACTACAAGAGTGGCTCATCTGGTACATGCTATTCTTCGAAATGGCTAACTTATCTTTTTTTCAACCATGTTATTGAAAAAAAGACAAAAGAATATGATTCCTGCAATCCAGACTTCTTCCAACCTCTCACCCCTAGTGAAGTGATAAAGCTGATGGAGGAGAATAAGAGACTGGATACTTTAGTAGAGGATGAACATCAATATCCACCTCTTAAAGTTGGAGATTTTGTTGAGAGCCATGTAAGAATGGGCTACAGGTCCATGTCCAAAGAAGCCCAATTAGCAGGATTTCTTTCGTACTGGCTCCGCCGCTTCGTCATGCCTGGGGCAAGTGCTGTAGACCGCTTCCACCGCGGTGTCCTTTTTGCTGCTGTCCGGTTAGTCTTCGGCTACCGGATGGATCTACTATCAGCGATGACTTGCAGAATAAATGCGGGTCTTCGTATGTATATAGATTCTATGCTTAAGGGTAAGTGTGATAAAGGTACTTTCCCCAGACTGGAATTACCTTACACTTACTTATTCGGATGGCTACTCCTGCACCTTCCATCTCTGCTGAATCCTGCCATAGGGGCAGTGGATGGCAGTTTTCTGTGCCGGTTCTTACAGAGCCGATGGCTATACACTAGCCTGAAAGATTGCAGATGCACTTTAAACCTAGGCAGAGGATGGAATTTTCTTTGTACTCCCACTCCAACAGGTTATGAATTCATGGCACCAAATATGGTTGACCTTGGGAGGCAGCCTAAAGGTCGAATAACTTTTGAATGGTTGAAGGTAATCAGATCGTCACATCTTGTATTTAGATTTGAGGAAGAATGCTTTCTGGAGCCATATTTGCCGAGTTGCTTCACTCGACAATTTGGATATGACCAGTTCCACGTGGGGAATGCAATAACTTGCTTACGAGGAACATGATACTTGATCAATAGGGCCAAAGCGTGGGCTTACTACAATGCTCGAGACACACGGGCAGTGTTCTCGATGCCACACAGGAATAATGCTGGTCTAAAAATGCTGTACACATATTCACAGTTTTATACAGCTGCCAACACTTTTGTCGAAAACTTTAGCCTTGTGGATAGTTTTGTGATGGCAAACCGTCTGAGGAAGGGAGCAACTGATGTACTGGCCCCTAACAATGATGAGGAACACGAACCAGTGGATGATCCACTGGAGGCTTCCAGGGAAGTCAATTTCCCTGAGAAAGTTAATCAACCTATAAGAGTCTCTCTGAAGGTTGCTAAATCTCCAGCCAAGGAGAAGAAAAAAAGAAGGAAAGAGCCTCATGCCCCCATTGTGAAGAAGAAACTAATTCTGGAACATTCTTCAGAGAAGGTTACGACGAGATCGCAATCCAGACAATTGGCTGAGTCCACTCGAGATGAAGCCGCTATACCGACTTTCGTTCAGAAACAAGCCGATGTAGTAAACATAGAGAGCCCTGAGAGGCCTCTACATAGAAGGAAGAAGCTGGCCCATAGAAGACAGAATATAACAGTTTCTCCTTCGAGGCAAATTTTATCTTTAATAGTGATGAATGTCATGCCTGGAACCACCCTACCATCTTCTACCCCTATTTCTGAGGGTGGACATAAAACTCCTAGTCCAGAACAGAGGGAGGATATTGAGGAGAGAGAAGAGATCAACCGGAGAGACGAGGCTATAGAGCCTAGAGACAATATTGCAGAAACAGAGCATGAACCTTTGCAATCTCCATTGCCAACAGCATCGGAAACTCGTCTTCCTGCCACACCGGGAGCAAATCGTGAGGAGGAAGATCGTTTGATGATCGAAGCTCTATATGACTGTGACTTTGGTTATCAGGAAGAAACTGATCATGCCGCTGCTGCTGCTAGTGAAGAGGTTCCCGAGGACAGCAAAAACGAGGAGAGCACCTCATCAGAAGCTGCTGATGAGACACAAAATCCGGAAGAGAATGTTGATATCCAGACATGTCCTCGAGTTATTGATGACACTCCGACTCCTGAAAAGGAGGTTGAGGTGCCAATATCTCCAGAGAAGATTGCTGATGAAGAAGTGGATTTGGAAAAAACTCCAGTTGCTGCTCCTGAAGGTATTGTAATGAAATTAGCGATCTTCTTTTAATAAGTAGCTTGATAGCTAACATCTTTACTCTTATCCATACAGAACCCGGATCTTCTCCCGCTCCTCCAACATGTATGGACATAGTACTGGCGACGATAATTGCTGGTAACAGCCGCCATTTATCTTGTGGCTCTGAAGCAGGAAGTAGTCAGGCCATAGTGTCTAAGGCTACTTCTGCTCAGCTAGAGTCTATTCCTGTAAATGATAGGCCTGTTGCTGGATCGAACCAAGGTAAGACTGTTTTCACTTTCGATTCTTTTTGACAATAACAAATGACAGGCAGAATGACAATATTTAATTTTGCAGAAGAACAAACAGGAGGAGCAGCTAGCTCCACTCTAGTTCCCTTATTCAAAGAGCCTATTGTTCAAGCAACTGAATATCTTGCAGCCTCATCATCAACAGGAGTTGCTGCGACTCCTGGTGCTCTGGCGATTAATCAGCTTGTCATCCAATCATTCACTAAATGCTTCTTCGAGTCCTTGGGGCCTTTGATCAATAGAATGATGGACAAAGAAGATATTGATTTTTACATGGTTAGAGGCCCGACCTCTTTCTTAGTAAAGGCTATCAGGGAGCAAGGTGACGAGCCCCAGGCCACTTTTCTTGACCACATATTGAATAAGCTAGAAGCTTTAATAAAGAACTATAAAGAGCTCAATAAGGGGGAAATAGAACCCTTAGTACAAACAAAGTTTGAACAAATGGCTCAGGCAGCTGCATTTGAAAGAGTGAACCTCCAGAATCTCTTGGATGCCTATACTACTAAATCTGCTGAATATAATTCCAAGTTGGAATCGGTGATCTCAACTGCTGAGAGAAGAGAAAGAAGGATTGTCGAGCTGAGAGTGGAGATTGCTCGTCTCCAAGAGGAACTAGAAAATGAAGTTACAGAGCATCAGACTGCAGTTCAACAAATTGATGCTCTAACTCAGGAAAGAAACGAGTATGTAGCAACTCATGATGCTGAAATCACTCGCCGAATGGTAACCATGCCCATTTTTAATGAAGAATCTGGGATGGAAGAGGCCAGGAGGAGAGTGATGGCATCTCGCAAAGAATGGTTGCAGATTTTGAAACAACAGATTGCTAATCAGATGATGCCTCCGTCTCAGTAGAAAGAACATCTTGTATCTTCTTGTCTTTCTTTAGGCTATGCATGTAATGTCTTAAATTTTGATCAATAAAAGACATTTTGTTGTGGCTCTATTATTTCTTGCATATCTTACTCAGATATAAATAATAGCGATAGAAAATATATTCAGAGGTGCAGGACATGATATATTTCTTGATGCTTTTTTGTAGAAAATAATTATATTCATTATATCTGCTCAGAGGTAATGTAGACATGGCAGAATATAATTTGTCGAATATTATTATTTCAATAGATAACTTAATCAAGGATGATAAGTGATTGATGTGACTGATTAAATGAACGAAAATAGTGTGAATGAAATAAATGAACGAAATAAATCGTCAGGATGAACGGATAGACCGTTAAATAAATTGAATGAACGGGTGAACCGTCAAATGATAATGAATGAACGGGCGAACCGTCGGATGAATGTGAATGAACGGATGAACCGTCTGATATTAATGAACGGGTGAACCGTCAAATGAATGTGAATGAACGGGCGAACCGTCGGATGATGGTGAACGGATGAACCGTCAAATGAATGTGAATGAACGGGCGAACCGTCAGATGATGATGAACGGATGAATCGTCAAATGAATGTGAATGAACGGGCGAACCGTCAGATGGTGATAAACGGATGAACCGTCAAATAAATGTGAATGAACGGGCGAACCGTCGGATGAACGGATGAACCGTCAGATGAATGTGAATGAACGTTGTCTTGAGAATCTCTGCCTATAAATGGAATAGAAATCTATAAGGAATGATCATTTCCACTTTTCAACATAAAGATGTCGTCTGGAGATGCATCCAAAAAGGTCGAAGTCACCCCAAAGGTTGGAGCAGGCTCTGAAGAATTTACTGCCGATCCAATTCAGCCAAAGCAGGCAGAAGTAGGCGAAGGTTCGTCTTCACCCAAACCACCGTGGGATATCCTGGATTTCTTGCTTGAACCAGGAAAGACTGAAGAGGAAGAGGCCATGAGGATGGCTGCTTGCAAGTTCCTGGTAGGTTCGAGCAAAGAAGTCCTCAGTTCTTTTGCTGATTATGTCTTTGATAAGGATGGCAGTGGTCCGCGTCCCAATGTTGAGAAGGACGATAGCGACCTTCCTTGATATCATGTAACATCACTTATGATGAAATAAAAATCAAACATTATTTATTAATTGTCTGATCATATTTACATAAATTTTTGTTACATTTATACATAGTATTTCTTGAGGAATTTGTCGTTGATAGGCATCATTGCAACTCGACCATTCAACTCTGAAAGTTGATAGGCTCCATTCGAAAAGACTTTGCTGACAACATAAGGTCCTTCCCACTTTGCATCAAACTTGCCTTTGCTCGAGTGAGTCATAGTCATAGGACGTCTGACTGCTAAAACGAGTTCTCCCTGCTGAAAGGCTCTGACTTTAACTTTGCGGTTGAAAGTCTTCGAGATGCGAGCTTGATATAGCTCAATATGCTGTTGAGCTAATAGCCGCTTCTCATCGAGCGCTTCTAATTCTTGAAGTCGAAGAATATTGTTATTCTCTGTAGTAAGCTCGTTAGCAATGGCAATCCTTAAAGAAGGAATTTGAAGTTCCAGAGGAAGAACAGCTTCACAACCGTACACCAGAGAGAAAGGTGTAAAGCCTGTGGGGTTGCGGACTGTAGTTCGATAGGCCCAAAGACATTCACCAAGCTTTTCGCTCCAATTCTGTTTGTTAGTGGATACAAACTTCTTGAGGAGCTTAATGATGGTTTTGTTGAAAGCTTCAGCTAATCCATTAGCAGCAGGTTTGTAGGCTATCGAAGCGACGTTGTCAATCCTATGATCATCGCAGAATCTTATAAACTTCTGGCTGATGAATTGTGGTCCGTTGTCATGGATGATTCGTCGAGGTACACCGAATCGATCGATGATACGGTGTTTGATAAAATTAATGACACCGCTGGTCTTGACTTCAGTCAAAGGTATAGCTTCAGCCCATTTGGAGAAGTAGTCGGTTATTGCCAATATAAACCGATGTTCTCTAGAAGAAGGAGGATTGATGGGACCTATGTTGTCCATGCCCCAAGCTTCAAAAGGCCAGGAAGCAGCCGTCGGATGCAGAAATTCTGAAGGTTGATGAATAAAATCTACATGGATTTGACAAGCTCGACATTTTCTTGCATAATCGATGGCATCAGATACCATAGAGGGCCAATAATAACCCATGCGTCGGATGCAATCATGTAGCTTAGGACAGGTTGATGTGCTCCGCAGACACTGTCATGAGCTTCACGCAGTACTTGTTTTGCTTCATCACCAGCTAGACAGCGTAGAAGAAGACCATCATAAGTCCGTCGATAGAGAGTCTTGGTGGTTTGGTTGAATTAGAATCGTAGAGATCGTCGACGAATACTCGTGGCCTCCTTTGGATCTTCAGGAAGTATGTCATGAACAACAAAGTCAATGAAAGGAACTCTCCAGTCTTGATTGATAACATTGGTTTCAGCAAGATTACTGAACTCAATATTATGATTGTTTTTAATGCAAAACAACTCACGATTGGAAATAACCACTACTTGCTGTCTTTTGATAGGGATAGCTAAGACTACCGCAAGATTGGCCAAGGCATCTGCTTCAGTATTGTAAGCTTGCCGAACATAGTCTATGAAGAAGGCTTTGAATGACGTAGCCATGTTGATTGTTGCTTCATGATAAGGCACTAGATCATGATGACGAACTTCATAGGTTCCTCTAACCTGATTAAGAACCAGCTTAGAGTCGACATAGACTTCAAGATACTCGACGTCCAATTGTTTGGCTAATTGAAGGCCGATGAGTAGAGCATTGTATTCTTTCACGTTGTTGGAGCAAGGCTCATCTAAGGAGTAGGCTCTTTGAATAGCTGATCCATCTGGAGAGACGAGAACAACTCCGACTCCTGCTACAATGGCACCATTGGGTCCAATCCTGGATGCTCCGTCAAAGAATAGACGCCAAGTAGAAAATTCTTCAGAGATTGTATTAGATTCTAAAGTCTCATCTGGAATTTCATCGTAAAGTTTGGATGTCTCTGGAACAGGATGGGCTGCTAAGAAATCTGCCAGTGCTTGACCTTTGACAGATTTTTGAGAAACATATACCATGTCATATTGGGCTAGCAGAATGGCCCATGTAGCCAGCCGAGAGTTGAGTGTGCTGGGCTTCTTCATCAGTACCCGAAGGGGATTAACTCGGGATATGACATGAATAGTTTGACCAATGATATAATGCCGAGTATTTTGAACAGCAAATATGAGAGCTAGGCATTCTTTTTCGACCGGACTATAACGGTATTCAGCACCAATCATAGTACGACTGAGATAATAGATAGCTTGTTCATGGCCTTCTTTGTTCTTTTAGGCAAGTAAAGCACCCAATGAATGATCCATAGCACCGACATACATTAAGAATGTTATGTCAGAGATTGGTGGTACCAAGACCGGTGGAGTCATAAGATACCGCTTGATGTCGTCAAATGCTCGTTGACATTCTTCGGTCCAAACGAAAGATACACCCTTCTTCATGAGTTGAGTGAATGGTCTGCAGTATCCAGACAGATTCGAAATAAATCTCCTGATGTACGCAAGTCGACCTTGGAATCCTCGTAGCTCTTTTAGGTTGCGTGGAGGACGCATCTCTTGAATGGCTTTGATCTTCTCGGGATCCACGTGTATACCCTTAGAGGTAATGACGAAGTCGAGAAATTTACCACTAGAGACACCTAAGAATGACTTGGTGGGATTCATTTTGAGTTGATGTTGGCGCATGAGGTTGAAGATAGTTCTCAAGTCTTGGATGTGATCTTCCTTTAGACGACTTTTGACATCAATATCGTCAACATAGCATTCGACAGTCTTGCGCAGATGATCTCGAAAGATGGTACTCATGGCTCGTTGGTATGTTGCACCAGTATTCTTAAGACCAAACGGCATCACAGTATAACAATAGACTCCACGAGGAGTGCAAAAAGAAGCATGCTTTTCATCTTAGGATTCATCCGAATTTGATTATATCCATAGAATCCGTCCATGAAAGATATTCTTTCGAACCCACAGGTGTTGTCAATCATGACGTCCGTGATAGGGAGAGAAAATTCATCTTTTGGACATGCTTCATTAAGATCCCGAAAATCAATGCAAACTCGAACTTTGTCGGTTTTCTTTAGAACTGGGACAACATTAGCTACCCAATCAGGATGCTGCTCTTCTCTGATAAAGCCGCAAGCTATGAGCTTTTTGACTTTATCGTCGATTGCATCTATCATTTCTGGCTTAAAATGTCGTTGTTGCTATTTGACCGGTTTTGTATTTGGTAGAATTTTCAATTTGTGAGTAGCAACTTTAAGATCCAGTCCTGGCATGTCTTCATAGCTCTAGGCAAAGACATTAATATATTCTTTAATCAGAAGAATTAATTCTTGTTTATCCTCTTCTGGAAGGTTCTTGCTGATGAATATTGGACGAGGTGATCTGTTCTCTCCTACATCAATTTGAACCAATTGATCTTCGGTAGGAGGTTCCTTTTGTTCGAATCGGAGTTCCCATTGGGTATCTATTCCTTGGGCCCAAGGATCTATTTCAGAACTTTCTTCAATATCCTCGTCAAAGCCTTCTGGAAGTTCGACGGAGACCATATTAGAAGATACAGTCAATCGATGAACTTGTCCGATGCTAGTGTCAGAATCCCACGATCTGGAATCAGAAGAGTTAGAACGTTCTTCACTATCAGATTTAGAGCCTGCTGGGGATAACACTGGAGGTGAAGCATATCCGAGACCTCTTTTAGTCCTGTTGTAGTACATCTCTGACTTTTCTTTCGGAACAGCCGTACGGAGAGGAGTTCTTCTACCTTTACCGTAGTTGAGGCCACTCTTAAAGTCATAACCCATCTTTCGGATGATGTCTTTTGATTGTTGACTGTAACGACGGAGTTGAAGATGCCCCATGTCGTTAACTTTGCTTTCATCCGTATAGTTGAATTGTTGTTCCGGTCCTTTACTAAAAAGTAATGGACTTTCGCCTTTCTTTCGAGCAGGAACAATTCGATATGAATCATCTGGGTGTTCAAAAGAGACTTTCGTTTGAAGAGATTGTACAACTCCCATTGTAAATTATTGGAAGCTATCTAACATATCTAAATAGCATTTAGTATGATAAATGACATCAGTATACTGGAAAGTAGACGCTTTTTCATTGATTTGTACATTCGTATTTACAACAGGACCTTTAGCCTTAGCAGGCTTGGTCAGATTGATTACAAGCGGGGGAGAAGAAGAACGTGAAGAAGGCTTGTTACGACGGAGGTCGATAACAAGTGGCTTAAAAGAGATGAGCTCCCTTTTGTCCTTGTTATGAGTTAAATCAATAATAAAGGGTTCAGAAGAAGCAGGCTACTTTTTATCTTTGTTACGACGTAAGTCAATAACAAGTGGCTCAGAAGAGGTGAGCTCCCTTTGATCTTGATCATCATTTGTTGGTTTCTTCTGAACTGGCAAGTGAACAGCCAGAGGCTTGGAGGATTGAGGACGAGAAACATGCCCTTTGACAGGAATGACGAGGGTGTCATTAGGCACTGCTTCTGATTCTTCTTCAGTATCCAGAGACAAGACAACCTTCATGAATTCATCCTTGTACATGCGAGCATCGTTGCAGTACGCTTCAACGCCTTTGAAAGGATGGAGATCAGCAACCTCCTTCTGGACTTCTCCATTGTCATCAACATATTTGAAACATTGATGAAGAGTTGATGGAACAATGTTGTGTTCATGTAGGAATGGTCTCCCCAACAAAGCATTACAAGAACAACTATGATTGTCGATGATATAGAAGGTCACTTTTATGTGCAGATTGCCTATTTGGAGTTTTAGGCGAATCTTGCCCATAGGTTCACTTCTTCCTTGATTGAATCCAAGGATGGTGGTGATTGTACTGAGAGACTATGTACAGGGATCTTCAACGCATCTAACATTGTCTTCGGCATGATGCTAAGGGCAGACCCTGGGTCTATCAGAATACGATCGACTTTCATCGAGTCGACATATCCTGTATAGTAGAGAGGACGGTCATGCTTGTTGTCTTCCATTAACAAGTCATCTTGAGTGAAAGTTATATTTGGAATTAACTCCAACACGCTATGACAATGGAGGCAAGAGACAGGCTCTGCTGTAGGCTTCTTCAGAAGGGCTAGACAAGTTTCTGCTTGCATAAGAGCTTGACTTAGAGTTTCTCGAGTCTCTTTAGAAAGACGTAAGAGCTCGAAAATTGACAACCGGGCCGGTGTATTGGCTAACTGAGCGAAAATATCGAAGTAGTAAGGCTTTTCAAGTCCAGAAGGAGATGTCTTCTTCAAAGGTTTATCAAAGCGGACTTGCTGTTTGCCTTTGTCAGCGACCGTCGGCTTGGGAGGAATGGGTATCACCACCGGTGAGGAAGCAGTAGGAATATCCTCAGTAGAAGCAGGCTGCACCGGAGCAGGTTCAGAGGAAGAAGCAGGATTCTCCTGGGCTTCAGGATAATCCTTTAGATAAGCTTTCCCTGACCTGGTGCCCAACAGGATTTTCTCGTCAACTATGGGATCAAAAGACACCATATTGCAAGTCTTTGTCTTGCCCTTGGAGCAATCTTTCTTCTTGGAGGAAGAGGAAAGTTCAAACTCTGAAGCAAGATCCGGATGAATCCACATAATCTCGCCATTATCAAGAGACAAGGGGACGAGACCTTCACTTCGTGGAGGAGGAAGATTCTTAATCTCAAGAGTAGCTTTGGGGATAGGAATGACGCCATGCTGCACCATCTGGGGCGGGAAGTCACCGAACTGAACTGATACCATGTTTGCAGTAACAGTCTTCTCGTCTTGTTGCAGAGTGACGACGCCAGCGTTGACCAGCTCCTGGATTTTGTCTTTGAGCACATAACATGCTCGAGTGGGATGTCCGATGAACCTGTGATAAACACAGTACTTGGGATGATCAGTCTTACCGACTTCATCGGGCTTCTTTTGATCTAGAAGTTGGATTTTATTGCTTTTGATTAAGCAATCAAAAATGCTAGCTGTGTCATTCTCGTCAAAGGAATACTCTACTTTAGGACGAGGTTCTCTCGGTGGAGGTGCTGAAGGAGTAGAAGTGGACGTAGGAGGAGCCACGTTAACCGCCAGAGATTCTTTGTTCTTGTTCAAATTGATGTTCAAAGTTTCTTTTGGTTTGTGGTTGTTCTGGCGATTGCCACCGCCTGATGTTTGATGTTCACCCGGTCGGGGTTAGACATTTGTACCCCTAGCAGCTTGAATTTGTCGGCGCTAACTTCAGCTGCTTTAGCGTTAACAATGAAGGATGGCCAATCTTGGAACTGAGTAGACCCCGTCCACATGCTGATGATAGGCAATAGATTTGCTTTGCAGGTGTCTATGGTGACAGCACCCGGAGTTTCCGGTGGCATTTACAAAGCTTTCCGACAGAATCTTTTAATAAAACTCTCAGCAGTTTCATTGTGCCTTTGTTTGATTTTATTGAGGGCTGACATAGTCATGTCATTGATCCCCTCATAAAATCGTTCCAAGAAGATTTGCTTTAAGCCAGAGAAGAAGGTGATACAACCATCGGGCAAGCTTCTATACCAATCGTATAGTACGCCAGCTAAACAGTCGACGAATACTCTGGTAAGAAGAGCGTTATTTGGTTGAAGTTGAACAGTCATAACCTCAAAATGGTTGATGAACTGACTGGAGAATGTGCTGCCATCAAACAGTGAGATAGTTGGGATCTTGTACTTTGGAGGAAACGGGACTTCCTTCCATTCAACTGGGTAAGGTTGCTTGATCCCCAACCTCTGCAAGTTGTCCTTCTCCTTGAAAGCTTTGAACTGAGTTCGCAGGAGCTTCACAGCTTCATTGGCATCTTCTATTGATGTAGAAGGAGCATGTTGAACCACAGTGTTAGGAGGAGGAACAGCATGATAAGCACTACCCCCAGCACCTGACAGACTGGGTGTAGGTTGGACTTGTACAGGAGGTACTGGATGAGATGCTACCCCCAGCCCTGCATTAACAGGCACCGACGATGCTATGATTTCAGGATTTGCAGGTGGTACGGTCGGTGGCACTGTGTGCTGAGCCACAATGATGGAATGCATACTTGTGACCATCTCAGCCATGGTCTTCAACTTATCTTCTAGTGCAGCTATTCTTTGTTCTTGACTAGCTGAACTGGAAGCATCTGAATCTTCATTGACAACATAAGCTGTCACTTCTCTGGGTACAGTGGAGGACACTGTTTGTTCTGAGCTTTCGCTGTATGCATCATAGTCGGAGAAAGAATCATCTCCTGAGTGAGAAGGAAAAAGACGTCGGAAGGATCTTGAAGATTCCTTTGACCGATTGTGTCTCGGCTTCGAGATTTGGTATGTTGGAATACTCCTTCAGAAGATTCCTGGAGTTGATCCAAATACCGTTGGCTTGGCCTGCGAGGCTTCCCGTGCTTAGAGCACTTCCTACCCCTAGTGTCTCTGGAAGTCATGTTGACGGAAGCGTACAGAACCTCATCTTCATCTTCCGACATAGGTTCAGAGTTAGAAAAGTTCAGACGATCGAAGACAGATCGTCTAGTTGTTTGACAACAATACTTGATAACAACCTTATGATTACAAAGATGATGATCACTTGGTTGAATTGGAAGTGTTGAAGTGTTGACCCGCCTTTCCTTGAGGTATTCTCGGAGATCGGGAACAGCAATGGGACAAGAAGAAGTTCGAGGGATATGTTCTTTAATAACATTCGGAACATGGTTCCGGTTCTTCAAAAGTTTTGTCCCCTGAGTGTTGTAGAAGCATGGAAAATATCAGAGTAATGGTCCATGCGGCTCTGGGAAGAAGCCCATGCGGCTCATACAGGAGCTGCCTTACGCGATTCAAAGAAGACTCTCAGTCTCATGCGGCTCGGGAGTGTATGCGGTTCAGCAGGAATATGCGGCCCGATCGACGCCACATCCCCCTTGGGATCCTTCCCTACAGCTGGCCATTTGAGTAGTGGCCTCATTTAACGCCCTGACATGACTCGACGACCGTGACGGCTCTAACATAAAGCGTCATAATGGTTCTGCCATAATGACAGACTCTTCGGGAAAAGAAGAAAATCTCTGACCCGATCCGACAGAAGTCCTAGATTGCCACGTGGCACGTCTCATGCGGCTTAAATGGGGAACAGCTTCATACGGCTCACTAAGAAGTCATCCTATATGGCCAGCAGAAATCAGCCATATGCGGCCCACCGAGAGCCCAGTCCCTGTGGCTCAATACAACGCTAGCTTATGCGGCTCGTAGAGATTATGCATATGCAGCTCATTGAGAGTTCATCCCCTGCGGCTCAATAAAGCGTTGTCCTATGCAGCTCATGAAGATTATCTTCCTGCGGTTCAAGTCTTGCCTATCCCATGCGGCTCTAGCAGGACCCATAATTAAAACACGTGGCATCGGATCAATCAAGGATTTAACCGAATCTCAACAAATATATTTGACATCATCATCATAATTACTGAGATCAAGGCATATCATTTATCATCAAGCCAATGGGACATGTGGAGAGCAATCGGACATTGGTATAATCCATCATGAAGATTTAAAGCAGTTAACATTAATTGCTCACAAGATTCGGTGCTATCCGCATTAATGGTCTAGATTCATTGTAATCAGGATCAAGGGTTCAGATAGATTGAAGGAGCGCCGACATTCAAAACGAATGATCATTAGCAAATCCTAATGATCATACCCCACTCTTATAAATAGCCAGCATCATTTCTTTGCACAGACCCCGGCAACAAAAGAATAAAAAAAGGAGAGAAAGGAGATATACAGAGAGAGAGACCCCCCCAACAATCAGAGAGAAAATACACAGAGAGAGAGAGAAGCCAGGAGAGCAACAAAGGAGCAAAAAGGGCATTTCTTCGTCAACGCCAACCATCTTTTTACAAGGAGCCAAGGCTGCATACCGATCGTCCAAGGAGTAAGGCAGGGCTGCCGTCGCATTCCCGAGCCTCTATCGTCACCCCCAGAATCTAAAATAAACAATTGTACTTAGATTGCTGTACCTAGGTTTTCGTCCCTAGAATTTCTTTGTACAAGCGAGTTTGTATTGTGAGTCTAAGTTCAGTCCTCCGATAATTGTTCTATACTTTTACAATCAATGGCAAACACGATGGCGACTCTGCTGGGCAAACACGATGGCGACTCTGCTGGGGACCAACTTCTCCACGGCTGAGGAGTTGGTGACGCAATCGGATGCAGCCAAACTTAGCTCCACGCAACAAAAGATGGTCGTCCATTTCGTCCAGCAAGCGTTTGAAGAGATGCTCTCCGAAGGAAGCGCTGGCCCGGTCCAGAAGCACACTCGCATGACAAAGGCTCGCAGAGAGTGGAGGCCAAAATCCTTTGCTCCTCCCCAAGCCCCCGACGGGATACCCTCTGTTGCTCAAAACGGTGAGAAGGACTCTTCTGCGACCCCACTTCAGACCGTAGACAACTCTGCTGTCCCCAAGTCCGGCAGAAGAAAATACTATGATGCTGGACTTGCAGGGGCAAAGAGGAACTCTACGCGAACTGAGCCGCATAGGGTTGCTAGCCGAGTGAAAAAGGCTCATGCGGCCACAGCCGCTAGCCGCATGGACAAAGCTCATGCGGCCACAGCCGCTAATCGTATGAAGAAGAATCATGCGGTCACATCTGTCAGCCGTATAGTTTATGCAGCTACAGTCTCCAATCACATTGATGAAACACATGAGGCTACAGGAGTCAATCGTTTACAGAAAACCCATGCGGCCACAATTGCCAACCGCATGCGGCCAGCCTGCACGGTCGTGACTCCTAGCCGCTCAAAGACAACTCATCCAACAGCAGAAGACGACCGCATGCAGACAGCCTGCACGGTACCCAACTCTAGCAGCATAGCGTCCGTTCCACGCTTCTCTCGATCGGTCTTCGACCGTCTCTCATACGGTCCCGACCCTGATGATTCTCTGGATGATAAGCCAGACTCTGTGGCATTCAACTTGGACTCGTCCTATTACGCACCCACAAGTGTTAAAAGGAGGAAGTCTAGGGCAGTACGGGCTCATCAAGCCCAGTCAGCTGTCCCAACCTCTGACTATCGGGGTGTCCCGTTGACTATCACACGGGCCTCGGATGGATAGTTGTATACAACTGCTCAAGTCCAGCCCCCGGCGGCGAACAGACAGAGTGGTTCCTCTGACCTGTGGGAGACGATCCTCCACAAACGCAAGGAAAGAGAAGGAGTGTCGGTGTGTAAAGAGTCCTCGCTTGGACATCGTTGCACCCAAAGCATCGTCAATTGCTGCTGCAACAACGCGACAATGACGGAAGATCGGCCATCCGTCTTCCAAAGGCTACAGCACCCGAACTCAGAAGATGAGGCACCTCCTGTTGTCTCCTGCAATTCCGCTCAAAAAGTCCCCGCCGAAGAGAGAAGGAAAAAGACGAGTATCTCCAGTCCCAAGATATCAACCACTACAGCTAAGAAAATATCGTCTAAACGGTTGTCCTCTACTGGTGTATTCCAACACACCCGTTCAAAGACGAAATCTATCGCGAAGGGAAATTCATCATCCATATCGCTGGGGGTTGAGGGAACTGGGGGTAGCACTCCTCCGATCCTCCACGACAACCCGATGTTCCAAGAAGACGAGCCGGGGGAAACAACTCTCCCATCAAATACAGCAAATCCCGACGTCCCCGAGGACGTCCACAATTCCCAAGACAAAGCAAGCTCTGAAGCTGGGAATACCCTTTCTTCTGAGTTCGAGCCCGAAGAGAACATTCCCACCTATCCCGATGACTTCTCGGTGCATGGGTACGACTCGGAGGGCACATCCTCCACCGTTCCTTCCATCACTCCTCACGTAAGGACGGTGTTCATGACGGACAGCAATCAAAGTGGTTCCAGTAATCGCCAGCACATCGACAGTCTCGAAGCCATATTAATTGCTTTGGTCAAGTCTGTAGACGAGATTAAAGCGGCCCTGCCCACTCTACAAGGAGGAGCGCCTGGTCAAACAAGCACGGGCCCCACGGTCAATATAGATTCGAACTCAGCGGCACCAAACCCGAGCAATAATCCTCCCAAAATAACAGCCCCTACTGCAACAGATGAGACCCGAGAAGTAAGAAGAGAGGTCCAGGAACTCCGAGCCATGTTCCATGCCCGAGAAAACGCTCAAGATCTCAGAATACGGCAACCATACCCTGCTGAATGGAGGGATGTTCTATTCCCACCAAGATATAAGCCGTTCAATATCAACCCGTATGATAGCAAAACCTCGGCAAGTCGGTACATCACTTACTTTGAGGTCACCACCGACCATCTGCCCCATGATGATGCAATCCTCATACGGTTATTCATCGGGGCATTGGAAGGAGTCGCCTTCGATTGGTACCGCAATCTACCGGACAACTGCATCCACTCCTTCGCCGGCTTCAAGCGCCTGTTCTTGGAGCGATTCTACGAAGTAGGACAAGACGTCACTATGTCCACTCTCATGGACGTCGTCCAAGGGGAAAAGGAGTTGACAAGGAACTACATCGAGCGGTTCCGCCAGACCACCATGAAGCTGCCTTCCGGAAACCCAGATTCTTCTCTGATTGAAATTTGCCAAAAGAGACTGCTTCCAACGATCAGTCTCTGGATGGGCGAGAGTCAATTCAAAGATTGGAAGGCGTTCATCATCAGCGCCACAAGCGCTGAAGAACGACTGAAGAAGGCCTGCCAACTGGGGTTGCACATCTCAGAAGGAGAAAACAAGGGCAAGCGTCTCAACAACGATAATGGGGGTAACCCCTCCAACAATCGGGACAGCAAGGCAAAATAGGCTATGGTGGCTGACACGGCCCAGAAGCCTGAGCCACAGCCAGCAGACAAGCAATGGCCTCAGATCACTTACTCTTTCGAGGACGGCCACGTCAAGCCTATCTTAGACATGTTCATACAAGGAGGTAGAATTCAGCTTCCTCCACCAAGCCGGGAGCCTCGGCCGGCCGATTTGGAGAACCCGAAGTTTTGCCATTACTACCGTTATGTACACCATGCTACACATGACTGTTACCAACTAAAACGGTACATCCAAAGTCTCATCAATTCGAACGCTCTGGCCATCGACTTCGAAGAGGTAACCGTAGCAGCCAATATGGTGTCCGTACAATTCGGCAACTTCCCTCCGACGGAGACTCAAGACGGGGTAATCCCCGTCCCTCCCGCGATAATGGAGATTACCAATCTTCCTTCGCCCCGGGAATAAGCTGCTGGTCTAGTACCTCTCACCACCTCACGAGGAGAGGTCATGTGGATCCATCCAGACCTGGTGTCAGAAGTAACTCAGCCCTTACCATCTCCCACTAGCAAAAAGAGTAGAAAAATCAGGACATGCCACACAATCTCAGCAGACAAAGAGGAAGCCACGGCCGTCGTCACGCGGTCCGGAGCACAATCCCAACCTGTGGTTGACAGCCCAGCTGAAAATCATCAACCTACTACAACTGATACTTCGGGACCGGCTCAGCCTTCGACGACCGACAAGCCTAGGCCGAAGGAGACTCGTTTCAACAAATCCCTCCGAAAGGACGCAGCCCAAGGGCTAGAAAGGACTTATAACTTTGACATCTTAGCACAATTGGCTAACACTCCGGCCAAATTATCACTATACGAACTCCTAAGGCTCTCCAAGGACGTTCGTATTGTATTGAGCGAAGCACTCCAAAATGTCGATGCCTATCTCGCTCAATCCAACCTCACCGGGGAGGACTCACCCATGGATCTCCAAGACAGTGCCTGCACGGAAGCAATGCCCAACATCGTCTTCACTCCGCAGGACATGCTCATCAAAACTAATCTGCACGATCGCCCATTATACTACACGGGATACATCGGCGACGTGAAGGTGGATCGGATGCACATTGATCCTGGCTCTTCTATAGGCATCATCCCGAAGGGTCTGCTACATTATCTTCGCATCCCAATGCATCGCCTGACACCTACAAGCACCGCCATCAGCGGTTTCAATTCGGACAGGAGCTACCCTATTGGGAAGATTCGTCTGAAGTGTCAAATTGGCGACCTCCAATCCGAAGTCACCTGCTACGTCATAGATGCAGACACTTCTTACAACATCCTCTTGGGGCGCCCATGGATACACGATTATATGATCGTGCCTTCCACGCTACACCAATGCTTCAAATATGTCGACAAACACGGCTTTGTGAAGACAGAGTTTGCTAATATCGATCCCTTCAAAGGGGTCGAATCTTACTACTCGGACTCCTATCTATACGAAAAGTCAAAGAGGCACCTTGTTGAAGGAGACGCACAAACTCATACCGAGACAGCCACGGGATCAGAAGGACTCCTGACGATCCACCTCCAAGCTCGCAAACCGGGCAAGTCCGTACCCCTCACCGCCACTCTGCAGAAGGACGCGATCAGCCTCTCGGTACAAGAGGAGCAGATGATAATTCGGCTGCCAAGGTCCGGCCAAGTGCCGAGACCCACAACGGGGCCACTGACAATCCGACTGCCGAGAGTCAGTCAACCACAAGCAGGAAAGCTCAACCCCTCGGATAGGCCGCGGACAATACGCCTTCCCAAGAATGGTTGTCACCTCGATGCAAGGTCTGACACTTCCACCGAACCAGCCACTCCTCGCTCCACATCGAATGCCAAACTGGGGGTCGCCAATTTGCCAACAACTCCACGCTCTGCTCCATCAACTGAACCACTGATAATCAAGCTTTCTAGGTCGTCCTCTCAGTCTTCGTTCACACAGGGGGTAGCCGAAGAGGAACCGGAACTAGCCAAGTATGTGGCTGCCCACACTGATGTCCCCTCCGCTGATAATGTAATCCCCTAGAAAATATACCTTACTTCATCAATAAAGGGTTATCTTTGAACTACACCGAGCTCAATAAGCTATGTACAATGTATGCTATGGAACACGGTATAGGCGCTCACCTACATACACAGGTGACAAATGTGTACACTGCGATCCAACTCACTCCAGTAGAAGACGCTTACCGAATATTCGAGGGAGGGGATCACCCGATCATCTTCGGTCGGACGAACAACCCGCATCCCCTCACCATAGAAGAAGTCGACCTCGGATCAGATACCGGAAGACTGCCTCTGTATCTCTATAGCCCTCAATCCAAATATCTCATGCAGAAACAGGGGTATAATCTGGAGACTACGTCGGGATTGAACTATGGCACTGGGCGACGATTACCTTTGAAGCCGCCAGTCCCGGCGGGCAAACCACGGAACTACTATAACAAAACTCGATACGGGTTAGGGTATATAACGCCTACTATGACCCCGAAAAGTTCAGATGAAGAATGCGACTGGAAGTCACATTCAACCGGATCACCAACTTCCGACTCAGATACCAGCATCGGGGATGTATTCAGACAAGTCATGTCAGTCAACATGGCGTTCGTCGACGCTTACGAAGAAGACGAAGACATCCCCAAAATTCTTGAGCTAGAGCCATGGGCCCAGCAATTAGACGCACAATGGGAAAAGCGGTTCGAACTGAGAGAACCCCCTACTGAAGATGAGGTCATACAAGTGGATCTCGGCAGCGAATCTTCTCCGAAACCGATCTTCATCAGTAAAAGCCTCACCGATGAAGAACGGGAGTCGCTGTTAGAACTTGTCAGAGAGTACATTGATGTGTTCGCCTGGAGCTATGAAGACATGCCAGGGTTAAATCGTGACATCGCTCTTCACAAATTTAACATTCGATCAGACGTGAAGCCGGTCAAGCAACAGCAGCGATGCTTCCGTCCAGGCATCATGGACGCAATCGAAGCTGAAGTCAACAAATTGATAGCCAGCAGTTTCATTCGTGAGGAGCAACACCCCGAATGGATCACCAATATAGTACCCGTCCTCAAGAAGAATAGGAAGATTCGAATCTGCATCGACTTCCGCAACCTGAACGAGGCATGCCCCAAAGATGAATTTTCCTTTTCTATCATAGACATCATGATCGACAACACCTGCGGCTTCGAACGCATGTCATTCATGGATGGCTTCTCAGGGTACAACCAAATCAAAATGTCTCCTGACGACGAAAAGTATACATCATTCCGAACACCGATTGGCACGTACTGCTACACAGTCATGCCTTTCGGTTTAAAGAATACTGGTGCCACATATCAAAAAGCTATGAGCAACATCTTCAGAGACCACCTACGCAAGACGATGGAGTGCTATGTTGATGATATAGCCGTCAAGAGCCGTAGCAAAGGAGACCATCTGCAGGATCTAAGGACGGTATTCGACCTAATACGAACGCACAATTTGAAAATGAACCCTACGAAGTCCTTCTTAGGCGTATCCAGCGGGAAGTTCTTAGGCTCCATCATCACTGCAAAGGGTATCCATGTAGACCCTGAAAAGACAAAAGCAATCATGGAGATGGGTCCCCCGAGAAATCTCCGCGAACTTAGAGGCCTTCAAGGAAGGTTAGCTTACATCAGAAGGTTCATTTCCAACCTCTCCGGGCGATGCCGACCATTCACGCACCTCATGAAGAAACGAGTCTCATTCGTATAGGACGAGGAATGCCAGCGTGCTTTCGACAGCATCAAAGAATATTTGTCAAATCCTCCAGTTCTGGTAGCCCCGGTTCCTGGAAAACCATTTATGCTCTATGTACGAGCAATGGAACACTCCCTTGGGGCTCTGCTGGCACAGAACAACGATGCAGGCCATGAACAGGCCATATATTACCTCAGCCAAATGATGATTGGGCCAGAGCATCGATATACCGCGGTGGAGAAGGAATGCCTCGCCCTGGTGTTTGCCATTCAGAAAACGCGACACTATGTCATCGGACAAACGATACATATGATCTCACGAGTCAACCCTCTAAGGGTCCTCATGACTAAACCAGGGGCACTCAGCTCTCGACTCGCTACATGGGCAATATTATTGTCCCATTATCATATGATCTTCGTCCCCCAAAAGGCAGTCAAAGGTCAAGCCCTGGCAGACTTCTTAGCAGCCCACCCAGGCTCGGAGTCCTCCAGGATATACGAAGAGATCCCAGATGAAGTCGCCGACTCGCATGCAACCTCTTGCGAAAATATATGGCGAATGTTCTTCGACGGCGCTTCGAGGACCGGACCTAAAGGCAATATAGTCGTCGGAGTCGGGGTAGTGCTAATCTATCCTTCCGGATTGGTGATTAACCGCGCTTATTCCCTCACTGAACCCTGCTCTAACAATGTGGCCGAGTACAATGCTCTGGTCATTGGCCTCCAACTTGTAAGAGAGCTGGGGGTAGAATACCTTGAAGCATACGGCGATTCCCGACTAATCGTCAATCAGATCCGGGGTTCGTACGAGGTCCGCCATGAAGACATGATCCCTTATCATCAAATAGCGATCAATATCATCTCGGCATTTGAGGGGTTCTTCATCGAGCACGTCCCCAGACTCCGAAATATTGAAGCCGATGCCCTAGCTGGTCTCGCCGCTTCCCTAGTAGTTCCGAATTATGATCGACAATCAGTGGAAGTGATAGGCCATGAACTGGTCTGTCCCAAAAACAATGTGCAATTCGTCGCAAGTTATTCCGCACAGACGATCGATGACGCCCCAGATTGGAGACAACCATTCATCGATTTCGTCGTTTACGACATCCTGCCTAAGAACCCAAAGGAAGCCACTTCCATCAGAAGGCGTTCTCTCAGATTCTTCTACGATACAGAGACGAAAATGTTGTATCGCCGCTCCTACGACGGATTACTGCTTCGGTGTCTGTCAAACGCAGAAGCCAAAGAAGCCGTACGAGAAGCCCATGACGGTGTCTGCGGGGCCCACCAGCCCGGCCCGAAACTGCAAGACCGCCTTCGCCGAATGGGCTACTATTGGCCCACAATGGTAGCAGACACGATAGATTATGCTAGAAAGTGCAAAGCTTGCCAAGTCCACGCGGACTTCATCCACCAACCATCCAAATTTTTACATCCGACGGTGGCATCCTGGCCATTCGAAGCATGGAGAATGGACATCATTGGTCCAATCACCCCACCTTCCTCCCGAGGACATCGCTTCATACTTGCGATCACGAATTACTTCTCCAAATGGACGGAAGCTGTCCCACTTGCAGAAGTTAAGACTTCAAACGTGATCAGCTT
Organism: Iris pallida; assembly: GCA_029216955.1. Classification (NCBI taxonomy): domain Eukaryota; kingdom Viridiplantae; phylum Streptophyta; class Magnoliopsida; order Asparagales; family Iridaceae; genus Iris; species Iris pallida. The sequence continues at coordinate 468,754 of JANAVB010035019.1, forward strand.
CCTTAAGTATCACGTCATCTACCGCTTTGGACTGCCCCAAAGGATCATCCATGATAATGGGTCGCAGTTTGCAAGCCACATATTCTATCGGTTTTGCGATAAACACCGTATTCAGAATATCGCCTCGATGCCGTACAACCCGGCAGCAAATGGGTTAGCAAAGGCGTTCAACAAAACAATCATCAAACTTCTCAAGAAGTTTGTCTCCTCCAATAAACGTGACTGGAACGAGAAGCTCGGCGAGTGCTTATGGGCTTATCGCACTACGGTCCGAACAGCCACCGGAATTATACCATTCTCCCTGGTATACGGGAGTGAGGCAGTCCTCCCCTTGGAGACCCAGATCCCCTCACTACGTGTCGCCCTCACACATCAATTAACGACAGACGACAACTACCAACGTCGGCTGTAAGAGTTAGAGGCCTTAGATGAAAAGCGCCTCCTAGCTCAACAAAGGATCGAGCTGTACCAAGCACGCATCTCAGGAGCCTTCAACAAGGTCAAAATCAGAACATTCCAGGTAGGCGATCTCGTCTTGGCAGTCCGGAGGCCAATGGTCATGACTCACAAGACCGCCGGCAAATTCCAGCCAAAGTGGGAGGGCCCATTTATCATTGAGACAGTATTCTCCAACGGTGCTTACCGCCTTGCAAAGCAAAATGAAGACTTGCTCATGCTGCCCGTTAACGGCAAGTTTTTAAAGAAATATTATGTCTAAACGACATTCGCTACAAGGTCTTTGAGTCATGTACCCGCTGGTACCACTGAACTCACACCCTCAACATTTTAGATTATCGAGTCATGTATCCGCTGGTACCACTGAACTCACATCCACAACATTTCAGATTATCGAGTCATGTACCGTCTGGTGCCACTGAACTCACCCCCACATTCCCTTCAGATTATCGAGTCATGTACCCGCTGGTGCCGCTGGACTCACACTTTCTCAATATTCTAAATTACCAAGTTATGTACCCGTTGGTGCCTCTGAACTCACATTTCGGTCACTCTTTCAGATAGTAAGTCACGTATGATTATACCTCTGAACTTTTTTCCTGGAAGAGATCCTCCCTCATGATCCAATACCCGCACTCCCAGTGCACAAAAAGGGTAATCGATCCACAAATTTCCAAAAACGGACATGTCCTCATTACCTCTGAGTCGTTTTCACTTCCACCAAAAACAAACCGCCCCTCACATAGAACTTCCGTGTTCTCCTACCTCTGAGTCGTTCTATGTACCCCCTCTTCATTGAGCCCACTCCTGCCATGTCATTATTACCTCTGAGTAGGAAGGCTCCGTCGAAGAAACCTTCATGCTTGCCATGTCCACATTACCACTGAGCAAGTATGTCGGTCTCCTTTCGACCTATTATCTGTACCCACAACCGGAGTACGACAAGGATAATAGGTCCACAAATGTCCGTTGTTGACCATGAATATCTTCCATGAAACCTCCCCTGCCATGTCCTCATTACCTCTGAGCAGGAAGATTCCACGGTAAAACCCTCATGCTTGCCATGTCCTCATAACCTCTGAGCAAATATGTTGGTTTTCCTTTCACCCTATTTTCTGTATCCTGAACCAGGGTACGCCAAGGATAATAGTTCCACAAATATTCCTTTGCTAAGCTTCTTAGCATAAATCCACTATCCCACCATGCCCTGGGAGCCCAGCTGCTCTACGGCATTCTTTTTTCCTAGCACCGAGAACATCCATGACCACTTCGCCATGGCTGTTCCGGACATCCTGTCCAAACTTGTTATCCGTACCTAAAACCAAGGTACGCCTAGGATAACAGGTCCACAAAAAATCCCCCAGCAAGTCCAATTCCACAGATGCCACAAGTACAAGAAAGAGATGATGAGTTGAAACATGCTCATTTATTCAAAATTCAACGTACTACTTCATTTGGGATCATATCCCTTACAAAGAAAAAAAAGAGAAAGCAAAGAAAACAGACAGCTGATCACTGCTCTGGGGCACATAACGCCCTGAGACGGTCCGTCAGCAAAACAACCGACCGCTCAAACCTCTGGGAGGCTCGACGCTCCGCCTCGTGGGTCAGCACCGCCTCGTCCTCCAGGTGAGCGTGAGCCTGCCAGTTATCCTCAAATTTCTTAAAGGCCCGCTCCAGGTTATCAGAAGATCGGAAAACCTTCTCGGCCTCCCGAACGATTGACGCCTGCTCCGTCTGAGCAGTCTCCAGCTCTGACTCTAAGAAGGCCAATTCCCTCTGAAGTCCAAGAATACGCTCCTTCGTGTCGGCGATTCCACGAGAAGCAGACTCTTCCCGAGCACGGCAAGCCTGACTCCTACAACCCAGGTGGTCATACGAAGTAGAGAACTTATCAAGGTCTTCCCGTACAATTGGCCCAGCAGTATCTCGGGCTAGCTTAATCCTATCCCGAGCAGCAATGAGGAAGCCCCGCTCTCGCTCAATCGCAGCAGGCAAGCCAGCCTGTCGTATCGCCAGTAGTTGGGTCACAAGCTGATCAGCTTCTGTCAGCTTAGGTTCCAGCAGTGCAGCCAATCCCACCCCGCCAGGAAGAGACTTCAAGGTTGCAATCTGACCCCGGGCACACTGGAGAGATAGAGAAAATGGGGTCCCCCGCTCCATGGCAGCGTCTACGCCCCTTTTCAAATGACGATAGAAGCTGTCGACCACGTCCTGTGTCACCTCGTCCAGAGTCTCCGTGGAGGCCGGTGTCAACGGGAGCGTGGCTGGCAGCATCGAAGAAGACGCAACAGAATCCGCCGCTCCTGCTACAAGAGAAACCAGCTCCGTACGGAAGGACGCTTGAACAGCGGCCAACTCTTTTTCGGCAGCCTGCAAAATTTGAATACTCGGCAGGTTCGAGAGGTCAGTCTCCGGAGCCGTATAATCTGTGGAGGATGAGGCGGAGACCATCACGAATCCCATTCCCGTCGGCCTAGAGCTGGTAGGAGGCCCCTCGACATGGGACGGCAAAGAAGAGGGAACGCTCCTTTCTCCTATATCACGGCAGGCCGAGCCTTTCCCAAGAACATCCGTGGTGGGAAGTAAAGGGTCAGGACCTGCAGGGCCAAGGCAACCATGAATCGATTTGACCCGGAGGATATGTTGATAGAGCAAATAAGCCCCCTCACTAGTCAATATCTGGCTTATCTTACCAGCGGAGGAGCGTGAAGGCCGAGGTTCGCCTGCAGCCACCGCAGCCCCTTCACCAACAACCTCCGAAGCAAGTATAATAGTCTCCTTCGCCCTTGCATCCTCGGGAGGAGGTGCACCGGGATCGACGTCGCCTTGCTGAAGTTCAGCGGTCTCAGAGACAGTTCCGAGGAAACCTTCGCCACCCCGGGCCGAGACCTCAGCAACCTGGAAGCTGCCAGCCGTCGCCGAGAGAGCCCCCGCAGAAAGGACCGCGGCACACATGTCGCTAATCAAAGCAGCAAGGGCCGAAGTAACTTTAGGGGTGGTAGACGATTCAGGAGAGGACGGCTCATCGGGCACCTACAAAGAAAAGTAATTAAGTCATATCTCCGAGAGAAAAGAAAACTACAACAAAGAGATGGTTACGACTTGGTCTTACCCCCGAAGTAGCGTCTGTACCTTCACCTTTCTCGGTAATAAGTAATCCACGAGACCTAACAGCAGCTCTCTTCACGGAAAAGGTCGCTCTACTGTCAGAAGACTCGTATCTGACCGGTTTATGCGAGGGACCAGACACGGCTGAAGGTTGTTCTTCTCTCACTACTCCCTCTTGTGTAGTAAGCAACGGATCTTCTGCCGGTTCGTCGGGTGTGGGAAGCGGTTGATCCGCTACTTCTTCACCCCCACCAGAGAGGGAGCCTTCGCTATCATTATCATCCTCATCCTCAGCCGACTCGGAAGGTTCTGATTCAGGGAGGTGAATCTGGAGCGCCAGTTGCTTTCTAGCCTTAGCCCCCTTGGGCTTCTCCTCTAAACTGGTACCCACGATGAAACTGGTACTCGGATCGAAATTAACAGGAGGCTTGTTCGCCATAACGTGGTACAAAGCAGCCACGTACAAAATTTCCCTCGGCGCCTTAGCATCGGGAACCGAGAAGCTGGCCCGAGTATGATAAGCGTCATAATAATTCCACGCTCGGACGCCGTCAAGAACGCTGCCTTCAAAACCCAAACAAGGGTTGGGACAATCAAGGAACAACTGGCTATAACCAAACTGGCAGGAAAACCTACTAGGTAGGTAAGGCTCCAAGTACACATTATCTCGGTTGCGATAAACCAGATGCACGGGGCGGATATTGTGCAACCAAGTAAGCATATCCGGAGACAGAAAATGAGAAGGTCCAGTACCATCAAGGTGTACCTTCCTTACTTCCCCATCAGAAAAAGGAGGAACAGACACAAAAAGGTCACACCCATCCACTCTCGCCAGCGCCCTCCGACAAGCTGGCATAGGGTTGTATTCCCAAGACCGGTGATGGCATTTGAAGAGGAAAGCATCTTCATCTGTAGCATCTTCCGCTATCCCAGGTCCCAGCAAAGACTTGTAGTGCATCGCTAACCACCCCATCAAATAGTGGAAAGGCAGTTCTACACGCTCAAAATCTAATATCTTCTTACGCGCGACAACTTTGGATGAGAATGTTCGAAGACCATGGTGTATGCTACATACCATAGCCGGAAGAAGGGCCAGTCTAACTCCAAATACCAGTTTAACGGCAGGAAGAATAAAGTGGCGACCGATCCTCTCGATAGAACCTGCTCCTCCCGAGACAACGCAATTCCGCAGCCATATCATTAAGAAGCCGGCCAGGAGCGCCCTCTCTGACATCTATGTGGTCCTATAGTAAAAATAGCTAAGGGAGTCAGTTTGACTCCCGAATATGTCGCTCTTGGACCGCGACTTCTTGACGCCTGACATCAAGTCCTTTATCTCCTCGTGCGTTCTAGGGGTTCGAGGAGTAACTTCGCCAGAAGGGTCAACTGTGAAAAGATAATTAATCCATGATGTGGTGTGGGGAGCGGTCCCTTCAGAGCTATCCACCATTTTTATAGCCATCTGGTGACATGCACTATGGTGGCACAACAATTTCCGATACACCGCGACGAAACCTGGGAGTCGTCGGTTCAAGTCCTCAAACTCCTTATTCGACGGGGTATACACCTCGAAAGGCTCATTCCTCCATGGAAGTTTAGAGACAGTATACATCTCGTGAAGAGCAAGCCCCAGCTCCCCTACTGGTGCAAAGAACGTCCCCGTTCGCCGGCTATACATCTCCAAGAGCGCTACGAACAGTAGTTTATTAATGGGAAGCCCGTGACAAGTACCCCGAATGGCATGGTAAAGCCCCACCTCCCGCAATAATGTTCCATAGGTCTGCAGAACCTAAGTGGTCAACTGGACCCATGTAGAAGTAGGGTTTATCCAGTTCGGCAATGCTATCCTGCCAACGGGATAGGATTTCTTACGAACAAGCCGATTCAAGAAGGTATCAGCTTGAGCGAATGAGAAGTTGGGACCGTATACATTCATAAAAGAGCCCGGGGCCAAACCCATCATGTACCGGAGGACGGAATCCTTACCTGCGTACGCCGACCGCATGTTCGGATTATAGTGGATGTTGTCCATCAACATCCCTGACTGAGTAGAAGTCAAATTACACACCATCTTCCTGTCCAACAACACCATGTTGAACCACGACAGAGGATAATGACGTTCCATGAGAGGAATATGGATTGCCACCCCATCCAAAGAAAAATCCCAGTTCTCGGAAATCTCTAAAACTCGGGGATTCTTGATGATTAAAGCATCACCAAAAAGGAACAAAGGCTTCAGGTATTTTCCATCCAGCTTCCCAGTATTCATCATGGAACGGAGGTAATGGAGGGTCTGATTCTCAATGGCCTTCAACCACTCCGAAGGCTCATCAGTAGGGAATTAATTCAACACATGCTTAATTAAGTCGTCAAGACGTACGCCCAGGGCGAATTGATTTGAACCCACTATAAGCTCCCCAGCAGGATTTACGGGCAGATTCACTAGAAAAAGACGAAAGAAACGAGGTTAGAAGATAGTCAAAAAACAGAAGCATTAGAAAGATCATTTGAGTCTATGCGGCTCGGGTCGTCACAGCCTCATGCGGCTCAGCATTAGATACGTCCATGCGGTTCTGTGCATCGTAGCCTCATGCGGCTCCGAGTTAGCCGAGTCCTTGCAACTCAAATTCAGACGAGCTTATAGACTCATGCGGTTCAGGTTAAGCACGCCTACGAAGCCAGACTCACGCGAGCTGATGCGGATGCAAGCAAGCGAGCTTATGCGGTTCAAAAGTGAGCGACGCTTATGCGGCCCAAATCGAAAACACATATGCGGCTCAGTTCGAGTATAATAAGCTCATGCGACCCCATGGGAGAAAGTGCTTATGCGGTCACATCGATAAGCCTCGTACATGCGGCTTATGCATAAAGTATGCAGCAGAGCCATGGCAACAGTTAGGGTTTTCAGACGACCCTTACCAGCGATAGGCGGGTGAACGTCGGGATGGACAGAGTGCACAGCAGCCGGCGAAGGAGTGACCACGTTCGTCGCTGCAGTCGCCGTAGAAGCAACCGCCTTACCCTTCGCGGCCTTCGATGCTGCAGCCTTCTTGGGAGCCATTGTCGATCGTTGAAGGAAGAAGACGAAGAGCAAAGTCGGCAACAGGGAATTTGAGCAAAGAGAGAAGGTAAAGAAACCCCCAAGAGACTAAAAAGACTCTTATTTATAGGCGAAAGAGACCCATAAAACAAACAAACGTCTCAGATTACGCCTCGGATTACGCGCCGCTTCAAAAGATAAAGGCAAAAACGCTTCGGTCAAGGCAAAACCGACCCTTGGGATCCTCTCCCAAAAGATGGCGTTAATTCAAAACGAATCAAGAGCATTTAATGAAGATTTGCACACGTAGTCAGGACACGTGGCAAAGAGCCTATGCGGCCAGATGAGTCTATGCGGCTGAGACACTTATGCGGCATGAACGGGGCCATGCTTCTTATTCAAAGTGTTTCAATTTTGCAAATTGAAAACTTTGAAGGGGGTCCTGTAGAAGCATAAAAATATCAGAGTAATGGTCCATGCGGCTCTGGAAAGAAGCCCATGCGGCTCATACAGGAGCTGTCTTACGCGATTCAAAGAAGACTCTCAGTCTCATGCGGCTCGGAAGTGTATGCGGTTCAGCAGGAATATGCGGCCCGATCGACGCCACATCCCCCTTGGGATCCTTCCCTACAGCTGGCCATTTGAGTAGTGGCCTCATTTAACGCCCTGACACAACTCGACGACCGTGACGGCTCTGACATAAAGCGTCATAATGGTTCTGCCATAATGACAGACTCTTCGGGAAAAGAAGAAAATCTCTGACCCGATTCGACAGAAGTCCTAGATTGCCACGTGGCACGTCTCTTGCGACTTAAACGGGGAACAACTTCATGCGGCTCACTAAGAAGTCACCCTATATGGCCAGCAGAAATCAGCCATATGCGGCCCACCGAGAGCCCAGTCCCTGCGGCTCAATACAACGCTAGCTTATGCGGCTCGTAGAGATTATGCATATGCAGCTCATTGAGAGTTCATCCCCTGCGGCTCAATAAAGCGTTGTCCTATATGGCTCATGAAGATTATCTCCCTGTGGTTCAAGTCTTGCCTATCCCATACGGCTCTAGCAGGACCCACAATTAAAACACGTGGCATCGGATCAATCAAGGATTTAACCGAATCTCAACAAATATATTTGACATCATCATCATAATTACTGAGATCAAGGCATATCATTTATCATCAAGCCAATGGGACACGTGGCGAGCAATCGGACATTGGTATAATCCATCATGAAGATTTAAAGCAGTTAACATTAATTGCTCACAAGATTCGGTGTTATCCGTATTAATGGTCTAGATTCATTGTAATCAGGATCAAGGGTTCAGATAGATTGAAGGAGCACCGACATTCAAAATGAATGATCATTAGCAAACCCTAATGATCATACCCCACTCTTATAAATAGCCAGCATCATTTCTTTGCACAGACCCCGGCAACAAAAGAATAAAAAAAAGGAGAGAGAGGAGATATACAGAGAGAGAGACCCCCCAACAATCAGAGAGAAAATACACAGAGAGAGAGAGAAGCCAGGAGAGCAACAGAGGAGCAAAAAGAGCATTTCTTCGTCAACGCCAACCATCTTTTCACAAGGAGCCAAGGCTGCATACCGATCATCCAAGGAGTAAGGCAGGGCTGTCGTCGCCTTCCCGAGCCTCTATCGTCACCCCCTAGAATCTAAAATAAACAATTGTACTTAGATTGCTGTACCTAGGTTTTCGTCCCTAGGCTTTCTTTGTACAAGCGAGTTTGTATTGTGAGTCTAAGTTCAGTCCTCCGATAATTGTTCTGTACTTTTACAATCAATGGCAAACAAGTGTACAGGGATTGTAGGAACGATATAGTAAAGCGTAATACTCTAGAGGGGGGGTGAATAGAGTTGGCAGCAGAATAATGCTAATTAAAAAATGTTAGCAATACAATCACAGTATATAATCACAGTTGAAATAATGTAAAGGCAGAGTTCAGAAAGCAAACGCAAAGACAGCGATGTATACTGGTATCCCTCTGTTGAGGACTAATCCAGTCGTTAGAACTCTTGCTACCAGTTGAATCCACTATAGGAAAAACCACAAGTTTTCTTACGAAGTCCTTGCAACTTCTACAATGCGAGCTTTGATACGAAGAACTCGTCCAACTTCAAATGTGAAGAGGTATTCTTCAATCAAGCCTTCTGATTACAATCTCTCAGAAACTTCTATACCGTACCGTACTGGCAAATCGACTAGAGGATTGTAACTGGCTTGGGATCTGAAAATGAAAGCTCCAGAAAACTCTTTGAAAGGCAGAAAGCTTTTTAGATAGAGAGAAGATTGAAAGTGAATGAGTGAATTGAAATGATCAAAATCCATCTCTATTTATAGGAATTTCAAAGGGAGAACTCTGTCAGAATTCGGGCAGAATTCGGGCAGAACTCGATGAGCAAATCTCGGTCAAATTCGCAACTGCAGGAGGACCAAGTTCCGGAGAATTCAAAAATCAAACGGCCACCAACCGAACTCTGGCCGAACTCTGGCCGAGTTCTGTCAGGGTTAGGTTAGGGTTTTAAAATAGATTTTTGGTGATTTTTGAAAACCTTTTTGAAAACCTTTTTGTAAACATTTTGATAGGTCATTTTAAAAACATTTTGAACTATTTTGGGGATAGCCTATTTGCCAGTACGACTCGGTGTACAACGTATTCCTAGACTCAAATAAAGTGAAAAATTATATTGCATAGGAAGTACAGACTCAAGTAGGCAAACAGATCTTCAGTCTTGAACGGAGTGAATATCCAATCTTGCTTATGTCCAAGAAGCTGAGATGTCCCAACAAGCTTCGTATATCCAGACAGAGTTTTGATCAATTATTAAAATCAGGTTGACCATATGACCAATGGGCCAACAATCTTCCTCATTTTGATAATTGACAAACTATGAATGATATAACATTAAGCTTGTTCAAAAAGAATCAAAATGTGAAATTGTTCATGTCCTGTATTTAACTCAAAAAAAAATGTTAGATCTTTAATTTTCTCTCCCTTTGTCACTTAGCAAAATAATTGCACAAGAGAAGGCTCCTCCGCAGTAAATGCAGATGACTCCCCCGCAATCAATGCATAAGTAACAAATAACGAGAAAACAAATAAAAGAAATATAGTATAAGAATTAGAGATATAGTATCACAGGCATGTAATATTTCTACAAATTATCATCACAGGCATGTATTGCTTCAAATAACATAATTAATAATATTTTATGAATTAAATGTTATTATACAGTGACTGTCTCAGATTAGCTGTAGGAGTACTGTCCCAGCTGGCGGAGGTTCACCGGGGAACTCTTAAGTACCGCTTCGCTTCAACCGTAGTTGTGGTGACAGACAGACTCTTTATTAGCTTGTCTCTAACACAATTTTTGCATAATGATATATAATCATAAAATAAAATCAATTAATATTATTGACGTCCAAAATTCCCAATTCTCGACGTAAATAATTGAAACGATCTTCCGCTAGAGGTTTAGTGAAGATGTCAGCTAATTGATTTTCAGTATCTATGTACACAAGGTTTATATCTCCATTTTGATGATGATCTCTAAGAAAATGATGTCTAATCTCGATATGTTTAGTACGAGAATGACATACAGGATTCTTAGTCAAATTAATGGTGCTTATGTTATCACAGAAAATGGGAACATGTGTGAAAAATAAATCAAAGTCTTCTAGGGTTTGTTTCATCCACAAAATATGAGCACAACAACGTCCTGCGGCGATATACTCAGCCTCTGTTATTGATAAGGCTACAGAATTTTGCTTTTTACTAAACCAAGAGACTAGAGCCTTGCCTAAGAAATGACATGTACCGATAGTACTTTTTCTATCAACCTTGCATCCAGTAAAATCTGCATCCGAATAACCAATAAGGTCAAAGGATTTAGTTTTGGGATACCACAAGCCGACAGAAGAAGTGCCCTTAAGGTATCGGAAGATACGCTTAACTGCGGTCAGATGTGATTCCTTTGGGTTAGCTTGAAAATGTGCACACAGGCAAACACTAAACATTATATCAGGACGACTAGCAGTTAAGTAAAGTAAACTACCAATCATACCTCGATACTTACGTGTATCGACTGGCTTGCCTTGTTCGTCAGAATCAAGCATTGTTGAAGTTGCCATCGGAGTGCCAATAGGTTTGACATTGTCCAGATCGAACTTCTTTAGCAAATCTTTTGTGTACTTGGCTTGATTAATGAACGTCCCATTGTCGGTTTGTTTGATTTGTAATCCGAGAAAGAACTTCAGCTCTCCCATCATGCTCATCTCAAACTCATTCTGCATACACTTAGAAAATTCTTGACAAAGAGATTCATCAGTGGATCCAAATATGATATCATCAACATAGATTTGAATTAAAAGCAGCTTTCCATTAAAAGATTTAATAAATAGTGTAGTGTCAACCTTTCCTTTTGAAAAACCGTTGTCAAGTAGAAAAGAGCTTAGACGGTCATACCAAGCACGAGGGGCTTGTTTCAAACCATATAAGGCTTTCTTCAACTTGAAAACATGGTCAGGATTTTTAAAATCCGTGAAACCCGGAGGTTGTGCTACAAAAACTTCTTCTTTTATAAAGCCATTTAGAAAAGCACTTTTTACATCCATTTGAAAAAGTTTGAAATCATGAAAACATGCAAATGCACATAACATTCGAATGGATTCTAATCTCGCAACTGGGGCATAAGTCTCATCGTAGTCGATACCCTCTTCTTGATTGTATCCTTGAGCTACGAGTCGAGCCTTGTTACGAGTTACTAAACCATCCTCATTTAGTTTGTTTCGGAATACCCAATGGGTGCCAATGACCGGATGATCAATAGGCTTGGGAACAAGTTCCCAAACTTGATTCCGTTCGAATTGGTTCAATTCCTCTTGTATGGCATCTATCCAGAAACTATCACTACATGCTTCATCAATAGATTTAGGTTCTAGCTGTGAAATAAATGCAACACTAGAAACAATATCTCTACTGGATGATCAAGTACTTACTCCTTTGGTAATGTCACCAATTACCAAATCTTGTGGATGATCAGCTGTAAATTTTAACCTCTTCGGTAGACTCTGTAGGTAGCTGGTTCCTGGATCTCCTCTAGGGGGTTCAGCTAGTGCAGAGCTTGGTTCAGGTTCAGCTGATGTTGAACTTGATGTAGGCAGATCTTCATCACTATCATCGTGAGTCATTTGGTTCATTTTATCAAAAGTGACATTGATTGATTCTTCGATGATCATGGTATGTTTGTTGAAGACTCTGTACCCTTTGCTCTTGGCCGCATAACCTAGAAATATATCTTCATCGGCCTTTTCGTCAAACTTTCCCAAGTTGTCTTTAGTATTAAGAATAAAGCACTTACAGCCAAAAATCTTAAAGTATGAAACTGAAGGAATTCTATCAAACCATAACTCAAATGGAGTCTTCTTCGATTTGGGTCGAATTAGAACTCTATTAAGCACAAAGCAAGCTGTATTGACAGCTTCAGTCCAGAAGTATTTGGGTAGGCTAAATTGATTTAACATCACTCTGGCCATTTCGGTTAGAGTTCTGTTCTTATGTTCCACAACTCCATTTTGTTGTGGAGTTCTAGGGCAGGAGAACTCATGAATAAAACCGTGTGTGTCACAAAATTGCTCAAAATCAGCATTCTCGAATTCACCACCATGATCGCTTCTAATGCGAGTGATCATGTAACCTTTTTTATTCTGTACTTTCTTGCAAAAGGTGACAAATTCTGATAATGCGTCATTTTTGCGTGTCAAGAAATATACCCACGTGTATCTAGAGAAATCATCTACAATTACAAATGCATATAATTTACCTCCGAGGCTAGCAACTCTGCTAGGACCGAATAAATCCATGTGTAGCAATTGTAGAGGTCTAGTAGTACATACTGCATTTACAGACTTGAATGTGGATCTGGTAGCCTTGTTCTTTTCATATTGGATGCATACCGAATCCTTCTTGAATGTTATGTCTGGTAAACCGCGTACTAACTTCTTTGTGGATAATCTTGAAATTGTATCCATGTTTGCATGATCGAGTCTCATGTGCCATAGATGACTCTCACCACTTTTGGCCATTAAGTATCTACCTGAAATGTTAGCTTCTTCCAGCAGATAGAAAACATATATATTGTCTTCCCTGATTCCTTCAAAGATAGTACTACCAGTTGAGCTATCAACTATAGTACATTTATCTTTGCCAAAGTTGATACCATAACCATGATCAGCTAGATGACTTATGCTGAGCAGATTATGTTTCAACTCGGTAACTAGACAGACATCTTTAATCACGGGATAGGGAGACTTACCAACATCACCGATACCAATAATATACCCTTTCAAATTATTACCGAAGGAAACATAACTTTCCTTCTTTTTCTTCAACAGTGTTGCAAATAGGGTAGCGTCACCGGTCATATGCCGTGAGCAACCGCTGTCGAGGATCCATTTGCTTCTAGCATGTGAAGGGTGTTCCACCTACAAAACAGTTTGCAGATGAAACCTTTGGTACCCATTTCTTGTAGGGTCCTGAATTGTTAGCTTTAGGTATCCAAGCATAAACATTAAAATCTACAAGCTTTTTTATTCTACATGCAGATGATATATGACCAATGAGGCCACAATAATGACATTGTGCATGTCGAGTGTTGAAAGCTGAGTGGTGTGCATGGTTGGTAGGTTTGGGTTTTCTAGTATAGAAGAATGCATACCTATGATCATGTTTGGGCTTAACCTTTTGGGGTAAAGGTTTTATATGGTTTGGTCTGACAGTGTTTGGCTTGGGAATGTTCCGAATTCTCGGTAAGTGATACGTATTAGGATAGGAAGCAGCAGGCTCAGGCTGTTTTCCTAACCTAATTTCCAACCTTTTGGAAGTGTCATATAACTTAGTATAATCAGAAGTGAGTGATTCCATTCTGATTTGTGCAGATTGAAGACTTTTCTTTTCTCTAGAAAGATCTTCTCTCAATTGGTCTATAATCTTGTCTTTCTCTTCGGATGACTGTTTAGTCTCGTGTAATAAGATCTTTATAGAGGAAAGCTCACCAGACTCACTAACATTAGCTCTAACCTCAGCTAGTATGTCGATAAGTCTTCCTATTTCTCCTTTGTACTCTTTGAGTACCTTCTTAGCGGTCTAATATTTACTATGCAGTTTCCTGTAGTCAAGCATCAGGTCACTGAAGGCATCTCCTAATTGCTCAAAGGTGAAGTCATCATATGTTTCTACAGGTTCAGTAGGTACCTGATCGATTGCCATGAAGCAGATGTTTGCAGCGTCCTCTGAATGTTCATCTTCTGAGTCGCTAGCTTCACTCTCATGCCATATGCTGGTGTTGGCATATTTCCGAGACGTTGATCTTTTCAGGTTGCCTTTTTCATACCTGTTGTTCTTCTTGCTCGATGATGAGTTGATGGGACAGTCCTTCTTCATATGTCCCTTCTTCTTACAGCCATAGCAGACAGCATCTTCTTGATACCAGTTGTTGCTGTTGTTCTCTTTGAATCTCTTCTCATGTCTCATGAATCTTTTGAACTTCCTTGCTAGGAGAGCTTGATCTTCAGCGTCAGATCCACTGCTGTCTGAGTCATCTTCAGCAGCTTTTCTGTGCTGAGCCTTGAGGGCGATAGTCTTCTCCTTTAGAGCAGGCTCTTCAAAATCTTGTAGCTCCAGTTCATGAGTGAGTATTTTACCCATGAGTACTTCAAGTGACATTGTGGTGAGGTCGTTTCCTTCAATGATAGCTGTAGCCTTTGGAATCCAGTTCTTGGTGAGAGCTCGCAGGAGTTTGTGAATCTTTTCGTGGTTACTGTAATCTTTGCCTAAGGAGGACAAAGGGTTTACAATATCCAAGAACCTCTCGAACATTTGTGTGACTATTTCATTTGGCTTCATTTTGAACGCCTCGTACTCTTGAGTAAGTCTGCTGACTTTTGACTCCTTGACTTGAGTCGTGCCTTCATGTGTAACTTCGAGAAGCTTCCACACACCATTTGCCGTTGTGCATGTAGATACCCTGTTAAATTATGTTCTGTCTAAGGCACAAAAAAGAGCATTAATGGCACGTGCGTCAAGACTGGCCTTTTTTTTTTCTTCCTCTGTATAACTGCTTTGGGGTTTTTCAACCAAAACTCCCTCGACATTTATACGAGGTGGCTTCTGATAGCCATCAAGAACAATAGCCCATAAGTCAAAATCAAGAGATTTCAAGAAGAAACTTATCCGTGTTTTCCAATAAGTGTAGTTAGTACCATCAAACAGTGGGGGTCTGTTTGTGGCCTGACCTTCACTTGTGAATTTCATAGTAGCCATATGATGTGCTGTGATCTAATAAATAATAAATAAATAATAGCACTGTTACCTCGCTTTACCTGTAACACCCGCTTTGATACCAATTGTAGGAACGATATAGTAAAGCGTAATACTCTAGAGGGGGGGTGAATAGAGTTGGCAGCGGAATAATGCTAATTAAAAAATGTTAGCAACACAATCACAGTATATAATCACAGTTGAAATAATGTAAAGGCAGAGTTCAGAAAGCAAACGCAAAGACAGCGATGTATACTGGTATCCCTCTGTTGAGGACTAATCCAGTCGGTAGAACTCTTGCTACCAGTTGAATCCACTATAGGAAAAACCGCAAGTTTTCTTACGAAGTCCTTGCAACTTCTACAACGCGAGCTTTGATATGAAGAACTCGTCCAACTTCAAATGTGAAGAGGTATTCTTCAATCAAGCCTTCTGATTACAATCTCTCAGAAACTTCTATACCGTACCGCACTGGCAAATCGACTAGAGGATTGTAACTGGCTTGGGATCTGAAAATGAAAGCTCTAGAAAACTCTTTGAAAGGCAGAAAGCTTTTTAGATAGAGAGAAGATTGAAAGTGAATGAGTGAATTGAAATGATCGAAATCCATCTCTATTTATAGGAATTCCAAAGGGAGAACTCTGTCAGAATTCGGGCAGAACTCGATGAGCAAATCTCGGTCAAATTCGCAACTGCAGGAGGACCAAGTTCCAGAGAATTCAAAAATCAAACGGCCACCAACCGAACTCTGGCCGAACTCTGATCGAGTTCTGTCAGGGTTAGGTTAGGGTTTTAAAATAGATTTTTGGTGATTTTTGAAAACCTTTTTGAAAACCTTTTTGTAAACATTTTGATAGGTCATTTTAAAAACATTTTGAACTATTTTGGGGATAGCCTATTTGCCAGTACGACTCGGTGTACAACATATTCCTAGACTCAAATAAAGTGAAAAATTATATTGCATAGGAAGTACAGACTCAAGTAGGCAAACAGATCTTCAGTCTTGAACGGAGTGAATATCCAATCTTGCTTATGTCCAAGAAGCTGAGATGTCCCAACAAGCTTCGTATATCCAGACAGAGTTTTGATCAATTATTAAAATCAGGTTGACCATATGACCAATGGGCCAACAGAGAAGTGCTCATTTCATTGGCATAAGTGTCCGGATTCTTGATCCTGGAAGTTTGCTTCTGATGATGTTTGGTCTTCGGCATTGGCTGTTTACGTTTCACCGAAGTTGGCCTGTTGTGATAAGTTCTTAAATCACCAAACTCACCCCAGGGGTTTCTGTTTGAGATACCAGTAATTTTCTCTGTCTTGAACGGAAGATTTTGAAGGTTGGGAGATCTTGGAATTCTGCTTCCGGAGTAGGCAGAATACCTCTTTGATCAGTACAAGTTCTTTTAACATGGAGAGAAGAATCCTTGTTTGAAAGAATTTTTGTACTGACTGATGCCGAGGCACGTTCAGTGTGATCTTCTACGGTAAAGACCGAAGAAGACTGAGAAAAGACCAAAGAGCCTTTTCTTTTGTTTTGTAAAGAAGGATTAGCTAAAGAGCGTTTCTCTCTGTTGTCTTCCAAGTCAAGAGACGAGGAAGTTTGAGAAAAGACCAAAGGGCCTTTTCTTTTGTTCTAAGGAAGAGGAATAGCCAAAAGACTACCCCCAGTGGATTGCGCAGGAGCAGCAGGGTATTGGAGATGAGCAACACTCTTCTCCTTATTGTGAGAAGAAGAAAGATTAGCCAAAGGGCTGTCTTTCTTATATTGCGCAGACACAGTTTGCGCATGAATGGATGGCGCACTGGCAGGTTGCGCAGGAGAGTCTTTGGCAGATGACTTTCTGGTTCTGGCCACAGACACTGTAGTTTTCGCATCAGGAATTCTGGCCACTGAGTGTTTGGGGTGCACTCTAGTTGCTAGAGTGTTGGTTTACGCAGGAAGATTGGCAGCCAACTGTGCCAGAGGCAGAGAAGTCTAGCCCCTTGATAGGGCAGCATATGAAGTCTCTTGTGCACTGGCAACAGCAGATTGCGCATGAGTAGTTGAGACAGATTGTGCAACAGTCTTAGTGGCAGCAACTGTAGACTGTGCAGCAGATTGTGCAGCAGGATTCTTGGCAGACTGTGCAGCAGTCTTGCTGGCAAAGTTAATGGACTGTGCAGCAGTCTTGGAGACCCACACTGGGTGCACTTTGCTCATGGCAGAAGTGGTTGCAGTGCGAGGAGTGGTCTTAGAGTTGATCATGGCTTCATAGGCTGTCTGGTTGACCTTCATAACCAGAGTCTTCTGCGTCTTCCTGATAGACGCTACGTCACATTGAATTGTCACTTCCTCGTCGGAGGAGAAAGTTGCCCCCAGCAAAGTCGCCATTTTGTTTGTAAAAACGAAAGTATGAAACTTTATTGATACAAACTTTGTAAATATTACAAGAATTCTGGGAAAGTACAACTGTAGGAATCCAATCTAGAAGACGATTGCTTTATCCCTTGGACGATGTGAACTTTGAAGACGGTAGCCTCTGAATTTAAAGGCAAAAGCCTCGGAAGAATGCAGCAGCACTTGGGCAAGAACTCCTGAACTCTTTGATTTTTCTGAACTTCATGTCTGATCCCCTGGAATGAAGACTTGAAACTCTATTTATAGAGTTCTAGAAATAACTAACTTTTAGTTATTCTGAATGGCGCAAGTTGGATTGCGCATGCACTGGATTGCGCATGCACTGGATTGCGCAACATCAGATTGCGCAGGCAGTTGTCTGGTCATGGGCCAACTGTCTTGGACACATGGCATCATTTGATTGAAATGTGCATGATCGTGTGAAGACGGTTGCCATGTAACGAGCAATTGATGGAATGAATGCCACGTGTACTTTTGTCAGTTGACATGATGAAGTGCGCCACATGAATTGTGCTGACTTCGGATTGCACTGAAATGGATTGCACAGACACTGGATTGCACAGGCACTGGATTGTGCTGCATGTACAGCTGTCCTCGAGCACTGTGCGGCACAATAAACGAATAGTCTCCTCGTTCTTTGTGCTATCAGCTGTCAAAAAGATTTGATTTTGTCAGATAATGATGACATTGCCACGTCAGCCTGCGCAGTTGAAGGTGTGCGCAGTCTGGTGTGCACAATCTGAATGATGCGTAATCTGATGTCTGCGCAGTTCATTTGAAAGTTGTATTTCTTGATTTTCTGACTTTGTTAATAGGTCCAACTTGATTTTTTATGACCTACAAACATGAATCTCCGAAGCTCTAGGAAAGAGGCAACGATAACAATATGGAAAAGTAGCCCAAATATACGGTGTATGTTCTCCCCGCCCTTGTGACTTCACGAATCGTATCCACGAGACGCTCGGCCAGAACCTCTAACTAGGACAACGAGTCATAATGGTAAAGTAACAATGCATGCGTAGCAATGTCATCGTCATATAATCAAACTCGAAATTCTGTATATCAAGATGTAATCAAGTACGAAAATCCATCGGTAGTATAGTATCACATGAAAATGTCCTAGGGTCAGAGTGTACCCCGCAACGATTTGTCGTATGCAAATGTGATTATCTAGTATAGATATCGATGGTGCTAACGTCCATCGGCACCCAAATATGATTCGGACGTGAAGTACCGATCACGCCCTAGGTTTTGCAACAATTTAATCAAGCAGATATTTAAAAAGCTAAATATTTTAAACTGAAGTACAAGATTGGCAAGGTACACTTGCCTGGCTCCGATCGCTAAAGAGGAAGAGCTGGTCCAATGCCTAAGTCCGAAGGTCCAAGGAACCTAGAGAAGAATTTTACGACTAATTAATTATTTATATATATATATATGCTTAATTCATTAAAAAAGAAAGATATGACCATATATGTACCAATCTGATATAATCGTCTTCTTCCACTTACTAACTATATACTCTTTCAAGGTAACCCACAATCACACCTTCTGCTTAACATGCTCAAGCCCTAACATAGGCCATATGGAATATGTATATGCCCTTTACTGTAGTCATGCTTTCTAGTTGGGGACACCACAACAACATAGTGAATCCATGTCACTAATAGTTTTGCTTAGAGCTAGGAGTAACACATGTGTTCACTCAAGACACAATCTAACACACATATGATATAATCTGTTCACACACACAACTTCTCCATCATCAACACCCATGTGATATAATATTTTCATACACAATTTCCCCATCATCCACACGCCGTTTCCTTCACATCCACCTCTAAAGTCTTATGTATACATAGCACATTATAGACCACTAAATATCAAATAATTACACAAGGATGATTCATATAGACACAACAGGTGTTTTCCTCTTCAATACTACATCTCTTCTATTCACATCATTACATGGCATTCAATATTTCATCTCTTCTATTCACATCACTACATGACATTCAATATTTTACTATGGATGGAGGGAAAACTACATAGTAAGGGACATAGCTCCCCACCTGCTGTCAATAGGAGAGGAAGACCCTATTTAGTGAACTTAAATTTGATACATATGTATATTTCCTCTAAACCCAGCATAACACTCTCTCCCATATCCATATGTACAGGGCCATAACATAGATTGTTGTAAGTGTGTAAGGAAGAAAAAGAAGTATCGGACCCCCTTCTTCCACACCAAGAACCTACGTTATTAGTTTGAAGTTGTCTCAACATTTTATCGATACTCCAAACTCCTCATAACTATGTCTGATGTTTTGGATTGCATGGCTGCATGGGAATCCATACACCTTCCATCTGCGGCAACTACAATGCCAATCATGAAGATTCACCAGGTGTGAGGAAGTATCTGCCATCACGTCAAACTCGAAATCACTAGACCGATATACCTTATAAGACATGCCATCATCTGTAAGCTGCTTTCGCATATTCTCGGCGTATGGAGTCAATTTGCTATTTAAATCTATTGCAACCATGTGGCGATCCGAAATCATCTTCATCATCTTCACTCGGATAACGTTTACTAGTACTGAAATAGGCATTTTCTTCTCAGCCTTTATCCATGCATTGAATGACTCTATAGAACTAGAAGCAACCTCGCCGTGTCTACATCCGAGGAAGAATGCATTTGACCAATGTTCAAGTTTTTGTTTATCCATCCAATTCGCAAGATGACCATAATTCAGATCACATATCTTCTTAACTGCTTGTTTATAACCACCTTTGTACAGGAAAAAAAGAAATTAATTAAGAAGGAAGTCAAGGCACAAGCACATGAAAAAAGGACCATTCTCCGTGTTATAAACACGAAGAATGGTCATTCTTCGTTCCAAACTAACGGAGAATACATATTCTTCTTGTTAAGGAACACGGAGAATGCCATTCTCTGCGAGACGTAAATGGAGAATGGCTATTCTCCGTGAGATTTACACAGAGAATGGTCATTCTCCGTGTTAAAATAACAGAGAATGCACATAAAAGCTCCATATATATGTCTGACTTATACACCTGACGTTAGAGCATATACTGCTTACCTCCAATCTTCAAGCACATGCGGATACTTGCTTTCATTTCCTTTCTCCTTCAGCGGTATGTTATTCTTCATGTGATAAAAGCAATAGCTATAGAAAGCGTAGGGAACATTTTAGGAACTTCAGAAACTAAACCAGTGCCTTGATCCGAAAGAAAAATGATACGCCTACTACATCCAACAACATTCTTGTCACGCTCCGCTCCCGTAGGAGCGATCGTCCTCGCTAAGGCGTGATGCTGCACGAGCCTAGATTGCGCTCGTGCAAGGCGGGTTCCATAACGGCCGATTCCAGAGGCTGTGACGGGGTCGTCGCACAGAAGTCCCAAGCAGAGACATTGAATAATAGCAGTAAAAATTTAGAACAATCACAAGTTATTCAAAAGAAGCTCTTTATTGATATTGAAACATAGATTGCAATGGGGCGCAAGCCAATATTACATGTCTCTCAAGCTCACTCATCTCATATTACAAGTCACTCAGCTCTCTCCCATCTCTCAATACAAGTCTTGACTCCAGCGGAAGCTTCGAAAGGCGATGTCCATACATTATGTCCCGTATAAGTCTTTACTCCATGCGGCCACGCACTTCAAATCGCCAAGGAACTCTATGCCTTGACGCATCCAAGCGAGTCCTGTGCCACGAGCTTCTACCTGTGCCTGCACATGTAAACTATATGGGTGTCAGTACTCAACTGTACTGGTGGAATGACCTCCTCACCCACCCATACAAACCCAATACGTTTGATTTACTTTGTGCAACATAGTTACTTCTTATCAATTATCTTTCTAGTCTTGCCTTAGGATTATTTTAGGACCGACGCCTTGGCCTATTTTATGCCTCAATACCATCCCGTGCTTGCAACAACAACGTTAGCCCATACCTTGCCTCTAGACCCTTTTTGTGCCAACAACGTTAACCTATCAAGTCGTGTTTGCCTTTCGGCCCAAAATCATAGACGCAACTACACGAAGAGGCTCCATTTCTGTGTGACCGTGCTACCTCCTTCATTATGCCATGCCTCGCCACTCAATGTGACTTAACCATGTCGCCGCCTCGCGGCCCTTGCTATTTTTATCACAAACTGACCCAATCAAGACTTCTGAACTTATGTTGACCCACTTTGCCTTGTGGCGGTTTCTGACTTAAACTTCAGACAACTCTGATCCAACAAATACAACTTATATGCCAAGACTTATGACTCGATGTCACACCCCTGTGCCAAGCATGTCACCTATGTTGAAGCCACATCTTAGGCCCCAAGCATCATATTCTAACTTGTATGCACCTTCGACTCAACTCAATTCCAACGGCATACGTGCGGATAGCCGCCATTTTGCCGACATCTATATGAACACGGGTCACTGGCATCACATGCCATCCTGGACTATAGCTATCGTATAGGATGGTCCGGTCACCGCAAGTAGCTAGCCCCGATGAGCGCCACCGAAAACTTGTTGCCTCTACCTGGCACAGCTATACCTGTTTTCTCCTACGCCGGATCGGTCCTGAGGCCCCAAGTTGTCGATCCGAGGAAACCCTTTCTTCCTTGTACAAGTTATCCTTGACCATGCAAGACTCGATACAAACTGACGTCTCACACAGTCATTCCTCTCCCAATGTTACCATCTCTATCAAAACCAAATTCAAGACTTCTATCCTTGAGACCCCTCGACGACCCACGGTCGCGAGCATTCTTTCCTTGAGACCCTCGACGACCAACAGTCGCGAGCATTCTTTTCTTGTTACCCTATCATTTGGTTCAACTCATGAACGCCTATTTGATGGTCCTTTCTCAAAACTCACTATGAATCAATTGTAGTCCTTGCTTAAACACTAAGTTCGTGCATCGTGCCTTAAGACAATCGTGCTCTACGCGACACTCCTGTCCAAGTCGACGGGCCTTTAGATCGTGGGACTACTTAACTTTGACAAACCGCAAAAGAGTGGGACGGTACTTGTAATGTCTTAGGTCGACCGGCATAACTTTGCCTAACTTAACTTCGCAAAAACTTAACAAGCAAAGGCTGCGTCAAGCTTTTCCTTAACGGATCGTGCCGTGCACGCATCCAACTTGAACGACCATGTCACTCGGGTGCCTAGACTTAGGTCACGAGCCGCTCAACGCAACTTAACTCATGGCAAGCCAAGCCTTGGACGATAGGACCGTGCATGTTTTATAAAGCATTTATGCGGGCGACGCCTATGATTTTGGCTACATTCATAACTTCTACTACTCAACCCACTTTCCTTCTTCCAAGCCACGGGACGAAGGATCGAGTGTCATTTTCAAAGCACGTCGTGCACCAACTCTAAGCCAATCGTTAGACCTTTCCATATTCTAACTCAATTTGACCCGTCGGGATTATTCCCTTTAGCTATGTGAATTCGTCTCTTTTATTATCAAGCCTACTTGTGCAAGTTGAAAACATACGATTTATTATGTGAAGGCAAAGATGAGGCAAGTTCACCGAAACTACCCTACCTGAGCGTGCGATCGCCTCGACCGGGCGATGTCTTCAAGCAGCCGTTGCAAGGCTAAGTCCGAACGCCGTCAGCATTTCGATTCCTCCGATTGACTGAGCGGGACGGCGCATTACATCATACACCACTCAGAAAAAGTTTCATCCTCGAAACTAACTGAGTACACTTATCGACTTATCGCTTTACTCAACATTCAAGGACTCTCGCACACACTTCTCCTATACGTTTCCTCAAATCCGAGCCACGCTCGTGCTACCCACAATCTTTTCTTCAAAACTTACAATCTCAAAATCCTCAACTCTTTTCTGTTCCTCAAGTCTCACTTGATTCAACGTATCACTTAGTTGGATCGTGCACATATTTTAGGCGTCCACAAAATACATGCCTTTCAGCCAAGCCTCATGATAGAGAATCCTCCATCACCACTTAAGTCGGATCGTGCACATATTCGGGCGTCCCTGATATACATGCATGTAAATCCCCTAATTTATTAATTTATTTAATATTAGTTTTGTGTAAATTTTTGCTAAATACATGTATACATAATATTAGGAGTGTAATGCATAGTATGGGTGTAAGTTTATATGATATATATTTATTTGTATATATGTATATGTGTATGTGTTGATTTATTAAGGTGTACATATTTATATATACTTATATGTGGAAATATATGTGTATATAAATATATCTAAATTATTGTATTATTAAAAAGAGTTTTTTTTATTATAAATTATAAATAAAATAGAATTTAGTTATTAAATAGAGTAATAATAGAAAATAGAAAATAGTTTAAAAAAAGAAAGATTTTTTTTAATAAATAAAATGAACAAAAAAGAAAAGAAAAAGAAATGAAAAAAAAAGAAAAGAAAAAGAAATAAAAAGAAATAAAATAAAGAAATAAAAAAAGAATAAGAAACGAAAAGAAAAATAAAAAAAAAGAAAGAAAAAAAAAACCACCCACATAAGTGGGCGGGCCCCCCTTCCCTATTGATGCTGCTACAGCACGCTTATTCCGCACCCAACCCGTGGGCAAAGTCCAAATGTTTATTAGTAATAGTAGTAGTATTAGGTTTTTCAACGAATTTGTTTTATATATAACTTCCTCCACAGACCTCAAAACCCTAGACTCCCAAAACAAAAATTTCAGCAGAACATACCCTCTTCGCCTAGGAGTTCGTTCCACCAGCGACAGAGTTTTGTGCACGACGAACGGAGCGTCGAAAGTCAGCCCTTCGTCATCCATGGGGCAGTTTTTCCACTCAAGATACCCTACTTTCCGATAACGTAACTTTTTACTTGTAGCACCGATTCTCGATCCGTAAGATTTTGTGGAAAGTAGACTTGACCCACTTCGAGATCCTCTAAGTGGATTTTGAGACAACACAACGAATTTCTCGAAAAATTGAGATGAAGTTGAAGAAAAACCTGTTTTCTGTAACACTAAAAACTGTTTTAAAACGATAACTTTTCGGCCAAATTTCTTGATGTGCATTAAAGGTTTGTAAAATCTAATTCAAAACAGTAAAATACAACTTAAACGAGATTGCAAAACATCTTTTGGATTATCGTTTTGATTAACATGTAAAAAGTAAATTGATATTGAAGTTGGAGGAAAACTATGTTAATTTATATAAAATTTCTAAAATTTTCTCGATACGGCATGTGCCCCGACAAACCAGATGACGTGGTCGTGCGCTATATGCATTAAAAGATGCGTATGGACGTTGCTGACGTGTGGGAACTGACGGAACTCAGTTTCGTCGCGTGTGTGCAACGAAATCAGTCTGTATCCGTCGAGATACCCTCGTATCGCCAATTTGCAAACTTCGTCCTAACTTCGTGTACAGTCATCGATTCAAGACAAAACTTGCACCAATAGGTCCGAATCAAAATTTTGGTCCTGTGTGCCAAGTTTGGTTAGATTCTGAGAAGGTCAAATCGGAACCCCTTTTTGGCGGGCCCGCGATCCACTCAAACGGGCGATTTTGTACACGGCTCATCGGAATCCAAAACTGGACATACCGTTGTGTTCCTCTCCTCAAACTGAATTCGTAGACATGTAGTTTGACGACTTTAGAGACCATAGACTTCGGCACACGTTTCAGTGCAAAGCGGGTCCAACAGCGGATATCGTTTTGACCCAAAATTACGATTTTGTCCCGGTTCCAGAATTAGACTTTTAGACAGGCGTTTTCTGGGTATATCTTTTACATCGAGTGCATTTTTGATGTTTGTTTCAGCGTCCAGAGTTTTTTGAAGATTGTGACATTTCTTGGCTGACATTGTGATTACCGAACTTGTCACTTTGTACCATCAGGCAAGATACCTTGCCATTTTACTCTGTGATTATTATATTCTTATTTTTAGTTGTTATTTTCAGCATTTTTTATTTGTTAATATTATAAAATTGTGCGTCCAAGTCACAATTGGGTGCAAGCGACTCTATCGGTCGTTTTTCTCGTTTTATTTATTTCTCTTGCATTGACTTAGTCTAATGACCACCCATTGATGTTGAGGTATTGGTATATCTCATACGGCCTTGACACTTGCTTTACCACGTTATGTGAGTCAAATGTAGGACACGTATCTGCGTAGTCGGCTGGCCACCGATACGTATGGTGCGTGCGACGGATAGGAGTAACTGCCAATAGAATTGCATGCTAGAAGACTTGGCAGTTACTAGAGGTTCATGAGTCATGGATGTGACCCTAATAGGCGTTGGATGGGAAGAACAGTTCCTTAACGTATGGGTCATATATGCATTATCCTGATTGTCGGTTATCTCCAATGGGAGGTACGGTCCTGATAGCCGGTTATCTCCAGTAGGAGGTA
Organism: Iris pallida; assembly: GCA_029216955.1. Classification (NCBI taxonomy): domain Eukaryota; kingdom Viridiplantae; phylum Streptophyta; class Magnoliopsida; order Asparagales; family Iridaceae; genus Iris; species Iris pallida. Next base: position 494,515 of record JANAVB010035019.1, read on the forward strand.
CGGTCCTGATTGCCGGTTATCTCTAGTGGAAGATACGGTCCTGATTCCTGATATTCCTGATCCTGCCCATGCGTCAAAGGTTTGTTCTTATTGCATTATCACTGTAGACTGGTTAGGCACCCGATTGCATACATATTTCCTTTTTTATATTATATATCACAGTTATTATGGCATGGTGTTTTCTTGTATCTTGTACGTCCCTCTGAGGACCTGGTTATCTCTCCAGGTGTGTGCTCTTGTCTTTCGCAGGATGATTGCACTTGGATCATCTTTGCTTCGTTCGCCAAAATCATTCTTTTTGTATATCATGTATTTTTTCCTTACTTGTTGATAGTGGATTTGTCTCCGCCTAACATATTGTATCAAGACAATTTCATAGTTGATTATATGATATCTTTTATTCTTTCATTTTGTGGATGAGATTAGTTAGTTGTGGTTTACTGTATTTTATAGCTTATGTATCTATACGAGGCCTATGTACTTCGTATGTATACAGCTGGCATGTCTACGTTCCTAGTACAACATATTTTGGGTCTGGGGCGTTACATATTTTTGTGGTGGCCCATGCAGGTCAAGATAAATTGTTTGGTTACTTTACCGTACCAAGCAAGCCTGCGAATACAATTAGAAGTCTAGGATCTCATCCACATACTTGGCCTCTTTCCTAAGATTTTATCTACCGTTCGACTCATCGATTGCATCTTGCTTGATTCCTTCTATCATTAATCTTATCTCCCCTTCGTGCTTGCTAGAGGTTAGACAGGTGATCCCTACTAGTTAGACATGTCTCTTTTGTCCCAAAATACCATTAGTTTAATTCTTTTAAGTTGGGTAGAATGCCTTATGACCTAGCAACCCCTTTGTCCTTGCGACCTATATTAGCAAGTCTACTTAGATTCTAGAATTTAGAGGACCTTAACCCATCTAGTCAACCAAGGACTTGGACAAGAAGACTATAGGACGACTGTATAGAGACCAACACAGGATATGACTTAGAATCGTTCTGCTTTCTTTCAATCTTAATCTCTCGTGCCTATGTTTTTACCATCTTGACTAATGTTGCTAATATAGTCTAGTTTTTGCAAGCTTATCCTTATCGAGCTTGTTCACGACATGTGTATATTGGGGATGCCCACTAACATATTGTCTAATCAGAATCAGTGTATGATGGTCTGATCAACCTTCGTACAGTTGGTTCGCTTTTATTTGCTTATCTTACGTGGATTGAGATATAGATGGCTCTAGGATCTCATCCGCAACTGCCTTGACAACTCTATTTGAAATGCCTTTGGAATCCCATATTCGTATTCGATCCTCTTTCCCTGGAACACTTATTGTTTTCGCCTTTACGGATTTTGAAAAGTCAGGTACTCGTATTGAGGGAAGATAGACCCCTAATATCCTCCTCAGTTCATCATACCATCTATAGACAGGAAAGATATATTCATACAATCATTGACATCTGTTGGACTCAAAGTACGGTCTTCAGAACTTGACTCATATCTATCACATCTCGTATCCTAGTACATCATGTAATATTCTTCCACAAATTGAGGTATGACCTTCCGACTTGAACCTTTCTAACTCCACTAAACCATAGAACGGTGTCTTTGTTAACTTCTAGGAGTGAATTACTGTAGGATATAGATCGTAGAGCCCCAGTAGAATTTAGAATGTACTAGGATTGCCTATTGATTAAAATAAGTGGTTTCTGTTAGAACGCTAATTAGTGCCTCATGAACTCCCACTTTCTATTTAAAAATTTTTGGGTCCCCGGTCGTGAATTTTATATTCAGAGAACGAGACCGACTGTTACCTTCCAATAAATTTTATATACAAGACCTGGACGAGTTCACCTTCATGTAGACATATCATGTCCCACTAAACACGTTCTCTTGTACTCTATATTTATGATACGACCTTCAGGTCAAAATGGCTAGTTATAACTGTAGTAGCGTGAAAAATGTGTGCTTCATAGACTTAGTCAAAGAGATAGAGTATTCCACTCGAAATAATCTATTTTACGCCAAGGATAGACTAATCATTTTACGCCAGGGTCAAGCCAGTGGTTTTACGCCAGAGATAAGCTAACCACTTTACGCTGGAAAAAGCTGTCAAGTCATGCATTTAATGCAAAGTCTGACATGAGGATTTACTGATAGCGTACAACACAGAATTCGAAGGGATTTGTTTTACACAGAGACCAATGTTGTCATTTAGTATGTGGATTGAGCTATTTTACGCTCACAATATGACTTTTTTTACGCATGGAGACTATATGAGTTTTTACGCTCAAAAGTTGACGTGTGCATAAAGTTTATTTGGGCTACGTTTTACGCTCAAGGCTATTTTTAGCCACTTTACGTGGGAAGTCCATGTCAGGGCTATTTTACGCCTAGTCTACTACTTTACGCTCAGAGTATATTTGGGTTGTTGTTTACGCCCTATCCTTCCTAACTACTTTAGAACGTGGTTTGCTTACATAGCTTTCATACCACACATCTCGAAGAACGTGTGTACGTGCATCCTATTCTTATTGAAATAATGGGACCCGTGTCAACGTATGCAGAGGATGACTTCAGTCATGGATGGCAGTTATTAGCATAAAGACAGAACTTTTGCTGAGTTTTACGCACAGAAGGCCAAGTCTATAAATAGACTGAGTTTTTCTCATATAAACACACACAGACGGAGAGAGAGACGAGAGGGGAATACATAGAGATCAGAACCCAGAGATTTTGATTCTCCGGAGCATTCTTCTTCAATTTTTCTTCCAGAACAGAATAAAGCAAAGCAGGAAAGCATTCGGCCTCGCCATCAGTGCCCAAGTGCATCGATACCTTTCTGGTGACTTAGTTCTTCCGGTTGTTCATCTTCTAGCAGTGATCTTCATCATCATCGTATGGTCCAAGGAACAAAGTGATCGAATTCAGATCAGACTTCCATAGCAATACTTCCCAGAACAATTTATACTATTTGTACTTTTTCTCGTTTTATTTTCAAAAGCCAATTTCAGGCCTTTTGTTAAGTGAAACAAAATGGCGACTCTGCTGGGGACGACATTCTCCTCTGACGAGGAGACAATTTCTCAATACGATGATGTGTCGATTGGATCGACAAAGAAGACTCTGGTTGTGCACTTCGACCAGACTGCTTATGAAGAAATGCTCCGAACTGGGGGTGGTTCTCGCTACTCCAATGTTCAAAAGTCTCGCAAAGCACGAAAAGTTTGGGTTCCTAAATCCAAAGTAGCTTCTGATCTCTCTGTTGCTTCTGATGGCAAGGGAATTCTTTCCACTCCTGTCGTAGGGGCTCCCGTTCATAACGAGGCAGTCCTTACTTCAGCGTCGCACTCTAAGTGTGACAATTCATCTCCCGTCTGTGACGGTGAAGATAATCAGGTTTCACGCCCACTGCGTAAGAACCAAGTTTTACGCCCAGTACGTAAAAATGATGTTTTACGCCCAGTAGGTAAAAACCAAATTTTGCGCTCAGTGCATAAGAACGAGTCTCCCATTTGTAATGAGGCAGACTCTAATGTTTGCGCTTCTGAGTGTAAGAATAAGTCTCCCGTCTGTGACGTAGTAGACACACACAAATTATGCTCTTCGCGTAAAGGAAAATCTTCCGTCTGTGACGTGGCAGATACTCATGTTTTGTGCTCTATGCGTAAAGGTAAATCTTCTGTCTGTGACAGTGTAGATAAAATTCACAAAGATGCTTCTGTATCTAAAGTGAATGTACTTGCACGTATGAAGCATAAAAACATAGTTGGTAAAACTTCTGTTTTCAACCAACAACCTTCTTATACTGCTGTACGCAAGGTACCAAACTTACAAATTACACGCAATGAAAATGGAGTCCTTCGTGCTCAAAAAATCTCAGAATTTACGCACGTAACTCCAAGCACGTAAAAAAGTACAGTTTGGTTCTGCAAATGCAGCCAGTAATCTTCTTTATACACAAGGGACTAAACGTTTTGCTACCCCAAATGTAATAAAGAAGACTACTCCTTCTACTCATTTTGATTTACGTGAATTGCTAATACAAAAGCGTAAAAATAGACAATCTCCCGTGACACTCCCCCAAGAAAATTATCACTATGAATGTCACCAGATTGTAATTAAATGTTGTTGTTCGGCCTCCAAACGGTCATTTTTTGATCGGTTAAGTTTTAATGCACCCCAACAACAAGCTGATGAGTTGTCATATGCATCAGTCAACATGGCATCTCATACCAACAGAGGACGACGTCCTAGACGGAATACGTCTCAAACTCCAGGTCAACAAAAATTCAACAGACTTCTTGATTCCTTTGAAGGAGTATATCAGAATACTCGATCAAGAAGACAAAGACAGTTGCAGACTTCTGATTCAGAAGCTGGGGGTACTCAATCTCTTGAGTCCGAAACTGATAGTATCGATTCATACTTCTATACTAATCCCTTTGTATCTTCAAGAGAGGTTGAATCCTACGCTATTAGAGATGAACCAGAGACGTCATCTACTAATACAGAACGACGTCTCACTGCCGTTGAGCAATCATTGAAAGACATGCTTAACATGATGCAAAGCATGCACCAGATAATAACGGCTCAGCAAACTGCTCAATCAACAATAGTAACACCGGTACAGGTAGCAGCACAAACTAAAGATAGCCAAGGGGTTGATATACCTTTGAATGTCCAAGAGCCTGCTGTTAACCAAAATTCTGCATCTCCAGATCCTACCATTCCAGAAGATGTACCATCTCTTGTGGGGGTTACGGTACAACCAACAACAATTCAATCAAATGTGCTTCCGCAAACCAGCGAAGCCATTCAAGCAGTGCGTGAGCTCAAAGCATAGTTTGAAGTTTTGAAGCAAAAGAATCAACTCCAGAGGTTAGGGATTAAGTAACCTTATCCTCCTCATTGGAATGATATACCCTTTCCACCGAAATTCAAGTCGCAGTCAATGGTATTGTTTGATGGAAAGGCTTCTCCTAGTCAGTATATCAATTACTTTGATATTATGGCTGTACATTTGCAGAAAAATGATGCTCTTCTAACTCGAGTATTCATTGGATGCTTGACGGGTTCAGCTTACGACTGGTATCGTAGTTTACCCGATAATTGTATTTTATCTTTTGACGAATTTAAGGCAATGTTTCTCTCCCGCTTCTACGAAGGAGGTATGGACATGAACATGTCCTCCTTAATAGAAATCAAGCAAAAGAAGAAAGAAGATACTCGAACGTTCATTGAACATTTTCGACAGGAGACTCTAAAGATGCCTCCTGGTATGCCAGATTCATCGTTAATTGATACATGCAAGATGAATCTGCGACCATCTATTGTTGTCTTCACGGGTTCCCAATTCACAGATTGGGCTTCGTTTATCATAGCAGCAGTTTCTGCCGAGACCAATGGTAGGTTGGCTCGTGAACATGGGATGATTTTTGCCTCAGAGGATAAAGGAAAGAAAGGTAATCCTGGTAATAATTCTGGCAATCGTAATGCAAAAGAAAAAGACATTCTTATGGTTAATCTTTCCAAAAGCAAAACGACGTCGAATAATCAGGAGTCTTCTAAGCCAAAAGAAGAATATTCTTTTGACGAGAGTGATATCCCAGGGATATTTCAATGTCTGGTGAAGAGTGGCAAACTCCAGATCCCGGAGCCAAAGAGGCCTAATGAGGTGAATCTGGCTGACAATCCTAAATATTGTATCTATCACATATACATAAATCATCCCACTAGGGCTTATTATGTCCTAAAGAAGAAAATCCAAGAATTGATTAATGCCAATGCCATCTCTCTAACTAATGATGAGCACATACGGTCACAACGAATATGTTTCTCTTCAATTTGGAGATTTTCCTTCTCAACAAGTACCAGATAGAATTGTCCCAATTCCGAAGGCGACGATGAAGATTGTGAATATCCCGCCTGCCAGGGAGGAAAATAAAGGATTGTTGTCTCTTACATTAAAGAATGGTAAAATTATGTGGGTACATCCTGACTTAGTACCTGAAATGGAAGATGAAGGTAAAACTTCAAAATTCAAGAAAGGTAAGAAATTCAAAACCTGCAACATGATTTCTCATGTTATTCCAGATCCTGATGATTTGGATCATCTATGGGATGACATTCCTTTAGAAGATAGACTGAGAGAATTGAACATATGTCCTCCAAGTCTGGCTCCTTCTACCAAGCTCAAGCTTACCCATCAGCAGTGGCTGGCCATGAATAGTATTCCCTTATACAGGGCACAACAAGTATTCGCTGCTTATAAAAAAGCTCCTATAGGGATTTTTTCTCGTATCCCGAATCCTTCTCCTTCCGTAGCTACAGAGAATTCTTTTCCTCATTCTCCTGTAGTTACAGAGATCTCTTCTTCGTCCTCTATTGAACCACCTGTTAAAAGTCCGCTGCCTACTCACTTGTACAGTCAACAATCTGTCCTTCTCATGAAGAAGATGGGTTATGATTTTCAAAAGGCAGAAGGTTTGAATTATGATAAAGGAATACGACTTCCTTTACAAATTCAAAATCAAAAATCCACTGTTGGATTGGGTTCTGAGGTCCTGCATAACAATCCTCGTAAGAAGAAGGCTAAGGGAAGGAAGACTAAATCCTGCAATATGGTACTTCCTTCTTCTGAGTCTGAACAAAAAACCTTTGCTGGTACAAGATCTGGAAAAGAGTACTACAAAGATTATGAGGGATCCTCCAAAGAAGCAGAGAATGTTGAAACACCATCAACTCAACCGTCTTTTGTTCCTGCTGTGGTTGAAAAGGGGAAACAGAAAGCAGTACGTTTTGACGTCCCATTGAAGTCTGCTTCCAGTCAGGGGGTGGTGATGAAACCCTATAAATTTGATATTCTAGCCCAGTTAGCTAATACTCCGGCTAGATTATCTATCTTCGAGTTGCTTCGCCTTTCTAAAGAAAGTCGTAAAACTTTGAGTGAAGCTTTGCTGCAAGCTGATTCCTGCTTAGCTCAACTCAAGACTCCTGATAATATACCAGTGTCATGCCCACAATGTCATAGTATCATGGAAGCGATTCGCAACATCACCTTTACACAAGAAGATATGCTGTTGAAGCATAACAAGCATGACAGGCCTTTATGCTACACTGGGTATATTGAATCTATTGAAGTTGACAGAATTTACATTGATCCTGGGTCTTCCATTAGCATAATTCTTCAAAGTATGCTAAGACCATTGAGGATTCCTACTAGTGACTTGACTTACACTAGTACCACAATAGTTGGTTTCAACTCTGGAAAGAGTAAACCACTGGAGAAGATTCGTCTGAAGATTCAAATTGGTGATCTTCGAACTATGGCAACATTTTATGTTATTAATTCAGACGTATCCTACAACATCCTTCTTGGAAGACCATGGTTACATGAGCATAACATCGTGCCTTCAACTCTCCACCAATGCTTCAAGTATGTGGATTCTCAAGGAGTTGTGAAAACTGAGTTTGCTGATATCAATCCTTTCAAGGGCGTCGAAGCCTATTTTTCTGATTTAATGCTCTACAAACAAGAGCATGTGAAAGAAATATCAGACATAGCTGAAGATCGATCATCTGCCGAAGATCAGTCTATTAATGAAGATCCGCCAGAATAGCAACCTTTGAAGATCAAAGTCAAAGGGTGAATCCAACCCCAACCTGTCAACAATCAACCTCTGATGATCAAAGTCAAGGGGAGAACTCAAGCTTCATCTGAGGAATTAGTGAATGTTCCTACTAAAAGCCAAGTTCAACCTCTTATGATCAAGGTCAAAGGGCGTACTTCTCGTACGAATGATCCAGAACCACCATTGATTGTCAATCATGGCAAATCTACACAAAAGACGGATGATGGTCCATTAGTGATTAATCCGAAGCGTAGCAGTCAAATTATAAATGATATAAATATTGATCATTCTGTACTTTACAATATCAATAAAGATTTCCTTTTTGAGCATATGGCTGTCAAATATGTTGAAAGAATGACTTTATCTTTTGATGATCAAAATCATCAGTATAAAGACGACATAGACATAGAGGAAACCTTATACATTGATCATAAGGAAAATTTCTTTCCTTCTCATGTCGATGTTGGACCTTATGCTCAAAGGTTCCTAACATCTTCTTCCTATCTTCTTTCTGTAGTTGCTTCATCACAAGCTTGTGTAACCTATAGACGTCACGAAGAATCTTATTTCGTGATTCCGTCTGATAAGAAAAACAAGCACCAAATTATGTTTGGCATGGCTAGAAATATTCCTGTTGCTCAGACAGATGATTTGAGAGATAAAAATAAAGGAAAATTTTGAATTGACAGATAGAGTCAACAATCTCTCAAGATCATCCAGAATATGGGATATGATTTGAAGACTATGCAAGGTCTCAATCAAGGCAAGGGTAGACGATTACCATTAAGTGGTAAACCATTTTATCAGAAAACTCGTCATGGCTTGGGATATGATCCGTCCCACATGTTTAATGACGATATTCAAGAAGAATTCTCTTCTAGCACTTCACAATCATCAGATTCGGAAGAAATCCAATTCATCGAATCTGATACATCATATGTTATAGGAGATTATTATGATAAATCTGAACAAATATTCTCAGTAAATATGGTTCAAACTGATGATGAATCTGAACCATTTGAGAATGATCCTTGGGCTCAACAGATGGACACTCAATGGAAACTTCGTTTTGAACAGCGACAACCACCTACAGAGGATGAGGTTGTCCAGATTGATGTTGGAGATGGTACTATACCCAAACCAATATTCATCAGTAAAAATCTTTTTGAAGATGAAAAGGAAGGGTTGATAAAATTGATCAAAGAATATATTAATATTTTTGCATAGAGTTATGAGGATATGCCAGGTCTAGATCCCAAAGTTGCTACTCATAAACTCAATATTCTTACTAATGCCAAGCCTGTAAAACAACAGCAACGACGTTTTCGACCAGATATGATGGATGCAATTGAGGCTGAAGATCCTTCTTCAAAATGTGTTGAAGAGGATGCGACATATGGCGGCTCTTCGATAGGAATGTCATCCTCTGGAGTAGTGACTCTTGGTTTGGAAGGCATTTTGACGGTAACCTTTTTCTTCTTTTCGGGAGTCTTTACTTGAAGAGTAGTAGTAGTACTCTGCTTCCGTTTGCGGGATTTCTCAATAATAATAGGTTATGCCGTCTCTTCTCCCATTCTTGTGGCAATAACTTCCAGATATGGATCTGGAACAGCAGCATCGTCAGGGTTATCTGTTGGAACCCTGACTGGTTTTTCAATATTGCCTTCCTTAGGCCATCTCAGGCTACCTTTCATATTATAGCCGTGGGCAAAAGAATAGATAGAAGAGTAAAAGTGAGCGTACGAGTGGAGAATACGTAGCTCTGTAGTGCTGGTGGCGGTTGAGACTCTAAATTTGGCTCCCGGACGGGCAGTACTGAAATATCTTCAACCCCTAGCACAATCAAGCAGTTTTTCGTAATGACGAAAACTGGTACAGGGATTACCAACATGAAGTTGGTCATACCCAAATTGACGAGCGAACCTACTGGGTAGATATGGTTCGAACGTGCAATTATCTTTATTTTTGTACATCAGGTGAGAAGGCCTGATGCACTGAAGCCATTTGAAGACTAATGGTGGCAATACAGTTCTTCATTCGACTTCATCTTCAAACTGAACACCGAAGCAATCTGCTGGTACTTGTGGTCGAGTGCAGAAGAAGTTCCAACGATAAAAATAATTCAAAACTACAAGAGTATCTGCCACCGACATGGCAGTCCATGTAGCCTTGCTAAATTTTTGGAGGAAGACCTCCGCATCATCGCCTGGGCCTGGTGGCAACAGATTGCAGTTGTGGTGTAATAACCAGCCCATCAGATAAGTATAGGGCATTTCTACCCTGGGGAATGTGTTCCGATGTGGAGCGTTGTTGATTAACTCCTCACCGAAAGTCCTCAAACCTGTATTTACTCGACACACCATCGCCGATAGCAGGTTAATTCTGACTTTAAAAACCAAGCGTACTGTGGGCCATAGTATGCTACGGTGGATTCTGTCAACAGTACCAGTTCCTGGTACGACCTATCTTCTCAGCCATAAATAAAGGAAGCCTGCTAGCAAAGCTTTCCTAGAGATCTTTTGGCTGCCGTATCTAAGGAAGCTCAAGGCTTCAGTTCCAGCAGGAAACTCTCCATCTTAGTGGACAGATATTTATTTGGGAATTTATAGACAGTCGTCATATCCTGAATTTTGTTGGCAGGAATGGTTGAATCTGTGTTGATAGCTGGAGCTTTATTTTCTTGGAATCTTTCCTTGTCATCCTTGGAGATTTTATCCTTGTGGAAGAAGAGATACATTGTCCATTTATTAATGTATGCTAGATGAGATGTACTTTCATGGATGGTAGTCAAATCATGTAGTGACATATTAATTCTTCATATACCTCAATCATCTGAGGGGTTGTCTTTCTGATTTCAGCAAGTTCTCGGTTGGAGGGAACGTATTCTTCATACGGAGCTTCTCCCATAGGCAGTTTTGAGATGAATTGCATCTCATGGAGTGCCAAACCCATTTTGCCTTTTGGGGTCGCAAAAGTTCCAGTCGAACTTATGTATATCTCCATCAGGGCAAAGAATAGGTTACCGTTCAATGGTATACCCTGACTAGTGGAAGCTACTGCTTCGTACAGGCCAATATCTTTCAGCACCGTCTTGAAGTTCTTCATCATCCAAATGCTGATCTGGATCCAGTTCTGGTTGAGAGGAGTCAACCATCCCGGTAGCCTGGGGTTTGTTTGGGGATATAATACTCCATCCCTAATAAACTTGTTGACAAACATATGGGTCTGTACTGGTTGCATTAAACCCGAATCTTCACTTGGAGTAAATCCCGGCATGAGACCAGAGAAAGAAGTGACACCGCCATTGGGAACGCTAGCAAAATACCCCATATCATTGCTATGATCCCTCTTAAAAACAATTCTACCCGTTCTTCCGTAACTGCTGGGAGTCAGATTCTACAGCATTTGTCGAGGGTGAGTGGCATGGAAGAATGCTGACAAAGGGTAATCTCTATCCATATCAGGGAGATATATGGCTCTCTCTCCAAATTTGAACACCCAGGACTCCTTCTTGGGGTGTGTCTGTGATTTACAATCAATTGCATCCCCAAATAAGAAGGCTGGTTTTACAAATTGTTGTTCATTCATTGAAGTCAACGATTCTCCATTTATCATAGATAATAGCATCCTATCCCCCTGAGCAGCTATCAACTATGCCCTCTCTATGCGGTAATCTGGGTTCGATTGAGGAAATGCTACGTGAGACAGATTCTCCAGATAATTCGAACCCACCATGCCAACCGATGATCCGAAGACTTCTGCGAGAGGGTGAATTTGCAAGTCCACTGCCAAAAGAAAAAGAAAATTCAAGTTAGTGAAAATCTAATTTGATATCTTTTATGCAGATAAATTGGTCTAAGTTTTACTTACAAAGGGTAAAAAAGTATTTGTTTTTACACAAAGTCTTTTTCATTTTGTGAGATTTTACGCTGGCACATTAGATGTGGGCGTATTTCAAATTTTACGCTGGCACATTAGATGTGGGCGTATTTCAAATTTTACGCTGGTATAGTAGATGTGAGCATATTTTACGCTGGTACATTAGATGTAGGCGTATTTCAAGTTTTACACTGGCACATTAATTGTGAGCGTATTTTAGCTTTTACGCTAACATGTATGGACACGAGCGTAATTTAAGTTTTTACGCTGACACGTATAGACGTGGACATATTTCTTAATTTTACGCTGACACGTATAACGTGGGCATGAAATAAAAGATTTGGGTCTCTTCTCCGACGAATTTTTCGGCCATAGGGGAGTGCTTTACCCCTCATTGGAGGAGCCACAGCGGGGTTACTTTGCTGAGATGCGGCTGATGATCGGACAGGAGTCTGTGTGCGGTCAACTGACGAAGAATCGACGGCAGGCTTCTAGCCTTTGCTGCCGGCGGCGGACGACTTCTTAGGGGCCATTGGATCAAAGTAAGAGATTCGAAAGAGGAAAAAGAATAAGAGAGATTGAGAATACAGAAGATAAGTAAAGTGTTTTCTCTCTCCAAAAAGCCTTATTCATAGAGAATTTCAAATCGGTTCAAATTCCCTGATTTTTTATCGACTGTTGGATATCCCAACTTTTACACGGATGACTGTTGCATATCCCAACTTTTACGCTGAATGGTCAAATCCCGAATTTTACGCTTCCGTTCAAAGTATTTCAAATTTTGAAAATATTCGAAAACTTTGAAGGGGGTCTTGTAGGAGCGTAAAAAATGTGTGCTTCATAGACTGAGTCAAAGAGATAGAGTATTCCACTCAAAATGATCTATTTTATGCCAAGGACAAACTAATCATTTTACGCCAGGGTCAAGCCAGTGGTTTTACGCCAGAGATAAGCTAACCACTTTACGATGGACAAAGCTGTCAAGTCATGCATTTAATGCAAAGTCTGACATGAGGATTTACTGATAGCGTACAACACATAATTCGAAGGGATTTGTTTTACACAGAGACCAATGTTGTCGTTTAGTATGTGGATTGAGATATTTTACGCTCACAATATGACTTCTTTTACGCATGGAGACTATATGAGTTTTTACGCTCAAAAGTTGACGTGTGCATAAAGTTTATTTGGGCTACGTTTTACGCTCAAGGCTATTTTTAGCCACTTTACGCGGGAAGTCCATGTCAGGGCTATTTTACGCCTAGTCTACTACTTTACGCTCAGAGTATATTTGGGTTGTTGTTTACGCCCTATCCCTCCTGACTACTTTGGAACGTGGTTTGCTTACATGGCTTTCATACCACACATCTCGAAGAACGTGTGTACGTGTATCCTATTCTTATTGAAATAATGGGACACGTGTCAACGTATGCAGAGGATGACTTCAGTCATGGGTGGCAGTAATTAGCATAAAGACAGAACTTTTGCTGAGTTTTACGCACAGAAGGCCAAGTCTATAAATAGACTGAGTTTTTCTCATATAAACACACACAGACAGAGAGAGAGACAAGAGGGGAATATATGTAGATCAGAACCCAGAGATTTTGATTCTCCGGAGCATTCTTCTTCAATTTTTCTTCCAAAACAAAGTGAAGCAAAGCAGGAAAGCATTCGACCTCGCCATCAGTGCCCAAGTGCGTCGATACCTTTCTGGTGACTTATTTCTTCCGGTTGTTCATCTTCTAGCAGTGATCTTCATCATCATCGTATGGTCCAAGGAACAAAGTTATCGACTTCAGATCAGACTTCCATAGCAATACTTCCCAGAACAATTTGTACTATTTGTACTTTTTCTCTTTTTATTTTCAAAAGCCAATTCCAGGCCTTTTGTTAAGTGAAACAATAACCCCTACCATAATACCATTGTCCTTTCTGACTTCAATTAGAGATCCAATCTTGACTCAAAGCTTTCGACCCGATATATGGTTGTGATCTACTGGAAGCCCAATATGCACTTGCCCTAGTGTGATACTCAATTGAGACCCTATCTGCCACTTGTACACAAAGCCATGGGAGGCATATTTTTTGAGTTACGGCACCTGTCTAACCAATCTGATTCGGAACTAGCCCAACCCCTCGAGTTAGGACTTGTTCTAGACAACCATAGCCTAGCAGAGATAGTATAAGTTGATCTTACGAGATATTGCCCCACCAATATAGTTTAAATTCGAGATGGATTCATTCAATATGAAACCCCTGTACCTTTTAGCCCCTCTCATAAGGCTCGTAACGACGTTTATCACGGATAGCCAACTTTATAAGTGGTGTAGATCCTTGAACCAAGAACACTTACCCTACAGAAATTAAGCCAATAAGGTTCCTTGTACAACTACCCTCATTTGTTCGAAAACCAAGGGACGACTTTCATGCGTTAGCCCCTTAAAAATTTTGCATCTGCAATTCGACCCCCCTTACCGTAGTTTTAATTTCGAGGACAAATTTTTTTAAGTTGGGTAGGATGTAAACCCCCTAATTTATTAATTTATTTAATGTTAGTTTTGTGTAAATTTTTGCTAAAATACATGTATGCATAATATTAGAAGTGTAATACATAGTATGGGTGTAAGTTTATATGATATATATTTATATGTATATATGTATATGTATATGTGTTGATTTATTAAGATGTGTATATTTATATGTACTTATATGTGGAAATATATGTGTATATAAATATATCTAAATTATTGTATTATTGAAAAGAGTTTTTTTTAATTATAAATAATAAATAAAATAGAATTTAGTTATTAAATAGAGTAATAATAGAAAATAGAAAATAGTTTTTAAAAAAGAAAGATTTTTTAATAAATAAAATGAAAAAAAGAAATAAAAAAGAAATAAAAAAAGAAAAGAAAAAGAAAAAAATAAATGAAAAAAAAGAAAAGAAAAAGAAATGAAAAAAAAAAGAATAAGAAAAGAAAAAAAAAAAAAAAAAAAAAAAAAAAAACCCACCCACATAAGTGGGCGGTTCCCAGTTCTTCAGCGCGGAGTAGAGCAGTTTGGTAGCTCGCAAGGCTCATAACCTTGAGGTCACGGGTTCAAATCCTGTCTCCGCAACATTTTTTTTTTGACAAAAACAAAACGAAAATGGATTCCATTTTTCTTTTTAGGTGGGATTCTGTTACCTAGTAATTAATGACTTTTTTTGTTTTTGAATGGGGGCAAAGAAAGGGTAAGATAGAACTAGTATACTTACTATACTATAGTAGTTACTATAGTAATACTATCATAATAAACTATACGCCGAATTTTTGATCATAGTACATTACTTTACTTCCCCACGGGCGGATAGCGGGAATCGAACCCGCATCTTCTCCTTGACAAGGAGAAATTTTACCATTCGACCATATCCGCCTTTTCTTCGTTCCTGATACGTACACATATGTCCACACATATATGACATATATGATATATCATATATGCGTCTGGATCATATTTGCGCAGGGCTAGATATATAAATACTTATAAATACTGTACTTATAGATACTATAGTAAAAGAAGTAAGTAAAAGAAGTAAAAGAGGATAAGTAAAGTAAGATTCCAATTAAGAGAAAATTATTATCTCCAATTAATAACAAATTCAATAGAAATTTTTTTTTGAACTCAGATTTTTTCTTAATGTGTCTCACAATCCTAATTTTTTCGAAGGAGTGGCTTTTTTGGATCGGGGAAATGCCAAAGAAGTTCAAGAGATGAGAGAATTAAGGATAGCTACCAGAAAAACTAATACAATCCATAATGATGTACCGAAAAATACAACGTTCTTGTTACTTGACCAACCATCAGAAGAAGCAAATACAACGGGTACACTAATCAGTAAGATTGATAAAGTCACAATTAATACAAAAACAGCTAATTGGAAAGCAATAGTCATGTTTGTAATCCTTCAAGCTACCAACAAATGAACTATACCATTTGATCCCTCTCTTAGTCAAAATTGTAATAAAATGCATCATGGAGGGATTTGACCATGAATCAATTGATTCTTTAGAACTTCTTACTACTTTATTTTATTCAGACATGGAGTCGAGGGAAGTTTAGTAATTACTTCACAAACGGATATACTGTATCGTGCATATATATATAGTATATGGATGATACCCTGAAACATAGATGCGATCCGGGATGTTTCTATTTTCTATAGAAAATTAGTGTATCATATGGCCATGTTCTATTTGTAGGAATAAAATAGAGATTACCCCTGGGAGAGATGGCTGAGTGGTTGATAGCTCTGGTCTTGAAAACCGGTATAGTTTTGAACAAAAAACTATCGAGGGTTCGAATCCCTCTCTCTCCTTTTGCTTGTTGAATAAATTTCTTTCTTTATTTGTTTGGCCTGAACTGTTATCTTTCATAAAGGAGAATGGCTCGGCTATTCCACCTAGCCGAGCCAGACCAGAAGAGAACCAGAAGAGAAAAAAAACAATAGATATAAATTAAAAAATCTCAGCTAAGAGGGGTCATGGAAAGAACAGGTTCCAAATCACGATCAATTCCTTTTTCAAATCCTGCTGCAGCTGCACGGGCCCTTCCCGCATGCCACAAATAACCCACAAATAGGAAGAATCCTAGAACAAAATGAGAGGTAGCTAACCAACTTCTAGGAGAGACATAATTGACTGCATTAATCTCAGTAGCTACGCCACCCACGGAATTTAAAGAACCTAAAGGAGCATGAGTCATATATTCTGCCGAACGTCGTTCTTGCCAAGGTTGTATGTCTTTTTTCAGCCTACTCAAGTCCAAACCGTTGGGACCCCTTCCCTATTGATGATCTTACAGCACGCTTATTCCGCACCCAACCCGTGGGCAAAGTCCAAATGTTTATTAGTAATAGTAGTAGTATTAGGTTTTTCAACGAATTTGTTTTATATATAACTTCCTCCACAGACCTCAAAACCCTAGACTCCCAAAACGAAAATTTCAGCAGAACATACCCTCTTCGCCTAGGAGTTTGTTCCACCAGCGACGGAGTTTTGTGCGCAATGAACGGAGCGTCAAAAATCAGCCCTTCGTCATCCACGGGGCAGTTTTTCCACTCAAGGTACCCTACTTTCCGATGACGTAACTTTTTACTTGTAGCACCGATTCTCGATCCGTAAGATTTTCTGGAAAGTAGACTTGACCCACTTCGAGATCCTCTAGGTATATTTCGAGACAACATATCAAATTTCTCGAAAAATCGAGACAAAGTTGAAGAAAAACCTATTTTCTGTAACACTAAAAACTGTTTTAAAACGACAACTTTTCGGCCAATTTTCTTGCTGTGCATTAAAGGTTTGTAAAAACTAATTCAAAAAAGTAAAAGACAACATAAACAAGATTACAACACATCTTTTGGATCATCGTTTTGATTAACATGTAAAAAGTAAATTGATATTGAAGTTGGAGGAAAACTGTGTTAATTTATATAAAATTTCTACAATTTTCTCGATACGACGTGCGCCCCGACAAACCGGACAATGTGGTCACACGCTATACGCATCGTAAGACACGTATGGACGTTGCTGACGTGTGGGAACTGACGGAACTCAGTTTCGTCACGTGTGTGTAACGAAATCAGTCTGTATCCGTCGAGATGCCCTCGTATCGCCAATTTGCAAACTTCGTCCTAACTTCGTGTACAGTCGTCGATTCGAGAAGAAACTTGCGCCAAAGATCCGAATCAAAATTCTGGTCCTGTGTGCCAAGTTTGGTTCGATTCTGAGAAGGTCGAATCGGAACCCCTTTTTGGCGGGCCCGCGACCCACTCAAACGGGCGATTTTGTACACGGCTCATCGGAATCCAAAACTGGACATACCATTGAGTTCCTCTCCTAAAACTGAATCCGTAGATATATAGTTTGACGACTTTAGAGACCATAGACTTTGGCACATATTTCGGTGCAAAGCGGGTCCAACGGCGGACATCATTTTGACCCGAAATTACAATTTTGCCCCTGTTCCAGAATTAGACTTTTGGATAGGCATTTTCTAGGTATATCTTTTACATCGAGTGCATTTTTGATGTTTGTTTCAGCGTCCTGAGTTGTTTGGAGATTGTGACGTTTCTTGGCTAACATTGTGATTACCGAAACTTGCCACTTTGCACCATCAGGCAAGATACATTGCCATTTTACTCTGTGATTATTATATTCTTATTTTCAGTTGTTATTTTCAGCATTTCTTATTTGTTAATATTATAAAACTGTGCGTCTAAGTCACACTTGGGTGCAAGCGACTCTATCGGTCGTTTTTCTCGCTTTATTTATTTCTCTTGCATTGACTTAGCCTAGTGACCACCCATTGATGTTGAGGTATTGGTATATCTCATACTGCCTTGACACTTGCTTTACCATATTATATGAGTCAAATGTAGGACACGTATCCGCGTAGTCGGCTGGCCACCGATACGTATGGAGCGTGCGACGGATAGGAGTAACTGCCAATAGAATTGCATGCTAGAAAACTTGGCGGTTACTAGAGGTTCATGAGTCATGGATGTGACCCTAATAGGCATTGGGTGGGAAGAACAGTTCCTTAACGTATGGGTCATATATGCACTGTCCTGATTGTCGGTTATCTCCAATGGGAGGTACGGTCCTGATAGCCGGTTATCTCCAGTGGGAGGTACGGTCCTGATTGCCGGTTATCTCTAGTGGGAGATACTGTCCTGATTCCTGATATTCCTGATCCTGCCCATGCGTCAAAGGTTTGTTCTTATTGCATTATCACTGTAGACTGGTTAGGCACCCGATTGCATATATATATTTCCTTCTTTATATTATATATCACAGTTATTATGGCATGGTGTTTTCTTGTATCTTGTACGTCCCTCTGAGGACCTGGTTATCTCTCCAGGTGTGTGCTCTTGTCTTTCGCAGGTGTTCTAGCTCTAGTCGTGATCATCGCTATTTCTTTGAGGATGATTGCACTTGGATCATCTTCGCTTCGCTCGCCAAAATCATTCTTTTTGTATATCATGTATTTCTTTCCTTACTTGTTGGTAGTAGATTTGTCTCCGTCCAACATATTGTATCAAGACAATTTCATAGTTGATTATATGATATCTTTTATTCTTTTATTTTGTGGATGAGATTAGTTAGTTGTGGTTTACTGTATTTTACAGCTTATGTATCTATACGAGGCCTATGTACTTCGTATGTATACAGCTGGCATGTCTACGTTCCTAGTTCTACGTATTTTGGGTCTGGGGCGTTACAATTCATGTCAACCGATACTCGCGAGTGGTGCCTCCACAAATCCTACCACTTCGCACTCGGACGTCTGCCTAACCGCTAGGCTATGTTTTTCCGTCAGTATTGGAATCATAGTTCCCAAACAACAATATCAACACTGACCCCATTCTAAGGTCAAACCAAGTTGATAGTACATGGTTTTCTATCCAAGCTCGCATCACTCCGATTTCTAAACTTCGAGCATCAATTCCCTACGCAAATCCCAATATTTGTCGCACGGGGTCTGAGTCATCCCGCAAAGCCATCCTATCATAAATTCACTCAACCAAATCTTCGACACATCAATATTGCTCGAATAGAAAGCCATTTCTTAGAGTCTATCTTTTTCGAACATGTTCGACATAATCCGCCTATCAATCCTTCTCAAATCAAGCACGCTATGATGCAATTCGTCGCTAACCAAAATTTTATATTCCATATTTCTTAAGTCATCTATTCCAATTCACATAATCGATCATAAGGTCGTCTGACTTAACGATACGTTGTGCCCCGATCTCACGCGAGTCAGATTCTCCACGGTGGGCATGAATCACCATGCACGCTCCCGCGGGATAATCATCCTCATCGGGACGTAACTCTTGTTTTGCGTCTAGACTAATTCATTCTCGATGCACGGATTGGACCTACTCAATCCTCATGTTCATTTCATTCATAAATCGCAAGTCCTAACATCCTCAAATTTTTCTTCGCATCAAACCGACAAGTCGAGACAATCAAAGTTGCTGTATCCTGATTTTTCGAGTCCGATCATTCCCGTGACATGAATCATTATGTCAGCACTCACGCAGAACGATCACCCTAAATTCGACGCAATGCATGTACGAGGCTAGAGGTGCACTCACGCAAGACAAGAATGTCGATGCTGTGGTTATCCGCGTAACCCTCAAGACACTTCCATTTTCATCCAACATTCATCTCAATCGATGTCCTAAGTATTGCATCCAACCGAACAATAATACTTGCACGATCGTCTCGCCGAGTCAGAGTACCCCCGAGTTATCGCATATCGATCTTTGATACGCCTCAATACCATCGACGATATGCGTAACCTGACGATCTTCCTTTGCAACCAATTTTGAGTCGTGCAAATGATGCTGTCACGACCCGCACCCGCTTTTTCGGATACGAGACGTGTCCAAGCAAGCCTACGCCGCAGAGTCGGCGGTAGAACGCTGTCAGGCCCGCAAGAATAATTGCTCAAAATAAACATTATTGCTCATTCATATTTCTAAATTTATTAAAACATTTACAATTAAAGAAAATACAAGATTTTACAATTAATGAAATTGATACAATTGCTTTCTATTTCTAGGTTGTCTTCAGCATACCCAAGTCTTTCCCAGTGCTAAGAGTGATCGCGGCTAACCTAAAAAATGTTGGTTTCCAGTCAGGAATGGAACAAGTACACAAACCGACGACAAAACGAAAATATAATAGAATTAACAAGACATGAAAATAGCATATGGAATATGAAAGCTAGTAAGAAAACTGATGACATAGCACGGTAGAGAAGTAAACAAGAAAAAACTAATAAAAGACATCTATCTAGGTGGTTTGAAATACCTTTTAATATGTGAACGGCTGGGCTAATACGGCACATCATACGATGGCTATCGTGCAGTAATGGTATGGCTAACTCATACGTGAGTGTGTATGACTTAGCTATCGTTCAGTAATGTAATTGGGTTTGTTCACGTATTTACTTAGTCTTTCCCCTCCCGACTACTCCGTGTGACGAGCGTGTCAACAAGCAGCAAGATATATGTATAGACATGAAATGAAAAGACTACTATGAATCAAAAAGCAATCAGAAAGTGCACTTGCCTGAGATCCTTAGCTGGAGAAACCAATAATAGTAATATACCACTCAACGAGCCACAATAAGTCAACACATGTAGAAGTCTCCGGATGCTGAAATAAACATTACCAACATTCTCAGAATAGTCAAATTAGCTAGGATTGCCTATCCTTAAGTCCAATTCTGGACACAGGAGCAAAACGGTAATTTCGAGCAAAAACGGTGTCCGCCGTTGGACCCACTTTGTACCGAAAAGCGTGCCAGAGTCAATGGTCTCTAAAGTCGTCAAACTATATGTCTATGGATCCGGTTTTCCGATATGAACCCAACCGTATGTCCAAAGTTGGATTCCGGCTGCCCGTGCACAAAATCGTCCGTTGAGTGGGACCGTGGAGCCCGCAAAACGACGTTCCGATTCTACTGTCTCAGAATTGGACCAAACTTGGCATACAGGACTAGAAAAATGATACGGTCCTGTTGGCAGAAGTTTCATCTCGATCTGACGAGTGTGCACAAAGTAATTAGAGAATTTACAAAGTGCACGATACGGTGAATTTCGACGGATACGCATCAAATTCGTCGCGCACACACGACCAATTTGAATTCCGTCAAAGCCCACACAACCACGAAGGCGTTACGCAGCTTTTGATGCTTTCGGTACGTGACTACGTCGCCCATTTGGCGGGAAGCACTTCGTGTGGAGAGATTTTTTATTAAATCTAATTTTCGAAATAAGGTTTTTCTGGATTTTTGAGGATCGATCAATCTGTACACAGTTTATGAAATTCCAAACTAGGAAATAGGTTATAATCCCCTATATGTTGTCTAAAAATGGGTTCAAATAGAATTCCTATAATGGTACTGGATCGATCGGGATCGACCTTCGAACAGGGGTTCTTAGACTGTTTCAATGTTCTGTTTCCGAGGAGTTTTTCGGAAACTTTGGGTTCGATCTACGACGCGTACGGTAGAACTCAATTCGAAATAAAAGAAGGGATTAGAAAGGGGTCATGTTGGGAATATACTGGATCGTAAAATGTCGGAGTAACGACGGAGATGTCGCGTTCGAGTTTGGCGCGCATTCAGCCGCTGCTGCTGCTGTTGTCCGCGTTTTCAGCGCACACGTGGTCGTCTGGCCTGCCGCCGGCGACTCGCGGCCGTTCGTCGGCCACGTGGGGCAGCACGCACGCAGGGGGCGCGCAGCCTGGGACCTGGTGGCGTTAGGGTTTAATGATTTGATACTGATCTCTCGATCTCATATCGAGTATACATATATGCTCTGGTTTCACACAGGGGCTCGGGGGAGTACTGGGCTCGCTCGGTTTAGAGCTGAAGTCTAAGTGTGGGGCTCGGGCCTTTCCCGTGGACCGGGCTCGGGATAGGCCTGGCTTGGCTTCAAGCCACTCGGGCTTGGGGGAGTACTGCAGGGCCAAGCTCGGGATTGCTTCATATACCTATATATTCAGGGCTGAGCTCGGGATTGCTTCTTATACCTATATATATTAGATATATATACAAATACACATTTATATATTTTATATATATATATATATATATATATATATATATATATATATATATATATATATATATATATATATATATATATATATATATATATACACACTATACATTTATACCTATATATTTTAGATATATACAAATACACATTTATATATATATTATATATATATATACACTACACATTATACATATATATATTCGTACACGTATAAATATCTATACACATATTGCTAATTCTATTATTTCTCTCTCTCTCTCTCTCTCTCTCTCTCTATATATATATATATATATATATATATATATATATAACAAAATAATATCTATATACACATGTATATATTTATACCTAAATATACACACCTATACGTGTATAACTCGATATATATATATATATATATATATATATATATATATATATATATATATATATATATATATATATATATATATATATATTCACTTTATTTTTATAACAGCTAATGGGATAGTGACAAGAGCAATGGTTGTACACTCAAAAATCTGTTTAGTCTAGATCCCAAAATATACAAACCTATCTCAAGAAAAATAGTTATCCTATTTCCAAAATAATATTCAATCAATATTAACAAATTGATATTATATAGATATATAACAATTAATTAGGAAAATTAATTTATTGACCAATTAAATTAAGATACGAAGTATACACTCAAAATAAATATCAATACGGACGTCTCAGGACTCACTACAAGCCTACATGGGCTTGGGCTCGGATCGGGCCCAGTCCGGACTATTCTGATATAACCGAAACACCTAAAAGTCAAAATATTAATAAATAACTAATTAAACCATTTATGGGGATTAACTCGCAACTTGGTCTGCTTTTCCTAGTTATAACACACTTAGGGCTGGGTCTTCCCTGTCATGGCTAAAAAACTAGTCAAGACACGCGACTATACTATCCGTGCCATGATTCCTAGTCACCTTGCACTCCAATTCCTAATAATGACTAGAATCATCTACCGTAATAATTATTCCTAAAATCTAAAAATCAACATTTAAATCAATTAAATAATAATAAAAATATTTTCAAAAATTTTCGGGAAGGGGAGCTACAGATGCCATTGTCCGACTAGATAATCTCCTCGACATTCAAATTCAAGTTCGATCATTATCCATCTTAAGTCATCGACCAACGTATTTCCTCAACTCGCATCATTCTCTGCTAACTTAATCATCGACTAACATTCGATCCAATCCTTAGAGTCATTTGCGTAACTTTACAATTCAACTTTTCGTGCATGCTATCTACCTGTCGTGCTAACTTTTCGTATACGATCCGTATCAATTTCCTCAATCAAGTCATCCATTCGTACACCCTAACTTTTCCTCGATTCGATTTCACCTACTCAATCATTTTTGTATTTTATACTCATGTAATCCTCAATCCCGTGCACGTTCCGTGCACTTCATTTCTAATATGTTCGAATCAACACATCAAACTTCAAGGCTAAACTTTATTCAATGATACTCACTATACGCCTTTGCATAACGTGACACTTGCTGATAGACTCACCGACACCCCGTATCCTCAATCGATCAATCGACATCCCTGAGACTATCTCATACACCACTCAGGGATGAAGTCATTTGGCAAATCCTTAAAACCATTATTCGAATCAAAATCGAATTTTCGAATCTGTTCGAACCATTCGTCAATTTCTAAGCACGCTCATCTATATCGCACCGACGATATCGTCGTTCGATAGCACCCCTATCGATAGTCATCTCACTTTACTTAATCGAGTTTAACTTATTCTAGATCGAAACATTATGATCTCGTACTCGACTTTGCTAAGGTCGACAAAATCCTTGGTGTATATGCCCAGCCCGACTTAGCCAACCGTGCTTACGCGAACTATCTTTTTGATTTATCAAAAACTGTTCTTCTATGTTTTGCAAAATAGTTAGACTTATTGTATAGACATCCCGTGGAACATTTGAGAGAGAGCGCACCAACGATATCAATATGCGGAAGCAACATTTAGAGTTTACGGAAACATCAGAGTTAAAGAATTCAATCGATAGTCCAAGGACGTAAAGCCGTGCTTTGATACCATTATGTCACGCCTCGCTCTCGTAGGAGCGATCGTCCTCCCTAAGGCGTGATACCGCACGAGCCTAAATTGCGCTCGTGCAAGGCGGGTTCTATAACGATCGATTCCAGCGGCTGCGACGGGGTCGTCGCACAGAAGTTCCAAGCAGAGACATTGAATAATAGCAGCGAAAATTTAGAACAAATACAAGTTATTCAAAAGAAGCTCTTTATTGATATTGAAACATAGATTACAATGGTGCGCAAGGCCAATATTACAAGTCTCTCAAGCTCACTCATTTCATATTACAAGTCACTCAGCTCTCTCTCATCTCTCAATACAAGTCTTGACTCCAGCGGAAGCTTCGGAAGGCGATGTCCATATATTATGTCCCGTTAAAGTCTTTACTCCATGCGCCCATGCGCTTCGAATCGCCAAGAAACTCCATGCCTCGACGCATCCAAGCGAGTCCCGTGCCACGAGCTTCTACCTGTGCCTGCACATATAAACTATGTTGGTGTCAGTACTCAACTGTACTGGTGGAATGAGCTCCTCTTCCACCCATACAAACCCAACACGTTTGATTTACTTTGTGCCATATAGTCACTTCTTATCAATTGCCTTTCTAGTCTTGCCTTAGGATTATTTTAGGACCGACGTCTTGGCCTATTTTGTGCCTCAATACCATCCCATGCTTGCAACAACAACGTTAGCCCATACCTTGCCTCTAGACCCTTTTTGTGACAACAACGTTAACCTATCAAGTCGTGTTTGCCTTTCGGCCAAAAATCATAGACACAACTACACGATGAGACTCCATTTCCGTGTGACCGTACTACCTCCTTCATTATGCCATGCCTCGCCACTCAATGTGACTTAACCATGTCGCCACCTCGCGGCCCTTGCTATTTTTATCACCAATTGACCCAATCAAGACTACTGAACTTATGTCGACCCACTTTGCCTTGCGGCGGTTCCTGACTTAAACTTCAGACAACTCAGATCCAACAAATGCAACTTATATGCCAAGACTTACGACTCGATGCCATACCCCTGTGCCAAGCATGTCGCCTATGTTGAAGCCACATCTTAGGCCCCAAGCATCATATTCTAACTTGTATACACCTTCGACTCAACTCAATTCCAAAGTCATACGTGCGGATAGCCGCCATTTTGCCGACATCTATATGAACACGGGTCACTGGAATCACAAGCCATCCTGGACTATAGCTGACGTATAGGATGGTCCGATCACCGCAAGTAGCTAGCCCCGATGAGCGTCCACCGAATGCATGTTTCCTCTACCTGGCACAGCTATACCTATTTCCTCCTAGGCTGGATCGGTCCTGAGGCCCCAGGTTGTCAATCCGAGGAAACCCTTTCTTCTTTGTACAAGTTTTCCTTGACCATGCAAGACTCGATACAAACTGACGTCTCACACAGTCATTCCTCTTCCAATGTTACCATCTCTATCAAAACCAAATTCAAGACTTCTATCCTTGAGACCCCTTGATGACCCACGGTCATGAGCATTCTTTCCTTGAGACCCCTCGACGACCCACGGTCGCGAGCATTCTTTCCTTGTTACCTTATCATTTGGTTCAACTCATGAACGCCTATTTGATAGTCATTTCTCAAAACTCACTTTGAATCAATTGTAGTCCTTGCCTTAAACACTAAGTCCGTGCATCGTGCCTTAAGCCAATCGTGCTCTACGCGACACTCCTGCCCAAGTCGATGGGCCTTGAGATCGTGGGACTACTTAACTTTGACAAACCGCAAAAGAGTGGGACGGTACTTGTAATGTCTTAGGTCGACCGGCGTAACTTTGCCTAACTTAACTTTACAATAACTTAACGAGCAAAGGCTGCATCAACCTTTGCCTTAACGGATCGTACGGTACACACATCCAACTTGAACGACCAAGTCACTCGGGTGCCTAGACTTAGGTCACGAGCCGCTCAACACAACTTAACTAATGGCAAGCCAAGGCTATGCCAAGCCTTGGACGATAGGACCATGCATGCTTTATGAAGCATTTATGCGGGCGACACCTATGACTTAGGCTACGTTCATAACTTCTACTACTCAACCCACTTTCCTTCTCCCAAGCTAGGGGATGAAGGATCGAGTGTCATTTTCAAAGCACGCCGTACACCA
Source organism: Iris pallida (assembly GCA_029216955.1). NCBI lineage: Eukaryota > Viridiplantae > Streptophyta > Magnoliopsida > Asparagales > Iridaceae > Iris > Iris pallida. Next base: position 520,885 of record JANAVB010035019.1, read on the forward strand.
ACTCTAAGCCAACCGTTGGACCTTTCCATATTCTAACACAATTCGACCCGTCGGGATTATTTTCTTTAGCTATGTGAATTCGTCTCTTTTATTATCAAGCCTACTTGTGCAAGTTGAAAATATGCGATTTATTATGTGAAGGCAAAGATGAGGCAAGTTCACCGAAACTACCCCGCCTGAGCGTGCGATCGCCTCGACCGAGCGATGTCTTCAAGCAGCCGTTGCAAGGCTAAGTCCGAACGCCATTGGCGTTTCGATTCCTCCGATTGACTGAGCAGGATGGGGCACTACAATTCTTGAGATTTTTAAGGAACCATTCCCAATTGTCGCCATCTTCGCCCGAGACTATACCGTAGGTAAGAGGGTAGAATTGTTGGTCACCATTCTTTGTTGTAGTAGATATCAAACATCCTCTAAACCTTCCTGTAAGGAAAGTTGCATCCAAATATAGCATCGGACGAAAATATTGAAAACCTTCGACGTAAGCCCCATCTGAAAGAAAAAGCCGCTGAAACCTCATTGACGTATCATCTTTCTGAAAGTCGATAACGGAACCAATATTGGTTTCCTTTACCTTGACATACCAACACAAGTCGGTGTAAGCTCTAACATTATCTCTGTATATTTCTTGGTGCACCGGCCTAATGCCGTGGTCTGCCTGTCCGTATGTAAGAGATAAACCGTAGTCAACCTTGAATTCATCGACAACTGATTTTGTCGACTTTTTAGAATCCATCCGAACAATGTCACTAACCAAACTTTTCATAATCTTTGCTGGAACAACTAGATTACCTTTATCCATATAGCGAGCTCCACAATTGTGTTCTCCCACATACCTCTTCACCTCAAAAATTTGATTATCTTTCGAAATGGATATAGCATAGAAGCTCCACAAACAAGCATGGGTCTTGTAATTCTTGCAGCAAACAGTGTACCTCCCCGACTCAGATTTTAAAATATGGAATGGATGACGAGATTCAAAACATACCTTCCTAACAGCGTGCCTAACTTCTTCAACACCATTTAGAAAAATCTGACCAACGCGATAATTGATCCAGGCCACATATCCGATTTTCTCTTCTTTACTTTCTCAATTGAGCCCTCATAAAATTCCACTACTCGTTTATCCTTTACAGTAGGAGAACATCTACTCAAAGTACTAAGAGAGGAAGACGAAGGTCCCATGGGAGTGCTTTGACAAGAAAAATATGTCGATGAAGAACATGGAGAGTATACTTGCTCCACAAATAGATCAAAGCTTACGTCATGGGTACCATAGAAACCCCCAACCAATGACCAAAGCCAAAAATTACTGTCAACGTACAGTCAGTCCTATCGGAATGCAAAAACTTCAAACGAAAGGAAAGTGGATCCAAAGAAGTCCATCGATCGTACACTTGATACTTTAAAAATTCTACGGTACTTTCATATGTGACACGGCAGGAAACTATGTCTCCCTTGAAACAAAAATTAACTAAACAACTTGAATCCATTCCCCCTTCTGATAACATAAAACAAAAGAGATCACAAAATAGGACAACACATTTCTGATCATTCACCATCTAAAACTAATAGAGAATGATTATTATCTGTCTAAAACAAACTGAGAATGCCATTCTCCGTGTTAAATTACACGGAGAATAGTCAGTCCAGTGTTTTAACGCATGAGAATGACCATTCTCCGTTTATTTTAAAATGGAGAATGTCATTCACTGTATTACATTACAAGGAGAACTTCATTCTCTGTGTTAAATTACACGGAGAATGGCGTTCCCAATGTTAAAACACATGAGAATTGTCATTCTCCGTATAATTTAATACGGAGAATGCCATTCTCCGTTTTAAATTAAACGGAGAATGCCATTCCCCGTGTTAAAACGCATGAGAATGATCATTCTCCGTCAAATTTAAAATGGAGAATGTCATTCTCCGTTTTATATTAAACGGAGAATGACATTCCACGTGTTAAAACGCATGAGAATGATCATTCTTCGTCTAAAACTCATGGAGAATGATCATTCTCAAGAAAATTGGCCATTCTCCGTCCAAAACTAACGGAGAATGAGCATTCTCCGTCTAAATATGACGAAGAATGCTCTTTCTCTGTGACAAGTGAACGGATGATGACAATTCCAATCATATTAGCACGACGAATATTATTCGCCTTCATATTCTCACAAAAGAACGAGATTAAATATCTCTATAATCGTTTCTCAATTATAAATCTTCATAACAAATTCAAATTCAGCAAAAAATTCGAGATATGCAAAGATGATGAATAAATTTCTATATATCTGAACTCTCACCTTGTTTTAAGATCTATAAAAAGATAAGAAGAAGATCTTCTCTCCACAATTGACCTAATCGCCGAAAAACTTCAAATCTCTCCACGATGATGATGATGAGCGATGATCAAAGTTCGACTGAAGAAAATCACAGTGAACTATGAACGATCTTTGCGATCTTTGCGATCTATGCTGAAGATGAGAGTAATGGAATTCATATCTCTCGTGAAGAAGAAGAAGACGAAAATTGCAATCCAGATCTGACTTTTTAATTCAAAATCATATATATATATATATATATATATATATATATATATATATATATATATATATATATGACCAAATTTGCGCGAAGGGGTATTTTTGGTACTATAAAAATGTCAATTTTGTAAATACATATCATCTAAAGGGAATCTTTGAATATTTGACGTGGAATTACATAATTCTAGGCATTTCATAAAACCCATCCTGCGGGTAGGTTTTTCATACAACCCAACCCCGAAATTGGGTTTCTCAGCAATTTCTAGAAAAAAAACATTTACTTTATGTAACTTTACTTATAGGCCATCTTTTCTCTTACATATTTAAATGAAAACCCTAACCTTTTGGAAGCAATCAAGTGGTAGGGATGACACTTGATGAATTCCAATTCCTACAATAATGTAGATGAATCAAGACAAAGAATAAAAACAAATCCAATCAACATAAAAAAAAACTTTAAAACTACTCCATTGTCATTAATCTCCCACCAAATAAAGAAAACCTAAACATTATGACCGCTGGAAAATCAAACCAACTATAATATAATAATAAAAATATGTATTTGCCCCCACATCATCATTGAGTCTTCCGTCATTCTTTTACGGTATCAAGGCTTCCAGGTTGTATAAGTAGCACAATTTAGGTTGATATGCTAACTTGAGTTATTTTTTATTTCCAGTACTTTTGGTATTTGACTAGAGTTTAATCTTTAGCTGGATGGAGTTACATATTATACTCCACTATGCTAACTAGTTTTTTTTTACTGTTTTATTGTTTTCTTTGTTCATCTACCTGTCCAGCTGATATGCTCTGCTCATCTACCTATACTATCAAGAGCATTGTCAAAATAATGCCAAGCATGGGGAAAAACTCATGATACATAAGAAGCTTTCAATATTTTGAAGACAAAAATTTCCAATATAGGAAGTGTACTATCATATTATCGAAACAGTTTCAAACTGTTTATTGGTATTTCATTCTTTTGAGAGAGGAAGAATGGGATCAATGAGATCCAAGCAAAATTTCATTAAAGTAAGTTTAAAAATTAATTAGTACATATTCCAACGATATTACTGATATAGTATTACATGTTAGAGTTTTTCCTTGACTTGTAGAGAGCTTTCTCTCAACAAGCCATGTAAGTTTAGTCCCATATTGGCTAGAAAAACTCATGGGTATCTCAATATAACTCCTCTTTAGGAGTAGTGAAATGCACATGGGAGGTGACCCGAAGGGGGGATCCTTGTGGGGTGATTTTACATGGAGGTAAGGATAAGACACCCTTTAAAGCATTCATGCTTTTTGACAAAGCTCAATTTAATTTCATTGGAGCTAAGCCCCGAAGGGGTTTAGCGACTCGGGCTCATGGGCTTATGAGGCGTAATGTGGCGTTTTGTTGGCGCACTGGGTTCATGGGCTCATGAGGCGTAACATGGCATTTTGTTGGCACACTTTGCACTTAGCACGACAGCATCGTCGCTACACGAGCGTAGTGGCGCACTATGGTGCTCACGCACAGTGGCGCTCAGTGGTGCTATTTCGTACAGAACGTGGCTGCTGCCCACATTCTGAACCATTTCGAAACGTGCAATAACAAATTCGATAATTTCAGATCTGACCTTCAAACGTCGTGCACGTTCCGGATCTAGGCGGTTACAGTGAGACCTCAATTATAGACTCTCTTCTCTCTCAGCAGAGGACTTTACTTTTTTATGAAATTTCCACAGGGAGAAGAGAGAGCTCCTGTATCGGCGCCAATCGTGAGTTCCATCTTTCCGAGGAGTCCATGAGCAGATTGGCAGAGCGTTCCAAAGTTCTTTTGAACTTGCTGGTTTCTGAAAGCTGACCGTGTAGAAGGATCTAGCTTTGAGTGCCGTTGTTCTAAACACCCCAGCAGGCTTTCTCCTATTTCTCTTATTCTTTATCTGTAAACGTTCTGCCCCAATCGTAACTAGTTTGCGAGGAAGAACGTGTTCTGTTGTTATTAAAAAAAATTTAAGAGCCTCCATCCCGCTGCTGCTACTAAATAATTCACTTGTAACTTCATTTTAAAAGCTCTACATTTGAATTCGCTTCACAGGATCCTCCGGGATCGCTGTCTTGTACCTTCCTCGAAGTGTTGCTACGAAACATTATTTTTACAATCGTTTTATTTCTCAGTTTTCCATCGAAAAATTATGCCAGGGACTAACAATCTCAAAGCTAGATTAGAAAATGGAAAACTCTTGTGCCTTTCTCCTCGATACCAGCTTTAAGAAGTTGGAAAAATTCGACGAAGAACACTTTCAAATCTGGAAGAGGAAGATCACCCTTAATCTTCAACTATTGGACGTCGACCATGTGTTGATTGAGGATGAACCGACGATTCCAGAAGGTGGCACTGCAGATGCTATTGCTGCTGCATAAGTCAAACATAGCAAGTAGAAGAGAGAAAAAACATCTACAAACTACTGATTCTCAATTCTATGGAAGATTATCTGGCAGAGTCATATTCCAAGAAGGTGAAGGACAAAGAGATCTGGGAGTCTTTGGGAACGCTTTATGAAGACGACGAGAACAGGTCGAAAATCTTCATCGTCGAAAAGTACCACAAGTGGCTCTTTGAAGATGAGAAGGCGATGCTACCTCAGGTGAAGGAATTCTTGAAGTTGCACCAGAAGCTGGATGACGAGAAAATGCCCCCCGTCGACAAGTTTATCGTTGGAGGGATTATCTCAAAACTTCCTGTTGGATGGAGCAACTTCTATGCAAGAATGCATTGGAAGAAGCTGGACATTAGCTTGGAAGATCTCCTACAAGAGATCTACGTTGAGGACGAGATGCGATCTTAACAGAAGATGGACTCTCTGTCCAAACAACTGGCTAAGGCTAACTTGGTGCAAACAAGGGAGTTCAAGGAGAAGTAGACGGCTTCTCATCACAAGAAGAATGACTCCACTAATCTGAAAGTGAAGGATCCTTCGTTCAAGCAACAGAAGTCCAAGTCCCATGTGACTTGCTTAAACTGTGGCAAGAAGGGCCACTACAAGAGTGAATGCAAATTCAAGCCCAAACAATCAGAGCAAGGTGAGCCTAGTAAGGTTTTCATGGTTTCTAACATTGTTGGTATGATCGCTCAGGTCACAGCTGTGGGGGCTGACTCTAACTGGTGGATAAACACTGGTGCAACGTGCCATGTCTGTTCTGGCAAGGAATTAATGGTTCATCACGTACCAGCCAACTTCTAAGAAAGTTATCATAGCGAATCAGGTCCAAGCTGAAGTTATGGGGATCAGGAATATGGAACTGAAACTGACTTCCTGGAACACTCTGACGCTTCAAACTGTAAAGCATATTCCGGTGATTACCAAGAACCTGATCTCTGGGAGTCTGCTTAGCAATACAGGCTTGAGGATGGATATCAACGCTGACCAGATGGTGATGTCCAAAAAAGGTACATACTTCGGAAAGGCTTTTCAAACAGAAGGAATGTTTAAAATTCAGCTTGTAAACCAGTCAAATGAAATAAATGTAGTCGCTCTTTCTGATTATTCTCTTGAGTTGTGGCATAATAGGCTAGGGCATGTTCATTGTAAAAGAATATACAAAATGTTTAGTCTAAGACTTATCTCCAAATGTGGGGGTAAGGTAGAGAAGTTTGAAGTATGTGCTCAGACGAAGATCACAAGAAAACCCTTTCATCGGGACAATCGAAGCACATATCTTCTGGAGTTGGTGCACTCCGATATCTGTGACTTCAAGCAATTCTCTACAAAGGTCGAGATAAAGTATTTCATAACCTTCATCGATGACTCCTCAAAGTACGCGCTCGTCTATTTACTCAAATTTAAAGACGAAGTGTTCGAGAAGTTTAAGGACTTCAGGACCGAGGCTGAACAACAAACTGGACAACAACTCAAGAGGCTAAGAACACTAAAAAAAAAATGGCTTTTCCTGACGGTGTATTTCTTGACAGTCATTAAAAACCGTCAAGGAAAGGGGTTATCTTGACAGTTTTAGCCTTACGTCAAGAAATGTGTTATTTTATGTAAATTTAGCAATTTTATAGCATAATAGTTGACGGTTTTGGAGGATCCGTTGTCACCCTCATTTTCCGTATTTTTCGTATTTCGTATTTATACCCGTATCTGAATTTTGGCATGTATTTTTTTTATTTTTTCTCAACTTGTGGAATTTTGGTATTTCTCGTATTTTGGGTTTTAACATGGCTCGATTTTAATTGGATTGGGTTGGTTTGGTTTGGTTTAATGTGTATTGGAACACCTTAGCCTATGCTCCACCCTCAATACACCACATCCCACCCTCATTAAAACTCTACCAACCTTTTCTCTCTCCTCATAAACCTCCATTAATTTTCTTTTCCTTCCTCTACACAACACCAACCCATAGGCAAGTGCACCTTGCCATCACATGAGAATCCTATTTTATTTGTCCATTAGCTAGATTAGGGCATGGTGATCAACATTAGAACTTGGCATTTTGTGATTTGGAGTCTCCATTGTTCTAGATATAAGTTTTCCCTATTTTTAGATTTACATGGTTTTGATCTATTTAAGTTGGATTTTTATGGGTTTTGATGTTTCCATGTGGAAGAGAATTCAATTTGACCCTAGATAGAACTTTGGAAATCCGGATTTGGAGTTCGGATGGCCAAGTTGTGATGTTTTGAAGTTTTGGGAGCCAATGGAGCCTCTTCTCAGCCATGGAGAAGAAGACCCTGCGCGTCGTGCTCTTGCGCGTACGCAGCTCCCCTGCAGTCGTGCTCTTGCACGTACACAGCTCCCCTATGGGCGTGCTCTTGCGCGTACGCAGCTCCCCTGCGGGCGTGCTCTTGCGCGTACGCAGCTCCCCTGCGGGCGTGCTCTTGCTCGTACGCAGCTCCCCTGCGGGCGTGCTCTTTCGCGTACGCAGCTCCCCTGCGGGCATGCTCTTGCGCGTACGCAGCTCCCCTGCAGGCATGCTCTTGCGCGTACGCTGCTCCCCTGCGTACGGGCCTTTGCGCGTACACTGCTCCCCTACGTGCGTGCTCTTGCGCGTACGCTGCTCCCCTGCGTGCGTGCTCTTGTGCGTACGCTTCCCCCTGCCCGCGCGCCCTTGCGCGTACGCTGCCCGCCGGCGAGCCACGCCTTGTGCGTTTGCCCTTCCCTTTGCGCTGCTCTCCCTTGTGCAGCCTGCTGCGTACCCGACCCTCGTGACCCATGCACCCAGCCCCTTGTGCCATTGGCCCTGCGCCTTTGGCCATGCACCATCCAACCCCCTGACCCTTGCTTAACCCATTGGCTCTTGGAGTATTGGTTTTATTTCTCGACTTGGTTTCTCTTTTGTGGATTGGGTTTTTTTCTGAGATCTGTTCAACACAGCACGACTATCTTGACCCGACACGGCCTAACACGGTTTTCAAGTAATTGTTTATGGCTAGTACGGTTCTCGGGATTTTCTATGGATTATGATCCTGGTATTCTCTGATCTCCTTGCTAGTGACCCAGTAGGGTGCACACCTAACTTGTAACTTGTAGTTAATCCTTGTGACTTGATAACTTGATAGTGGCCCGTGGCGGCGCACTCCTGACTTGTAGCATGACTTGATAACTTAATGTTGTTGCGACAGCTAACTTAACTTGACCTGCCTTGACACCGTGGGTAGTTCTTTCTTGCTTCCTTGTTAAATCCACTTGTCCTATCTTACATCATGTCTAGGATGGGACTCCTGAGTACCACGGTCAGGGGTACCTACCAAAATGGATTAAGGTTAATAACTAGAATAACACAGTAGTCATGAAGAGATGACACAGCTACAAGCAATCCCGTTACCTGGGCGCTCTTGGGATCTGTAGCCTGCCGTCGAGTAGGGTACATTTCCAGCACACTGTCATGTGTTGCACCTTCTAAGTCACTTAAGGGTACATACGTTTCCTGGACGATGTACCCACCAGAATTCAACCCCTAATTTTCGACCTGGATAACCTGGATGGTCTGCAGGGCTTGTGGTTGTGGAATAATCTCACTGCATCTTGTTAGTAATTAGGCCTGTGATAACCCTAGTTAGCTAAAGTAGTAAGCCGTAGTATCTGCTTGGCCGTGATTGATTGAATGAGGCATAACCAGTCTAGCCATGTCTTGATCCAGTACAAGATAGCTTCATGTCTTGATTTCTTACATTATTATCTTGCCGATAAATGGTAGAAAACCAAGTTCTGTTCAGATGAAGGGTTACAACCCCGGTCCTTATTTGGTTTACGGGTGTAATCTGGTTATCGGAATAGTTCCATGGTTATCTCGTCGTATATCATCTTGACATGTTTTCGTAAATTCTAGTTTTAATATTAGATTTTCTTGTGTTAATTGCTGGCTTTATTCTTATTTCGTGGCCCCCTTGTGGCACTTGCTCTTTCTGGGGTTGACCCAGCTGGTTTTGTGTGGCCAGATTTTGGAGCAGCTCTCGAGAATCTACCAAGCTTCCAGCCCAATGGTGACAACTAGACGAAACCCGGGCCTAGGGTGGGTTTTCCTTTTGTCTTGCCCACTTTATTGTAAAACTATTCTTTTGAGGCGTTTAGCCGACGAGCACCTGTTAGCTCGATGCACTTTTACTTACTGTCTGCCTACGGGCTGTAAACATGATTAACAAATCCAAGGGTTGATCATGTACGACTAAACTCTTGCTAGTCCTAACATTTTGTAACGACTAGCTTCATGATCAGCTGAATATGTAATATTTGGGACGCCTTATTATTGTATATTTAATGATCATACATCTTGCGACCTTACTCACTTGCTTGTGATTGAGACATTAGGATTGTTCATGACCATAAGAGACTGTTGGCTTGTAGTAAACCCTCATATATCTAGACAGCCGTGACCGTATATCGAGGTGGTTTCCATTTCTGTATACGTAGCTGGCTATGTCTGCCCCCGCTCTCCAGTATTCTGGTTCTGGGGCGTGACATGGTTTAAGTGGTGGCCCATACAGGTCTTGTAAATCAAGATATGTGAGGGTTTACCAGATAGATGTCTCAATCAGTACTCGTCCTTGATCTCTGTTCATATCCTCTGAATCCCTAGATTCTTGCCCTGATCCTGTGCTTATATTATGGATCTGTCCTGGTCCTTTCCTTATTGTTCCCTGTGTCGTCTTCTTCAGCGGCACTGTACCTGGTCCTACCGATCAACGAGGTGGAGCACTTCCCGTGGATCAGCAGCAACCCGGAGATCAAGCCCAGCATTCTGGGTAGCCTCCAGAGTTGTGCCTACTGGAGGAGAGTCACCAGTTCGGCCCGTCCAGCCCACAGAGCCAGATGATGGTACCTTAGTAGGCCTCATCAGAACCTTGATAGCTTTCCAGGATCGTCGAAGCGACGCCCTGCACCAGACAGTTCAAGATGCTTTGACCCGAGGCATTATCAGTGAGGCTCAATATACTTACTGGTAATGGCCTTGTTGGAGTAGATCGAGTGTTTTCCTCATGTCGGATCGTAGTTAGCGGTAGGGAGTTCCCCGCTAGATTCATAGAGTTTCCTATGGCAGACTATGATGTAGTCCTAGGCATGGATTGGTTGAGGAACCAGTATGCTTGGATGGACTGCCATATTGGCAGAGTTGTCTTTAGTATCCCCGGCGAGCCAGAGTTTTCGTTTTCCAGAGGCACAGTGGAGCCATCTTCCCTAGCATTGCGGATGGCAGTAGCAGCAGTGCAGTTACCCCGGGTAGTTGAAGAGTTTCCAGATGTCTTTCCAGAGGAGCTTCCAGGGATGCCGCCGGAACGGAAGATTGAGTTCACTATAGACTTGATTCCCGGGACAGCACCAGTATCAGAGCGAGTCTACAGGATGGCGCCTTCAGAGTTGGAAATTTTATACAAAATGATTGAAGAACTGAGGACCAAGGGATTCATCCGTACAAGTGGATCGCCTTGGGGAGCCCCGATGCTTCTTGTGAAAAAGAAGAATGGTACGTCCAGGCTATGTGTTGATTATCGTACCTTGAATTCGGTGACAATCAAGAACAAATACCCTCTTTCGAGGATAGATGACTTGTTTGATCAGCTCAGAGGGGCTTCAGTGTTCTCGAAGATCGACTTGCGGTCGGGATACCACCAGATCAGAGTCAGAGAGCAGGACATCCCGAAGACAGCATTCAGATCGAGGTATGGACATTGGGAGTTTCTTGTTATGTGTCACGACCCGCACCCTGTGTAGGGGCACAAGAAGTGGGTACGTCCAGCCTACGCCGCAGTGTCGGCGGTAGAACGCTGTCCTAGGTTGCTAACTAATCTCATGCAGTGTATATAATGTACTTGCCAATATCTCAACTCCGAAGGGAGGACAAGTAAAAGATATGATATACTCAATCACAGTCTAAGCACGATAAGATAACACAGAAATCTAGATACCAACTAACAACAACAGAAATTAAACTACTAAAATAATAACAACAATGTCTCAAACAAACTCTAATACAACTCAATATCTCAAGTTTAATACAACAAGCTCAAAACATGAAAGCTAAATAAGTCTACTAGCTAAACTCCTGAATCACTCCTGAGAGTCGGAACCAAAGGTAGCTAATCCCTCGCCAGGTCCATGGTAAGTAGGGCATGTGTCGTCAGGAGTATCATCTGTAATATTTTCAACAGGTCCAATCAGGACAGGAACGAGCACATCTCATCTAGAAATTCCAAGTAAATGACAAAGACTATAAAGCAGTTTTTAGACAGTTATACAGATGAGTATGGCAATTTTATACAGATAATGATGTAGAGAAACAGTGAGGGTACAAGGAAAGTAAAGTAACTAACAAGAGAAGAAATCATGGCAAAGAAGACTGTAGTAAACTAGCTGAACTAGAATAACATGGTATAAGTCCAGACAGTATAAAATGTAATCCCAGTGTGAGTCCAGTCCATATAATCCAATACTAGATGATTCCAGTACAAGATGAGTCCAGTAAAAATGAGTCCAGAAGTGATCCATGATTCCAGGGTAAGTCCAGACTATACTCTAACAGTGTGTTTTAAAATACTGAGATCAACATGTAAACGGCTAGGGGTAATCAGGCACATCGCACACTCGGCCAAGTGTGGGATGGCTAGCATTCCAGAATAGTTCCAAGGGAGGTGGTTCCAGATTTTAGGTATGTTCACATGTCTACTCAAGTATTTCCCCGCCCACAAATGAATCCATAATCCAACACTACAACCAGTATGAGTCCAGCCAATGATTCCAAAAATGATTCCAGTAGGGTGATGCCAGTAGTGATTCCAGATATAGAGGCCAGACATGAATAAATGAGTGTCGCATGTAATGGATCCAGCAATAATAATCATGTTTGTACAGAGAATCTCATATAGCTAACTAGAACTGAAATACAGTAAATGATAAGTAATGAAAGAACTATCAGAGAATGTACTCGCCTGACACTCTGGAAGAGTAGTATAATATCAGATGTCTGTACCAGGGTCACAATGTCCTAAAATAGAGCAATACAGTTATGACATGTCTAATATGAAGGTAAATGAAATCTACAATACAATCTATATGAATTCTAAGCCAATCTAGGTCAAAGTCAAACTTGGTTAACTCTACAGTCAATCTAAGTCAAATCAAGTCATATTAGGTCACAGGGAATCAAACTAAGTCAAATAGAGTCAAACAAGGTCAAACAAGTCAAGGTTAGTCAAATCTAGGTTAAAGTCAACTCCTGGTCAACACTCTAATCAAACTAGTCAAATACTAGTCAACATGATCAATCTGGGTCAAGTCTAGGTCAAACTTAGACCAACTAAGGTTTTGGTTAATCATATACTAGTCTGTAAGATAATTAGGTCAATAGCCAACTCTAACTCAAACTCTATAAGGCTAACATGTCTTTGGATACCAAGGATTCTATACCACAAAGCTAAGGCATAACCAATCTCCTATACAAGGTATATCATACAAAATATATATATATAGCACAATACCAACCTTAATCCTGTAATCAAGCTAATCCCATTCTCCAACTCAAGTCATGACTCAACTCTAAGTATTCCACTTAACCCCATACATATCTTAATTTACATAGGACTACCCATATAACTTAGGTTACTATTTACTCATATAGGTTAAACCTAAACCAACTAGTCATTAGGCTTAGGTTTAGTCAAACTTAGTCAGCTAGTCCTTCTAAGACCATCTAAGTCATTTATAGATCAATTAGGTCATTTCTAGGTCAAGGTTGACCTATAGTTGACTTTGGTCAACAATGGTCAACATTGGTCAACTTGCTAGTCAAGCTAGGTCTACTAGTTAGGGTTTAGTCAAACTAGTCATTCTAGGTTAGTTCAAGTCAAACTAGGTTGATTAGGTCAAGTTTGACCTAAGGTTGACCTTGGTCAACACTTGGTCAAACAGGGGGTAAACTAGTTAAGTCATGGGTATTTGGTTAATTAGGGTTAGCCCTAATGGCCATAGGCTAATAGCTATAGCCCATAGGCTAGTAGCTTAGGTCAACTAGTTCTAGGTTTACCTATATATATATATATTTATTTATATATATATATATATATATATATATATATATATATATATATATATATATATAACCATATATATATATATATATATATATATATATATATATATATATATATATATATATATATATATATATATATATATATATGGTTATATATATATATATATATATATATATATATATATATATATATATATATATATATATATATATATATATATACATACACTATATAATGTAAAACCTATATATATAGCCACTATATATAAATACCCATATACCCCACATATATATATAACCATATATACACACTACAATATATATATATAACATATATACATACATAATGTATATGTATAATATACCTAATATATATATTATATACAATATATATAGAGAGATAAGTAATGAGAGTGTAGAGAGGGGGAATCTTAGAGAGAGAGTGAGGGAAAACTGGTCTGGGGGGGGTCCCTGTTCAGTCACTTAACAGTGACTGAACACTCCAAAGAAACACACACACACACACAGGAACACACACACAACTCACCACACACTCACATGTGTATATATACATGTATATACACCCAATGAACCCCAAATTTCACCCACACACACACTAACATATATATAACATATACACATACTAAAAATACACATATACATGTATAAATCATATCAAATTAAGGTTTGAAATTCGAAATACAAAACTAGAAAATATCCAAAATCTGGAAAATAGGGCTGTGCACAGGAAAAAAATAGGTAACTTGATTTACACTCACCAAACCGAGCTAAGGCTCGATCCTATTGGATGGTAATTGTGCCCTGACATATGTACGTGTCGTATGTGTCCATGGGAGTCCACCACGACATGACACGGCGTGTCCCAACGCCCAAAAACCCAATCGGGTAAATCCTGACACTGTGCAGTGTCACAGGCATCGTGCACGCGTGCACTTAGCTCTAGGACACGACACACGTGTCTAGAAGTCTCGTGCACGTGTGGGTAGGTTCACCTAGGGTTGGTCTAGGGTTTAGGTAGCCTGTCTCGTGTCCACGTGTCCTCAGGACACGGCACGAACTCTGTATCAGTCGAAGAAAATCGACTGATACTCAGTGTTCTGCACCGCGTCGTGCATGGGTTCTCGTGTCTCGTGGACACGACACGAGCCACGTGGGGCCTCGTGGTCATATCCATGTATAGCCCACATGATGGGCTACACACTCGTGCAAACACGAGGTGTCGAAGTATTGTGTCCGCGCGATACGAGACGCGCGAAGTGGACTCTGTACGTGCGTGCACTGTCAGTGCACGACCAGTGCACGTGTCCGTGCTCTCTCGACACGACACCAACGTGTCTCAAACTCGAGGGAGGGCATGTCAGAGGTTGCCCCCTCCTCTGTGTCAATTTTCACGTGTCCACGTGTCCCACAGTGTCCGTGCTAAGTGTCGAGTAGCAGGGCATGAAAATGTGCACAGTGCGATATCCTGGCAGCGTGTCCAAGTCGATTTTCGACACGAAAATGACACCGTGTCGTGTTCAGTCAAGTGTGGGTGTAAACTATAAGTCTAGGGCTACAATATTATGAGATTTGTTTTACAAAATAATGAAATTAATTTCTTTGTGGTATTTCGACAAACACAGTAATTAGAACACAGATACGTGTCCGATACGGATACCAAACCAAATCTAAATCCTACCAAACTTGACACACAGTTCCCTAGTACCTAGATGCATGCAAATATGAAGAGAAAACACAATATTAACTATGTTTATGGATATTTACCTATGAGTGCAAAACTCAAAAAAAACAAGGTTTTAGGGGGGTGTCCTCTTCACTTGGTGATGCCCAAAGCTCCACAAATCCTTGATAGCAGGTCCTAGATAGTATCCTCTAGTGTAGGGGAGTCCAATGTAAGAAACTAGGCTCAATTTGGAGCTAAAATGGTTAAGTGGTGAAGGGTTGAAGTAGAGGGAAAAATCAAGGTTCCAAGTAATGAAAATGGGACTTTTTTGTGAAGGGGTGTACATATATAGGGGGGGTGTTGTTGGCTGCCATGAGGGGGGGGGGGGTAGGGGTAGGCTATAGGGCCCCTTTCCACCTTGCAAAGCTTAGCCCCTAAGGCTTTGACTAGGTAGATAGATATTTAGGTTTTTCTAAAATATCTAAAAAGTAATATCTAGATATTTATCAACTAGATATTTACACATAAAGCTAACATCCTCTACTTAGTCTTCTAGGTTAGTGGCTAACCTCTAGATTAGTGCTAAACTAGGTTAGGGACTAACATGACACTAATCAATAATTAAATAATAATAAAAACACATAAATCCAAATAATTTTAAATAATTCCTAGAAAATTACCAAAATACCCTTTAGGCCAAAAAGCCCTAATTTGATGTTCTAAACCTACGGCTAGGCTCACATGATCATGGTTAGTCTCTAGGTTATGAAATCTCTAGGGTTTACACTAGGGTTATACTAACTAAGTCACAAAGTCATAAGTCATGACTTAGAAAATGGTTTAACTTAACTAAAATCACCAGAAAATCATACCATGACTAAAATACCACTAATAAATAATAAAAATAATAAATTTTCAAAAATACCCCAATTTTAGAAAACTGGGTGTTACATGTCTACCCTCCTTAGAAGAATTTCGTCCTCGAAATTAAGATGTTCGTACTCCTTCTAGGTCACACCCCCAGTCAATCAAAGTCAAAAGATAACATGCAATCATAGACCTACTGGTCATGATTCTACAGTCTCAAAAAGGGTAACTATGCTATCTAGCATATCACAAGCATATCCTGACAGGTACTAATGGAATCACACAACATGATGGAAAAAGAAGGACGAGAAGGACAAACCTGCTAACCCGTCACCTGCAACATCGGTCTCCTCGACCTCCATCGCAAAAGCTCCACCCCTCTGGTGCTGAGCTACAGGTGGCCTAGCACCCTCATAAGGAGGTGCAACTGGACAATCTATCATCTTGTGGGCAGCAGACCCACAAAATAGACAAACCTTCAGCCTCCTCCTACAAGACTCCCAAATATGCCCTACCTTCTTGCAATACCCACAACTCTGTATCCTCTGATCCTGTCCTCGAGGCTGATGCTGAACTCTAACAGGTGCCTGCTGAATGTGAGGCCTCTTGGCCTGACCTCCACTGCTACTGGCTCTCTGAGCGTCGCGGCCCCTCTTGAGCTTCAGCTCAAGATCATCCTCAGCTGCCATCGCTCCTGTCAGAATCTCCTCAAAGGTGGCATTCCTGTCACTCTTGGTCAAGGACTTGACCTCCTTGACCAAGCCCTTCCTGAATCTCCTCGCCTTCGCTGTCTCGCTAAGGCCCTCCACAAATCTGCTCAACCGACAAAACTCACCAGAATACTCCTCTACAGTCTGGTTCCCCTGAACCAGGTTCTCGAACTGGGTCTCCAAAGCACCGACTGCCTGATCCGGGAAAAACTTCCTCTTGAAGAGCTCCTTGAAAACTCTCCATGTCTGTCCTGGAGTGCCTACTCTCGGGTCCGTCTGATACCAGGTACGGGCAAGATCCCGCATCTGGCTGGCTGTTGCCTCTATCTGGAGTCCGGTTGGTATCTCTGCCAGTCGAAAGATCTCCTCAATGTGCTCAATCCAGTCATCAGCATAAAGAATCCCCTCTGTCCCCAAGAAGTCCCTGGGGTTCATCTTCTTGAACTCCTGAATGCCCGGAATCTTCTGCTGTCGCGGCTGTTCCAATCCTCCCTGTGGCTGGACAGCCAACCTCTCCATCGTCGCTCTAGCCAGCTGATGGACCTCATCAATGCCTCTGGTAAATGCCGTCGTCTGACGCTGCTGCTGGGTCTGCTGTGATTCTAGGAACTGCTGGAAATATGTAAACATCTGTGCAGCATCCACAAGTTCAGATGGCATCTGCTGCTGGTACTCCTGCTGGTACTGCTGGTGCTGCTGGTGCTGCTGAAACTGAGGCTGACAAAACTGCGGGGGAGGCATGTCTGGGGTAGCTGGGGTAGTCCTCGGAATAGGTGGAGGAGGACTACCAAAAGTAGATACTCCTACGTGAGCAGACGTAAGGAGTGGTACAGTCCCAGCTGTAGGCTGTACTGGACGAGAAACGGTAGACCTCTCAGAATCTGCCGGCACAGAGCGATGTGACCTAGTCTCCACCATCCTGAAGACAGATCAATAAGGAAGTCAATAACGGTATAAGGATGACAGTATCAAGGATAATGCGAAAATAGATTATACAGATTTGAACAAAAGTCAGTAGATTCAAATCCCTGGAAATTTTCTAGTTGTGATTGAGTATCCTCTCTCTAAGCCTATTATCAAATCCTATCACAGGCTGTAGTGATACTCTAGTTCGAATACCACTACATAAACTCGAGACCTGTATGGGCCACCACTAAAAACGTGTCATGACCCGCACCCTGTGTAGGGGTACGAGAAGTGGGTACGTCCAGCCTACGCCGAGTGTCGACGGTAGAACGCTGTCCTAGGTTGCTAACTAATCTCATGCAGTGTATATAATGTACTTGCCAATATCTCAACTTCGAAGGGAGGACAAGTAAAAGATATGATATACTCAATCACAGTCTAAGCACGATAAGATAACACAGAAATCTAGATACCAACTAACAACAACAGAAATTAAACTACTAAAATAATAACAACAATGTCTCAAACAAACTCTAATACAACTCAATATCTCAAGTTTAATACAACAAGCTCAAAACATGAAAGCTAAGTAAGTCTACTAGCTAAACTCCTGAATCACTCCTGAGAGTCGGAACCAAAGGTAGCTAATCCCTCGCCAGGTCCATGGTAAGTAGGGCATGTGTCGTCAGGAGTATCATCTGTAATATTTTCAACAGGTCCAATTAGGACAGGAACGAGCACATCTCATCTAGAAATTCCAAGTAAATGACAAAGACTATAAAGCAGTTTTTAGACAGTTATACAGATGAGTATGGCAATTTTATACAGATAATGATGTAGAGAAACAGTGAGGGTACAAGGAAAGTAAAGTAACTAACAAGAGAAGAAATCATGGCAAAGAAGACTGTAGTAAACTAGCTGAACTAGAATAACATGGTATAAGTCCAGACAGTATAAAATGTAATCCCAGTGTGAGTCCAGTCCATATAATCCAATACTAGATGATTCCAGTACAAGATGAGTCCAGTAAAATGAGTCCAGAAGTGATCCATGATTCCAGGGTAAGTCCAGACTATACTCTAACAGTGTGTTTTAAAATACTGAGATCAACATGTAAACGGCTAGGGGTAATCAGGCACATCGCACACTCGGCCAAGTGTGGGATGGCTAGCATTCCAGAATAGTTCCAAGGGAGGTGGTTCCAGATTTTAGGTATGTTCACATTTCTACTCAAGTATTTCCCCGCCCACAAATGAATCCATAATCCAACACTACAACCAGTATGAGTCCAGCCAATGATTCCAGAAATGATTCCAGTAGGGTGATGCCAGTAGTGATTCCAGATATAGAGGCCAGACATGAATAAATGAGTGTCGCATGTAATGGATCTAGCAATAATAATCGTGTTTGTACAGAGAATCTCATATAGCTAACTAGAACTGAAATACAGTAAATAACAAGTAATGAAAGAACTATCAGAGAATGTACTCGCCTGACACTCTGGAAGAGTAGTATAATATCAGATGTCTGTACCAGGGTCACAATGTCCTAAAATAGAGCAATACAGTTATGACATGTCTAATATGAAGGTAAATGAAATCTACAATGCAATCTATATGAATTCTAAGCCAATCTAGGTCAAAGTCAAACTTGGTTAACTCTACAGTCAATCTAAGTCAAATCAAGTCATATTAGGTCACAGGGAATCAAACTAAGTCAAATAGAGTCAAACAAGGTCAAACAAGTCAAGGTTAGTCAAATCTAGGTTAAAGTCAACTCCTGGTCAACACTCTAATCAAACTAGTCAAATACTAGTCAACATGATCAATCTGGGTCAAGTCTAGGTCAAACTTAGACCAACTAAGGTTTTGGTTAATCATATACTAGTCTGTAAGATAATTAGGTCAATGGCCAACTCTAACTCAAACTCTATAAGGCTAACATGTCTTTGGATACCAAGGATTCTATACCACAAAGCTAAGGCATAACCAATCTCCTATACAAGGTATATCATACAAAATATATATATATATAGCACAATACCAACCTTAATCCTGTAATCAAGCTAATCCCATTCTCCAACTCAAGTCATGACTCAACTCTAAGTATTCCACTTAACCCCATACATATCTTAATTTACATAGGACTACCCATATAACTTAGGTTACTATTTACTCATATAGGTTAAACCTAAACCAACTAGTCATTAGGCTAAGGTTTAGTCAAACTTAGTCAGCTAGTCCTTCTAAGACCATCTAAGTCATTTATAGATCAATTAGGTCATTTCTAGGTCAAGGTTGACCTATAGTTGACTTTGGTCAACAATGGTCAACATTGGTCAACTTGCTAGTCAAGCTAGGTCTACTAGTTAGGGTTTAGTCAAACTAGTTCTAGGTTAGTTCAAGTCAAACTAGGTTGATTAGGTCAAGTTTGACCTAAGGTTGACCTTGGTCAACACTTGGTCAAACAGGGGGTAAACTAGTTAAGTCATAGGTATTTGGTTAATTAGGGTTAGCCCTAATGGCCATAGGCTAATAGCTATAGCCCATAGGCTAGTAGCTTAGGTCAACTAGTTCTAGGTTTACCTATATATATATATATATATATATATATATATATATATATATATATATATATATATATATATATATATATATATATATATATATATATATATATATACATACACTATATAATGTAAAACCTATATATATAGCCACTATATATAAATACCCATATACCCCACATATATATATAACCATATATACACACTACAATATATATATATAACATATATACATACATAATGTATATGTATAATATACCTAATATATATATTATATACAATATATATATAGAGAGATAAGTAATGAGAGTGTAGAGAGGGGGAATCTTAGAGAGAGAGTGAGGGAAAACTGGTCTGGGGGGGGGGGGGGTCCCTGTTCAGTCACTTAACAGTGACTGAACACTCCAAAGAAACACACACACACACACAGGAACACACACACACAACTCACCACACACTCACATATGTATATATACATGTATATACACCCAATGAACCCCAAATTTCACCCACACACACACTAACATATATATAACATACACACATACTAAAAATACACATATACATGTATAAATCATATCAAATTAAGGTTTGAAATTCGAAATACAAAACTGGAAAATATCCAAAATCTGGAAAATAGGGCTGTGCACAGGAAAAAAATAGGTAACTTGATTTACACTCACCAAACCGAGCTAAGGCTCGATCCTATTGGTTGGTAATTATGCCCTGACATATGTACGTGTCGTATATGTCCATGGGAGTCCACCACGACACGACACGGCGTGTCCCAACGCCCAAAAACCCAATCGGGTAAATCCTGACACTGTGCAGTGTCACAGGCATCGTGCACGCGTGCACTTAGCTCTAGGACACGACACACGTGTCTAGAAGTCTCGTGCACGTGTGGGTAGGTTCGCCTAGGGTTGGTCTAGGGTTTAGGTAGCCTGTCTCGTGTCCACGTGTCCTCAGGACACGGTACGAACTCTGTATCAGTCGAAGAAAATCGACTGATACTCAGTGTTCTGCACCGCGTCGTGCATGGGTTCTCGTGTCTCGTGGACATGACACGAGCCACGTGGGGCCTCGTGGTCATATCCACGTGTAGCCCACATGATGGGCTACACACTCGTGCAAACACGAGGTATCGAAGTATTGTGTCCGCGCGATACGAGACGCGCGAAGTGGACTCTGTGCGTGCGTGCACTGTCAGTGCACGACCAGTGCACGTGTCCGTGCTCTCTCGACACGACACCAACGTGTCTCAAACTCGAGGGGGGCATGTCAGAGGTTGCCCCCTCCTCTGTGTCAATTTTCACGTGTCCACGTGTCCTACAGTGTCCGTGCTAAGTGTCGAGTAGCAGGGCATGAAAATGTGCACAGTGCGATGTCCTGGCAGCGTGTCCAAGTCGATTTTCGACACGAAAATGACACCGTGTCGTGTTCAGTCAAGTGTGGGTGTAAACTATAAGTCTAGGGCTACAATATTATGAGATTTGTTTTACAAAATAATGAAATTAATTTCTTTGTGGCATTTCGACAAACACAGTAATTAGAACACAGATACGTGTCCGATACGGATACCAAACCAAATCTAAATCCTACCAAACTTGACACACAGTTCCCTAGTACCTAGATGCATGCAAATATGAAGAGAAAACACAATATTAACTATGTTTATGGACATTTACCTATGAGTGCAAAACTCAAAGAAAACAAGGTTTTGGGGGGGTGTCCTCTTCACTTGGTGATGCCCAAAGCTCCACAAATCCTTGATAGCAGGCCCTAGATAGTATCCTCTAGTGTAGGGGAGTCCAATGCAAGAAACTAGGCTCAATTTGGAGATAAAATGGTTAAGTGGTGAAGGGTTGAAGTAGAGGGAAAAATCAAGGTTCCAAGTAATGAAAATGGGACTTTTTTGTGAAGGGGTGTACATATATAGGGGGAGGGTGTTGTTGGCTGCCATGGGGGGGTAGGGGTAGGCTATAGGGCCCCTTTCCACCTTGCAAAGCTTAGCCCCTAAGGCTTTGACTAGGTAGATAGATATTTAGGTTTTTCTAAAATATCTAAAAAGTAATATCTAGATATTTAAACTAGATATTTACACATAAAGCTAACATCCTCTACTTAGTCTTCTAGGTTAGTGGCTAACCTCTAGATTAGTGCTAAACTAGGTTAGGGACTAACATGACACTAATCAATAATTAAATAATAATAAAAACACATAAATCCAAATAATTTTAAATAATTCCTAGAAAATTACCAAAATACCCTTTAGGCCAAAAAGCCCTAATTTGATGTTCTAAACCTATGGCTAGGCTCACATGATCATGGTTAGTCTCTAGGTTATGAAATCTCTAGGGTTTACGCTAGGGTTATACTAACTAAGTCACAAAGTCATAAGTCATGACTTAGAAAATGGTTTAACTTAACTAAAATCACCAGAAAATCATACCATGACTAAAATACCACTAATAAATAATAAAAATAATAAATTTTCAAAAATACCCCAATTTCAGAAAACTGGGTGTTACATTATGTCCTTTGGAGCGACCAATGCGCCGGCCGTATTCATGGACCTCATGAATCGTATTTTCATGCCTTACTTGGATCAATTTGTGATTGTGTTCCTAGATGACATCCTGGTCTACAGCAAGAGTGAAGCAGAGCATGAGCAGCATCTCAGAGTCGTCCTTCAGACGCTTAGGGAGCATCAGTTGTACGCCAAGTTCAGTAAATGCGAGTTCTGGCTCGATCACATATCATACTTGGGTCACATCATTACCCGCAGAGGAGTAGAAGTGGATCCCCAGAAGATTGTGGCTATCGAGTCATGGCCGGTACCCAGCTCAGTGGCAGAGGTTCGCAGCTTCCTTGGATTGGCCGGCTACTACCGGCGGTTCGTTTCAGATTTCGTAAGGATTTCAGCACCGATGACCCAGTTGACCCGCAAGGATGTGCCGTTTGTTTGGACAACAGAGTGTCAGGAATCATTTGAGAAGTTGAAGCAAGGTTTGATAACGGCTCCCATTCTCACCCTTCCAGATGGGACTGGAGGATTCACAGTTTATTGCGACGCTTCAGGCAGAGGATTGGGGTGTGTCTTGATGCAGCATGGGAAGATAATATCTTATGCGTCACGTCAACTACGTGATCATGAGAAGAATTACCCGACCCAGGACTTGGAATTGGCGGCGGTAGTGTTTGCTTTGAAGTTGTGGAGACACTACTTGTACGGAGATAGAGTGGAGATCTTTACTGATCATAAGAGCCTGAAGTATGTTTTCACCCAGAAGGACCTTAATATGCGGCAGAGAAGATGGATCGAGCTACTGGTGGACTATGATGTGGATTTGCAGTATCATCCCGGGAAGGCCAACGTTGTAGCAGATGCATTGAGCAGGAGAGCCGGAGTTTATTTCCTGACGGCACAACCAGAATTATTGGCAGATCTTCAGAAGATGGGAATTGAAGTGGTTCTTCCAACCAGCATGGCATTGATGGCCAGCCTACAGGTTCAGTCCAGCATAGTTGAGAGAATCCGGGTGGCGCAGTCAACAGATTCTAAGATCCAGCGACTCAGAGCAGAGTGTAAAGCAGAAAGAAGGCCAGAGTTATGTATCCATGAAGACGGTACACTTCGGTACGGCACTCGTCTTTGTGTACCCAGTGGAGATATCAGACAGAAAGTCATGGCAGAAGCCCACAGTTCACAATATTATATTCATCCGGGTGGTACGAAGATGTACCGTGATATTCGTCAGCATTTCTGGTGGAATGGCATGAAGAGGGAGATAGCCCAGTTTGTCTCTCGGTGTTTGGTTTGCCAACAGGTTAAAGCTGAACATCAGAGGCCCGCTGGACTTCTTCAATCCTTACCGATCCCGGAATGGAAATGGGAACATATAACCATAGATTTCGTAACCGGATTGCCCAGATCTCTGGCCGACAGAGATGCTATTTGGGTAATTATGGACAGGCTTACCAAGGTGGCACACTTTCTCCCATTCAGAGTTGGACAATCGACGGCGCAGTTAGCAGAGATGTATCTCAGGCAGATCGTCAGGCTTCACGGTGCGCCAGTCAGCATCACCTCGGACAGGGATTCAAGATTCACATCACACTTTTGGCACAGCTTGCAGAAGAGTTTGGAGACTCGCCTTCAATTCAGCTCAGCTTATCACCCGCAGACGGATGGTCAATCAGAGCGCACAATCCAGACTCTTGAAGATATGTTAAGATCCTGTACCCTTGACTTCGGTGGTTCATGGGAGAATCATCTGCACCTGTTGGAATTCTCGTACAACAACAGTTATCAGGCCAGTATCCAGATGGCACCCTTCGAGGCTCTTTATGGCAGGAAGTGCAGATTCCCGCTAGCATGAAACGATGTCGGGGAGAGGCAGATGCTCGGACCCGAATTGATTTCCCAGACGGTTGAAGTGGTCAGGAAGGTCAGAGATCACCTCCGAGTTGCCCAGGACCGCCAGCGCCATTGGGCCGATGCTCATCGGCGTCCCTTAGAATTTGCTGTCGGCGACCATGTATTCCTTAGGATCTCATCTAACCTCGGCGTCATTCGCTTTGGCGTGCGGGGAAAGCTTAGTCCTAGGTATATAGGGCCGTTCGATATTCTAGAGCGAGTAGGAGATGTATCCTATCGTCTCGCTCTTCCGCCGTCGCTAAGTGAGGTGCATGATGTATTCCATGTGTCCCAATTACGACGGTATATTCCGGACCCGAGCCACATCCTAGATCATTCGGAATTGGTTGTTGGTACCAACCTTTCGTATGAGGAGAGGCCCGTGTCTATATTGGACCGGAGGAAAAAGATACTCATGAACAAGACTATTAAATTAGTCCGTGTTGCTTGGGGTCATCACTCTCTAGGTGAGTCAACGTGGGAGCGTGAGGACGACATTCGATCGCGATATCCCTACCTGTTTGACTCGTGAGGTATAATGTCTTTCTTATGCCTTACGTTTTTCCTTCCTTGCTTGCATTGTATGATTGTATGATTGAACTGCTTAGTGTAACTTGCCTGTGCTTAATGTAACTTGTCGTGACAATCTCTAGCTCCTTGATTAAATTCCGAGGACAAAATTCTTTTAAGGTGGGTAGAGTTGTCACCCTCATTTCCCGTATTTCCCGTATTTCGTATTTATACCCGTATCTGGATTTTGGCATGTATTTTTTTATTTTTTCTCAACTTATAGAATTTCGGTATTTCTCGTATTTTGGGTTTTGACATGGCTCGGTTTTAATTGGATTGGATTGGTTTGGTTTGGTTTAATGTGTATTGGAACACCTTAGCCTATGCTCCACCCTCAACACACCACATCCCACCCTCATTAAAACTCTATCAACCTTTTCTCTCTCCTCATAAATCTCCATTAATTTTCTTCTCCTTCCTCTACACAACACCAACCCATAGGTAAGTGCACCTTGCCACCACATGAGAACCCTATTTTATTTGTCCATTAGCTAGATTAGGGCATGGTGATCAATATTAGAACTTGGCATTTTGTGATTTGGAGTCTCCATTGTTCTAGATCTAAGTTTTCTCTATTTTCGGATTTACATGGTTTTGATCTACTTAAGTTGGATTTTTATGGGTTTTGATGTTTCCATGTGGAAGAGAATTCAATTTTACCCTAGATGGAACTTTGGAAATCCGGATTTGGAGTTCGGATGGCCAAGTTGTGATGTTTTGAAGTTTTGGGAGCCAATGGAGCCTCCTCTCAGCCATGGAGAAGAAGACCCTGCGCGTCGTGCTCTTGCGCGTACGCAGCTCCCCTGCGGGCGTACTCTTGCGCGTACGCAGCTCCCCTGCGGGCGTACTCTTGCGCGTACGCAGCTCCCCTGCGGGCGTGCTCTTGCGCGTACGCAGCTCCCCTGCGTGCGTGCTCTTGCGCGTACGCAGTTCCCCTGCGTGCGTGCTCTTGCGCGTACGCTGCTCCCCTGCGTGCGTGCCTTTGCGCGTACGCTGCTCCCCTGCGTGCGTGCTCTTGCACGTACGCTGCTTTCCTGCGTGCGTGCTCTTGCGCGCACGCTTCCCTCTGCGCGCGCCCTTGCGCGTACGCTGCCCGCCTGCGCGCCACGCCTTGTGCGTGCGCCCTTCCCTTGCGCAGTCTCCCTTTGTGCTGCTCTCCCTTGTGCAGCCTGCAGCGTACCCGACCCTCGTGACCCATGCACCCGGCCCCTTGCGCCATTGGCCCTGCGCCTTTGGCCATGCACCATCCACCCCCCTGACCCCTTGCTTAACCCATTGGCTCTTGGAGTATTGGTTTTATTTCTCGACTTGGTTTCTCTTTTGTGGATTGGGTTTTTTTTTCTGAGATCTGTTCAACACAGCACGACTATCTTGACCCGACACGGCCTAACACGGTTTTCAAGTAATTGTTTATGGCTAGTACGGTTCTCGGGATTTTCTATGGATTATGATCCTGGTATTCTCTGATCTCCTTGCTAGTGACCCAGTGGGGTGCACACATAACTTGTAACTTGTAGTTAATCCTTGTGACTTGATAACTTGATAGTGGCCCGTGGCGGCGCACTCCTGACTTGTAGCATGACTTAATAACTTAATGCTGTTGCGACAGCTAACTTAACTTGACCTGCCTTGACACCGTGGGTAGTTCTTTCTTGCTTGCTTGTTAAATCCACTTGTCCTGTCTTGCATCATGTCTAGGATGAGACTCTTGAGTACCACGGTCAGGGGTACCTACCAAAATGGATTAAGGTTAATAACTAGAATAACACAGTAGTCATGAAGAGATGACACAACTACATGCAATCCAGTTACCTGGGCGCTCTTGGGATCTGTAGCCTGCCGTCGAGTAGGGCACATTTCCAGCACACTGTCATGTGTTGCACCTTCTAAGTCACTTAAGGGTACATGCGTTTCCTGGACGATGTACCCACCAGAATTCAACCCCTAATTTTTGACCTGGGTAACCTGGATGGTCTGCAGGGCTTGTGGTTGTGGAATAATCTCACTGCATCTTGTTAGTAATTAGGCCTGTGATAACCCTAGTTAGCTAAAGTAGTAAGCCGTAGTATCTTCTTGGCCATGATTGATTGAATGAGGCATAACCAGTCTAGCCATGTCTTGATCCAGTACAAGATTGCTTCATGTCTTGATTTCTTACATTATTATCTTGCCGATAAATGGTGGGAAACCAAGTTCTGTTCAGATGAAGGGTTACAACCCCGGTCCTTGTTTGGTTTACGGGTGTAACCTGGTTATCGGAATAGTTCCATGGTTATCTCGTCGTATATCATCCTGACATGTTTTCGTAAATTCTAGTTTTAATATTAGATTTTCTTGTGTTAATTGCTGGCTTTGTTCTTATTTCGTGGCCCCCTTGTGGCACTTGCTCTCTCTGGGGTTGACCCAGCTGGTTTTGTGTGGCCAGATTTCAGAGCAGCTCCCGATGATCTACCAAGCTTCCACCCCAATGGTGACAACTAGACGGAACCCGGACCTAGAGTGGGTTTTCCTTTTGTCTTGCCCACTTCATTGTAAAACTATTCTTTTGAGGCGTTTAGCCGACGAGCACCTGTTAGCTCGATGCACTTTTACTTACTGTCTGCCTACGAGCTGTAAACATGATTAACAAATCCTAGGGTTGATCATGTACGACTAAACTCTTGCTAGTCCTAACATTTTGTAACGACTAGCTTCATGATCAGCTGAATATGTAATATTTGGGACGCCTTATTATTGTATATTTAATGATCATACATCTTGCGACCTTACTCACTTGCTTGTGATTGAGACATTAGGCTTGTTCATGACCATAAGAGACTGTTGGCTTGTAGTAAACCCTCATATATCTAGACAGCCGTGACCGTATATCGAGGTGGTTTCCATTTCAATATACGTAGCTGGCTATGTCTGTCCCCGCTCTCCAGTATTCTGGTTCTGGGGCGTGACATCCGTCAAGAAATGTTACTTTCTTTATTAACGGATTGGTGATAACCGTCAACTAAAATATGTGCAACACAATTTTCTCGGCTGCCATTATAGTAATTTTTTTGAACCTTTTGTATTTATTGATGGTCGATGGTTCTCTTTAATCTACTTAACCCAGAAAACTTTCTCCCGATCTCTAAAAAGTCCTCTCTCACAGAACAAACCCTAATTAACAACTCTGCTCTCTTTCCTCTCCTCCTCTCTCCATTTCTTCTCCTCCTCCTCCTCCTCTCCTTCTCCGCTGCAACTAAGCTCATTCGTGGCTGCCGCGCCAGCGTCGAGTCCGAGCTCGACACGACGTGAAAGTGGTTCCCTCTGCCACCTCCGGGAAGTCCAGGTCTTCCACCGCTACCTGGTCGCCTTCAAGGTCGCCGATGAGAGGAAGGAGGCCACCATGGAGGCCTACAAGGCTGCTCAGGTGAATCCCAACCGCAGCAGTAGCTTGCATGACCTACAAATGGATTCACAAAGAATCTGTCCTCATCCCAAAAGCTAATTTCTCAGTCTACCAGAATCTGACACTCTCCACAGCGTTCATCACTCGGAGTCTCCAACCCTCCCCTCTCTCCCTTCTCTTCCTAGCACTCTCCTTCCTTGCCTTGGTCGCCTCCCTTCTCGCCATCTCCTCCCGGGAGAAGCAGATCGTCGCCATCTTCATGCGACTACACGTCTCCCTCGATGCCGCTAGTAAGAACATCTCAAGCAACTTTAGCATTCTTTTCACTTCCTTTTTTTGTTGCTACAACGCCCACCACCTGTTTGATTTTAGGTCTGCTTGCGAAATCGTTGCAGGCTTTCATTTCCCTCTTGCTACTCGCCACCCTGTCGGCTACTGCTTCGGGTTAACTGGTTCAGTTGTCACCTTGGCTACTGCTTCGGGCGCGATGGCGTGCTCTGCTTCTTCGACGACACGGCCGGATTTGGATCTCGACAACGATGACCTCGAGGACGAGGAGTTACCTAGGTTCGATTTATCTTTCCTTTCATCTTATTCTAGGGTTTTTTCATGAGTGAACTTAGGGTTTGATTCAATCTCAAATCGAAGTGATGCAATCTTCTCGGTATGATATTTTTTAGATTTTAAATTTTTTGATGTATTTTTGAAGATAAGGGTTCTGGGGGAATTCTGAGGAATTATAAAAGTTTTTTTTTTTTTTTTTGCATTTGAGCTCTCTGATATTAAGCAAGTAGAATTCATGTGCAAGTTGTGAAAGATTTTTTGGCCAGGAGTCTAGTTGACTCCTCAGCCTGAACGAAGGGGTGGTGACCAGTCCATCCAGATGGAGATATTTCATTAGACCATCCCATTATAGAACTTGGAGGTAAGTTTACATGTTAATGAAGGAAAGTATGGATTTTCTGAGAAACCTTGTATCGCCTATGGATTTGACATAGTGCTGAATAGTGCAAAATTTCATGTTTCGTTTATTTAAACACTTAGATGGAGCTTTTGGACACTAAATCATTTAGGTTGATTTAGGTCCTAAGATGGCCCATCTGGTAAACCTTTCAATCTCAAGTCTTACAACTTAAGGTTGATGTACTGATTAATGTTTCATTTCATATAATAGGTTATGAATGTTGGGTGGAATAATGTTCAAGGCATATGTGTCGATACCCATGTTCATCGGATATGCAATCGCCTTTGATGGGTGTCACCGTACTCATTTTAGTAGAAGCAGCTTTGGTGGGATATGTGGCGTTCAACAAACACTGGGAGGAGGTAAGTTAATATATCGTGGAAGAGAATTCATATTTCTTAATATGCTCAATACGAAATGCATTTCCTGTGCAATATATTAAGAACATTTGTGCAATATATTGGCTTGCCAGGATCTTCCATATGATTCTGCTGGAGAGTTGAGAAAGCTTCGAGCGTTTATTGAAGATAATATAGATATGTTCAAGTGGGTTGGCATGGCTGTAATTGTTATTCTGGTTTGCAGCTTCTCTTCCTAAGTTTTGATACTGTATAATACTCTTCAGTTTAATAGCAACCATTGTGTCGATGTTAAGCTTTCATTATTATTGGAAAAAGAAGGGGGGTGTCGACCCACTTTGCCTTGCGATGCTGAGAAGAGAAATTTGTTCTCACCAGAAGTTTGCAAAATGATTTGCAAATTGATCTTTGTACTTTAGGAGTGTTAATTGAAATGAATATAGTATGTTTCTCATCTTGGGCTAAAAACCATGTGGTAGAGAAGCTATAAATATTCTATACAATTTTCCAACGTGCTTTTATTGTGCAGAATCAACCTGTGGTGTAGGATCTTTTTGTGCTTTTAGTTGTCTTTATGCATGCATTGTTGCTTAGAGCACTTGTATAAAGTGACGGGATGAAGGTTACTCTGATACTATTAGCGAAGATAGCTGTTTTCCTAATAGAAGCGATCTGCTTAAGTAGTGGGGACCATATAGAAATATTTTAGATGTTCTACCTCATTTTTATTTTGACCAAAATGTTGCTTTGATGAAGTATCACATAAATGTATCTTATCTTCTGAGTTAACTTTTTTTTTTTTATTGTTTGTCAGGAAACATTAACACCTGAAGAAACAAGAGTATGTTTGCAAATGTGGCTACCAAAAGAAGAATGGGTTCAAATTAATCCACTACTGATAAGGAGGGTTCCTTTTATCAGTTTTCATTGATATGAGCAGTAACATTTGTTATTTCTTTCTGAAAGTTGAAGGAATTCTCTAGCAAACCATGCAATTCCAAAAAAATTAGTAGTTCTCTTATTATTTGTTGTGTCTTTTTCTGAAAAAGAAGACTCAACAAGTTGCTTGTGTTAAATCAAGTACATAGCATTTATTGACAAGGACAAATTACTCGTTCCATTCCTTACTCGACCAAAACCATTTATCTAGGGAAGATAAATGTACTTCTATGTAGTCTACTTTAGTCCCACCTCAAATACTGTCCTATGAGGAAATCTCTTCTCATCATCATTCTAACAAGGTTTCTGTGAGGATTATGTTTAGTTGAGTTCATATCAGCCTAATATGTGGATGATTTTAGGTATTTATCTTTTAGGGTTTTAAGTCTATTTGGATTGGGTCTTTGTACTAGTTTATTAGCCTTGGGTCTATCTTTGTACTTGGATTTTATTTATAAATAAAAGAGACTCCCTAATGGGAGTATGATAATTATTTCCCAAATATTCTTTTTCGCTAATTAGTGCCAGCCATATTTCTTCTTATCCATCTTGGTCCTACCACATATGAAAACACAACAGACATTAAATTGTGAGCATTATGTGCACATATGTAAACGTTGAGATCAGATTGCAATACACTATATATATGTATGAAAATGTTACTTGTTTCTCCAATAAGAAAATGTTACCTAGTGCTGGATCACATATGTGCTTTGCAGCTTATATGTCTTATTTGATTTTTTGTTTGAAGTATACAACTACATTATGGCCTCAGCTTATGTTATATTGAACCTTCAGTAGGATCGATGGAGATCCTACCACTGGAAAGATTCCTACCTTCATAGGCAACTGGACGAAGATCCAACGCTTGTGAGTGTTCTATTACTTCTCAGCACTCTTTTACCTTTTCTTATGACATGATATCATGAAGGTGTTTGATTGATTGACAGGGACATGCAAGGCACATCTTTGGGGGGACCCTTTCCACCCACCTCTACATTGGAGACTCTAACGGAGCCATAATATGTTCTTTCACTTATTTATTCTAACCATTTGGTAAGCTGATAAAATTTCCTTTGTGATGGTCATGTTTTGTTCTGCAGAAGACTTGCTAAGGAGGGGATGGGAAGTTTCCCCCACTTAAAAATATGAAAAATTTGCAAAGATTGTGAGTGAATTTTATATGAATACTTCAAGAATTTGCATTAGCATGAAGACACATCCACCATATTTTTTGCTCACTGATGGTAAAGTCTTGTATGATGCAGGGTTTTGAGAAACTTGTCAATATCTGGCAAAGTTCCAGATTATATCGGAGAAATGGATATGCTTAAGAATCTGTAAGTTATCTTAGTCATATGTGGGTGTCCCACTAAAATGTAAGTTGTTGATCATGGATCTATTAGGGATGTTGCTACCAGTGGGGAAAGAAGAGAGGTTTATATATGTTCTAAAGAATAAATTTAAACGATGTCTAGTGGTATTCTGAATGGGTTTGCCTTATGTTAAATCAAGTACATAGCTAATGGCTACAGAATCATTTATCTAGGGAAGAGTCGAGATTTATTTTGTGTTATTGTATGCGTTGAGTGTTACTCCAAATAAATCCTCTCCTTTATTTGCTCCAGAAAAATCCCAAAACCCCTTTGTCTTAGTGTTACTGTTTTCTGTAGAACCAACTCGTGCACCCTCGTGGACTTGTAATTATGGAAAGTAGAACAACCCCATATTGATGTTGCAAATATCTACTGCTAGAATCATTAATACTGGTGTTTCTGCTGTTTGGTGCAACCTACAACAGACCAGAACCCACCCCAACCCCTTCCGTCCTTTGAGGCCCAAGCAAGAAAGATTTGAGCCAATTCAAATCAGCCCCCGTTCAGCCCTGAATCATCCCCTGTTTTTTAGCCCAATGCGGGTCATCTATAAAAAAACTCATCACAACTTGCAGCTTATTCTTAAACCGAAGTTTCTTATGTTTACATCTGTATACCCACATTATAGTTACTCTTTTATATGTATAGCTTGACAAACTGAAAGTCTTACTTCTTGATTAATGCAGATCATTCAATATTTACAACATATGAATTATTGAATTTCTATTATACGAAAAATTATGATGTTATATACAGTACTTAGCGCCTTCATTCTTCTGTTTCCATGTTTGAGAACCCTGAGCCAACTTAATCGATAGCTTGAGCACAACATGCTTTTCTAGGAAGCATGGACTCTTACATCAGATATGGGTCCTTAAAATGCTGCTCTAGATTATCTTAGGCTATTAAACTGTCTAATTCTGTCCAGTTTCACTCGAGACTTTGACACTTACGAGATATTATATCAGTTCAGTCACTTAATAAAGGAGAAAATCAATTAAGATTTCTCTCACCTAGATCTTTTACTTGTAATTAATGACTATGAAATATGATCTTGAGCTTTGTGTAGGCTATGTTTCCAAGAGTGCTACCCTTCGTTACATCCCATTCTGCACATACTGGGGCCACGACACACAAATACAGATTTATGTAGTGAACCCTTCAGTTTCCTACTAACCAAACTCTCCTTATTTTCTCCTTAGTTACTCATGTACACTGGTATATATTGATATTATACTCTCCTTTTTTTTTTTCAGAATATTGTTCTCTTGTTTTCTTCTTAGTCAACAAGCTCATTAACATGAATCGGTAATTTGTGCTCCTGTTCTCTCAGGAACTACATGAAAAATGAAGGTGCATGCATGCTGTGAATATGGGAATGCTGTGAATATGGGAGGGATTTGCTCCTGCAGGGTTTGCTACTTATTTTGGTTTCATTTGTATGATTATCACAGTTTTGATATTTAAGATGTATGAAAACTACATACAGATGTTGGATATGTTTTATGGTTGGACAATTGTTGGATGTTTATGGTTGGACGTATTGGAAGTTGGTGTATGAACAATACAGTTTGTTAATATAAAAATTGAGTTTTATAGTAATTTGATGTATGTATATCTTCTGGATTGATATTATGTGTGTGTTCGATTAATAATATATAATTCTTGATAGAATTTTGGCAAGCTTCTCTTGACTGTATTTTGGCTAGCTTCTCTTGAAGGTTGTCAAATGTCAATATTTAATTCAATCATGCTGCATAATAACTTTATATTGATGGTTTCTTGACGGGTAATAGCCGTCATCTAGGCCGGAGTTAAGAAAAGTTTTTACCTACATTGACGGTTTCTCCAAACTGCTATCTTGACGGCTAAAAACAGTCAAAAAAATACATCATATGACGGCCAAAAACCGTCAAGAAAAGCCCTGTCAGCGACCGTCAAAAAAAGGGAGATCTTTTCTTGACTCCGGCCTACTTGATGGATCCGAAACCAGTCAAGATATCCATTTCTTGACGGGGAAACCGTCAAGAAAAGCCTTTTTCTTGTAGTGGAAGCGATCAAGGCGGAGAGTATCGGTCTCATGAATTCGCATCGTGCTGCAAAGAACACGGAATCATCAACGAAACTACTGCTCCGTATTCTCCTCAATCAAACGGAGTATCAGAGAAAGAACAGAACATTGACAGAAATGATGAACTCAATGCTGTTAACTGCGGGTCTTCCAAAATTCTACTGGGAAGAAGCTGCATTGACGGCTAATTTTCTTCTGAATAGAGTGCCATATGCAACTTCGGATGTAACTCCTTATGAACTCTTGTTCAAAGTCAGACCTAACTTGAATGCCATTCGAGTGTGGGGTTGTCTGGCTTATGTGAAGCTCCAGATATGAAGATTCAAAAACTGGATATGGGTTATGTTTAAACAAAGTTCACTGATGGAAGAGGTGTGATCGTTTGTTTATATGTGGACGACATGCTAATCCTAGGTACAGGTATGGGCTGTGTCACGGAGACAAAGAAGTTCATCTCTACCAAGTTCAGTATGAAGGACTTGGCAGAAGCTGATGTGATCTTGGACATCAAGATCATCCGGACAGATACTTGATTGGCACTGTCTCAGTCTCATTACATTGAGAAGATGCTCGCTCGCTACAGGTATCATGATCTTCCTACAATTGATACGCCGTACCGGGGTGACCAGAAGCTGGAGCCAAACTTGAGGGAAAGCGTCAGGCAACTGGAGTACGCAAGCGTCATCGGGAGTTTGATGTACACTACTACTGCTACTAGGCCTAACATAGCTTTCGTCATGGGAATGCTGAGTCGATTCACTAGCAATCCAAGCGTTGAGCACTGGAAAGCTGTGAAGCGTGTAATGAGATATCTCAAGAAGACACATATGCACTGTACTACAGTGGAGAGCCGTCGGTAGTAGAAGGCTTCAGTGATGCCAGCTGGTGCTCAGAGTTGGAAAGCGAGAGGTCCACAGGTGGATTCATCTTCACAGTGGGTGGAGCTGCTATATAGTGGAAGTCTAAGAAGCAGACAATGCTCTCTCGTTCTGTCATGCCCCGCTCCTGTAGGAGCGATCGTCCTCTCTAAGGCGTGATGCCGCACGAGCCTAGATTGCGCTTGTGCAAGGCGGGTTCCATAACGGCCGATTTCAGCGGCTGCGACGGGGTCGTCGCACAGAAGTCCCATGCAGAGACATAGAATAATATCAACGAAATGTTAGAACAAGACACAAGTTATTCAAAAGAAGCTCTTTATTAATATTGAAACAATAGTTACATAGGACGCAAGGCCAAGATTACAAGTCGCTCAAGCTCACTCTTCTCACATTACAAGTCACTCATCTCTCTCTCATCTCTCAATACAAGCCTTAAACCAGCGGATGCTTTGGAAGGCGATGTCCATACATTATGTCCCGTATAAGTCTTGACTCCATGCGACCGCACGCTTTGAGTCGCCAAGGAACTCTGTGCCTCGACGCATCCAAGCGAGCTCCGTGCCACGATCTTTTACCTGTGCCTGCACATGAAAACTATGTGGGTGTCAGTACTCAACTGTACTGGTGGAATGAGCTCCTCGCCCACCCATACAAAACCGACACATTTGATTTACTTTGTGCAACATAGTCCCTTCTTATCAATTGTCTTTCTAGTCTTGCCTTAGGATTATTTTAGGACCGATGCCTTGGGCAATTTTGTGTCTTTAGACCATCCCGTGCTTGCAACATTCAACATTAACCTATCAAGTCGTGTTTGCCTTACGACCCAAAATCAGAGACGCAACTACACAGTGAGACTCCATTTCCATATGACCGTGGTACAAATCCATATTGAGGCCGTGCCTCGTAACTCAGTGTGACTTAACCGTATCGCCGCCTCGCAGCCCTTGCTACTTTGATCACCAACTGACCCAATCAAGACTTGTGGGTTAAGTGTCACTCGACCGACTTTGCCTTACGGCGTTTCCTGACTTAAACTCAAGGCAACTCAAACCAACTTATGCAACTTATATGCCGACAACTCAAGACTCGACGCCACATCTCGTGCCGAAGCACGGTATCTTCATTGCAGCCAAATCTTAGGCCCAAATATTGTCTTCCGATCGTGCACGTATTCGACTCGACTCATTGATATATAGTGAACACAACACTCGACTCAATCCAAAGGCATACACGCGGATCGCCGCACATGCCGACTCATCTATATAAACTAGTCACTAGGGCCCAGCGCTATAATGGACTCCTTTTGTAGCTTTTGATTAGATGGACGTCCCTTGCCAGCACGAGTAGCGAGCTCCGCTGTAAGTCCCCGCTATCCCGTGTGGTCATCCAGCACAGCTACGAGTGTCTACCATCGCAACGGTTCCCATGGGCCGCCTGGGTCGCCGTTAGAGAAACAGTTTATTTTAACTTGTACAAGTTGTCCAATGACCATGCAAGATTCGACTCAAACTGGCGTCTCACACAGTCAATCTACTTCTAGTGTTACCATCTCTTTCATGGCCAAGTTTAATACTTCTCACATCTGAGACCTTGCCTCGACGACCCAGTCGCGAGCATTCTTCTCTTTTGCCTCGACGACCCAGTCACAAGCATTCTTCTTTCTTGCCCTATCATTTCACTCAACTCAAGAACAACTATTTGAAACACTTTTCGAACTCAATGAATCAACCGTGGCCCGTGCCTTAAAACACTAAGTCCGTGACATCATGTCTTAAACCAACTCAAAACTCTATGTGACACCACCATCCAAGTCATACTCTATATGACGGGCCTTACGATCGTGAGACTATGTGGTTATACCCAGCCGTAGAACTCATAGGACCGTGCTTGCTACTACTCCTGATAGCTTAACATAACTTGCCTAACTTACTTTGCAACACTTGACGAGCAAAGGCTGCGTCAAGCCTTGCATCGTGGGAACGTGCCGTGCACGCATTCGACTTTGAACAACCAAGTTATTTGGGGTGCCTGGACTTATGCCACTAGCCGCGCAATTCAACTTAACCCGTCGGCGAGCAGAGGCTATGCCACGCCTTGGGCGAAAAGACCGTGCATGCTTTATGAAGCATTTATGTGGGCGACGCCTATGAATTTGGCTAACTCTTAGCTTGTGGCGAAGACCAACTTTTCCTTCTCCCAAGGCACGGGACGAAGGACCGAGTGTCATTTTCAAAGCACGCCGTGCACCAACTCTAAGACGACCGTTGGACCTTTACATATTCTAACTCAATTCAACCCGTCGGGATTATTCCATTTAGCTATGTGGATTCGTCTCTTTTATTATCAAGCCTACTTGTGCGAGTTGAAAACATACGATTTATTATGTGAAGGCTAAGATGAGGCAAGTTCACCGAAACTACCCCACCTGAGCGAGGAGTCGCCTCGACTGAGCGGGCCTTCAAGTCGCCGTTGCATGCTAAATCCGAACGCGGTCGGTGTTTCGATTCCTCCGATTGACTTAGCGGGACGGGGCACTACAACATACACCACTCAGAAAAAGTTTCGTCCTCGAAACTAACTGAGTACTTACTTATTGAGTTATCACTCGAATGTTCAATGACTCTTGCACACAGTTCTCCTATGCATTTCCCAAATCCGAGCCACGCTCGTGCTACTATCAATCTTTACTTCAATACGATTTCAAAATCCTCGACACTTTTCCATTCCTCAAGTCTTATTTGAATTCAACGTATCACTTAGTTGGATCGTGCACTTATTTTAGGCGTCCCCAAAAAACATACATTTTAGCCAAGCCTTATGATAGCAAATCCTGCCATCACCACTCGCGTTAGATCGTGCACATATTCAAGCATCCATGATATACATGCATGTCAACCGAGACTCACGAGTGGTGCCTCCACAATTCCTATCTCTCCATACCGGGACGTCTGCCTAACCGCTAGGCTATGTCTTTAGGCTAAAGTCATCTGTCAGTATTGGAATCATAGTTCCCGAACAACAATATCAACACTGACCCCATCCTAAGGTCAAACCAAATTGATAGTACGGGGTTTTCTACCCATGATCGCATCACTCCGATTTGTAAACTTCGAGCATAGATTTTCTACACACATCCCAACGTTCGTCGCACGGGGTCTGAGTCATCCAGCAAAGCCATCCTATCGTAAGTTCACTCAACCAAATCTTCGACACATCAATATCGCTCGACCAGCAAGCCATTTTATATAGTCTATCTTTTCGAACATGTTCGACATAATCCACCTATCAATCCTTCTCAAGTCAAACTCGCTACGACACGTTTTATTTCTAAACCATAATTTACATTTCATATTTCCTAAGTCGTTCATCATAATCCACATATTCGATCATAAGGTCGTCCAAATTAACAATATATTGTGCCCCGATATCACACAATTCAGATTATCCACGGTGGACATGAATCACCATGCACGCTCCCGCGGGATAGTCATCCTCATCGGAACGTAACTCTTGTTTTGTGTCTAGACTAATTCATTCTCGACACGTAGATTGGATCTATTCAATCCTCAAGTTTACTCAATCATCAATCGCAAGTCCAAACATCCTCGAATTTTCCTTCGCATGAAACCAACAAGTCGAGACAATCAAAGTTGTCGTGTCCTGATTTTTTGAGTTTAATCATTCCTGCGACATGAATCACCATGTCAGCGCTCACGCGGAACGATCGCCCCAAATCCGACGCGACGCATGTACGAGGCTGGAGTCGCGCTCGCACAAGACAAGAATGTCGACGTTGTGGTTATCTGTGTAACCATCAAAACACAATTATTTTAATCCAACATTCATCTCAATCAAAAATCTTAAGTATAGTATCCAACTGAACAATAACACTTGCACGATCGTCATTCGCCGAGTCAGAGTACCCCCGAGTTATCGCATATCGATCTTTGATACGCATCAATACCATCGATGATGTGCGTAACCTGACGATCTTCCTTTGCAACCCATTTCGAGTCGTACGAAGGATGCTATCGTTCGATTGGATAATCTCCTCGACATTCAAATCAAGTTCGATCATTATCCCTCGAATCATTCACAACATCAATTTTTCCTCAAACCCAAATTCATGTATTGTTCATCCGTCTATCTTAAGTCATCCAGCAATGTTTTCTCTTCAATTCACATCATTCCTTGCTAACTCAAATCATTGAGCAACATCCATTCCAATCCTCAGTTATTTTGTAACTTCAAACTCAAACTTTTCATGTACGCTATCTTCCCGTTGTGCTAACTTTTCGTATAAGATCCTTATCGATTTTCTCGATCGAGTCGTCCGTTCGCTACACCTTAACTTTTCTTCGATTCAGTTTCACCTACTGAATCATTTTTGCGTTTCATACTCGCGCATCCTCAATCCCGTGCACGTTCCATACACGTCAATTTCTAGGTTGTTTGAACCAACTCGTCCAAATCTTCAAGACTACAACTTGTTCAACGACACTCGCTCTAAGGCTTTGCATAATACGATGCTTGCTGATAGACTCACCGGCACCCCTATCCTCAATCGATTGATCGACATCCCTGAGGCTATAGCATACACCACTCAGGGATGAAGTCATTCAACAAATCCTCGACTTATCATTTGAATCGAAATCGACTTCTTCAATCTCAAGCACGCTCGTCTATATCGCACCGACGTTATCATCGTTCGATAGCACCCCTATCGATAGTCATCTTACTTTACTTAATCGAGTTCAACTCATTCTTGCTCGATACTATTCAATTTCCGCACTCAACTTTTCTAAGGTCGACGCAACTTGGTGTATATGCCCAGGCCGACTTAGCCAATCGTGCTTACGTGAACCATCTTTTTGTTTCTTGTCAAAAACTGTTCTCCTACATTTTGCAAATTATTTATACTTATTGTATGGACATCCCGTGGGACATTTGAGAGAGAGCGCACCAACGATATCAACTTTGTAGAAGCAACAATTCAGAGTTTGCGGAAACAACGGAATTAAAGAATTTAATCGATAGTCCAAGGACGTAAAGCTGTGCTATGATACCATTATGTCATGCCCCGCTCCTGTAGGAGCGATCGTCCTCGCTAAGGCATGATGCCGCACGAGCCTAGATTGCGCTTGTGTAAGGCGGGTTCCATAACGGCCGATTTCAGCGGCTGCGACGGGGTCGTCGCACAAAAGTCCCATGCAGAGACATTGAATAATATCAGCGGAATGTTAGAACAAGACACAAGTTATTCAAAAGAAACTCTTTATTGATATTGAAACAAAGGTTACATAGGGCGCAAGGCCAAGATTACAAGTCGCTCAAGCTCACTCTTCTCACATTACAAGTTACTCAGCTCTCTCTCATCTCTCAATACAAGTCTTGAACCAGCGGATGCTTCGGAAGGCGACGTCCATACATTACGTCTCGTATAAGTCTTGACTCCATGCGGCCACACGCTTTGAGTCGCCAAGGAACTCCGTGCCTCGACGCATCCAAGCGAGCTCCGCGCTACGAGCTTCTCCCTATGCCTGTACATGAAAACTATGTGGGTGTTAGTACTCAAATGTACTGGTGGAATGAGCTCCTCGTCCACCCATACAAAATCGACATGTTTGATTTACTTTGTGCAACATAGTCCCTTCTTATCAATTGTCTTTCTCATCATTCCTTAGGATTATTTTAGGACCGACGCCTTGGCCTATTTTGTGTCTCTAGACCATCCCGTGCTTGCAACATTCAACGTAACCTATCAAGTCGTGTTTGCCTTACGACCCAAAATCAGAGACGCAACTACAAAGTGAGACTCCATTTCCATATAACCATGGTACAATTCCATATTGAGGCCGTACCTCGCAACTCAGTGTGACTCAAACGTATCGCCGCCTCGCGGCCCTTGCTACTTTGATCACCAACTGACCCAATCAAGACTTGTGGGTTAAGTATCACTCGACCGACTTTGCCTTGCGGCGTTTCCTGACTTAGACTCAAGACAACTAAAACCAACTTATACAACTTATATGCCGACAACTCAAGACTCGACGCCACATCTCGTGCCGAAGCACGGTGTCTTCGTTGCAGCCAAATCTTAGGCCCAAATATTGTCTTCCGATCGTGCCCGTATTCGACTCGACTCGACTCATTAATATATAGTGAACACAACACTCGACTCAATCCAAAGGCATACACGCGGATCGCCGCCCATGCCGATTCATCTATATGAATTAGTCACTAGCGCCCAGCACTATATTGGACTCCTTTTATAGCTTTTGATTAGATGGACGCCCCTTGCCAGCACGAGTAGCGAGCTCCGTTGCAAGTCCCCTTTAACCCCGTACGGTCATCCAGCACAGCTACGAGTGTCTACCATCGTAACGGTTCCCATGGGCCGCCTGGGTCGCCGTTGGAAAAACAGTTTATTTTACCTTGTACAAGTTGTCCAATGACCATGCAAGACTCGACTCAAACTGACGTCTCACACAGTCAATCTACTTCTCGTGCTACCATCTCTTTCAGGGCCAAGTTCAATACTTCTCACATCTGAGAACTTGCCTCGACGACCCAGTCGCGAGCATTCTTCTCTCTTGCCCTATCATTTTACTCAACTCAAGAACAACTATTTGAAACACTTTCCGAACTCAATGAATCAACCGTGGCCCGTGCCTTAAAATACTAAGTCCGTGACATCGTGTCTTAAACCAACTTGAAACTCTGTGTGACACCCCCACCCAAGTCATACTCTATATGACGGGCCTTACGATCGTGAGACTATGTGGTAATACCTAGCCGTAGAATTCATAGGACCGTGCTTGCTACTACTCCTAATAGCTTAACGTAACTTGCCTAACTTACTTTGCAACACTTGACGAGCAAAGGCTGCGTCAAGCCTTGCATCGTGGAAACGTACCGTGCACGCGTTCGACTTTGAACAACCAAGTTATTTCGGGTGCCTAGACTTATGCAACTAGCCACGCAATTCAACTTAACCCGTCGGTGTGCAGAGGCTATGCCACGTCTTGGGCGAAAAGATCGTGCATGTGTAGGAGCGTAAAAAGTGCTTCAAAGAAAGAGTTATCCTATTCATAAGTGATCGGTTTTTACGCCAAGCAGAGAGTGTAATCTCTTTTACGCCCAAGACTAGGCTAATCAATTTACGCCTAAGCAGGCTGATCATTTTACGCTTGGGTCAACACCTGTGATTTTACGCCAAGGACAGAGCAGCCTCTTTTACACTGGACAAAACTGTCAAATCTCGCATTTAATGCAAACTCTGACATGAAGATATTAATGATGGTATTTACCACAGAATTCAATGGGATTTGTCTTATATAAAGACCATTGTTGTCGTTTATGGAGATCGAGCTACTTTACGCTCACTGTATGGTTTCTTTTACGCACAGAGTTTTACACGAGTTCTTACGCTCATAAAATAATGTGTGCGTAAAGTCTATTTGAGCCATTTTACGCTCAAGGTTATTCAATAACCACTTTACGCGGGGAACCTATGACAGAGCTATTTTACGCTCATCTCACTGTTTTACGCCCAGAGGATGTTGGAGCTATTTTTACGCCCTATTCTTTCTGGCCAGTTTGGAACGTGGTTTGCCTACATGGCCTTCATGCCACATATTTCGAAGAACGTGTGTACATGTATCCTATTCTTACTGAAATGATGGGACGCGTGTCAACGTATGCAAAGGATGACTCTGATCATGGGTGACAGTTGTTAGCATAAAGACAGACTTTGATGATCTTTTACGCACAGAAACCCCAGTCTATAAATAGACTCATTTTTCTCAAGGGAACAGACAGAGAGAGAACAGGAGAGAATACAGAGATCAGGACTTCGAGATTTTGATTCTCCGGAGCATTCTTCTTCAACTTTTCTTTCAGAACAGAGTGAAGCAAAGCAGGAAAGCATTCGGCCTCGCCATCAGTGCCCAAGTGCGTCGATACCTTTCTGGTGACTTAGTTCTTCCAAGTTGTTCTACTTTAAGCAGTGATCTTCATCATCATCATATGGTCCAAGGAACAAAGTGATCATTTACGAATCAGACTTCCATAGCAATACTTTTCCAGAATCAAATTTGTACTTTTTGTACTTTTTCTCGTTTTATTTTCAAAATCCAACCTTTTGTTTGGAAATTTTGTTAAGTGAAACAAAATGACGACTCTGCTGGGGACTACTTTCTCCTCCGACGAGGAAGTGATTGCTCAATATGATGATGTTTCGGTCGATTCGACCAAGAAGACTCTGGTCGTGCACTTCGACCAGACTGCCTATGAAGAAATGCTCCAAACTGGGGGTGGTTCTCGCCATTCCAATGTTCAAAAGTCTCGCAAAGCACGAAAAGTTTGGATTCCCAAATCCAAAGTAGTTTCTGATCTCTCTGTTGTTTCTGATGACAAGGGAATTCTTCCCACTCCTGTCGTAGGGGCTCCCGTTCGTAACGAGGCAGTCCTTACTTCAGAGTTGCACTCAAAGTGTGATGATTTATCTCCCGTTTGTAATGGTGAAGATAATCAGGTTTCACGTCCACTGCGTAAGAATCAAGTTTTACGCTCAGTGGGTAAGAACCAAATTTTACGCTCAAGGCATAAGAATGAGTCTCCCATTTGTAATGTGACAGATCCTAATGTTTCTGAGCGTAAGAATCAGTCTCCCGTCGGTGACGTGGTTGGCCCACACAAATTACGCTCCTCGCGTAAAATAAAATCTTCCGTCTGTGACGTGGTAGATAATCAATTTTTACGTTTTACGCGTAAAGGTAAGTCTCATGTCTGTGACAGTGTAGATAAAATTCACAACAA
The DNA here is from genome assembly GCA_029216955.1 of Iris pallida. Classification (NCBI taxonomy): domain Eukaryota; kingdom Viridiplantae; phylum Streptophyta; class Magnoliopsida; order Asparagales; family Iridaceae; genus Iris; species Iris pallida. The sequence goes on from JANAVB010035019.1 coordinate 564,458, forward strand.
TATTTGCACATCTAATGTGAATGTACCAAAACGTATACAGCGTAAAAATGTTGTTGGTAAAACTTCTGTCCTACACCAACAACCTTCTTATACTGCTTTACGCAAAGTACCAAACTTGCAAATCACGCGCCATGAAAATGGAGTCCTTCGTGCTAAATCTCAAGATTTACGCACACAACTCCAAACGCGTAAAAATGTACAGTTTGGTTCTGCGAATGAAGCCAGCAATCTTCTTTATACACAAGGGACTAAACGTTTTTCTATCCCAAATGTAATAAAGAAGAATATTCCCTCCACTCCTTCTGACTTACGTGAATTGCTAATGCAAAAGCGTAAGAATTCACAATCTCCGGTGACGTTCCCCCAAGAAAAATATCATTGTGAATATCATCATGTTGTGATCAATTGTTGTTGTTCAGCTTCAAGACGATCAGTTTTTGATCTTTTAAATTTTAACTCGCTTCAACATCAAACTGAAGACCAAGAAGATGAGCTGTCATATGCATCGGTCAACATGGCATCTCATACTAACAGAGGACGACGACCGAGACGGAACATGTCCCAAACTCCAGGTCAACAACAGTTCAACAGACTTCTTGATTCCTTTGAAGGAGTATATCAGAATAATCGATCAAGAAGACAAAGAAAATTGCAGACTTCTGATTCAGAAGCTGGGGGTACTCAGTCTTTAGAGTCTGATACCGATAGTATGGATTCATACTTCTATACTAATCCCTCTATATCTTCAAGAGAGGTTGAATCTTACGCTGTTGGAGATGAACCAGAGACGTCATCTGCTAATACGGAACAACGTCTCACTGCCGTTGAGCAATCATTGAAAGACATGCTCAATATGGTGCAAAGCATGCATCAGATAATTTTGAATCAGCAAACTGCTCAACCTACAGTAGTAACTCCAGTACCAGTAGCAGCACAAACTCAAGATAGTCAAGGGGCTGATATACCTTCGAATATTCAAGAGCCTGCTGTTAATCAAAATTCTGCATCTCCAGATCCCATCATTCCAGAAGATGTACCACCTCCAGTGGGGGTTACGGTACATCCAACGACTATTCAATCAAATGTGCTTCCTCAAACCAGTGAAGCCATTCAAGCAGTGCGTGAACTCAAAGCACAGTTTAAAGTTTTGAGGCACAAAGATCAGCTCCAGAGGTTAGGGATTAAGCAACCTTATCCTCCTCATTAGAATGATGTACCCTTCCCTCCGAAGTTCAAGCCACAATCCATGGTTTTATTCGATGGAAAAGCATCTCCCAGTCAATATATCAATTACTTTGTTATTATGACTGTACACTTGCAAAAAAATAATGCTCTTCTCACTCGAGTGTTCATTGGGTGCTTGACGGGTTCGGCTTATGACTGGTATCGTAGCTTACCCGATAACTCTATTTCATCTTTTGACGAATTCAAGGCAATGTTTCTCTCCCGCTTCTATGAAGGAGGTATGGACATGAACATGTCCTCCTTAATAGAAATAAAACAAAAGGAGAAAGAAGATACTCGGACGTTCATTGAACGTTTCCGACAGGCTACTCTAAAGATGCCTCTTGGTATGCCCGATTCAGCGTTGATCGATACATGCAAGATGAATCTGCGACCATCCATTGCTGTCTTCACAGGTTCCCAATTCACAGATTGGGCTTCGTTTATCATAGCAGCAGTTTCTGCCGAAACCAATGGTAGGTTGGCTCGGAAACATGGGATGATTTTCGCTTCAGAAGATAAAGGAAAGAAAAGTAATCCTGGTAATAATCCTGGCAATCGTAACGTGAAAGGAAAAGATACTCTTATGGTCAATCTCTCCAAGAACAAAACGATGCCAAATAATCAGGAATCTTCCAGGCCAAAGGAAGAATACTCTTTTGACGAAAGTGATATCCCAGGGATATTTCAGTGTCTGGTAAAAAGTGGCAAACTTCAAATTCCAGAGCCAAAAATGCCTAATGAGGTGAATCTGACTGACAATCCCAAATATTGTATCTATCATAGATACATTAATCATCCTACCAGCGCTTGCTATGTCTTGAAAAAGAAGATCCAAGACCTGATAAATGGTGGCGCTATCGCTTTAACCAATGATGACCATACGGTTACAACCAACATGGTCTCTCTTCAGTTTGGAGATTTTCCTCCACAGCAAGTCCCAGATGGAGTTATCCCAATTCCGAAGGCGACAATGAAGATCGTAAATATCCCGCCCGCCAGGGAAGAAAATACAGGATTGTTGCCGCTCACATTGAAGAATGGTGAAATCATGTGGGTACATCCTGACTTAATACCTGAGTTAGAAAATGAAGGTAAAACTTTAAAATCCAAGAAAGGTAAGAAAGTCAAAACCTGCAACATGATTTCTCATGTTAATACAAATCCTGATGACTTGGATCATCTATGGGATGGCCTTCCTCTAGAGGGTAGACTGAAAAGACTAAACATCTGTCCTCCAAGTCTAGCTCCTCCTACCAAGCTCAAGCTTACCCATCAGCAGTGGCTAGCCATGAATAGTATTCCTTTATATCGGGCACAACAAGTCTTTGCTGCTTATGAAAAAGCTCCGACAGGGATTTTTCCTCATATCCCGAATCCTTCTCCTCCCGTAACTACAGAGACATCTATTCTTCATTCTCCTAAGGTTACAGAAGGTCTTGCTTCTTCCTCTTCCTCTGTTGAAACACCTGTCAAAAGTCCGCTGCCCACTCACTTGTATAGTCAGCAATCTGTTCATCTCATGAAGAAGATGGGTTACGACTTTTAAAAGACAGAAGTTTTAAATTGTGATAAAGGAATACGTCTTCCTTTACAAATTCAAAATCAGAATTCCACTGCTGGATTGGGTTCTGAAATGCCTCATAACAACCCTCACGAGAAGAAGACTAAGGAAAGAAAGATTAAATCCTGTAATATGGTATTTCCTTCTCCTGAGTCTGAAGAAGAAACTTTTGCTGGTACAAGATCTGAAAAGAGTACCATAAAGACTATGAGGGATCCTCCAAAGAAGCAGAAGATATAGTGGAAACTCTACCAGTTCAACCTTCTCCTGTTCCTATTAAACCGTCTGTGGTTGAAAAGGGGAAACAGAAGGCAGTACACTTTGATATCCCATTGAAGCCTGCTTCCAATCAGGGGGTGGTGATTAAGCCTTACAAATTTGACATTCTAGCTCAGTTAGCCAATACTCCGGCTAGACTTTCTATATTTGAACTGCTTCGCCTTTCCAGAGAAAGCAGAGAGACTTTGAGCAAAGCTTTACTTCAAGCAGATTCATGCTTGGCACAACTTAAGACTCCTGATAATATACTAATGTCATGTCCGCAAAGCCATAGTGTGATGGAAGCAATTCCCAACATCACCTTTACACAAGAGGATATGCTATTGAAACACAACAAGCATGATAGGCCTCTGTGTTACACTGGATATATCGGATCCACTGAAATCGACAGGACTTACATCGATCCTGGGTCTTCAATTAGTATAATTCTTCAGAGTATGCTAAGACCCCTAAGGATTCCTACTAGTGAACTGACTTACACTAGTACTACGATAGTCGGTTTTAACTCTGGCAAAAGCAAACCACTGGGGAAGATTCGTCTGCAGATTCAGATTGGTGATCTTCGAACTATGGTAACTTTCTATGTTATCAACTCGGACGTATCCTACAATATTCTTCTTGGAAGACCGTGGATTCATGAGCACAATATTATGCCTTCAACTCTTCACCAATGTTTCAAATATGTGGACTCCCAAGGAGTTGTAAAAACTGAGTTTGCTGATATTAATCCATTCAAAGGTGTTGAAGCATACTTCTCTGATTCAAGGCTTTATAAACAAGAGCATGTGAAAGATATATCAGACATGGCTGAAGATCAATCACCCTATGAGGATCACTCTATTAATGAAGATCCGCCAGAAGAGCAATCTTTGAAGATCATAGTCAAGGGACGAATCCAATCCCAACCTGTCAATGATCAACCTTTGATGATCAAGGTTAAAGGAAGAACTCAAACTTCATCTGAGGAATCAATAAATATTCCTGCTAAGAGCTAAGTTAAACCTTTTATGATTAAGGTCAAAGGACGTACTTCTTGCACGAATGATCCAGAACTACCGTTGATTGTCAATCTTGGCAAATCTACGCAGAAGACGAATGATGGTCCACTGTTGATTAATCCGAAGCGTAGCAATCAGACTGTAAATGATGTAAATATTGATCATTATGTACTTTTTGATATCAATGAAGATTTTCTGTTCGAGTATATGGCTGTCAAGTTTATTGAGAGAATAACTTTATCTTCTGATAATCAAAGTCATCAATATAAAGACAACATAGAACCGGAAGAAATTTTATTCATCGAATCTGATATTTCTCATTCCTCATATTGTGAATCTGGACAAGTACTCTCAGTCAATATGGTTCAAGCTGATGATGAATCAGAGCTATTTGAAAATGATCCTTGGGCTCAACAGATGGATACTCAATGGGAACTTCGTTTTGAACAACGACAACCACCTACAGAAGATGAGGTTATCCAGATTTATGTTGGAGATGGAGTTACGTCCAAACCAATATTCATCAGTAAGAATCTTTCTGAAGATGAAAAGGAAGAGCTAATAAAACTTATAAAAGATTATATTGACATCTTTGCATGGAGTTATGAAGATATGCCAGGGCTAGATCCTACAGTTGCTACCCATAAACTCAACATTTTGCCTAATGTCAAGCCTGTAAAACAATAGCAACGACGCTTTAGACCAGATATGATGGATGCAATTGAGGCAGAAGTCAAAAAGCTGATTACGTGTGGCTTTGTTCGTGAAGAACAACACCCAGATTGGGTGGCCAATGTTGTTCCTGTTATGAAGAAGAACGAAAAAGTCCGAATTTGTATAGATTACCGAGATCTTAATACGGCTTATCCAAAAGATGAATTTCTACTTCCAATTACTGATATCATGATAGACAATACATGTGGTTTTGAACGCATATCTTTCATGGACGGATTCTCAGGATACAATCAGATCAAGATGCATCCAGAAGATAAGAAGCACACCGCTTTTCGTACATCTTTGGGGTCTACTGCTATACAGTTATGCCGTTTGGTCTTAAAAATGCCGGTGCCACGTATCAACGGGCTATGAGCAATATCTTTCAAGAACATCTACGGAAGATAGTTGAATGCTATGTAGATGACATCGCTGTTAAAAGTCGATCAAAGGATGATCACATTCAGGACTTGAGAACAGTATTTGAATTAATGCGTCAGCATCAATTGAAAATGAACCCTACTAAGTCTTTCTTAGGGGTTTCTAGTGGCAAGTTTCTAGGATTTGTCATTACCTCTCAAGGTATCCATGTTGATCCTGACAAGGTTAAAGCAATTCTTGAAATGCGTCCTCCTCGTAATCTGAAAGAACTCCGTGGCTTTCAGGGCCGTATTGCTTATATCAGAAGATTTATATCTAATCTTTCTGGAAGATGTCAACCTTTTTCCCGTCTATTAAAGAAAGGGGTATCTTTCGTCTGGGATGAAGCGTGTCAAAAAGCCTTCAATGACATTAAGCAATATCTTACAAACCCACATGTTCTGGTACCTCCGGTGGTAGGAAGACCATTTTTGCTATATGTTCGAGCTTTAGATCATTCACTTGGCGCTCTTCTGGCACAGAAAAGTGATATGGGTCATGAACAAGCAATATATTATCTGAGCAGAATGATGGTCGGAGCTGAACACAGATATACTCCTGTAGAAAAGGAATGTCTAGCTTTGGTTTTTGCCGTCCAAAAGACAAAACATTATGTCACCGGACAGACTATTCATGTCATCTCCAGAATAAATCCCATTCGGGTATTGATGAGAAAACCGAGCATTCTTAATTCCAGGTTAGCTACCTGGGCGATGTTGCTCACTCCTTATGACATGATTTATGTGCCTCAAAAATCAGTGAAGGGCCAAGCGTTAGCTGATTTCTTAGCTGCTCATCATATACCTGAAACTTCGAAGTTATATGAAGACATTCCAGACAAAATAGTGGATTGTAACATGACTTTGAAGAATGATATATGGCAATTATATTTTGATGGAGCATCACGAGTGGGACCTAAAGGCAATATTATCTCTGGGGTAGGAATTGTCTTGGTTTCTCCTGACAAAATGGTCATATACCGTGCCTATTCTCTTAATGAGCCATGCTCTAACAATGTAGCAGAATATATTGCTCTATTGATTGGTCTCCAAGTAGCAAAATAATTGGATATTGAATTCTTAGAGGCTTATGGAGATTCTCAATTGATCATGTTTGCCATGAAATATAAAAGAACAGAACAATTATCGGAGGACCGAACTTTTACTTCACGTTACAAACTCGCTTGTACAAAGAAAGCCTAGGGACGAAAACCTAGGTACAGCAGTCTAAGTACAATTATTTATTTTAGATTCTGGGAGATGACGATAGAGGCTCGGGAAGGCGACGGCAGCCCTGCCTTACTCCTTGGATGATCGGTATGCAGCCTTGGCTCCTTGTGAAAAGATGGTTGGCGTTGACGAAGAAATGCTCTTCTTGCTCCTCTGTTGCTCTTCTGGCTTCTCTCTCTCTCTGTGTATTCTTTTCTCTGACTATCGGGGAGTCTCTCTGTATATATGTATTTTTTTCTCTGAAATTGTATCTCTTTACAAGAGAATGGCACCTTGCTATTTATAATAGTGGGATCTGATCATTAGGGTTGCCAATGATTAGCTTTTAGAGATGGCGGCGGCTTGGAGATTGGTCCATCTTGGCCATTTGTTTTAATTATGATGAATCTGGGCCATTAGGTGTAGATTACACCAAATCCCATGAGCAATTAATGCTGATTAGAACAAATCTTCCTTGTACTGATCTTCTGATATCTGCGAATAAATCAGATCTATTCTTCTGCCACGTGTCCCAGATTTATTGGGATTTGACCCAATCTTTAATGGCAGCCAATCTGAGGAATTAATCAGTTTAGGACACGTGTCCTAGGAGCTGCTGGGGGGATCTGGACCGCATGACTAGTGAGCCGCATATGAATGTGAGCCGCATATAAATGTAAGCCGCATATGGTTAAGACCACGTGTCAGAGCTGCGTGGGCAGTGGCCCTCACTTGAGTCCTCTAACCACAGAGGAGTAATCCTTGTGGGCCGCATAGGTATATATTCGTCTGGGCCGCATGGACATGATCTTCTTGAACCGCATGAGAAGTCCTCGCTCGAGCCGCATGAGACTTTCATGGCCTGAGCCGCATAGGATGGATTCACTCTGAGCCGCATGGGGAGTCCTTTGCCCGAGCCGCATGAGGCTCCTATGGCCTGAGCCGCATAGGATTTATTCTGAGCCGCATGAGAAGCGAGCCGCATACGAACGCCCACGTGGCAAGGCCACGTGGCATTTTTATGGCTCTCGGGGGATTTGTGTCAGAGATTTCTTTCCTCTTTCCTAGAGATTCATCATTATGGCAGAGCCATAATTACCTGCTTTGGTGTCAGGGCTGTCAACTTTTCAGAGGGGTCAGCCGTCATAGCAATTAATGCAGCATGGGTCGGAGGGGAGCACTATCAGGCCACGTGTCCTCTGAGCCGCATGGAATGCCTTGGGCCGCATAGCTCCTTATGCCGCATGATTCCTTGAGCCGCATGAGTTCTCTGAGCCGCATGGATCTTTCCTGGCCGCATGAATTATTTCCTTTAGTATTTTCCATGCTTTTACAGGACCCCCTTCAAAGTTTTCAATTTATAAAATTGAAATACTTTGAATAAGAAGCATGGCCGGGTTCCTCTAGCCGCATATGGAATTCTGACCGCATAGAAGTCTCGGCCGCACGAATTATTCAGCCGCATAAGGGACTTAGCCGCAGAAGACTGTTCAGTCGCATAGCTGCTTGCCACGTGTGCATGTCTTTAATTGCCTCAAATTCGTTTCAGCGCCATCTTTGTAGGAGGGAATCCCAAGAGTCAGCTCATTAAATCTTTCGGATTTGACGCCTTGGATAAATCTTGGAGACGAAAACCCAAGGAGTCGATTGCGCTCTTCATGAGTCGGTCATTGGCCCACGTGTCCTCCTTCTCCCGTCTTCCTATAAATAGGAAGAGTTTGAAGAGAGAGAAGACTTCTTTATTTTCCTTCTTCTTCCTCAGACCTTCCCTATCTCGATCGCCCTTCTCATCTTTATATAATTAATGGCTCCTAAGAAGACCGTGGCAGTAAAGGGCAAGAAGGCGGCCTCCACTTCCACTTCGGTGGCGGCTGCTACTCCGCCCGTCGCCGTACCTGATGTTCATCCTGACGTTCACCCCCTATTATTGGTAAGGATAATGCATGAGTTAAAAAACCCCAACCGCCATTGTTACGTCGCATACTTTATGCACAAGCCTTTGTAAATCGCATGTTCGCCCTATGGCTGAGCTGCGAGCCGCATAAGAGAACTACCGCGTCTGTATGCGTGCCTTGCTGGCGAAGCCGCATGAGTGACGCTAAACCGCATAGACTTTTTATTGTACGGAGCCGCATGAGATTTCTGAGAGCTTCATGGGGCCGCATGGATGTCTTCTTGAGCCGCATGGGGTTTGAGAGCACCCAATCGGCTCTCTCTTATTTTATCCCTCCGTTTAACTTACTTTTCTCTGTTTGTTCTTCAGTGAACCTGCCGGTTAACGCCGCTGGAGAACTCTTGGTGGGTAGCGCTCAAGCCGCTCTCGGCTATAGGTATGACCATATTGTCCAGTATATGGCTGACCAGTTTTCGAGCGATGAGCCTACGGTTAGATTGAATGCCATCAAGAATCAGTCTTTTCACTTCCTTAATGCCATAATGAACTCCGGGAAATTTGAAGGGGAGTATTTGAAGCCTGCGTTCTTTTTTGGCGACGCCTTGACCGTGGAGAACGATCATGTCCTGGAGGTGTCGGAGGACTGGAACTTTGTTTCTAACGGGATGGCGATTCGCATCCCCCAAATGGAGTGACACTTTCCGTTATCTTGGTTTAATATGCTCCCGTTAGATCGAAAGATGGGGGAGACTTTAACCCCTACCAGAGGTGGGATGTTTGTGGAGAACATCCATTATAATAACAATCTGAAGTTCGTGATTGCCGGCAAAGTGCACACGAGTTGTTCTGTGACGGGGTTGGTCCCAGGTTCTTTCCTGAATGTGGCGGGCCCTAATTTCTCATTTTCTACCGCCGACACTTTTATAAATCAGCTTGCTCGGAAAGGCTCCTATCCCGTTGGTCGATTGACGTTCCCAGGTTGGGTGCACTCTGTTCCTTCGTGGATCAATTTGTCTACTTGGATCTTGCAGAAGTATGAGGTCTTTTTGTGCGAGATTGGCCTGTACCACGCTATCTGAGGTACCAATCATGGCTTGTCCATAAACAAGAAGCTGTTCATGTCTCTGCTGAAAATGTATAATTGTCGTACGGGGACCTTTTACACACCTGTAGGGGAGATGGGACTCGCGCTCCATGAGATGCACGCGATCTCCAAGCTTTCTTGGGGGGACGAAGCGTTCGAAGCGTATACTCCCACTAATGAGGAACTCGAAGATCTGGAACGACAGTATCCTAGCTTTGTGGCCCTTTACCAGGAGATATTGTGCCATTATAACACATGTTATCAGATGACCCGAAAGGCTAGTAACCTGGAAGGGAATGCTCCCTACACCAAAGATTGGGTGCACTATCTCTTCTCGGCAGATGCCTTAGGTAGAGTCACCTCTCGTCGCCCTCGACCTCGGGAAGCGGTTGAGGACTCGGTGTCGTCGGCTAAGGGAGTGGCCACTACCAGCGACAGATTCGGGAGCCAGACTGATACTTTTGGTTACTTTTACCAGGATACTCAAGAGCTATCCGAGAAAGCGCTTCTGGTGGGATTTCTGATGATCTGGCTACGAAACTGTGTAGTCTCGGGAGGAGCCGGTTCTATTGAGAGAATTAGTTGTAACTTCATCCTTCCGGCTGTGAAGTTAGTTTTACGAATCAGGCTAGCTCTCCTCTCGGCCATGGTGTGCAGCATATACCGTGGCCTTCGTACCTTCACATCCAAAATCATTGCTCGTGACGTGACCAAGGATTTTGAACGAACTGAGTTGCCCTATCACTATTTGATGGGGTGGCTGCTGATACATTACCCGTCTTTGATGAGGCCAGGCTCTGAAGACGATGTGACTGATGATGACGCCTTTATCTTCCGCTATCGTGACGAGGCTTGGGAGTGTGAAACCATGCGGACTTGCCGGATGGCATTGGCGAGGGCAGATAAGTATCATATCTTCGTATCCGTCCCTCGCTTTACTGCCAGGGACATAGAGGCTGTACATATTGACGGTATCGCGCCCCCTCAGCTTCTGGATGGCCAGATGCTCCTATGGTTGCGTAACATCCGTCCCGTACATCTAGTGTATCGTAACCACAATGCTGTCTTTCTGGAGCCTTATCTGCCTAGCAGGTTTGCCCGGCAGTTTGGATACAGCCAACTTTGTCTGGACAACCCTAGTCCTTGCCTGGGTTATGAGGGTAGTCTTCTTGATGGTATCAGAGCTTGGCAATATTATGATTCGTTCCACACTCGTACCATTTTCTCGGTCCCTGCCATTAAGGAATCAGTAGAGATCTTGTACATGGCAGCTCTGTATCATGTCATGGCGAACAAGCCCCCAGTTGGTTTTAACCCGGGTACCAATTTTATTGTTGGCACCGGTCTGGAGGAAGGCTCTCAAGGGGCCAAGAAAAGAAAGGTTAGAGCCGAAGTGCCAGATTTGGATTTCGCTGCTGAGGGTGGAGAAGGCAACCAGTACGATGAAGATGACTCTACCCTTCCAGTGGTAGGCGCAGAGGTAGGTCAGTCGCATGTTTTGTTAGATGAGGTGCTGAGGGATCAGTCCCTTGTTGCGCCTGGTCCTACACCGAAACGTAGCAGGCAAGTCCCTCCTATAGGTAGTGTTTCTCGATCCCGGAAGCTGGTTGCGACTAGGCACCGTCCGCTAGCCATAAAAGAAGGTGGAGAAGAAGTCAACCCTGCGTCAGAGGTAACAAAACTGCTCTTGATCCCTTCTCCCTTCTTTTCTTTGAGTTTGAATCCTGACTGTCTTCGTTCCCTCTTTTAGGTGTCGGGAGAAGAAAAAGAGTTTCAGGATGTCGAGGCGGTGACCCAGGGTGACGGGGACTCCCATGAGCCTGCTCCTATTCAAGAGAACGCAGATCAATCTGTACCCTCCCTCGAGGTGATGGGGGCAGGGGACGTGACTAAGTTTAACTCGGGGATCGCGGGTGAGGGGACCATGCCAGTTGTGGATGAGCCACGGCCTTTATGCCCCTCCCCTGGTAAGATTAGCCGAATCTTAACCCGTAAGGAAGCCTATCTGCTCTATCATCATGTCCTTCGGGTTACGTCGATTGATTATTATTCTGGGTATTCAGATCCTGTCCCTCCAGTGCCGAGGATGGACGTCGCTGAGACAATCCCAACCGAAGGGGCATCGGTGGAAAGAGGTGCACCTCCTCACTGCCCGACTCATCTTGATGGGCCTTCTGGGGGCCCGAGTTTAGCGGGACAATTCTCGGGGCAATCGGGGCAGGGAACGATGGTCCTTGTATCATCCTCTGCTCCGATGGCTTCGAGAGTCGACCTTTCTTCCCTGCCGAGCATCCAAGCTCTCCGGGCGGCGGAAGACGAGTTGGCCGCTATCCATGCATCGTTCTTCTCGGAATCTGTTCCCTCGATGGCGACCTCTAATGTTACTCCTCCGACGTTGCCGCTCCGGCTTCCCCTGACGCCCTCCTCTGCTGAGGTTTTGGACGACGCGTTGCAGGACGTGGTTGCCAGTTTTCATCGTCATTTGAAGAGGGGAATCGAGGCCGTTGTAGACAGAGAGACCTCTTTTACCTTGGCCCGACAATGTGCCCATGGTCAAATAAACATCCTTAGGGATCTTTCTGATGATGCAGGGATGGCTTCGCTTCTGGAGGTGAAATTGCTGGAGGCTGATCAGCTCGTGTCCGAGCTTCGGGTACTGCGGCAGGCTGATCTGCCTACTGTTATAAACGAGGAGCAGATTTCCCTTATTGCTGTTATAGAGAGGACCAGAGCGGCTCGAGATAAGACCAGACCGGGCGTGCTGAAGGATCTCAGTGACTTAGCTGACCGGTATGATCAATTGAGTTATGCGACTGAAAACATCGTGGCTCGGGAGGAGTCTATCTCTCGTGAGATTACTGAGACACGGGAGCAGATCCTTGCACTTCAGAAGAAGTTGGCTTTCTTAGAGTCTGAACTTGAGACTACCCACAATGACAGGGAACTAATTGTTCAGAAGGCTGACAGGGTTACTCAAGCTTCGACTGACCTGGAGACAGCCTTGAAGAAATTGGAAGATGACTATCAAGCGTTCTTGGGCTTGGACAATGCGGAGCATTTATTCCAGGAGGCTGAGCGTCGCGCTCGGCAACGGATTGAACGGAGGACCACCTCAGTAAGAAACTGCCTCCTGGAATTGAGTGATGCTGAAATATAGTCGGCTTTTTCTTCTTGTTTTGTTTCTGTTTTCTTTCTTTCTGGAGGGGACATGATCCCGAAACATGTAATACTTTTTTTTCCTTCAAATAAAGAGTACTTTCAATTCTACCCTTCATTTGTATTGCTTTGCTGCGCTTGTGATATTGCGGTGATGTTTACCCTCGTATAGGGGATATATTTGTGGACCTGTTACCCATGGCGTACCTTGGTTTTAGGTAGAGGTAATAAGTTTTGGTCGGGGTACCTAAAGCTGCCATAACGACGTGGTCATGGGTGCTTTTGGTATTTGAGAAAAGGAATGCTGCAGAGCAGCTGGGCTCCTGGGGCCTGATGAGGTGATAGATTTGTGCTGAGAAATTTAGCTGAGGATATTTGTGGGCCTATTGCCCTGGGCGTACCCTGGTTTAGGGCACGGATAATAGGATGAAGGGGAACCGACACACTTGCTCAGAGGTGACGAGGACATGGCAAGTGGAAAGGTTTTTTAAACGTAGAGTCTTCCTACTCAGAGGCAATGAGAACATGGCAGGAGTGAACTCGACGGAGGATATTGATGGTCAACGAAGGACATTTGTGGACCTATTACCCATGGCGTACCCTGGTTGTGGGTACAGATAATAGGTCGAAAGGGGATCATCATACTTACTCAGAGGTAATAAGGACATGGCAAGTATGAAGGTTTCTTCGACGGAGCCTTCCCATTCAGAGGTAATGGGGACATGACATGAGTGGGCTCAATGAAGGAGGGCACATAGAACAACTCAGAGGTAATGAGGACATGGAAGTTCTACGTAGGGGGTGATTTGTTTTTGGCGAAAATGGAACGGCTCAAAGGTAATGAGGACATGGCCGTCTTGGAAGTTTGTGGACCCGTTACCTTTGTTGTGCACTGGGAGTGCAGGTATTAGATCATGAGGGAGGACTTCTTGTAGGAAGAAAGTTCAGCGGTATGGTTATACATGACTTTCTTTCAAAAGAGTGACCAGGATGTAAGTTCAGGGGTACCGATGGGTACATAACTCGACAATCCATGAATGTTGGAATCAAAGTGTAAGTTCAGAGGCACCAGCAGGTACATGACTTGGAAATTTAGGATATCTTTGTGGGAGAAGGGCATGAGTTCAGCGGTACACGCGGGTACATGACTCGAAAATTTGGAATATTGTGGGTGCGAGCTCAGCGGTACCAGCGGGTACGTGACTCGGGAATCTGGAGAATGGTGAGTGTGAGTTCAGCGGTACCAACGGGTACATGACTCAATGATCTGGCAAACTATGAGGGTGAGTTCAGTGGTATCAGCGGATACATGACTCAAGGATCTGGAAATTTATGGAGTGAGTTCAGTGGTACCAGCTGGTACGTGACTCAATAATCTGGCAAACTATGAGGGTGAGTTCAGTGGTATCAGCAGATACATGACTCAATGATCTGGAAATTTATGGAGTGAGTTCAGTGGTACCAGTGGGTACGTGACTCAATGATCTGGCAAACTATGAGGGTGAGTTCAGTGGTATCAGCGGATACATGACTCAATGATCTAGAAATTTATGGAGCGAGTTCAGTGGTACCAGCGGGTACATGACTCAAAAATCTGGAGAATGTTGTTTAAACATAGTATTTCTTCAGGAACTTGCCGTTGACGGGCAACATGAGCAAGTCTCCGTTCTGCTTGGCGAGGCGGTAAGCACCGTTGGAGAATACTGTCTCAATGATAAATGGGCCTTCCCACTTTGGCTGGAATTTGCCGGCGGTCTTGTGAGTCATGACCATCGGCCTCCGGACTGCCAAGACGAGATCGCCCACCTGGAATGTTCTGATTTTGACCTTCTTGTTGAAAGCTCCAGAGATGCGTGCTTGGTATAGCTCAATTCGTTGCTGAGCCAAGAGGCATTTTTCATCTAAGGCCTCTAACTCTTGCAGTCGATGTCGGTAGTTGTCATTCGTTGTAAATTGATAAGTGAGGGCGACGCAGAGTGAGGGTATTTGAGTCTCTAATGGGAGAACTGCCTCACTCCCGTACACTAGGGAAAATGGCGTATTTCCAGTGGCTGTTCGAATTGTGGTGCGATAAGCCCATAAGCATTCGCCGAGCTTCTCGTTCCAGTCGCGCTTATTAGAGGAGACGAACTTCTTGAGGAGTTTGATGATCGTTTTGTTGAACGCCTCTGCTAACCCGTTTGCTGTCGGGTTGTACGGTGTCGAAACGATATTCTGAATACGGTGTTTATCGCAAAACCGATAGAATGCGTAGCTTACAAACTGCAGACCATTATCATGGATGATCCTTCACGGCAGTCCAAAATGGTAGATAACGTGATGCTTAAAGAAGCTGATCACATTTGAAGTCTTGACTTCTGCGAGTGGGACAGCTTCCGTCCACTTGGAGAAGTAATCAGTGATCGCAAGTATGAAGCGATGTCCTCGGGAGGAAGGTAGGATGATTGGACCAATGATATCCATTCCCCATGCTTCGAATGGCCAGCACGCCACTGTCGGATGTAGAAATTCGGATGGTTGGTAAATGAAGTCCGTGTGTACTTGGCAAGCTTTGCACTTTCTGGCATAATCGATCGCATCTGCCACCATCGTGGGCCAATAGTAGCCCATTCGGCGAAGACGATCTTGTAGTTTTGGACCGGGCTGGTGGGCCCCGCAGATACCGTCATGAGCTTCTCGTACTGCTTCTTTGACTTCTGCGTTTGACAGACACCGAAGTAATAATCCGTCGTAAGAGCGGCGATACAACATCTTCGTCTCTGTATCGTAGAAGAATCTGAGAGAACGCCTTCTGATGGAAGTGGCTTCCTTTGGGTTTTCGGGCAGGATGTCGTAGACGACGAAGTCGATGAATGGTTGCCTCCAATCTGGGGCGTCATCGATCGTCTGTGCGGAATAACTTGCCACGAATTGCACATTGTTTTTGGGACAGACCAGTTCATGGCCTATCACTTCCACTGATTGGCGATCATAATTCAGAACTGCTAGGGAAGCGGCAAGACCGGCTAGGGCATCGGCTTCAATATTTCGGAGTCTGGAGACGTGCTCGATGAAGAACCCCTCAAATGACGAGATGATATCGATCGCTATTTGGTGATAAGGGATCATGTCTTCGTGGCGGACTTCGTACGAACCCCGGATCTGATTGACGATTAGTTGGGAATCGTCGTATGCTTCAAGGTATTCTACCCCCAGTTCTCTTGCAAGTTGGAGGCCAATGACCAGAGCGTTATACTCGGCCACATTGTTAGAGCAGGGTTCTGTGAGGGAATAGGCGCGGTTCATCACCAATCCGGAAGGGAAGACCAGCACTACCCCGACTCCGACGACTATATTGCCTTTAGGTCCGGTCCTTGAAGCACCGTCAAAGAACATTCGCCATATAGCCTCGTGAGAGGTTGCATGTGAGTCGGCGACCTCGTCTGGAATCTCTTCGTATATTCTGGAGGACTCCGAGCCTGGGTGGGCTGCTAAAAAGTCTGCCACGGCTTGACCCTTGACTGCCTTTTGTGGGACAAAGATCATATGATAAGGGGACAGCAATATTGCCCATGTAGCGAGTCGGGAGCTAAGTGCCCCTGGTTTGGTCATGAGGACTCTGAGAGGATTGACCCGTGAGATCACATGTATCGTTTGTCCGGTGACATAGTTTCGCATTTTCTGAATGGCGAACACCAAGGCGAGGCATTCCTTCTCTACAGCGGTGTATCGGTGCTCTGGCCCCACCATCATTCGGCTGAGATAGTATATGGCTTGTTCGTGGCCTGCATCGTTGTTTTGCGCCAACAGGGCACCGAGGGAGTGTTCCATTGCTCGTACATAGAGCAGGAATGGTTTTCCAGGGGCTGGGGCTACCAAGACCGGAGGATTTGACAAATATTCTTTGATGCTGTCGAAAGCCTGCTGGCATTCCTCGTCCCATACGAATGAGACTCCTTTCTTCATGAGGTGCGTGAATGGTCGGCATCGCCCGGAGAGGTTGGAAATGAACCTTCTGATGTAAGCTAGCCTCCCTTGAAGGCCTCTGAGTTTGCGGAGATTTTTCGGGGGGCCCATCTCCATGACTGCTTTTGTCTTCTCAGGGTCTACGTGGATACCCTTTGCAGTGATGATGAAGCCTAAGAACTTTCCGCTGGATATGCCCAGAAAGGACTTCGTAGGGTTTATTTTCAAATTGTACGCTCGTATTAGGTCGAATACCGTCCTTAGATCCTGCAGATGGTCTCCTTTGCAGCGGCTCTTAACGGCTATATCGTCAACGTAGCACTCCACTGTCTTGCGTAAGTGGTCTCTGAAGATGATGCTCATGGCTCTTTGATATGTGGCGCCGGCATTCTTCAAACCGAAAGGCATGACTGTGTAGCAGTACGTGCCAATTGGTGTTCGGAATGAAGTATGCTTTTCGTCATCAGGAGACATTTTGATTTGGTTGTACCCCGAGAAGCCATCCATAAATGACATGCGTTCGAAGTCGCAAGTATTGTCGATCATGATGTCTGTGATAGGAAGGGGGAATTCATCTTTGGGGCATGCCTCGTTCAGGTTACGGAAGTCAATACAGATTCGAATTTTTCCATTCTTCTTGAGGACGGGTACTATATTGGCGACCCAATCGGGATGTTGCTCCTCACGAATGAAACTGCTAGCTATCAGTTTGTTGACTTCAGCTTCGATCGCGTCCATGATGCCTGGACGGAAGCATCGCTGTTGTCGCTTGACCGGCTTCGCTTCTGGTCGAATATTGAGTTTGTGAAGAGCGATGTCAGGATTTAACCCTGGCATATCTTTGTAGCTCCAGGCGAACACATCAATGTACTCTCTGACAAGTTCTAACAGCGACTCCCGTTCGTCAGTTAGGCTTTTACTGATGAAAATCGGTTTTGGAGAAGATTCGCTGCCGAGATCCACTTGTATGACCTCATCTTCAGTAGGAGGTTCTCTCAGTTCGAACCGCTTTTCCCATTGTGCGTCTAATTGCTGGGCCTATGGCTCTAGCTCGAGGATTTTGGGGATATCTTCGTCTTCTTCGTAAGCGTCGGCGAACGCCATATTGACTAACATGACTTGTCTGAACACATCTCCGATACTGGTATCTGAGTCGGAAGTCGCTGATCCGGTTGAATGTGACTGCCAGTCGCATTCTTCATCTGAACTTTCAGGAGTCATAGTAGGCGTTACATACCCTAACCCGCATCGAGTTTTGTTATAGTAGTTCCGTGGTTTGCCCGCCGGGACTGGCGGCTTCAAAGGTAATCGTCGTCCAGTGCCGTAGTTCAATCCTGGCGTCGTCTCCAGATCATACCCTTGTTTCTGCATAAGATATTTGGATTGAGGACTATAGAGATACAGAGGCAGTCTCCCGGCATCTGACCCGAGGTCGACTTCTTCTATGGTGAGGGGATGCGGGTTGCTCGTCCGGCCGAAGATGATCAGATGATCTCCTCCCTCGAATATTCGGTAAGCGTCTTCTACTGGAGTAAGCTGGATCGCGGTGTACACATTTGTCACCTGTGTGTGTAGGTGAGCGCCTATACCATGTTCCATAGCATACATTGTACATAGCTTATTGAGCTCGGTGTAGTTCAAAGATAACCCTTTATTGATGAAGTAAGGTATCTTTTCTAGGGGGATTACATCATCAGCGGAGGGGACATCAGTGTAGGCAGCCACATACTTGGCTAGCTCCGATTCCTCTTCGACTACCCCCTGTGTGAACGAAGACTGAGAGGACGACCTGGGAAGCTTGATTGTCAGTGGTTCAGTTGAGCGTGGTGTTGTTGGTAGACTAGTAACCCCCAGTTTGGTACTCGACGTGGGGCGAGGAGTGGTTGGTTCGCTAGAAGTGTCAGACCTTGCATCGAGGTGACGACACTTCTTAGGAAGGCGTATCGTCAGCGGCTTGTCGGAGGGATTGAGCTTCCCTGTTTGGGGTTGACTGACTCTTGGCAGTCTGATTGTCAGTGGCCCCGTTGTGGGTCTCGGCACTTGGCCGGACCTTGGCAACCGGATTATCATCTGCTCCTCTTGCGCCGAGAGGCTGATCGCGTCCTTCCGCAGAGTGGCGATGAGGGGTGCGGACTTGCCTGGTTTATGAGCTTGGAGGTGGATCATCAGGGGTCCTTCGGATCCCGTAGCCGTTTCGGTACTAGCTTATTCATTTCCTTCATCAAGGTGCCTCTTCGACTTTTTGTATAAGCAGGAGTCCGAGTAGTAAGATTCGACCCCTTTGAAGGGATCGATATCAGGAAATTCTGTCTTCACGAAGCCGTGTTTGTCGACGTATTTGAAGCACTGGTGTAGCGTGGAAGGCACGATCATATAATCGTGTATCCATGGGCGCCCCAAGAGGATGTTGTAAGAAGTGTCTGCATCTATGACATAGCAGGTGACTTCGGATTGGAGGTCGCCAATTTGACACTTCAGACGAATTTTCCCAATAGGTAGCTCCTGTCCGAATTGAAACCGCTGATGGCGGTGCTTGTAGGTGTCAGGCGATGCATTGGGATGCGGAGATGATGTAGCAGATCCTTCAAGATGATGCTTATGGAAGAGCCAGGATCAATGTGCATCCGATCCACCTTCACGTCGCCGATGTATCCCGTGTAGTATAGCGGGCGATCATGTAGGTTGGTTTTGATGAGCATGTCCTGCGGAGTGAAGACGATGTTGGGCATTGCTCCCGTGCAGGTGCTGTCTTGGAGATCCACGGGTGAGTCCTCCCCGGTGAGGTTGGATTGAGCCAGATAAGCATCGACATTTTGGAGTGCTTCGCTCAGTACAATACGAACGTCCTTAGAGAGCCTTAGGAGTTCGTATAGTGACAATTTGGCCGGAGTGTTAGCCAATTGTGCTAAGATGTCAAAGTTATAGGGCCTCTCTAGCCCTTGGGCTGCGTCCTTTCAGAGGGATTTGTCGAAGCGAGTCTCCTTCGGCCTAGGCTTGTCGGTCGTCGAAGGCTGAGCCTGTCCCGGAGCATCAGTTGTAGTGGGTTGATGATTTTCAGCTGGGCTGTCAACCACAGGTTGGGATTGCGCTCCGGACCGCGTGACAACGGCTGTAGCTTCCTCGTTGTCTGCTGAGATTGTGTGGCAGGTCCTGATTTTTCCACTCTTTTTGTTAGTGGGAGATGGTGTGGGCCGAGTCACTTCTGACACCAAATCTGGATGGACCCACATGACCTCCCCTCGTGCGGTGGTAAGAGGTACTAGACCAGCAGCCTGTTCCCTGGGAGGTGGAAGATTGGAAATCTCCATCGTCGCCAGAGGGACGGGGATTACCCCGTCTTGAGTCTCCGTCGGAGGGAAGCTGCCGAATTATACGGACACCATATTGGCTACTACGGTTACTTCTTCGAAGTCGATGGCCAGAGCGTTCGAATCGATGAGGCTTTGGATGTACCATTTTAGTTGGTAGCAGTCGTGTGTAGCGTAGTGTACATAACGGTAGTAATGGCAGAACTTTGGGTTCTCCAAATCAGCCGGCCGAGGCTCCCGTCTTGGTGGAGGAAGCTGAATTCTACCTCCTTGTATAAGCATGTCCAAGATAGGCTTGACGTGGCCGTCTTCGAAAGAGTAAGTGATCTGAGGCCATTGTTTGTCTGCTGGTTGTGACTCGGGCTTCTGGGCCGTGTCGGCCACCATAGCCTGCTTTCCCTTGCTGTCCCGATTGTTGGAGGGGTTACCCCCATTATCGTTGTTGGGACGCTTGCCCTTGTTTTCTCCTTCTGAGATGTGCAATCCCAGTTGGCGAGCCTTCTTCAGTCGTTCTTCGGTGCTTATGGCGCTGATGATGAACGCCTTCCAATCTTTGAATTGACTTTCGCCCATCCAGAGACTGATCGTTGGAAGCAGTCTCTTTTGGCAAATTTTAATCAAAGAGGAATCTGGATTTCCGGAAGGCAGCTTCATGGCGGTCTGGCAGAATCGCTCGATGTAGTTCCTTGTCAACTCCTTCTCCCCTTGGACGACGTCCATGAGAGTGGATATAGTGACGTCCTGTCCTACTTCGTAGAATCATTCCAAGAACAGACGCTTGAAGCCGGCGAAGGAGTGGATGCAGTTGTCCGGTAGATTGCGGTACCAATCGAAGGCGACTCCTTCCAATGCCCCGATGAATAATCGTGTGAGGATCGCATCATCATGGGGCAGATGGTCGGTGGTGACCTCAAAGTAAGTGATATACCGACTTGCTGAGGTTTTGCCATCATACGGGTTGATATTGAACGGCTTATATCTTGGTGGGAATGGAACATCCTTCAATTCAGCAGGGTATGGTTGCCGTATTCTGAGATCTTGAGCGTTCTCTCGGGCATGGAACATGGCTCGGAGCTCCTGGACCTCTCTTTTTACTTCTCGGGTCTCATCTGTCGCGGTAGGAGTTGTTATTTCGGGAGGATTATTGCCCGGGTTTGGTGCTGCTGAGTTTGAATCTATATTGACCGCGGGGCCCGTGCTTGTTTGACCAGGCGTTCCTCCTTGTAGAGTGGGCAGGGCCGCTTTAATCTCGTCTACAGATTTAACCAAAGCAAGTAATATGGCTTCGTGATTGTCGATGCGCTGGCGATCATTGGAACCACCTTGATTGCTGTCCGTCATAAAGACCGTCCTTACATGAGGAGGGATGGAAGGAACGGTGGAGGACGTGCCCTCCGAATCGTACCCATGCACCGAGAAGTCATCGGGATAGGTGGGAATGTTATCTTCGGGCTCGGACTCGGAGGGAACGATATCCCCAGCTTCAGAGCTTGCTTCGTCTTGAGAGTTATGAATGTCCTCGGGGACATCGGCATCTGTTGCCCCTGATGGAAGAGTTGTTTGTCCGGGCTCGGCTCTTTGAAACATCGGATTGTTGCGGATGTTCGGAGGAGTGCTACCCCCAGTTTTCTCAACCCCCAGCGATGTGGATGATAAATTTTCCATCGCGGTAAATTTCATCTTTGAACGGGTGTGTTGGAATACACCAGTAGAGGACAATCGTTTAGACGATAGTTTCTTAGCTGTGGTGGTTGATATCTTGGGACTGGAGATACTCGTCTTTTTTCTTCTCCCTTTGGCGGGGACTTTTGAGCATAATTACAGGAGACAACAGGAGGTGCCTCATCTTCTTTGCTCGGGTGCTGTAGCCTTTGGAAGACGGATGGCCGATCTTCCGTCACTGCCGCGTTGTTGCAGCAGCAATTGAGGATGATTTGGGTGCAGTGATGTCCAAGCGAGGACTCTTTGCACGCCGACAGTCCTTCTCTTTCCTTGCGTTTGTGGAGGATCGCCTCCCGCAGGTCAGAGGAACCACTCTGTCTGTTTGCCGCCGGGGGTTGGACTCGAGCGGTTGTACACAACTTCCCATCCGAGGCCCGTGTGATAGTCAACGGGACGCCCCGATAGTCAGAGGTTGGAACAGCTGACTGGGCTCGATGAGCCCGCGCTGCCCTAGACTTCCTTCTTTTAGCACTTATGGGTGCGTAATAGGAGGAATCCAAGTTGGGTACCACAGAGTCTGGCTTATCATCTAGAGAATCATCAGGGTTGGGACAGCATGAGAGACGATCGAAGACTGATCGAGAGAAGCATGAAACGGATGCTATGCGGCTAGAGTTGGGTACCGTGCAGGCTGTCTACATGCGGTTGTCTTCTGCCGTCGGACGAATTGTTTTTGTGCGGCTAGGAGTCACGACCGTACATGCTGGCCGCATGTAGTTAGCAATTGTGGCCGCATGGGTTTTCTGCAAGAGATTGACTCCCACAGCCGCATGAGTTTCATTCGTATGATTGGCAACTGTAGCCGCATAAGCTATGCGGCTGACAGATATGGCCGCATGAGTTTTCTTCATGCGGCTGGAGGATGTAGCCGCATGAGCTTTCTTCCTGTGGCTGAAGGATGTAGCCGCATGAGCTTTCTCCCTGCGGCTGCTAACCTTATGCGGCTCGGATCTCATAGAGTTCCTCTTTGCCCCTGCAAGTCCAGCATCATAGTGTTTTCTTCTGCCGGACATGGGGACAGCAGAGTTGCCTACGATCTGAAGTGGGGCCGCAGGGGAATCTTGCTCGCCGTCTTGAACAACAGAGGGTGTCTCTGTAAGAGCTTTAGTAGAAACGAAGGATCGGGGTCTCCACTCCTTACGGGCCTTCTTTATGCGGGCTCGCTTCTGGACCGGGCTAGTGCTCTTGTCGGAGAGCATCTCCCTCGAATGCCTGTTGGTCGAACCGGACGACCATCTTTTGTTGAGTGGAGCCAAGCTTGGCTGCATCCGATTGCGTCCCCAACTCCTCAGCCGTGGAGAAGTTAGTCCCCAGCAGAGTCGCCATCGTGTTTGCCATGAAATATAAAAGAACAGAACAATTATCGGAGGACCGAACTTTTACTTCACGTTACAAACTCGCTTGTACAAAGAAAGACTAGGGACGAAAACCTAGGTACAGCAGTCTAAGTACAATTGTTTATTTTAGATTCCGGGGGGTGACGATAGAGGCTGGGAAAGGCGACGGCAGCCCTGCCTTACTCCTTGGACGATCGGTATGCAGCCTTGGCTCCTTGTGTAAAGATAGTTGGCGTTGACGAAGAAATGCTCTTCTTGCTCCTCTGTTGCTCTTCTGGCTTCTCTCTCTCTCTGTGTATTCTTTTCTCTGACTGTCACGACCCGTACCCTGATTAGGGGCACGAGAACGTGGGTACGTCCAGCCTACGCCGCAGTGTCGGCGGTAGAACGCTGTATAGGTTATCTATAACAACTAACATCTAACAATAAGACATATAAACCTGTCATCTCCGCACGGAGGTATAACATAACATCTCAACTCTATATCTCAAACACAAGTCTAGGAAAGACAAGATAGAACATGATATGGAATCAGACGAAAGAAAGAACTGAATATATATAGAGTTATCACACCATACAAAGTAGATATCCAACACAAATAAGTACAAGACCTGAAATATAACTAAGTCACAACTAACAATCGGAACAGTCCGATACAAAATGAAAACTGTAAACACTAGACTAGACTAGGCACCCTCTACTGAGCTAGATGCTCCTCAGGCTCCTGAAGGTCACCCTCATGTGTCCCATAGAAGGTAGGACAGTCACCATCATCATCTGTAATATTTTCAACAGGCCCAGTCAGGACAGAAACGAGCACAATACATCTCACGCAGTTCATATCAGGTTGGGAAATGTAAAGCATGCATAGAGTAAGATACATGAACTGTAAAGAATATATGTAAAACGAGAGAGATTTGATAACTGAAAATATCTATATATATGATAAGTAAGAACTGTAGGTAACCTGTGATTTAGAGCATGATATGGTTATATAAACGGGCTTAGGACACATACAAGATTTCACAAGAGTTTGTACAAGATGGGATTTTGATCACATAACCATTTCCTACTCACCCTCCCCAATCAATACACAACGATCCAGTCAAGTTACGTTACCTTGTACAAGAGGTTTTTATCATGTTTGCTCGCGTGATCATGAGAGTACAAGATTGCACAAGAGTGTACATAAAAGCGGTGTATATGAAATACAAGATGTTCGTGAAAAGCATATGACAACTGTATCTGATGCACCCCGAGGGAGATAACATCGCATGACAAGATGCATATAGTACCAATCCGTGATAATGACGTGACAGCATCATGTAAGGTATTCTAGAGCAAGAATATAAATCCTAACAAGTATGAAAAGATCAGAGAATGTACTCGCTTGTCACCCTGTATGACTGATATGAATAGATGTCCGAACTGGTGTCACAGAGTCCTATTTAGAGTAAAACAGGTCACAACATGTCCACAATGGTAAAAATAGAGTATACAATGCATACTACATGATTCTAGGTCAATCTGGTCAAAAGTCAACTTTTGGTCAACTTCTAATCAAACTAGTCAAATACTAGTCAACATGATCAATCTGGGTCAAGTCTGGATCAAACTACGTCTACTAGTTAGGGTTTTAGTCAAACTAGCTAAACTAGTTGTTTTAGGTCATTTCTAGTCATTTTTAGGTTAACTAGGTCACTTTTGACCTAAGGTTTGTAGGATCGTTGAGCACTTCTAGAGGGGGGGGGGTGAATAGAGTGCGTGTGTGCAGCGGAAATAAAATCACCAATTAAAAATTAAACTATGGCAATGATGTAAGAGCAGTAAATAAAGATAGGAGAATCAAACTCAGTAACACAGCGATGTATACTGGTATCCCTCTGAGAGGACTAATCCAGTCTCGAGTACTCTTGCTCGATGTTAATCCACTAAAGGCACAAGCTTTAACTGAGTGCTTGCAACTCTTACACCACCGTGCTTGTTGACGAGTGCACGACCAACTCCAACATACACCGTGCTTGGTGACGAGCGCACGACCAGCTCCACAACGAGAATTTGTTGTTGAAACTTGACGACCTCTTTACAACTCTGAATAACCAAAAGACTTCTAAATCAAATCTGATAGTACTGGCTTTTGGCAAAGAGAAGTATAGGTGAGATTTGAAATTTTTAGATCACTAGAAAACACTTGAGATGAATAGAGAAGAGAGTGAAGAATGAATTGATATTTTGAAATAAAAAGTTCTTCTCTATTTATAGGTGTTTTCACCAACCGAACTCGGGCAGAACTCGGACAGAGTTCGGATGCAAATATCTCGCAAAATAGACGTTGCTCGCAGATTTGGAGGCAACTGAAGTTTGAATACAAACTGACCGAACTCGGTCAGAGTTCGGGCCGAACTCGGGCCGAACTCGGCTAGGAGTTCTGTCAGGAGATATAATAAAATTCTTTTGTAAAAACAGTTTACAAACATGTTTTTGGTAATTTGTAAAATCATTTGAAAAGGAATATTTTCGAAATACATTTTTGAAATATTTGTAATCGAAAATATGAAGGGTAAAAATAGGTTTAGAGAAGGAAAATAATTTTAACCCTAAGCCAGTAATACCATACTTGATTTTACAAGGAAATTCCTAGACTCAATAAAGTGTAAAAATACAGAATAAAAGTAGAAAAGAGTCTTCAGAATTTTTGATGACTTTGACGCTTGGATTTATGTAGTACATCGTCCGTTGAATAAGATTTCATGTATCCTGAAATAGTTAGCAGCATTTTCTATATTTTGTGTATGGACTAAAGTATAAGTTGATTATCGAAATCGGGTGTGACCATGGAATGGGCCAACAATCTCCCCCATTTTGATAATTGACAAACTTGAGTCTATACCAAAATATATTTATAAAAAATAAAACAACATATCAAAATACCTGAAAAAAAATTTGTTCTAGCCTTGCATTTGCATTTTGTGATATTTTTGTATACTCATTTTCTCCCCCTTTGTCAAGTAGTAAAATGAATCGGCTCCCCCGTAAATCATGAAGCCAACAATAGAAAAGACAAGACAAAGTGAAAGAAAAAAATAGTAATCACAGCATAGATAAGTGAAATGCAATAAACTGAAATATCATAAATTTTCCACTAGAAAGTCAACTAGTACAACTGATAAATGGCTAACTGAAAGAGTTTAGACATGAAAGTAAAAAGTACTACATGAACAACATCAAAACTAAACAAAACTAAATCCACTATCCTATGGCTGAATCCACATCACATCTCTGCGTCGTCTGCACCGGGAGGATCATGAGGAAAATAGGCAGTGGTCGGGTCGAAGTACTGAAAAGTAGTTTCATCAGTAAAACGAGGACCAGGGAAAGCAGGATGTGGAAGGATAGTGAGTGGATGAACTGGATCATGCACCAGGCTGTAATGGAGATCGGCAATGCTGTTTCTCAGCACCTGGGCCTGAGAAATATGCCGGAACTCGGAGTCTTGATAACGTTGCGTGGATACGGCAACGAAATCATCAAACCGCTGGTAGAAAGCCTTCGAGTCCAGGGGCAGGGGCCGGAGCAGGAGGAGCATCTGCTGGAGGGGCCTCAGCATCAGCTACTGGGTCAGCAGGAGCAGCACCGGGAGGTTGAGGAAACCGACGAGAGCGAGTCAACTCAACAGGTGGAGAAGAAATAGCACACGTTTCAAGATCAATCTCGAAACGGCGAAAAATACTCGCAAGGTGCATAGAAAAAACAAGGTTCCTACCTGCATTCTTGCAGTTGAGCATCCAAGACATCATGGTTTTTGGAATGGAGAAAGGAATTCCAAAATGAATGTGATACATAGCAGAGAGTTCCAAAAATGTGACCTCATCGGTAGAGCCTTTCTTCGGAAGAAGGGCCAAGAAAATCATACGATGAAGTTCGTAAAAATTCTGATTAAGATGTCTAGAAAATATTCTCCGAGGAGGAGGAGTAGGGTGACAAATCAATTCCCTAAAAGAAGCTAAAGTGACATCGGCAGGGAACTGAATATGGTGGATGTCAACAAGAGCATCACCAAGATCAGGAACGTGAAAATATTCACTGATATCGGTGGCACTAAATTCTAGTTCCTGTCCAGCGACGCAGGAATAGAAATTTCCGTTTTGTTGTACTTGCAAATTGCAGTAGAACATACGGACAGCATTGTCGAAAATACTATCTTGGACTTCGAAAAAGTCGCGAAATCCAAGTTGATCAAAAACAGGAGCATATTCAAAGAAGGTTGTAAAGTTGACAAAGGCTCCAGTACAAATACGACGTAAAGAAAAGGAATCAAACCAGAGATTTGAGAAGTCTCTGTCGGGAAACAGAGTGCCATCAAATTCCTCGGGATCTCTAGGTTTGGCTGGACTGAAGAGACTAGCCGGAGTGTAGTCGGATGAGGAGGAAGCACCCTGAGAAAAAATTCCTCGTTGACGCTTCGGAGCCATGAGGAGATGGAGGAAGATCGTCGATGCCTTGCAAAGAAGGAGGAGGAAAGTCTTCTGGAAGGAGGTGGAACTATTTCACGTTTTGGTGTGGAGAAATAGTGGAAGAAAGGATGGGATATATAGGTGCTAGGGCCGGCTGTTCGGTTCTGGAGCCATCACAGCGCCGACCGAACTCGGTCCGAATTCGGTCCGAACTCGGTCAGAGTTCGGGCCGAGTTCGGCCACTTGCATTCCCGAGATAGTTAAAGCAGTCAGGTAAGTAAAGATTGTAATAAATGATGTTTGACTGGTTTATTAACTAATTGCTGTTATTTTTAGGTTAACTGTAGGGATTGTCCCAGCTAACGGTGGTTCACCGGGGAACTCTTAAGTACCGCTTCGCTTCGACCGTAGCCGTGGTGACAGACATATCCTTTGTAAGTTTGTCCCCAAAAATAATTTTCATTAGATAATAAATTATCAAGTCATAAATACAGTATTTAATTACCATATGTTTTAAGAATCCGAGAATTCAAGAATGCCGAGCTCACGCCTCAAGATGTTAAAACGGTCTTCAGCCAATGGTTTAGTGAAAATATCTGCTAGTTGATGTTCAGTATCAATAAATTCTAAGCAAATATCCCCGTGTTGTTGATGATCACGTAAAAAATGATGTCTAACTTCTATGTGCTTTGTGCGTGAATGACAGATAGGGTTCTTAGTTAAATTAATTGCACTAGTGTTATCACAATATATAGAAACATTTGTATAGTGCAGATTGTAGTCCTCTAAGGTTTGCTTCATCCACAAAATTTGAGCACAACAACGTCCTGCGGCGATATACTCAGCCTCAGTTGTTGATAATGCTACTGAATTTTGTTTCTTGCTAAACCAAGAGACCAGGGCCTTTCCCAAGAAATGACATGTACCACTGGTACTTTTACGGTCCACTTTGCATCCAGCAAAATCCGCATCCGAGTAACCTATGAGGTCAAAGGATTTGGTTTTGGGATACCATAAGCCAACTGTAGAAGTTCCTTTAAGGTATCGGAAGATACGCTTAACGGCACTAAGATGTGATTCCTTAGGGTTTGCCTGATATCGTGCACATATGCAAACACTAAACATAATATCAGGACGACTAGCAGTTAAATATAATAAACTACCAATCATACCTCGATACTTACGCTGATCAACAGGTTTGCCACTTTCATCAGCATCAAGCTTTGTAGATGTAGCCATAGGAGTCCCAATTGGCTTCACATTCTCGAAGTCGTACTTTTTTAGTATGTCCTTCGTGTACTTGGCTTGGTTGATGAATGTTCCGTTTGAGTGTTGTTTGATTTGCAATCCTAGGAAGAAGTTCAGCTCTCCCATCATGCTCATTTCAAATTCACTCTGCATACACTTGGCAAATTCTTGACATAGTTGTTCATTAGTAGAACCAAAGATGATGTCATCTACATAAATTTGCACTAGAAGTATATCATTATTCATAGATTTAATAAAAAGAGTAGTATCAATCTTGCCTTTTGAAAAACCATTATCAAGTAAGAAGGCGCTTAGGCGTTCATACCAAGCACGAGGTGCTTGTTTGAGTCCATAAAGTGCTTTCTTAAGCTTGAAGACGTGATCAGGTTTTTGAAAATCTTCAAAACCAGGGGGTTGTTTCACAAAAACTTCTTCTTTCAAAAATCCATTTAGAAATGCGCTTTTCACGTCCATTTGAAAAAGTTTGAAATCATTAAAACAAGCAAAAGCGCAAAATATGCGAATGGCTTCTAGTCTAGCAACAGGAGCATAGGTCTCATCATAATCAATTCCTTCTTCTTGATTATAACCTTGTGCAACTAGACGTGCTTTGTTGCGTAGAACTTGACCATCTTCACTAAGTTTATTTCGGAACACCTATTTGGTACCAATTATCGATTGACCAATAGGTTTAGGAACGAGTTCCCAAACTTGGTTTCTCTCAAATTGATTAAGTTCCTCTTGCATAGCAGAAATCCAAAATTCATCAGAAAAAGCCTCATCAATATTCTTAGGTTCTATTTGAGAAATAAATGCTACATTAGCTGCTACTTCAGAATCTCTAAGAGATGAACGAGTACTCACACCTTTGGATACATCACCTATTATGAGAGTTTCTGGATGATCCAGTTTGAATCTTAATGATTCGAATCTTTGGGCTATACCTTTCACAAGGCTCTTCTCAGTTCCTGCATCTTCGGAACTTTTATCAGTTCTTGCCTCTTGGGTAGGATCTTTTTCAGAACTCTTCTTTGTAGGTGCATCTTCATCATCACTGTCGCTAGATCTATGACTATTCAACTCATCAAAGGTAACATTAATACTTTCTTCAACAATCAAAGATCTTTTATTAAAAATTCTATATCCTTTACTCTTAGCAGCATATCCGAGAAATATCCCGTCATCTGCTTTCGAGTCGAACTTACCCAAGTTATCTTTGGTGTTCAGGATGAAACAGCGACAACCAAAAACTTTAAAATAAGATATGTTTGGAATTCTTCCAAACCAAAGCTCATATGGTGTTTTCTTCGATATAGGTCGAATTAACACCCTATTTAAAATATGACAGGCTGTACTAACAGCTTCTGCCCAAAAATATTTAGGAAGATTATGCTGATTAAGCATGACTCTAGCCATTTCGCTTAGAGTACGGTTCTTCCGCTCTACAACACCATTCTGTTGGGGAGTTCTAGGACAAGAAAATTCGTGGTAGTATCCACTATCATCACAAAACTTTTTGAAATCAGTATTTTCGAATTCGCCACCATGATCACTTCGGATACGAGTAATCATGAAGCCTTTTTCGTTTTGAACCTTTTTACAAAATATCTGAAATTCAAAAATTGCATCACTTTTGTTTGATAAAAAGTAAACCCATGTAAAACGAGAGAAATCATCAACAATGACAAAAGCATAGAGTTTACCGCCAAGACTAGCGACTCTACTAGGACCAAATAAATCCATATGAATCAACTGCAAAGGTCTCGAAGTACTTACAGCGTTGATGGATTTAAAAGAAGATCTATGTGCTTTGTTCTTTTCACAGTCAGCACATACCATGTCTCTCTTGAAAGGGATTTCTGGGAGTCCTTTTACCAACTTCTTTGTGTTCAGACGTGAGATAGTATCCATGTTTGCATGTCCTAGTCTCATGTGCCATAGCCAGCTTTCATTTTGATTGGCTACTAGACACCTTCCTGTATTATTAGTATTCTCCAAAAAGAAAACATATATATTGTCTTCTCTAATCCCTTTATATATGGGATCACCAGATGACATATCATATATAGTACATTTATCTTTCACAAAATTGATACCATAACCATTATCTGCCAAATGACTTATGCTCAATAGGTTATGCTTCAATTCGGTTACTAGACAAACATCTTTTATTATTGGATAAGGAGACATACCTACAGTACCATTACCTATAATATCACCTCTCAAGTTATTTCCGAAGGAGACGTATCCTTCTTTCTTCATCGATAGCGTAGCGAATAAAGATGCATCACCAGTCATGTGTCGCGAACATCCGCTATCGAGAATCCACTTGCTTCTAGCATGAGAGGGTTGTGGGTCCACATACAAGACAAGTAGATGAATCCTTTGGTACCCATTTTCTGAAGGGTCCACTCAGATTAGCCTTAGGTTTCCAAACTAGAGTATGGTTATCAACAAGCTTTCTTGCCATACAATATTGTGATATATGACCGTGTGTACCACAGTATGTGCAAGTCAGTTTAGTGGAATAAACTGTGTTTGCAGGCTTGTTCTGTTTGGAAAACCTATAAGTGAAAGCATAATAGTGTTCGTGTTTCCTTTGTGCTTTCTTGTTTTTAGTCCTTTTTGGTGTATGCTTTGCATTAGGACTAATCTTGGGCTGTGTCACAGGTATTGCCTGTTTGCCCAACTTGATTTCTAACTTTTTAGAAATCGCTACAGACTCTTCGTATCTTGCAGTCATATCAATGAGTCTTTGTTCAGTTACTAGGTGCAACTTCTTCTCTATGTAATAAAGTTTGTGTATTTTGACATAGTCTTTTTCTTTCTTTTCAATGTTGAGGATAGCCTCTTGATAGTCTACTTTAAGTTTGGCTATCTCTTCCGTGTTACCGGTAGTAGATGTCTCTTTAATGTCTTCAAGTAAATTAGACAATCTAGCTATCTCGACTGTGTGTGCCTTAATCTCTTTTCGAGATTGCTTATACTTGTCGAGCACAGTTTTGTGATCTTCAAGTAAATCGCTAAAGGCAGTCTCTAGTTCATCAAAAGTAAAATCATCAAACAGAGGATTAGATGATACCTTTTCGAATGCCATAAGACAAATATTTGCATTGCTGCAAGGTCTGTCTTCTTCTTCTGAGTCACTGGCATCACTCTCGTGCCAGATGCTTGTGTTGGCATACTTTCGGCCAGATGTGGATCTTCTGTTTGATCTTGACCGATCATATGGACTGCTCTTCTTGGTAGCTGGACAGTCCTTCTTCATGTGCCCTGATTTCTTGCATCCGAAGCATATAGTCTCGTCTTCATTGCTTTCTTGGATGTCTTTCTTCTTTCTGCTTGTGAACTTTAGATATTTCTTGAAGTTCTTCACAAGTAAGGCACGTTCATCACCACTTGATGATTCTTCATCTGAGTCATTGCATGTTGATTTTCTTGCTTGAGCTTTGAAGGCGATAGTCTTTTCTTTTGGTGTGGCCTCTTCAAAGTCTTGCAAGTCGAGCTCATGAGTCATCAATTTGCCCATCAGTATTTCTAGAGTTATCGTGGTGAGATCGTTTCCTTCAATGATTGCTGTGGCTTTTGGATTCCAGTTCTTTGTTAGAGCCCTCAGCACTTTCCTGATTTTCTCATGGTTGCTGTAATCTTTACCAAGAGATTGAAGGGGATTAGTTATATCAAGGAAACGAGTAAACATCTGTGTAATTGACTCACCAGGTTTCATTTTAAAAGATTCATATTCATGAGTCAGTCTACTGATTTTGGATTCCTTGACTTGGGAAGTCCCTTCATGGGTTACCTCAAGGAGTTTCCAAATTTCATGAGACGTCTTGCAGGTAGAAACTCTATTGAACTCGGTTTTGTCAATTGCACAGAATAGTGCATTGATGGCTCGAGCATCAAGACTAGCCTTTGCTTTTTCAGCATCGGTGTACTTGTCATGCGTCTTTTCCATAAGAATACCTTCAACCACTGTAGGTGGTGGTTTCTTATACCCATCAATGACTATTGACCATAAATCAAAATCTAGAGACTTTAAAAAGAAAGTCATACGTGTTTTCCAGCATGTATAGTTTGTTCCATCAAATAGGGGAGGTCTATTTGTGGATTGCCCTTCACCGTTGAATATAGATTTCACGGCTGCCATATATATACTCTCTAGGATATGTTATATAAGAATATAACCTGCTCTGATACCAATTGTAGGATCGTTGAGCACTTCTAGAGGGAGGGTGAATAGAGTGCGTGTGTGCAGCGGAAATAAAATCACCAATTGAAAATTAAACTATGGCAATGATGTAAGAGCAGTAAATAAAGATAGGAGAATCAAACTCAGTAACACAGCGATGTATACTGGTATCCCTCTGAGAGGACTAATCCAGTCTCGAGTACTCTTGCTCGATGTTAATCCACTAAAGGCACAAGCTTTAACTGAGTGCTTGCAACTCTTACACCACCGTGCTTGTTGACGAGTGCACGACCAACTCCAACATACACCGTGCTTGGTGACGAGCGTACGACCAGCTCCACAACGAGAATTTGTTGTTGAAACTTGACGACCTCTTTACAACTCTGAATAACCAAAAGACTTCTAAATCAAATCTGATAGTACTGGCTTTTGGCTAAGAGAAGTATAGGTGAGATTTGAAATTTTTAGATCACTAGAAAACACTTGAGATGAATAGAGAAGAGAGTGAAGAATGAATTGATATTTTGAAATGAAAAGTTCTTCTCTATTTATAGGTGTTTTCACCAACCGAACTCGGGCAGAACTCGGACAGAGTTCGGATGCAAATATCTCGCAAAATAGACGTTGCTCGCAGATTTGGAGGCAACTGAAGTTTGAATACAAACTAACCGAACTCGGTCAGAGTTCGGGCCGAACTCGGGCCAAACTCGGCTAGGAGTTCTGTCAGGAGATATAATAAAATTCTTTTGTAAAAACAGTTTACAAACATGTTTTTGGTAATTTGTAAAATCATTTGAAAAGGAATATTTTCGAAATACATTTTTGAAATATTTGTAATCGAAAATATGAAGGGTAAAAATAGGTTTAGAGAAGGAGAATAATTTTAACCCTAAGCCAGTAATACCATACTTGATTTTACAAGGAAATTCCTAGACTCAATAAAGTGTAAAAATACAGAATAAAAGTAGAAAAGAGTCTTCAGAATTTTTGATGACTTTGACGCTTGGATTTATGTAGTACATCGTCCGTTGAATAAGATTTCATGTATCCTGAAATAGTTAGCAGCATTTTCTATATTTTGTGTATGGACTAAAGTATAAGTTGATTATCGAAATCGGGTGTGACCATGGAATGGGCCAACAAGGTTGACTTTGGTCAACCCTTAGTCAACAAGGGTCAACAAGTGGGTTTAGGGTCATTAGGGTTAGCCCCAAGCCATAGGCTAGTAATCCTAGGCCATAGGCCATAGTCATAGGTTTTCATATAAACCTATACTAGAAATCATATATATATGTATATCTATATATAGATAGACACTATCTACCTACTACCTATATATCAATATGGGATACACTATATATATAATACCAAAACCCACATATATATACATAACACTATATATGATCTAGTAAATATATATATATCATATATATACATATATATATATTCACAAACTTACCCACATATATGTATATAACCTTATATATATACACACAAACCACCATCACATAGGCCTATAGCCTATGTGATTCTCACATACCCTAGATATCTACATATTGACACAATATATATAATCCTAAGACAATTATATATATATATATATATATATATATATATATATATATATATATATATATATATATATATATATATATATATATATATCATATATATATATAGACTAAACCTTTATATATAAACATATATATAAAGAGAGGAAAGTGAGAGAGAGACATAGAGTGAGAGAGAGAGAATGAGAGAGAGGGACAGAACACAAATGGGGGGGGGGGGGGGCTGTTCTCAGATTCCTGAGAACAGGAATCACAGCCCCCAACACATAACAAAATACACACACACACCCTACACAAATACATACATGTATATACACATGTATATACATGTACACTACCCAAAAACTCACCCACACACTCACATACATATATACTTCCTATACATACACTGAAATACACATATACATATATAATTCACATCAAAATTAGGTTTGAAACTCGAATTTAAAAACTGGGAAAATAACCCAAATCTGGAAATATTTGCACTGTGCAGGAAAATGGGGTAATCCCAAAAACTCACACAAAACCGAGCTATGGCTCGAATCCCTAGGTTGGTAATTGATGCCCCATAGGTATACGTGTCGTGTGTGTCGATGGGAGTCCACCACGACACGACACGGCGTGTCGAAACACGTGAAAACCCAATCGGGTAAGCACTGATACACGAACACAGTGCACAGCGTCGTGCACGTGTTCACGTGTCTCGTGGACACACCACGAGACACGACACGACGCGTGGTCACACACACGTGTAGCCCACATATAGGGCTACACGATGGACACACTGTCACGTGTCCACGACACTCGTGGACACGATACGAAACCCGTATCAGTCGTAAAAAACACGACTGATATGCGCGTTTCGACAGCGTCGTGCACGCGGTTACACACGTCGTACTCGCGACACAGGACACGACGCACCACGTGCTCGTGTCCACGTGTACGCCACATGTAGGGCTTCATGCCAGTGTCACTACGAGACACCCTAGTGTCGTGTCCATGCGATACGACACGCTCAAAGTCGTGCCTGTGCGCGTGTGCGCTGACAGCGCGTGTCCAGTACGAGTGAGTTTTCTCACTCGACACGACACGAGACGACACCAAATTTTGGGGGCATGTTTGCAGACATTGCCCCCTCGTGTCCACCAATTTTGGTGTGTCGAAGTGCCCTGTGCAGTACGCACGAAGGGTGCGGTAGCAGGACACTGTGCGCGAGTCTCGTGCAGTGAGTTCGTGTCCATTTTGGACACGGACACGACTCGGAAATGTTCTCAGTAGGTTAGGGTTGTGACCTAGAAGTCTAGGGCTACCAGAAAATATAATTTGTTTTACATTTTAATAAAAACAGATCCTTTGTGGCATTTTATCAAACAAGGTTTCCTAGTCTAGGATACGTGTCCGATACGGACACCAAACTACTTCTAATTCCCACCAAACTTTACCCACAGTAGTGTTAGTCCTACATGAATGCATTTATGAAGGTAAAACAGGAATTTAACTAAGTTTGTAAGAAAAATACCTATTTGTGCAATCCAATAAAAATCAAGGGAAAAGGGGGTGTGTGTTCTTCCACTTGATGATGTCCAATGCCTCCAAATTCTTGATTGCTAGTTCCCCATAGCACCCTAGATGTTGTAGGGTCCCAATGCAAGAGACTAGAGTGAATTTGGATCAAAATAGCTCAAGTTGTGAAGGGTTGAAGGAATGGGAATTTTTGTGGATTTAATTTCATGTAAATTGTTCATGAATTAATTCAATGGGATTTTATAGAATGTGGGCTGCCAAGGGGGGTCCTTGGCTGCCATGGGGGTAGGGGAGGTGTCCTTGGCTTTCTTCTAGGCTAAGGCTTGGACTTTGCATAAAGGGGTTAGATATTTTGCATGGTTTAAGCAAATTATCAAATAAAGGTAAACTAGATATTTAACTTGCTTTAACCTATGACTAAATATCCATCCTATAGCTCTAGGTTAGTGGCTAACCTCTAGTTTAGGGTGGAATAGGTTAGGGACTAGTCATGGTACTCAACCATGATTAAAATAATATTAAAATCACATAATCACAAATAAAGTCTAGTAAATTACCAAAATACCCTTTTGGCTAAAAATCACTAATTTGGTGTTCTAAGCCTATGGCTAAGCTCTCATGGTCATGGCAACTTCTAGGTTAGAGAAAACTAGGGTTTACACTAAGTTATACTAACCAAAATCACAAAGTCATAAGTCATGACTTAGCATGACTTTAGAAATGGTTTAACTACACTAATAATCACCAAAAATCATATCCTGACTAAAATACTATTAATTAATAATAAAAAATAATAAATTTTCAAAAATCCCCAATTTTAGAAAACTGGGTGCTACAAGTCTACCCTCCTTAGAAAATTTCGTCCTCGAAATTAGAATGGTCATACTCCTTCTAGGTCAAACACCCCAACAATCACAGTCTCAAACACACAGTCCGATAATCATATGCGTCTGTCCAAAATCATGATATTCGGAATCTTCGTCATGCTAGTGAGCAAGGCTATGATATTCACATAGTCTTCGACTAAGGTACATACCTCTAGAATCATGGTATTTAAAATTTTCGCATTGCCGCATGCCTGGCCGCGAAAACCTTAAATTCCCACATCCGAGAAATACGTCCAAAATCTGACTATATGTCCTCACTATGCCAGCTAACATGACTATAGAAAACTCTAGATCCCATGATCGAGACGACCTAGCCCATACGACTTATCTCAGAAGAAAATAATTCATAATGAAATATCCGAACAGAATTTATCAACTATAAGGAACAGATAGAATCGAAATTCCAAGACAGTTATAAGGAGGCAAATGCGAAATAGAATCGAAAAGGTTGGAACCTGCAATCAGCTCTCCCTCTGTCTGTGCATCATCGACTGCCATGGCGAAAGCTCGCCCCGGCTGGCCTTCCTTGGCCTGCTGCTGATGCTGGACAAACCTCCGCTGCTGAGTCTGCAACGGTGGTCCTGTCTGCTGCCCTGTCGTAGCTCTAGCTCCTGCTACTGTCTGAGTCAATCGTGCCAAGTTCTTGGGACACTCCTTCAACTGATGCTCTGCTGAACCACAAAGCAAACACAGGCCCTGCCTCTTCCTGCAGTCGTCCCATCCGTGACCTTGCTTCTTGCAGAAGTTACACATGGGGTACTGTTGCTGCCTGGGTGCCTGCTGGTGAAGTATATGTCCCTGGCCCTGAAACGGCTGCTGAACTGGCCTCTGCTGCTGTATGTGAGGGCGCTTGGCTGGCCCTGCACTAGAACAAGCCCCTAAGGTATCACTGCCCCTCTTCGGCTTGAGGCCGAAGTCCTCCTGTGCAATCTGTGCGTCCATCAATATCTGATCGAACGTCGCGTCACGGCGTCCCGAGGTACAGGTGCGCACTGCATGAATAAGTCACCTGCAGAACTTACGAGCCTTTTGCCCCTCATCCTGGATCATATCGGGAGCGAACCTGCTAAGGCGGAAGAACTCAGCTGCATACTCGTCCACCGACGAGTTCCCCTGCACTAGACCCACGAACTGGCCCTCCAATGCTGTAAGAGCCACGTCCGGGAAGAACTTCTCCTTGAAGAGCCTCCGAAAGTTCTCCCATGTCAGCCCTCTCACCGACGCATGAGGATCCGTACGGTACCATGTCAGCACAATGTCGAAGAATCGGCTGGCTGCGGCCGAAACCCAAAGCGCTCTAGGAAGCTCTGCCAGCTCCATGCTCCGCTGTACATCCTCTAGCTAGTCGTCTGCATAGAGGATGCCCTCCATGCCTGTGAAGTCCCTGGAGCTCATCTTCCTGAAGTCCAATACTGTCCCCGGCCTGGACTGCTGCTGGTACGGCTGCTGGCCAGTAGGACCCTGTACCGTACCCGGTGCCACTCTCTCTACTGCTGCTAGGGCAAGCTGATGCGAGTTCTCCATACTCTGCCTCAGCATCTTGATCTGTCGGTGTGACGCCTCCGACTGGCGCTGCGACGCCTCTGCCTGGGCCCGCTGTGTCTCCATCATCTGCTGAAGGAGAAGGAACATATGGTGCGTATCCGTCGGTACCGGTGGTGGTGGCAGCAGTATCTCCGGAACAACGGCCGTAACCCTCTGGGGTGGAGGCAGTAGACCTCCCTGTGCAACTGCCTGGGTCTCCAGAATAGTAGAATCACTGGGGGTAGTCTCGTGAATCTTCTCCTCTGCCTGATCAGATCTCTCAGGCAAACTACTCGATCCAATGGCCTGCGGGTGCATTTTCGTCATCCTGGAGACGAATTGAAACAAAGAGGTCAATATGGCACATGAGTAGATTTATCAAGGAAGGACAGTTAAATTAATACAAGGGAAGTAATCATGATAATCAAAAGATCGAAAATTTCCTAGGTGTGATTGAGAAACTCCTATCATGTCCTAGGTCCTATGTCCTAATTGCAGGCTCGTAATTAGTACTCTAAGTCGAGCACCATTACGAGATCGCACTAACTGCGACACAGACCTACGTGGGCCACCACAAAAATATGTCATGACCCGCACCCTGATTAGGGGCACGAGAACGTGGGTACGTCCAGCCTACGCCGCAGTGTCGGCGGTAGAACGCTGTATAGGTTATCTATAACAACTAACATCTAACAATAAGACATATAAACCTGTCATCTCCGCACGGAGGTATAACTTAACATCTCAACTCTATATCTCAAACACAAGTCTAGGAAAGACAAGATAGAACATGATATGGAATCAGACGAAAGAAAGAACTGAATATATATAGAGTTATCACACCACACAAAGTAGATATCCAACACAAATAAGTACAAGACCTGAAATATAACTAAGTCACAACTAACAATCGGAACAGTCCGATACAAAATGAAAACTGTAAACACTAGACTAGACTAGGCACCCTCTACTGAGCTAGATGCTCCTCAGGCTCCTGAAGGTCACCCTCATGTGTCCCATAGAAGGTAGGACAGTCACCATCATCATCTGTAATATTTTCAACAGGCCCAGTCGGGACAGGAACGAGCACAATACATCTCACGCAGTTCATATTAGGTTGGGAAATGTAAAGCATGCATATAGTAAGATACATGAACTGTAAAAAATATATGTAAAAAGAGAGAGATTTGATAACTGGAAATATCTATATATATAATAAGTAAGAACTGTAGGTAACCTGTGATTTAGAGCATGATATGGTTATATAAACGGGCTTAGGACATATACAAGATTTTACAAGAGTTTGTACAAGATGGGATTTTGATCACATAACCATTTCCTACTCACCCTCCCCAATCAATACACAACGATCCAGTCAAGTTACGTTACCTTGTACAAGAGGTTTTTATCATGTTTGCTCGCGTGATCATGAGAGTACAAGATTGCACAAGAGTATACATGAAAGCGGTGTACATGAAATACAAGATGTTCGTGAAAAGCACATGACAACTGTATCTGATGCACCCCGAGGGAGATAACATCGCATAACAAGATCCATATAGTACCAATCCGTGATAAAGACGTGACAGCATCATGTAAGGTATTCTAGAGCAAGAATATAAATCCTAATAAGTATGAAAAGGTCAGAGAATGTACTCGCTTGTCACCCTGTATGACTAATATGAATAGATGTCCGAACTGGTGTCACAGAGTCCTATTTAGAGTAAAACAGGTCACAACATGTCCACAATGGTAAAAATAGAGTATACAATGCATACTACATGATTCTAGGTCAATCTGGTCAAAAGTCAACTCTTGGTCAACTTCTAATCAAACTAGTCAAATACTAGTCAACATGATCAATCTGGGTCAAGTCTGGATCAAACTACGTCTACTAGTTAGGGTTTTAGTCAAACTAGCTAAACTATTTGTTTTAGGTCATTCCTAGTCATTTCTAGGTTAACTAGGTCACTTTTGACCTAAGGTTGACTTTGGTCAACCCTTAGTCAACAAGGGTCAACAAGTGGGTTTAGGGTCATTAGGGTTAGCCCCAAGCCATAGGCTAGTAATCCTAGGCCATAGGCCATAGTCATAGGTTTTCATATAAACCTATACTAGAAATCATATATATATGTATATATCTATATACATAGATAGACACTATCTACCTACTACCTATATATCAATATGGGATACACTATATATATAATACCAAAACCCACATATATATACATAACACTATATATGATCTAGTAAATATATATATATCATATATATATACATATATATATATATTCACAAACTTACCCACATATATGTATATAACCTTATATATATACACACAAACCACCATCACATAGGCCTATAGCCTATGTGATTCTCACATACCCTAGATATCTACATATTGACACAATATATATAATCCTAAGACAATTATATATATATATATATATATATATATATATATATATATATATATATATATATATATATATATATATATATATCATATATATATAGACTAAACCTTTATATATAAACATATATATAAAGAGAGGAAAGTGAGAGAGAGACATAGAGTGAGAGAGAGAGAATGAGAGAGAGGGACAGAACACAAATGGGGGGGGGGCTGTTCTCAGATTCCTGAGAACAGGAATCACAGCCCCCAACACATAACAAAATACACACACACACCCTACACAAATACATACATGTATATACACATGTATATACATGTACACTACCCAAAAACTCACCCACACACTCACATACATATATACTTCCTATACATACACTGAAATACACATATACATATATAATTCACATCAAAATTAGGTTTGAAACTCGAATTTAAAAACTGGAAAAATAACCCAAATCTGGAAATATTTGCACTGTGCAGGAAAATGGGGTAATCCCAAAAACTCACACAAAACCGAGCTATGGCTCGAATCCCTAGGTTGGTAATTGATGCCCCATAGGTATACGTGTCGTGTGTGTCGATGGGAGTCCACCACGACACGACACGGTGTCCAAACACGTGAAAACCCAATCGGGTAAGCACTGATACACGAACACAGTGCACATCATCGTGCACGTGTTCACGTGTCTCGTGGACACACCACGAGACACGACACGACGCGTGGTCACACACACGTGTAGCCCACATATAGGGCTACACGATGGACACACTGTCATGTGTCCACGATACTCGTGGACACGATACGAAACCCGTATAAGTCGTGAAAAATACGACTGATACGCGCGTTTCGACAGCGTCGTGCACGCGGTTACACGCGTCGTACTCGCAACACAGGACACGATGCACCACATGCTCGTGTCCACGTGTACGCCACATGTAGGGCTTCATGCCCGTGTCACTACGAGACACCCTAGTGTCGTGTCCATGCGACACGACACGCTCAAAGTCGTGCCTGTACGCGTGTGCGCTGACAGCGCGTGTCCAGTGCGAGTGAGTTTTCTCACTCGACACGACACGAGACGACACCAAATTTTGGGGGCATATTCGCAGACATTGCCCCCTCGTGTCCACCAATTTTGGTGTGTCGAAGTGCCCTGTGCAGTACGCACGAAGGGTGCGGTAGCAGGACACTGTGCGCGAGTCTCGTGCAGTGAGTTCGTGTCCGTTTTGGACACGGACACGACTCGAAAATGTGCTCAGTAGGTTAGGGTTGTGACCTAGAAGTCTAGGGCTACCAGAAAATATAATTTGTTTTATATTTTAATAAAAACAGATCCTTTGTGGCATTTCATCAAACAAGGTTTCCTAGTCTAGGATACGTGTCCGATACGGACACCAAACCACTTCTAATTCCCACCAATCTTTACCCACAGTAGTGTTAGTCCTGCATGAATGCATTTATAAAGGTAAAACAGGAATTTAACTAAGTTTGGAGAAAAATACCTATTTGTGCAATCCAATAAAAATCAAGAAAAAAAGGGGTGTGTGTTCTTCCACTTGATGATGTCCAATGCCTCCAAATCCTTGATTGCTAGTTCCCCTTAGCATCCTAGATGATGTAGGGTCCCAATGCAAGAGACTAGAGTGAATTTGGATCAAAATAGCTCAAGTTGTGAAGGGTTGAAGGAATGGGAATTTTTGTGGATTTAGTTTCATGTAAATTGTTCATGAATTAATTCAATGGGATTTTATAGAATGTGGGCTGCCAAGGGGGGGTCCTTGGCTGCCATGGGGGTAGGGGAGGTGTCCTTGGCTTTCTTCTAGGCTAAGGCTTGGACTTTGCATAAAGGGGTTAGATATTTTGCATGGTTTAAGCAAAATATCAAATAAAGGTAAACTAGATATTTAACTTGCTTTAACCTATGACTAAATATCCATCCTATAGCTCTAGGTTAGTGGCTAACCTCTAGTTTAGGGTGGAATAGGTTAGGGACTAGTCATGGTACTCAACCATGATTAAAATAATATTAAAATCACATAATCACAAATAAAGTCTAGTAAATTACCAAAATACCCTTTTGGCTAAAAATCACTAATTTGGTGTTCTAAGCCTATGGCTAAGCTCTCATGGTCATGGCAACTTCTAGGTTAGAGAAAACTAGGGTTTACACTAAGTTATACTAACCAAAATCACAAAGTCATAAGTCATGACTTAGCATGACTTTAGAAATGGTTTAACTACACTAATAATCACCAAAAATCATATCCTGACTAAAATACTATTAATTAATAATAAAAAATAATAAATTTTCAAAAATCCCCAATTTCAGAAAACTGGGTGCTACACTGACTATCGGGGAGTCTCTCTGTATATATGTATTTTTCTCTCTGAAATTGTATCTCTTTACAAGGGAATGGCACCTTGCTATTTATAATAGTGGGATCTGATCATTAGGGTTGCCAATGATTAGCTTTTAAAGATGGCGGTG
Organism: Iris pallida; assembly: GCA_029216955.1. Taxonomy (NCBI): domain Eukaryota; kingdom Viridiplantae; phylum Streptophyta; class Magnoliopsida; order Asparagales; family Iridaceae; genus Iris; species Iris pallida. The sequence goes on from JANAVB010035019.1 coordinate 607,619, forward strand.
GCTTGGAGATTGGTCCATCTTGGCCATTTATTTTAATTATGATGAATCTGGGCCATTAGGTGTAGATTACACCAAATCCCATGAGCAATTAATGCTGATTGGAACAAATCTTCCTTGTACTGATCTTCTAATATCTGCGAATAAATCAGATCTATTCTTCTGCCACGTGTCCCAGATTTATTAGAATTTGATCCAATCTTTAATGGCAGCCAATCTGAGGAATTAATCGGTTTAGGACACGTGTCCTAGGAGCTGCTGGGGGGATCTGGACCGCATGACTAGTGAGCCGCATATGAATGTGAGCCGCATATGAATGTGAGCCGCATATGGTTAAGCCCACATGTCAGAGCTGCGTGGGCAGTGGCCCTCACTTGAGTCCTCTAACCACAGAGGAGTAATCTTTGTGGGCCGCATAGGTATATATCCGCCTGGGCCGCATGGACATGATCTTCTTGAACCGTATGAGAAGTCCTCGCTCGAGCCGCATGAGACTTTCATGGCCTGAGCCGCATAGGATGGATTCACTCTGAGCCGCATGGGGAGTCCTTTGCCCGAGCCGCATGAGGCTCCTATGGCCTGAGCCGCATAAGATTTATTCTGAGCCGCATGAGAAGCGAGCCGCATACGAACGCCCACGTGGCAAGGCCACGTGGCATTTTTATGGCTTTCGGGGGATTTGTGTCAGAGATTTCTTTCCTCTTCCCTAGAGATTCATCATTATGGCAGAGCCATAATTACCTGCTTTGGTGTCAGGGCTGTCAACTTTTCAGAGGGGTCAGCCGTCATAGCAATTAATGCAGCATAGGTCTGAGGGGAACACTATCAGGCCACGTGTCCTCTGAGCCGCATGGAATGCCTTGGGCCGCATAGCTCCTTATGCCGCATGATTTCTTGAGCCGCATGAGTTCTCTGAGCCGCATGGATCTTTCCTGGCCGCATGAATTATTTCCTTTAGTATTTTCCATGCTTCTACAGATCATTAATCAAGTTAGAGGGACTTATAAAGTCAGAAATCCTGATCTCATCCCCTATCATCAAGTGGTAGTCGAGTTGCTCCTATCATTCAAAGGATTCTTCATTGAATTTGTACTACGCTCTCAGAATGTGGAGGCTGATGCTCTTGCCAGCTTAGCTGCAGACTTGGCTGTCCCAATCAGAAGGCAAAATACAATTACTTTGTTAGACCGAGACTTGTTCTGTGTGAAAAGTAATCTACATATTGAACAAAGTTATACTACAGAGTCAAGTTCCCAGTAGAAAGATTGGAGAACTCCATTCATTGATTATGCAGTTTATGGAATTTTGCCTGAAGATCCTAAAGAAGCTGCATCAATTAAGAGACGATCATTTCGATTCTATTATGATTCGTCTTTACATATGCTATATCGTCGTTCATATGATGGACTCTTGCTGCGCTGTCTCTCAGAAAGTGAAGCCAAACAAACACTGCATGAGGCTCATGATGGTGTCTGTGGTGCTCATCAACCGGGTCCAAAGTTGCAAGACCGCATTCGGAGAATGGGGTATTATTGGCCTTCTATGATAGCAGATGCTGTAGACTATGCCAGAAGATGTAAAGCATGTCAGATTTATACTGATTTTATTCATCAACCATCTGAATTTCTACATACTACATCAGCCTCTTGGCCCTTCGAAGCTTGGGGTATGGATGTTATTGGTCCTATTAACCCTCCTTCTGTCAAAGGACATCGGTTCATACTACCTATAACCGATTACTTTTCGAAGTGGGCAGAAGCGGTCCCCCTTGCGGAAGTGAAAATATCTAATATGATCAGTTTCATCCAGCACCATGTCATTTATCATTTCGGGATTCCTCACCGGATAATTCATGATAATGGTCCACAATTTGCCAGTCAAGCATTTTTTCGATTATGTGACAAGAATCGAATTCAAAATTTGGCTTCTACGGCTTATAATCCAGCTGCTAACGGTTTAGGTGAAGCTTTCAATAAGACGATCATCAAACTTCTCAAAAAGTTTGTTTCTTCCAATAAACGTGATTGGAATGAGAAACTTGGAGAATGTTTATGGGCTTATCGAACAACAGTCCAGACTCCTACTGGTTTTACACCATTCTCATTAGTTTACGGATGCGAAGCTGTTCTCCCATTGGAAATCCAGATTCCTTTTCTACGAATAGCCATTGCTAATGAGTTAACTACAGAGAATAATGATCGCTTACGACTTCAAGAACTTGAAGGATTAGATGAGAAGCGTCTTCAAGCACAACAACACATTGAACTGTACCAAGCCCGCATATCTCGAACTTTTAATCGTAAAGTTAAGGAGAGGGTATTCAAAGTGGGCGAGCTCGTATTAGCTGTTCGGAGACCAATGGTAATGACTCATAAAAGTAAAGGGAAATTCCAAGCAAAATGGGAAGGCCCTTATATAATTGAGTCCGTGTTTTCCAATGGCGCCTATCGGTTGTCAAAACCCAATGGAGATCTACTCATGCTACCGATCAATGGCAAATTTCTTAAGAAATACTATGTATAAAAAAAAAGAACAAAAATGAAACTTCTTTTATTATTATTTTTGTTCAAAATAAAAGACCAAGGACGAGGGCCACTCCCTTCCTTATTGAATACATAGTCGGCCAAGGTATAGAAGGAGTCGTTTCCTGAACACATAAAAATTTGCAGGCAGCCATCCTCGATGCTTCTTCTTCAGGAGTTTTCCCTGGTTCTACTAAAAAAGCAAGAATGTCTTCGGGTGGCTTAGGCGCAGAAGAGCTTCCACCTATTTTGGTTGAGCCTGATACAGGGGACTCAACAGGGAACGTATCAATGATGCCCTCGATTTTTCGGGGGACTTCATCCTTTTGCTGTACATCTTCGGAAGACATTTCCAATAAGAGAAGCAGAAATAAGAATGGAATGATTACAGAGAATTCTCACCTATTTATAGAGGAGAATTATTAATGAACTAGTTTCTGAAGTGGAGAAACGACTTTTTATTTTCGAAAAGACTCGTCCGTTCATGTTACCAGGTTCATCCATTAAGGAATTGAATCGTCCTTTCTGTTCCCAAGAAATACGCTGATTCATCCACTGTCTTGCATATACGCTCACAATATCTGTCTTCTTATTTCCCAGCTACCAAGGTTTGGTTAAGCTGACTTCTTGTTTCCAGGGAAAGGGATTTTATATCTTCTATATCAATTGATTAGAAAGTGAGATTCGCTATTTCTCATGTTTCCATGACCTCTGAATAAATATTAAATCTACTTTCTTTTCCTATCTATCACTTCTATTTGACCTCTGCATATATATTAATCTAATTTTCTTTTGAGTTCATATATGCTATTATGTCCATATTACCTCTGATAGTATCAAACACTCTAAAACAGAAAATAAGATTTTATTTATCTATCATGTCCATATTACATCCAGATAGATACAAATCATTGATCATAAAAGAATCATTATTTTCATTCCCATATCATCAAAAAAGTCTATTACATTTCTTAGACTTTCTTACAAGTTATAATGGAAATCTCTTACATTCTTGGATTTTTATTCTATACACCAACGATAACCTAATAGAGATCTATTTCCTCTTTGATCCTCTTTGACGGGTTCGTTATTGGTGGCAGTTTCTGACTGTCTGAGCTCCAGTGGCAACCAGAACAGCAGGAATCAAACTCTGGTCTTCTCTCTCAGACGAGAGGAGAACCCCAGAGTATGGCAGTCCGAAGGCGTGTTGCTGCCAATATAACTGGTAGATTAGTGGCGGTACCTCAAAGGAGATAGGAATGTATCCAGCATTGGGATACGATTCCTAGTTCTACCGTGAAAGGAACTCTACTACCCGATTTCTCGGGGTAGAGTTGACTCCACCATCCAACTCTCCGTGTATAAAGGCTCTTCCTACCAACAGAGGAAGACCCTTCTATCTCACGAAGAGTTTTGAGTTGTCTGATTTGTGCGTCAAAGGTGCATGAGCTCCCTGATGTTGATGTCAGAAGAACATGCTTCACAACGTCAAAGTCACCAATTCCGGTTCTGGAAAAGCTGCTCGGCCAAACTTCTGCAGAAAAAAAATAACAAAGAAGAAGTGTTTTAAACAGAAGTATCATCCGATGCGTTTTGAACGCTAACTAAAAAAAAAGATGACAAGGCTTTTACGCCGGTGCTTCACAAAGGCTTTTACGCCGGTGCTTCACAAAGGCTTTTACGCCAATGCTTCACAAAGGCTTTTTTACGCCAGTGCTTCACAAAGGCTTTTACGCCAGTGCTTCACAAAGGCTTTTACGCCAGTGCTTCACCAAGGCTTTTACGCCAGTGCTTCAGCAAGGTTTTTTAGGCCAGTGCTTCACAAAGGCTTTTACGCCAGTGCTTCAGCAAGGCTTTTACGCCAGTGCTTCGGCAAAGATTTTACGCTAATGCTTCAGCGAGTTTATACGCTCATGAATAGATGTTTTCAAACAAAAAATTCGAAGACAGATATTTGTTGGACTTACCATTTAAGTTGAATGGTTTGGCTATAATAGTGATTGAATCCACATTTGAAGACTGGACGTACAAAAGAACACCGTGGAAAAGCTTCACCATCCTCATTTGTTGGAGAACAACATTACAGAAAGTTATCTTCAGAGGAATGAGAATGAGAATAGATGAGACATTCTCGGCTATTTATAAAGACTGAAGAAACTGTTGGGAGTCTATTTCGGGAAAAGATCCTATTTTAAGGCTCTCGTAACCACAAGACAGACGCCACGTGTCAAGTTTGTTTCTTGGGAATGAACAATCATAGAAACAGTCAAAATAAATGTTGAACAGTTGAGATTAACATCAGACTTTATTTATAAAAAAGAGGGGGTGGACCCCTACATATAAGAGAGTCGCAATACATGGAATTTCATTTTCCCTCTCCTTTGCTAGACTGACGAAGGGAGGCACCTAACTCACTCATGTTGTGAATCCCGGAGCGACGCATCAGATTTAAAAATGCTTCTGCATCCCCTGAGCCCTCATATACAGTCGGGAGACCACCATCGATGTGGCTGAAGACTGCTGGAGTTAATCCGAAGCACGCTACAAAGTTGCGTGCTCGCTCAAAGTCAATCCTTGAGCCCGAAGCTTCTTCATTGTTAATCTCCTTCTTGGGCGCCATGTCACTATGGAGATGAATGACAAGAGTGAAGAATTTCTCCTCATTTATACGGTTAAATCAACTCTTTATATTCCTCATTGGAAACTGTTCATTATAAATGCAAACTCGGGGAAGCGAAAAGGCATTCGAAAGTTTCGAAAAAAGAAATTCATTGTGACAATTAAGTGCTGACTGACACTGTTGGAAATTACGCCAACTGTTGGACATCCCCACTTTTACGTGGATGGCTGTTGCGTATCCCAAATTTTACGCTGGCAGATCAAATCTCAACTTTTACGCTTCTGTTCAAAGTGTTTCAAATCTTGGAGATATTTGAAAACTTTGAAGGGGGTCTTGTAGGAGCATAAAAAGTGCTTCAAAGAAAGAGTTATCCCATTTATAAGTGATCGGTTTTTACGCCAAGCAGAGCGGGTAATCTCTTTTACGCCCAAGACTAGGCTAATCAATTTACGCCTAAGCAGGCTGATCATTGTACGCTTGGGTCTACACCAGTGATTTTACGCCAAGGACAGAGCAGCCTCTTTTACACTGGACAAAACTGTCAAATCTCGTAAACTCTGACATGAAGATATTAATGATGGCATTTACCACATAATTCAATGGGATTTGTCTTATACAAAGACCATTGTTGTCGTTTATGGAGATCGAGCTACTTTACGCTCACTGTATGGTTTCTTTTACGCACAGAGTTTTACATGAGTTCTTACGCTGATAAAACAATGTGTGCGTAAAGTCTATTTGAGCCATTTTACGCTCAAGGTTATTCAATAACCACTTTACGCGGGGAACCTATGACAGAGCTATTTTACGCTCATCTCACTGTTTTACGCCCAGAGGATGTTGGAGCTATTTTTACGCCCTATTCTTTCTGGCCAGTTTGGAACGTGGTTTGCCTACATGGCCTTCATGCCACATATTTCGAAGAACGTGTGTACATGTATCCTATTCTTACTGAAATGATGGGACGCGTGTCAACGTATGCAAAGGATGACTCTGATCATGGGTGACAGTTGTTAGTGTAAAGACAGACTTTGATGATCTTTTACGCACAGAAACCCCATTCTATAAATAGACTCATTTTTCTCAAGGGAACAGACAGAAAGAGAACATGAGAGAATACAGAGATCAGGACTTCGAGATTTTGATTCTCTGGAGCATTCTTCTTCAACTTTTCTTTCAGAACAGAGTGAAGCAAAGCAGGAAAGCATTCGGCCTCGCCATCAGTGCCCAAGTGCGTCGATACCTTTCTGGTGACTTAGTTCTTCCAAGTTGTTCTACTTCAAGCAGTGATCTTCAACATCATCATATGGTCCAAGGAACAAAGTGATCATTTACGAATCAGACTACCATAGCAATACTTTCCCAGAATCAAATTTGTACTTCTTGTACTTTTTCTCGTTTTATTTTCAAAATCCAACCTTTTGTTTGGCAATTTTGTTAAGTGAAACAACATGCTTTAGGAAGCATTTATGCGGGCGACGCCTATGAATTTGGTTAACTCTTAGCTTGTGGCAAAGACCAACTTTTTCTTCTCCTAAGCCACGGGACGAAGAAAGGAGTGTCATTTTCAAAGCACGTCGTGCACCAACTCTAAGCCGACCGTTGGACCTTTCCATATTCTAACTCAATTTGACCCGTCGGGATTATTCCCTTTAGCTATGTGGATTCGTCTCTTTTATTATCAAGCCTATTTGTGCGAGTAGAAAACATGCAATTTATTATTTGAAGGCTAAGATGAGGCAAGTTCACCGAAACTACCCTACCTGAGCGAGGGGTCGCCTCGACTGAGTGGGCCTTCAAGTCGCCGTTGCATGCTAAGTCCGAACGCCGTCGGCATTTTGATTTCTCCGATTGACGCGGGACGGGACACTACACGTTCCTCCATGGAGTCTGAGTCATTTGTACTTGATACCACAACGGAGGAAGTAGAATGGCTTCAGGAGCTCATTTATGATCGTTCAGTGGTTGGGGCACAGACACCAGCGATTTCGGTATATTACGACAACCAGGCGACTGCGGCAGTGGCATCAAATGATCTCTTCAAGGGGAAGAAGAGAACTGTACGGTTAAAGCACGGGGCAGTGAACGATCTCATAAAGAGAGGTGTCATTGCAGTGATCGATGTTCGGAGTCTAGAGAACCTGGCAGATCCGTTCACGAAGGACATAAAGCGCCAGCTGGTCGAAGATACAGCAAGGAAGATGGGCTTGAAGGCAGCCTGATAGTGTGTTTTTGCAATCCTACCATAAAGTTTTATGTTATTAGTTCAAAGAGAAATCTACTAGACATCTAACTTTTGGTTCAAGTGAGGACCATTAACTGGGAAAATATTAGGAACAATGGGTACTTGTCCTTTAGGACTTGGAAAGGATACGGATCTACAACCACTGTTATCAACTATGTGTTTTATACGGAGAACAGATCCTGTGGGAAGGATGGCTTAAAATGCCTTAATGAGTTCTCAGGCAGAGTGATTGCCTGGTGTGCTTTACAGGAAGCACGGTAGCGCAGCACTACAAGGAGTGTAACTCCATGCTACAGTGGGGTGACTTCACCAAGAGGTTCCCGGATAGAGGTAATGCCTCGGTTTTGCGAGCCACGTCATAAGCGGCGTAGCACCGCAAATAGGTAGGTAGCCTAATGTTGTATGATGAAATTAAAGAGGGGTAGACAACACTACAAAGGGAGAATGTCCCCATGTTACAGTGGCACGACACTACGATGAGGTACCCGGATAGGGGTAAAGCCTTGGCCTTTCAAGCCATGTCGTTGCGACGTAACACCGCAAGGGAGCCTAATGCTTTATGCTAGGTAGTATGGCACTACAAAGAGGCTGTAACCTCATGCTACAGTAGTATGACACTACGATGAGATTTCCAGGTAGGGGTAATGCTCGGCTTTAGGCCATGTCATAGCGTCGTAGCACCGCAAGGGAAGCGCAAGGCTTCATGCCAAGCCTCTTAATAAAAACTCACCTACAGTGTATGGACAGAGATAATAGGCCGTATCTTGAGGGTAAACTGGAAGACGCCCAAAATTATACACTGAAACCAAGTAGGCACATGGCCTTTAATGTGAAGACAAAAGCACATGTAACTACAATTTGTGAGTGGAAAGAATTGCAGCTGTGGTGCAGAATTCAAGGCTTAGTCCATTCTTGTATTATAGTCTATTGTTTGACCCATGCGGGAAGATTCAAGTCGTAAGTGACATCTATCCTAATGCATGATGGATAGTTACTGTAGGGAACGCTCAACCCTATATATATTGAGATATACGAGGAATTGTTGGAGTTTTTCCTTGACTTGTAGAGTGCTTATTCTCAACAAGCCATGTAAGTTTAGTCCCACATTGGCTAGAAAGCTCATGGGTATCTCAATATAACTCCTCTTGAGGAGTAGTGAGATGCACATGGGAGGTGACCCTAAGGGGGATCCTTGTGGGGTGATTTTACATGGAGGTAAGGATAAGAAACCCTTTAAAGCATGCATGCTTTTTGACCAACCTCAATTTAATTCCATTGGAGCTAAGCCCCGAAAGGGCTTAGCGACTGGGACTTGGACTCGGGCGCATAGGCTCATGAAACATAATATGGAATTTTTGGCGCACTTTGTACTTAGCACGACAACATCGTCGCAAGGTGTATAGTGCGCTTAAGTTGTGTGAGTCTCTTGCGCAGCCGTTCGCGCTGCTCGATCGCACGTCCTGATGGCATGCTAGATAGTACGGCCTGATCGTGCAACCAGATGGCACGCTAGTTGGCGCAGCCAGATGGTGCAGCAGTTGGCATGATATTGGCGCGTGGTTTGCGAGCAGTGTGCATATGTTGTGCAAGTGTGCGCGGGCACGTTTGGCACAGTTGTGCACTGTGGACGTCTTGTACAGTTGTGCGCGAGCACATGGGCGCTCGGCGTTGGACGCACGCACACACGTGTGCAGTGGCACACTATTGTGCTTGTGCACAATGGCACTCAGTGGTGCTGTTTTACGAAGAACGTGGCTGCCCACATTCTGAACCATTTTGAAACATGTGATAACGAATCCGATAATTTCGGATCTGGCATTCAAATATCGTGTACGTTCCGGATCTGGACGGTTACAGCGAGACCTTATTTATAGACTCTCTCTTCTCTCTCAACAGAGGACTTTACTTTTTTTTATGAAACTTCCACAGAGAGAAGAGAGAGCTCCTGTGTCGGCCCCATTCATGAGTTTTATCTTTCCGAGGAGCCCGTGAGCAGATTGGCAGAGCGTTCCAGATTTCTTTTGAACTTGCTGGCTCCTGGAAGATGACTGTGTGGGCGGATCTAGATTTGGGGGCCGGTGTTCTAAACACCCCAACAGGCTTTCTCATACTTCTTCTCTTATTCTTCATCTGTAAACGTTTTGTCCCAATCGCAACTGGTTTGCGGGAAAGAGCGTGTTCTGTTGTAATTAAAAAAATTTAAGAGCCTCCATCCCGCTGCTGCTGCTAAACAATTCACTTGTAACATTTTTTAGAAGCTCTACATTTGAATTTATTTCACAGGATCCTCCGGGATCGCTATCTTGTACCTTCCTCGAAGTGTTGCTACGAAACATTTTTTTTATAATCATTTCATTTCTCAGTTTTCTATCGAAAAATTACGCCCAGAGACTAACATTGCATAATCGATATGATGTTCTATAACATTCTATCAGCCCAAAACTATGCATTTGGAAGGGGTGCAAGAGTCATTACCATAATACAGAGTGGAGAAACATGTAGTTATAGTCAAAAGCATTTCATATAATACATATGCCATAGAAAAATTATTTAGGGTCTATACAAGATATTTTAATAACCATGCATTAAGAAGGTGATGATAAGCATCTGAGCTTGTTCGGAGCTGAGCCTCTTACTTGGTACATGGTTTTCTACTCCGAAGGATACCATTATACTGCTTTGGATTAACATAGATGGGTCCATCCTCGGCAGGTTCCAATGGCAAGGGAACACGTACGAAAATAAGATGCTACTGGTAGCACTTGGGGATGAATATGTTTTAAGGAAGTGACTTTTAGGAAAAGGTTTTAACTTCGTTGTAGTTGTGCATTCAGGTTCATCCAAGCAAAGGCTTGGATCCAGTCACGAGTCCAATTGCAACAACAACAATTATGAAATCTTTATCCCAAATTCTTGGGTTGACTGGTTACGAGTTCAATTGATAACTCAAATATAAGCATTATGAACCAATTCTTTCTCATAATATGCTTGATTGATGGTGAATTTATATGTGAAACATGTTTGAATTATGAGATAAAAAAGACTCAAAAGACATGAATCAAGCTTCTTTTGGTTTCTTTAAAAATATAAAATAAAGCAGATCAAATCCTCATGTTGTTGGAACTTTTCCTTCGTAACATGTGAAGAGAGCTTGCTCTCAACACATGCCTAATAATGTTTAGTCCCACATTGGAAAAGCCTCATGAGGTATCTAAATATATATACTTGGTATATGTTGTTGAGATATGCACATGGGGTGGTGACCCTTAGGAGGGAACCATGTGGGTGATTTTATTAGGAGGTAAGGTTAAGACTCCATGGTAAAGCATTAGATTTTTTACTCTTGGAATTTATTCCTTTGGAGCTAAGCCCCATAGGGGCTTAGTGACTCGGGCTCATGAGGCGTAATGTAGCATTTTATTTGCGCACTTTGTACTTTGCACTTAGCACGTCAGCATCGTCGCTAGGCGATAGTGCACTTAAGTTGTATGTGCCTCTTGCGCAGCAGTTCGTGTGCCAGTTTGTGCTACCCGATCGCGTGACCAGATGGCGTGCCAGTTGGCGTGGCCCGATCGTGCAGTTGGCACGGCCCGATCGCGCAGCCAGATGGCGCGCCAGTGGACGCGCCAGTTGGTGCGCCAGTAGGCGCTGCCAGTTGGTCCGCCAGTAGGCGCTGCCAGTTGGCGCTGCAGTTGGCCAGCGATGATGCGCCAGTTGGTGCGCCAGTAGGCGCTGCCAGTTGGTGCGCCAGTAGGTGCTGCCAGTTGGCGCGGCCTATTGGCACTGCAGTTGGCCAGCGATTTGCGCGTCAGCATCGTCGCTAGCGCATAATATGCTTAAGTTGCGCTCGTTGGGAGACCTGTTGCAGCCGTTTGCACGCCAGTTCACGCTGCCCAATCGCATGACCAGATGGCACGACATGATCGCGCGGCCAGATGGCGCGCCAGTAGGCACGCCAGTTGGTGCACCAGTTGGCACGGCCAGATGGTGCACCAGTGGGAACGCCAGTTGGTGAGCCAGTTGGCGTGGGATGTTGGCGCTACAGTTGGCACACGATTTTGCGTAGGGTGCACGCGGTGTGCATATTGCGCTAGTGCGTGCGGGAGCGGTTGGGCACTATTGGCGCTGGTGTGCAGCTTGCGTGCGTTGTGCGATCATGTCTGTCTACGATTGAACAGTTACAACATGTTCGGGACGGCTTTTTCCCACATCCTGAACTTGTTGATAACTGGGCGGTTACAGAGCGAGACTATAAAAGCTTCTCTGCTCTCTCTCTCAGTGTACAGAATATGCAAGTGTTCAGAACACAAGTTCCTTACGAATCCAGAGATTTCAATAGAGAAGAAAAGCGTGCCAGCACCAGTGCCAATTAGCACATGAGTCCGTGCCATCCGAGGAGTCAGAAAAGCGGAGTGTTCTAAAGTTCTTCGTCGAACTTGTTGGTTCCTTGAAGCTGTTCGTGTAGGGCGAATCAAGTTTTGAGTGCCGGTGATAATTCACCCCAGCAGGCTTTCTTCCTCTCTGATCTAATCAGAACCTTCAGTTCTTCCATTATCCACCTGCAACTCGTTCTGAACGAGAACTTCTCTGATCTAATCAGAAGAGTTAGTGGACATTCGTTGCTGCTACTGCTACGAATTTGTCTGTTTCTTCTTCAAAGTAACACATTAGTTTTCGTCTTTCAGAATCCTCCAAGGATCTCTGTTTCGTACCTTCCTTGAAGTGTTGCTACGAAACATTATTTTTACAATCATTTCATTTCTCAGTTTTCCAACAAAAATTACGCCCCGAGACAAACAATCTCAAAGCTTGAGTACAAGATAGAAAACTTGTCACGACCCGCACCCACTGTGAGGGTACGAGAATGTAACAACGCCAAGCCTACGCCGCAGTGTCGGCGGTAGAGCGCTGTCCTAGGTCAACATACATCTAACAATATATATCTAAACAGTTTATACTCCCCGAATGGGGGTGACATAACAGTAAAACTCAATCACAACTAAGGAAGAGATAGCACGAAATGGAATAGAACTCAAGGAAGTAAATAGATGAAATAACAGTAGTCTAAGATAATCCCAGCAATATCCAACAGAACAAGGTCTCAGATGAAAGAAATATATACAACACTGAACTCCAAAATAAAGTCTAACTAGAACATGTCTCAAGACTACATAAAGTAAGATAAGCCTAACTAGTCTAGTCTAGGCAATCGGGGTGATCTCCTCAGCTAGAGCTGGGTCCTCCTGAGGGTCCAGCTCGCAGGTGTCATCTAAGGCTGCCCCGTAGTAAGTGTCCAGGCAAGCCTCCTCCTCGTCCTCTGTAATATTTTCAACAGGTCCAGTCAGGACAGGAGCGAGTACAGTACATCTCAACAGATCATAGCAGGTTAGAAGATATAATCATGCAATAAAGTAAGATACAAGTACTGAAAGAAGTGCAGTATGTAAACAGAGAGAGAAAGCTGTAAGAGAATATCTAATATAAATAGAGAACTATCATGTGACTAGTGAGTCAGAGTACAACATAGACATGTAAATGGCATAGGAGATTCTGATAAGACACTATGGAAGAGATTTTGATAAGATACTACTTGGGTATTATTCACATGTCCATTTCTACTCCCCCGTACCCCCAATCAATACACAAGGATCCAGCCAGGTTATGTTATATGATGCTATGTAACAGCCCCCGAAGGACAGTAGATCCCGAAGGTGATAGACCCCGAAGGTGATAGACCCCGAAGGAGATAGATAGTAGTCCTATAAATGGGATAAGGATTCTAGGAAGACTCTACGATCATAAGATTATATGTCGTAAGTGATCAAAGAACCAATGAAGCATATGATACGCCATGTTAGTGAAACTCACAGAACATGTAGTACCCGATGCTCCCTAAGGATAACATCTCAAGAAGGGATCCATATAGTACCAATCCGTGTGACCAACGTGACAGTACAAGTAAAGTAATCTACTGCAGAAAATAATTCTAAGCAGGATATGAAATAATCAGAGAATGTACTCGCCTGTATCTGAGTGTCCAATATGAAAAGTACCGTCCGAGGAGTGGTGTCTGGCTCCTAATCAGAACAGCACAACTCACAACAAGTCCAGAATAGTGAAATGGAGTCCTACTATGCATTCTATATGATTCTAGGTCAAACTAGGCCAAAGTCAACTCCTGGTCAACTCTGGTCAACCCTAGAAGTCAAACTAGGTCAACCAAGTCTAATTAAGTCTAAACTAGGCTATTCTAATCTACACTAGCTAACACAATCCTAACAAGGCTAGGCAAGCCTATACTAGCTATATCACAATATAGCTAGTAGCTAATTCTAGATTACCTTAGCAAGTCTACAACCTTACCATTACACCCATTGATTTAAACACCATATAATATATATCACATATATCTAGGCTAGATATAAATCCTACAACATTAGCTAACATAGTAGTATAGATATATACTCATACAATTTATACATATATTATTGTATATGCCTACATACAACCATAGCCTATATATGTAAGGACTTAGAAACATCAAGAAAGAGAGAGAGGGTGCTTGTGTGACATGATATGGTGTGTCAAGTGACAGAAAACAGGGTGGTGTAATAGGATATGTGTCAAGTGAAATTGTGGGTGTATAAAAAGGTAACCCAAAATACAAGAATACAACTCAGTGAATAAGGTGTGTGCAATGTTCTGTCAAGAGCAGAAAATATTGTGTGTGTGTGTACTTGTGTTAGCAGGCAGTGCAAGCTCTCATCAATGAGTGTGTGAACCAGTGTGCAATATGCGTGCAGAAATTATGATAGTGAAGGGAACAAACAACAGGAAAGAAAAGAATCAGCAAACATTTTAAAGAGCAGTCAATGTATCATGAAGACATGAAGGACATGGCCTATTCTCAGGTTAAGTAGAAGAAGGAAAGGAAGTCAATTCATTGCCCCCCTCATAATCTCAGTTTTTCAGATTTAAACTCAAACAATTCATACAATCCCAGATTTAAATATAGGAACATGAAATTGAAGTGTGGATAATATAAGGAAAAACAATGTAAGGAATTAACCAGTGCAACAGTGGCAGCAACATATCCTTGTTAACATCAATCTGGGATATCCTAACCCAAGGTCCAGGTTTAACCTATGTTCAGATTTTAGGACAACAATGCAACATTACAGTTCATGTTAGACTTACTTAGACAGTCCCCTAGTGTTTCCAGATTTACAAGTTTGGTTCAAACTCAGTGAACATCAACCCAGGTTCTTTTCCTTCATAAATGAATAATACTACAACAGTAATTCACTTCATAACATACCCTTTCACACATCAACCCATATACAGCCCACAACTCATCAAATCAACATCAATTTTTGACCATGGCAAGATAATACATAGGTGAAATATATATAGGATCTAAACTCAGTAATTATCCTCATTACAAGGGTTAAAATCATTAAACAACATCATTTTAGAAATCTGGAAATTTAACAGGTAATTAAGTGTCAGAACATGGTTAAATCAAATAGGAAATTCAACAAATTATGAATCCATTGCTTAGTAATTGAAAACAACCCTCGTGCATAACCCCACACATTCATTTCGTGTCACCCAAGGCCAGACACGGCGTGTCCACATCAAGAACATCACAATGACACACACAGTGCACTGTCAGTGCACTGTCTCGTGCACACGTGCACTTGTGTCGTGTGCACGACACAAGACACGAGGGGATCTCGTGGTCATACACATAGATAGCCCACCTATAGGGCTACCTCATGGGCCTACTGGCCTGTGTCCACGACGTGTTAGGGTCGGACACGAGACCCGTATCAGTGGGTGAAACCCACAGTGCACACCCATAGGCTAAACCCCGTGCGTGGTCAAAACATCCCTCGACACAACACGGGGACACGTGGGACTTGACACATGGCATTTCAGTCAGTGCCCCATGACTCGTGTCGAGTTTCGTGTCAAACTAAAGCGTGTCGTGTCTGCTACAGGGCCCGAGTAGCAGGGGATCCCTGTAGCACGCGCGCGAGCGTGTGCACGCGCGTGTCCACACCACAAAATAGATACAGGACGACACGAAAACTAAGACACAAGGATATGAACCCATAAACCAGATCAAAACCCTATTTCCTATTCAAAAACATTGGACAAACTTGATCGAAATGCCCTTTGAGGCATTTCGTCGAACACTCTGCCCAGGCACTGATACGTGTCCAGAACGGACATGAAACCTCCGATACTCGACACGAATCCTATCCAGAACTTAGGAGGACCCTTAGGGCTTCCTATACATGAAGACTAATTGAAAATCCATAGAGGTTTGAGTGAGTTACCTCTTGATGAACTTCCAATGGAAAACCCCCTATTCAATGCTCTCCACTTGATGACCCAATCAATCCAAAACAACTTCAAACTGAGATGAGACCTTAACAACAGCAATAACAGTCATATTAGTACCTATTGGAATAATTTAGAAAGAAAAAAGAAGAGGAAAGGAGTTCTAGAAATCAAAATACAATAAAACTAACCTCCTTGAAATTATGGCTTTTCCTAAGAAAGAGGCAACCCTAGATTTTAGGAGGGGTTTTATATGGTGGGGATCCCTAGGTGGATAGGTGGCTGACCACTACATCCTTAGGGTTAGGGTTTGGTCAAAACTTTGGGCTTTGGGCCAAGTTACATAGGCTATGGTAGGTTTAATTAATAAAGACTCTAAGTCATATGTCATGGCTTATGGCTTCCTAATTTCTATAGCTAAATAGGTTCTAATGACTTAACCATAGATTAGGCTTGGTTAGACTAGAGTCACAAATCCTAACCAAGGCCAACTAACTAGGGTTAGCTCCTAGGTTGGTCTACATGAGTCAATACTAGTCAAAAAGTCAAACTAGTCCAAATAATTCCAAAATAATTCCTAAAAATTCTCATAAATTCTAATTAATTCTAATAAATTTAAATTACCCCAAAAATGAAAAATTTACCCACAAACTAGAAATGTGGTAGTGAAAAATCTACCCCCCTTAAAAGAATTTTGTCATCGAAATTGAAAGGCGAAATACAACTGATGAGAAGGATAGAAAGCATACCTCACGGTCCAAAAAGATAAGGGTACCGCTCGCGCATCTCATCCTCCTGCTCCCAGGTAGACTCTCCTAGAGAATGATGCCTCTATGCGACGCGTACCAAGGGTATCACCTGGTTCCTCAGAACCTTCTCCCGTCGATCCAGAATCTCTACTGGCTGCTCTGGATAGCTGAGAGAAGGCCCAACCTCTATCTCTGAATGATCGAGCACATGGCTAGGATCAGCCATGTACCATCTCAACTGTGATACATGAAATACGTTATGGACCCCCACAAGTGCAGGCGGCAAGTCTAGCCTGTAACCCACGTCACCGACTCTCCCGCTGATAACGAAAGGGACGATGAAGCGCGGGCTAAGCTTTCCGCCTCCACCAAAACGTATCGTACCACGAGTCGGAGATATCCTCAAGAAAACCTGGTCTCCGACCTAATCAAAAGCAAGGTCTTAATTAATATAAATAACAAACATGATCAAAAATCACAAACAAACAACCTAAATCTAATCCTACTCTAATCTGTACCTCAAACTCCAAGGGCCTCCGGTGGCTATCGGCCCAATGTCGATGTCTGTCCTGCGCCACGCGAAGTCTGTCCCTGATGAGCTTCACCTTTTCGGCCGCATCCACAATCATCTCTGGCCCTAGCAAAGCTCGCTCACCAACATCATCCCAGGATAAGGGTATACCGCACCTACGCCCGTACAGAGCCTCGAAAGGTGACATCTTGATGCTGGCCTGGAAACTATTATTATAGGCAAACTCTACGAAGATGATCCTCCCAGGAACCTCCAAAGTCCAGGACGCACGTCCGCAGCAGATCCTCAATGGTCTGAATAGTCCGCTCTGACTGTCCGTCCGTCTGGGGGTGGTATGCAGTACTAAACTTGAGCTGAGTGCCCAAGCTGGTCTGCAGACTCCTCCAGAAATGGGAAGTAAAACGGCTATCCCGATCTGAGACGATGCTGACCGGAACTCCGTGGATCCTGACTATCTGTCGCATATACATCTCCGCCAACCTCTCTGTAGACGTACCCACCTTGAATGGCAAGAAGTGGGCCAATTTAGTCAACCTATCAACGATGACCCAAATCGCGTCCTTCTCTCCTGGAGTACGCGGCAATCCTGAAATGAAGTCCATCGTGATATGCTTCCATTTCTATTCGGGAATGGGCAGCGGCTGCAACAATCCACCGGGCCTCTGTCTCTCTACCTTGACCTGCTGACAGACCAAGCACCTAGCTACGAAGTGGGACACCTCCCGCTTCATTCCTGACCACCAAACATGCTCCCACAGATCTCGGTACATCTTGTTGGCACCCGGGTGTATAGAGTACTGAGATCTGTGGGCCTCCTACATAACCTGCTCTCTGAGCTCCCCGCTAGGCACACATAACCTGGCACCGTGCCTCATGGCACCATCCTCTGCAAGTAAAAACTCAGGATCCCCTACTCCTATACTGATCTGCTCTCTGATACACTGCAGAGTCACATCCTCGAGCTGGGCCGCCTTGATCCTGTCTATCAAGTCCGACTGTATCTGTATCTCCCATAGCTGCATCTGCACTCCAGGCACAATCACCTCAATCCCAAGACTCTCCAAGTCCGCAAGCAAATGCCGATCCATGGTCAAACACATGGCTGTCGGATACCTACTCAAGGCATCGGCAACCACGTTGGCCTTCCCTGGGTGATACTGAAGTAGAATATCAAAATCCTTCATCAACTCCAGCCATCTGCGCTGTCTCATGTTCAACTCCTTCTGAGTGAACTCATACTTTAGGCTCTTGTGATCTGTGAAAATCTCCACCCTCTCACCATACAGATAATGCTTCCACAGCTTCAAAGCAAAAATCACTACTGCCAGCTCCAGGTCGTGGGTAGGGTAGTTCTTCTCATGGAGAGGTAACTGCCTGGAAGCATAGGCAATTACCTTCCCGTGCTGCTGCAACACACAACCCAGCCCCTTTCCTGAAGCATCACTATAAATAGTGAAACCACCTGATCCTGAAGGCAATGTCAGAATCGGAGCTGTCGTCAGCCGCTTCTTCAACTCATCAAAAGCTGCCTGACACTCCTCTGACCATACATACTCAGTATCCTTTCGGGTCAACCGTGTCAACGGCTCTGCAACCCGGGAGAAATCCTGCACAAATCTCCGGTAATATCCTGCCAGCCCCAGGAAGCTCCTGATCTCTGCAACTGAAGTCGGCGCTGTCCATGCCTTAACTGCCACAATCTTCTTGGAGTCAACTGAGATACCATCTCCAGTCACCACATGCCCCAAGAAGTCCACCCGATCCAGGAAGAACTCACATTTGGAGAGCTTCCCGTAAAGCTGCTCCTTCCTGAGAATCTCCAGCACTATCCTCAAATGCTCCTCGTGCTCCTCCGCAGTCTTGGAATATATCAAGATATCATCAATAAACACTACTACAAATTGATCCAGATACTGATGGAACACCTTGTTCATAAGGTTCATAAACACTGCTGGTGCATTGGTTAGCCCAAACGGCATAACCAAAAACTCAAACTGTCCATACCGCGTCCTGAAAGCTGTCTTGGGAATATCCTCCCTCTTCACCTTCACCTGGTGATATCCCGACCTCAGATCAATCTTGGAAAATATCCGAGCTCTGTTCAACTGGTCAAATAGATCGTCGATCCGCGGCACTGGGTATTTGTTCTTGATCGTGAGGTTGTTGAGTGCCCTATAGTCAATACACATGCGTACTGACCCATCCTTCTTCGGCACGAACAACACTGGTGCACCCCATGGCGACGAACTCGAGCGGATGAAGCCCTTGTCCTGTAGCTCATCTACCTGCTTCTTCAGCTCCACCAGCTCGCTGTTGTTCACCTGATAGACATGCTGAGAAATGGGTTCCGCTCCAGGAACCAAGTCTATCGAGAACTCTATGTCCCTGTCTGGTGGCAGTCCCGGCAACTCCTCTGGAAAAACATCCATATACTCTGCTATCAAGGGGTAGGGAATCGGCTGCTCCTCGACCGAGACTCCACAGAAGACTCCGCTGCTCTGCTCTGTCTAACGTCTGGAGTACTCGAACTCTGGCTACCCCGGCGCTCTGAAGAGAACTCTATCCCCTCTGCAATCAATATTGGCGTGGTGCCTGCTCAACCAATCCATGCCTAGTACTATATCGTAGTTCGGCAATGGCATTACGAGCAGGCTCACCTCCAACTCACGGCCTCCCAAAACTACTCTCCGATCCTTACAAACATCACTCACGAGGATAATACCACCCCCGGTCGTGATCTTGTAAGTCCTAGTTAACGATTCGGCTATGATACCGTGTTTAATCGCAAAAGATACTGATATAATGCTATACGAAGCACCGGAAACGAATAAGGCAAATGCTGGACTGGAGTCGAGAAGAATCAAACCTGCAATCAGCTCTCCAGTCACCTCTGTCTCTCCAGCTGCCATGGCGAAAGCTCACCCCTGCTGGCCTCCCCTGGCCTGCTGCTAGTGCTGGACGAACCTCTGCTGCTGTGTCGGCAGGGCTGGTCCCCTCTGCTGGCCTGCTGGAGCTCTGGCTCCTCCTCCCGGGCCTGCTCATGCTATACGACACTCCCTCATCTGGTGGTCTGCTGAACCATACAATAGGCACAGGCTTAGCCTCTTTCGGCACTCATTGAAGACGTGCCCAGGCTTCTTGCAGTAGGCACAAGTGGCTCCCTGTCTCTGATCCTGCTGGTGCTGTCTCGGCTGCTGCTGCTGAACTGGCTTCTGCTGGATCGGCTGCGGCTGAAACTGCCTCAGCTGCTGATGCTGAAAGTGGGGCCTCTTGGCCTGGCCTCCGCTGCTGCTACCTCCAACAGGGTCCCTCCCCCTCTTGAGCCTAAGCTCAAGATCATCCTCAGCCAACAGGGCCCCCGTCAAGATCTCCTCGAACGTAGCATCTTTGCTGTCCTTGGTCAGGGACTTGACCTCCTCGACCAGACCCTTCCGGAACCTCTGGGCCATCGCCGTCTCGCTCAAACCCTCAACAAACCTGCCGAGACGGCCAAACTCTCCCGCATACTCCTCAACTGAGAGGCTCCCCTGGACCAAGCTCTCAAACTGCGACTCTAAGGCTCTGACTGCTGAATTTGGGAAGAACTTCTTCTTGAAGAAGCCCCTGAACTGCTTCCAAGTCTGCCCCGGTACCCCCACCCTGGGGTCTGACTGATACCAGGTACGAGCAAGATCTCGCATCCGGCTAGCTGCGGCTTCAATCTGAAGATCTGCTGGTATCCTGGCCAAGCGGAAGATCTCCTCCATATGCTCGATCCACTCATCGGCATATAGGATCCCCTCTGTCCCCAGAAAGTCTCTAGGGCTCATCTTCTGAAACTGTTCGATCCTCGGTGTCCTCGGCTGCTGCACCACTGGTCGAGCTGCGGCTGTCGTGACGGCCAACTCCATGCCTCTGTCCTGCTGAGCCTGCTGTCGGTCCATGAACTGCTGGAAATACGCGAACATCTGAGCTGCATCCACATGTCCTGGAGGCGGTGGAGGCTGGAAGGGATCCTCTGGAATGACCGGGTCCTGCCTCCGAGTCGGTGGATGCATACCCCCTGCTGCTACTGCCGAGGTCTCAATACGAGCTGAGGTGGCAGGAGCTGCAGTCCCCTGGCCTCGCCGTACTGGCTGAGAGGTAGCAGTCCCCTCTATAGCATCCTCATGGACGGCACGCTGCGATCGAGTCTCTACCATCCTGAAGATAGACAAACAAGAGTATCAATTTCTGAGAAAGAAACGAAATAACAAAGGCGAACAATTTTAATTCAAAGGATCAGCTGACAAAGGATTTAAATGGCAATAAAAGAAATTTTTCTAAAGTGATTGAGTATCTTAAAATTAATGTCCTATATCCTATAGCAGGCTGCAGCGATACTCTAGTTCGAGTACCACCATACTTCTAGTCTGGACCTGTATGGGCCGCCACTAAAAACGTGTCACGACCCGCACCCACTGTGAGGGTACGAGAACGTAACAACGCCCAGCCTACGCCGTAGTGTTGGCGGTAGAGCGCTGTCCTAGGTCAACATACAGCTAACAATATATATCTAAACAGTTTATACTCCCCAAATGGGGGTGACATAACAGTAAAACTCAATCACAACTAAGGAAGAGATAGCACGAAATGGAATAGAACTCAAGGAAGTAAATAGATGAAATAACAGTAGTCTAAGATAATCCCAGCAATATCCAACAGAATAAGGTCTCAGATGAAAGAAATATATACAACACTGAACTCCAAAATAAAGTCTAACTAGAACATGTCTCAAGACTTGATAAAGTAAGATAAGCCTAACTAGTCTAGTCTAGGCAATCGGGGTGATCTCCTCAGCTAGAGCTGGGTCCTCCTGAGGGTCCAGCTCGCAGGTGTCATCTAAGGCTGTCCCGTAGTATGTGTCCAGGCAAGCCTCCTCCTCGTCCTCTGTAATATTTTCAACAGGTCCAGTCAGGACAGGAGCGAGTACAGTACATCTCAACAGATCATAGCAGGTTAGAAGATATAATCATACAATAAAGTAAGATACAAGTACTGAAAGAAGTGCAGTATGTAAACAGAGAGAGAAAGCTGTAAGAGAATATCTACTATAAATAGAGAACTATCATGTGACTAGTGAGTCAGAGTATAACATAGACATGTAAATGGCATAGGAGATTCTGATAAGACACTATGGAAGAGATTCTGATAAGATACTACTTGGGTATTATTCACATGTCCATTTCTACTCCCCCGTACCCCCAATCCATACACAAGGATCCAGCCAGGTTATGTTATATGATGCTATGTAACAGCCCCAGAAGGGTAGTAGACCCCAAAGGTGATAGACCCTGAAGGTGGTAGACCCCGAAGGTGATAGATAGTAGTCCCATAAATGGGATAAAGATTCTAGGAAGACTCTATGATCATAAGAGTATATGTCGTAAGTGATCAAAGAACCAATGAAGCATATGATATGCCATGTAAGTGAAATACACAGAACATGTAGTACCCGATGCTCCCTAAGGATAATATCTCAAGAAGGGATCCATATAGTACCAATCCGTGTGACCAACGTGACAGTACAAGTAAAGTAATCTACTGCAGGAAATAATTCTAAGCAGGATATGAAATGATCAGAGAATGTACTCGCCTGTATCTGAGTGTCCAATATGAAAAGTACCGTCCGAGGAGTGGTGTCTGGCTCTTAATCAGAGCAGCACAAGTCACAACAAGTCCAGAATAGTGAAATGGAGTCCTACTATGCATTCTATATGATTCTAGGTCAAACTAGGCCAAAGTCAACTCCTGGTCAACTCTGGTCAACCCTAGAAGTCAAACTAGGTCAACCAAGTCTAATTAAGTCTAAACTAGGCTATTCTAATCTACACTAGCTAACACAATCCTAAAAAGGCTAGGCAAGCCTATACTAGCTATATCACAATATAGGTAGTAGCTAATTCTAGAATACCTTAGCAAGTCTACAACCTTACCATTACACCCATTGATTTAAACACCATATAATATATATCACATATATCTAGGCTAGATATAAATCCTACAATATTATCTAACATAGAAGTATAGACATATACTCATACAATTTACACATATATTATTGTATATGCCTACATACAACCATAGCCTATACATGTAAGGACTTAGAAATATCAAGAAAGAGAGAGAGGGTGCTTGTGTGACATGATATGGTGTGTCAAGTGACAGGAAACAGGGTGGTGTAATAGGATATGTGTCAAGTGAAATTGTGGGTGTATAGAAAGGTAACCCAAAATGCAGGACTATAACTCAGTGAATAAGGTGTGTGCAATGTACTGTCAAGAGCAGGAAATATTGTGTGTTTGTGTACTTGTGTTAGCAGGCAGTGCAAGCTCTCATCAATGAGTGTGTGAACCAGTGTGCAATATGTGTACAGGAATTATGACAGTAAAGGGAACAAACAACAGGAAAGGAAAGAATCAGCAAACATTTTAAAGAGCAGTCAATGTATCATGAAGACATGAAGGACATGGCCTATTCTAAGGTTAAGTAGAAAAAGGAAAGGAAGTCAATTCATTGCCCCCCTCCTAATCTCAGTTTTTCAGATTTAAACTCAAACAGTTCATACAATCCCAGATTTAAATATAGGAACATGAAATTGAAGTATGGATAATATAAGGAAAAACAATGTAAGGAATTAACCAGTGCAACAGTGGCAGCAACATATCCTTGTTAACATCAATCTGGGATATCCTAACCCAAGATCCAGGTTTAACCCATGTTCAGATTTTAGGACAACAATGCAACATTAGAGTTCATGTTAGACTTACTTAGACAGTCCCCTAGTGTTTCCAGATTTACAAGTTTGGTTCAAACTCAGTGAACATCAACCCAGGTTCTTTCCCTTCATAAATGAATAACACTACAACAGTAATTCAGTTCATAACATACCCTTTCACACATCAACCCATATACAGCCCACAACTCATCAAATCAACATCAATTTTTGACCGTGGCAAGATAATACATAGGTGAAATATATATAGGATCTAAACTCAGTAATTATCCTCATTACAAGGGTTAAAATCATTAAACAACATAATTTTAGAAAGCTAGAAATTTAACAGGTAATTAAGTGTCAGAACATGGTTAAATCAAATAGGAAATTCAACTAATTATGAATCCATTGCTTAGTAATTGAAAATAACCCTCGTGCACAACCCCACACATTCATTTCATGTCACCCAAGGCCGGACACGGCGTGTCCACATCAAGAACATCATAATGACACACACAGTGCACTGTCAGTGCATTGTCTCGTGCACACGTGCACTTGTGTCGTGTGCACGACACAAGACACGAGGGGATCTCGTGGTCATACACATGGGTAGCCCACCTATAGGGCTACCTCATGGGCCCACTGGCCTGTGTCTACGACGTGTCAGGGTTGGACACGAGACCCGTATCAGTGGTTGAAACCTACAGTGCACACCCATAGGCTAAACCCCGTGCGTGGTCAAAACATCCCTCGACACGACACGGGGATACGTGGGACTTGACACATGGCATGTCATTCAGTGCCCCATAACTCGTGTCGAGTTTTGTGTTAAACTAAAGCGTGTCGTGTCCGCTACAGGGCCCGAGTAGTAGGGGATCCCTGTAGCACGCGCGTGTCCACACCACAAAATCGACACAAGACGACACGAAAACTAAGACACAAGGACAGGAACCCATAAACCAGATCAAAACCCTACTTCCTATTCAAAAACATTGGACAAACTTGATCAAAATGCCCTTTGAGGCATTTCGTCGAACACTCTGCCCAGGCACTGATACGTGTCCAGAACGGATACGAAACCTCCGATACTCGACACGAATCCTATCCAGAACTTAGGGGGAACCTTAGGGCTTCCTACATAAAGACTAATTGAAAATCCATAGAGATTTGAGTGAGTTACCTCTTGATGAAATTCCAATGGAAAACCCCCTATTCAATGCTCTCCACTTGATGACCCAATCAATCCAAAACAACTTCAAACTGAGATGAGACCTTAACAACAGCAATAACAGTCATATTAGGACCTATTGGAACAATTTTGAAAGAAAAAGGAAGAGGAAAGGAGTTCTAGAAATCAAAATGCAATAAAACTAACCTCCTTGAAATTAAGGCTTTTCCTAAGAAAGAGGCAACCCTAGATTTTAGGAGGGGTTTTATATGGTGGGGATCCCTAGGTGGATAGGTGGCCGGCCACTACATCCTTAGGGTTAGGGTTTGGTCAAAACTTTGGGCTTTGGGCCAGGTTACATAGGCTATGGCAGGTTTAATTAATAAAGACTCTAAGTCATAAGTCATAGCTTATGGCTTCCTAATTTCTATAGCTAAATAGGTTCTAATGACTTAACCATAGATTAGGCTAGGTTAGACTAGAGTCACAAATCCTAACCAAGGCTAACTAACTAGGGTTAGCTCCTAGGTTGGTCTACATGAGTCAATACTAGTCAAAAAGTCAAACTAGTCCAAACAATTCCAAAATAATTCCTAAAAATTCCCATAAATTCTAATTAATTCTAATAAATTTAAATTACCCCAAAAATGACAAATTTACCCTCAAACTAAAAATGTGGTAGTGACAAATCTTCCGTGCTTGGCTAATCAATCATAACTTCACAAAGTTAGAGCAATTTGATGGTGAACACTATCAAATCTGGAAAAGGAAGGTTAGCCTCAATATTCAATTCTCTGACGTTGATTATGTGCTTTTTGAGGAGGAACCTACTATTCCAGAAACTAGATCTGCAGCCACAATTTCTGCTGCATCTTAGAACCAGGCCAAGTAGAGAAGAGACAATAGCATTTGTAGGATTATGGTCCTAAATGCTATTAAAGACTCCCTTGCAGAATCATATTCAATGAAGACTATTGCCAGAGAGATTTGGGAGTCTCTGGAGAAACTGTACGAAGATGATAAGAACCGAAGCAAGATATTTTTAGTTGAAAAATATTACTAAGTGGTTCTTTGAAGATAAGAAGCCAATGCTGTCGCAGGTGAAGGAGTTCCTGAAGCTGCGACAGAAGTTGGATGATGAGGCGATGCCCCTCTCTGACAAGTTTGTTGTTGGAGGGATAGTCTCTAAGCTCCATGTTGAGTGGAGCAAGTTCTACGCAAACAAACATAAAAAGAAGTTGGAGATCAGTCTGGAAGATCTCCTGTAGGAAGTCTATGTTGAGGACCAAATGAGGACTCAACTGAAGGTGGATGCACTGTCCAAACAATTGGCTAACACCAATTTGGTTCACACCAAAGAACATAAGGGAAAGCATGTGGCTTCCCACAGCAAAAAAAAATAACCCTAACAATCAGAAAGTTAAGGGGACTTCCTTCAAGAATCAGAAGGCAAACTCTCAGATGCCTTGTTTCAAGTGTGGCAAGAAGGGCTACTTCAAAAGTGAATGCAAAGCGAAGACCAAGCAATCAGAGCAAGGTGAGCCTAGCAAGGTTTTTATGATCACTGACATTGTTGCAATGATTATACAGGTCACTGCTGTAGGGGCTAACTCTGACTGGTGGGTAGACATTGGTGCCACCTGTCATGTCTGCTCAAGCAAGGAGTGGTTCACCACCTACATGCCAACTTCTGAATTTGTTATGGTGGCGAACCAGGCACAAGCTGAAGTGCTCTGGATCGGGATGGTAGTTTTTAAGATGACTTCGGTGAAGTCTCTGAGGCTTCAGGGTATGAAGCATGTACCTGCTATCGCAAAGAACCTAATCTCGGGAGGCCTACTCTACAATGCAGCCTCAGGATGGACATCAATGCTGGTCAGATGGTGATGTCCATAAAGGGAACATACTTCGGAAAAGCTTTTTATACCGAAGAAATGTTTAAAATTTAGCTTGTAAATCAGTTCAAAGTTGTTAATGTAATCACTCATTCTGCTTATACTCTTGAGTTGTGGCATAATAGGCTAGGACAAGTTCATTGTAAAGAAATAAACAGAATATCTAGTCTAGGACTTATCTCCAAATGTGGGGATAAGGTAGAGAAATATGAATTTTGTGCTCAAACAAAGATCACAAGAAAACCCTTTCCTCGGGTTAATCGAAGCACAGATCTTCTGGAGTTGGTACACTCCGATATATGTGACTTCAAACAATTCTCTATAAAGGCAGGGATGAAGTATTTTATAACCTTCATCGATGACTTATCGAAGTACGCTTTTGTCTACCTTCTGAAGGCTAAAGACGAAGCATTCGAGAGGTTCAAAGAGTTCAGGGCCGAGACTGAGCGGTAGACTGGACAACAACTCAAGAGAATAAGAAGTGATCGAGGTAGAGAGTACTGGTCTCATGAATTTACATCGTTCTTCAAAGAACATGGAATTGTCAATGAGACCACTGCTCTGTACTCTCCTCAATCAAACGGAGTAGTAGAGAGGAAGAATATAACGTTGACAGAAATGATTAACTCAATGCTGTTGACTGCGTGTCTTCCAAAGTGCTACTGGGAAGAAGCTGCATTGGCGACCACTTTTATTCGAAATAGAGTGCCTCATGCAACTTCAGACACTACTCCGTATGAACTCTGGTTTAAGGTCAGACCTAACTTGAATGTCATTCAAGTGTGGGGGTGTCTGGCATATATAAATCTTCCAGATCTGAAGATTCAGAAGCTTGGGACAAGGACTACAAAGATAATCTTTTTAGGATATGCCGAGAAGAGTGATGCTCGAAGATTTCTTAATATTGAGTCAAATCATACCATTGAATCTCACGACATAAAATATGTTGAAGACAAATTTGCAAGGCACAAGAACATTGTTCTTGCGGATATTTCGAAGAATAATGAGGGTGCACAAGAAACTGAAGTTTTCAATAAGGATGTAGTCCAAGAAGATGTTGTTGTTGAAATAACGGTTGAACCAGAACTTATTGAGGCGTCAACTAAGCATGTGAGGAGGCCAAAGGACTTCGAAAATGACTTTGTCACCTATCATGTGGAAGCAGATCTGCTTAACTATGATGAGGAGATGAAGACCAGAGACGCAGTTTTCTGGAGGGAGGCGATAGACATTGAAATTGATTCCACCACTTTAAATAACACTTGGGTGTTGGTTGATCTTTCTGAAGGAGCAAAACCCATCAGATGCAAATGGATCTTCAAGAAGAAGATGAAAGTAGATGGAACTATTGACAAGTTCAAGGCTAGGTTAGTAGCCAAGGAGTTTTTTCAGAAGCAGGGGATTGACTACTTTGACACGAATGCTCCAGTAGCCCGGATGACCACCATCAGAGTGTTGATTGCTCTCGCAATAATACCTAAGATGGTGATACATCAGATGGATGAGAAAATAGCTTTCCTAAATGGCGAGCTGACCAAAGCTATTTACATGCAACAGCCAGAGGGACTTGATGTCAAGGGTCTTGAAGACAAAGTCTGCAAGTTGGTGAAATCCTTGTATGATCTTAAACAAGCTCCCAAGATATGGCATGAGTAATTTGACAAGCTTATAAGGTCAAATGGCTACATGGTCAGTGAAACGGACAAGTATGTTTACACAAAGTTCGTTGATGGAAGATGTGTAATCGTTTGTCTATACGTGGATGACATGCTAATCCTAGGTACGGATATGGGCTGTGTCACAGAGACAAAGAAGTTCATCTCGAGCAATGTCAGTATGAAAGAATTGGGGGAAGCTGATGTGATCTTAGGGATCAAGATCATCCGGACAGATACTGGAATAGCGTTGTCACAATCTCATTATATTGAGAAGATGGTCACACATTATGGGTATCAGATCTTTTAGGGATCGATATGCCTTACAGGTGTGATCTGAAGCTGAAGCCTAATTCGAGGGAAACCGTCAGGTAGCTGGAGTACGCAAGCATTATCGAAAGTTTGATGTATGCTACTACTGCCACAAGGCCTGACATAGGTTTTGTTGTGGGAATGCTGAGTCGTTTCACGAGCAACCCAAGCATTGAGCACTGGAAAGCAGTAAAACAGGTTATAGGATATCTCAAGAAGACTTAGACATATGCACTGCACTACAGCAGAGATCTGCCGGTAGAAGAAAGCATCAATGATGCCAGGTGGTGCTCAGAGTTGGAAAGCGAGAGGTCCACAGGTAGATTTATTTTCATAATGGGTGGAGCTGCTATATCATGGAAGTCGAAGAAGCAGACTATGCTCTCGCGGTCATCCATGGAGTCTGAGTTCTTTGCACTTGATACCGCAGCGGAGGAAGAAGAATGGCTTCGGGAGCTCATGTATGATCTTCCAGTGGTTGGGGCACAAATACCGGCAATACCGATATACTGCGAATACCAGGCGACTGCGATGGTGGCATCAAATGGCCTCTTCAATAGAAAGAAGACGACTCTGCGATTAAAGTACAGGACAGTATACGATCTCATTAAGAGATGTGTTATTACAGTGATTAATGTTCGGAGTCAGAAGAAAATGGCGGATCCGTTCACCAAGGGCCTCAAGCGCCAGGTGGTCGATAACACAACAAAAAAATAGGTTTGAAGGCATTCTGATATTATGTTATTGTAATCCTACCATAAAGTTTTATGCTATTAGTTCAAAGAGAAGTCTACTAGGCATCTAGCTTTTGGTTCAAGGGAGGACCATTAACTGGAAAAATGTCAGGAATAGTAGGGACATGTCCTCTGTGGCATGGAGAGGTTACGGACCTACAACTTCTGTTGTCTACTATTATTTTCTATGGAAAACGGATCATGTGAGAGGTTAGCTTAAACGTCTTAATGAGTTCTCAGGCGGAGTGAATGCATGGTGTGCTTTACAGGAAGCACGATAGCGCAGCACTACAAGGAGTGAAACTCCGTGCTACAGTGGGGTGACTCTACCATGCAGTTTCCGAAAGGTGGTAATGTCGCGGCTTTGCGAGCCAAGTCACAACGGAGTAGCATCGCAAATAGGCAGGTAGCCTAATATTGTATGATAAAATTAAAGAGGGGTAGTCAACACTACAAAGGGGAGGCGTTCCTTATGTTACAATGGTATGACACCACGATGAGGTACCAGGATAGGGGTAAAGCCTCGGCCTTGCAAGCTATATCGTTGCGGCGTAACACCGCAAGGGAGCCTAATGCTTCATACTGGGTAGTATGGCACTACAAAGAGGCTGTGACCTCATGCTACAGTCGTATGACACTATGATGAGGTTTTCTGTAGGGGTATTGCCTCGACTTTAGGCCATGTCATAGCGGCGTAGCACCACAAGGGAAGCACAAGGCTTCATGCCATGTCTTTTTAATAAAGAACTCACCTATAGTGTATGAACAGAGATAGCAGGCCGTTTCTTGAGGGTAAACTTATAGACGCCCAAAATTATACACTGAAACTAGGCTGGCATAAGGCCTTTAATGTACATCCAGAAGCACATGTAACTACATTATGTGAGTGGAAAAATTTTCAGCTATGGTGCAGAATTCAAGGCTTAGTCCATTCTTGTATTATAGTCTGTTGTTTGACCCATGCAGGAAGATTCAAGTCGTAAGCGACATCTCTCCTAGTGCATGATGGATAGTTACTATGGGAACACTCAACTCCATATATTGAGATATGTGGGGGATTGTTGGAACTTTTCCTTTCTAACATGTGAAGAGGGCTTGCTCTCAACACATGCCTATTAAAGTTTAGTCCCACATTGGAAAAGCATCATGAGGTATCTCAATATATATACTTGATATGTGTTGTTGAGATATGCACATGGGGTGGTAACCCTAAGAAGGGAACTATGTGGGTGATTTTACTAGAAGGTAAGGTTAAGAATCCATGGTAAAGCATTAGCCTTTTGCCCTTAGAATTTATTCCTTTGGAACTAAGCCCCTAGGGGATTAGCGATCTGGACTTGGACTCATAGGCTCATGAGGCGTTTTGTGGCTTTTTGTTGCCGTAATTTGTACTTAGCACGTCAACATTATCGCTAGGCACATAGTGCGCTTAAGTTGCGCTCTTTGCGTGAGCCTCTTGCGTAGTCGTTCTTGCGCCAAGTCCAATCGCTCGGCCAGCTGGTGCGCCAGTAGGGGGCGCCAATTGGTGTATAGTAGGCGCTGCCAATTTGTGCGGCCTGTTGGCACTGCAGTTAGAACGCGGTTTGCACATTAGCATCGTCGTTAGGCACATAGTGTGGTTAAGTTGCGCTCATTGCGCGAGCCTCTTGCGCAGCAGTTCGCACGACAGTTAGTTCTGCCCGATCGAGTGACCAGATGGCGTGCCAGTTGGCATGGCCCGATCGCGCTGCCAGATGGCGCGCCAGTGGGTGCGCCTGTTGGTGCGCCAGTTGGCACGGACTGTTGGCGCTGCAGTTGGCGTACAGTTTGGGTAGGGTGCACACGGTGCATGTATTGTGCTAGTGTATGCGGGAGCGGTTGGGCGCTATTGGCGCTGGTGCGCAGTTTGCGCACGCTGTTTGTCATTTAGCTCAGATCGTGTCTGTGCACGATTGAGCAGTTACAGCATATTCGGGATGGTTTTTCCACATCCCAAACTTGTTGCTAACTAGGCGGTTACAGAACGGGACTATAAAATCTTCTCTACTCTCTCTCTCTCTTTTAGTGTACAAAATATACAAGTGTTCAGAACACAAATTCCTTACGAATCCAAAGAGTTCAAGAGAGAAGAGAAGTGTGCCAGCACAAGCGCCAATTAGCGCAGGAGTCCATACCATCCGAGGAGTCGGAAGAGCGGAGTATTCCAAAGTTCTCCGTCGAACTTGCTGGTTCCGGAAACCTGTTCTTATGGGGCGAATCAAGCTTTGAGCATCGGTGATAATTTACCCTAGCAGGCTTCCTTCCTCTTTGATCTAATCAGCACATTTAGTTCTTACATTATCCACTTGCAACTCATTCTAAACGAGAACTTCTCTGATCTAATCAAAAAAGTTAGTGGACCTTCGTTGTTGCTGCTATGAATTCTTTTGTGTCTTCTTCGAACTAACACAATAGTTTTCATATTTCAGAATCCTCCAAAGATCTCTGTTTTGCACCTTTCTTGAAGTATTGCAACGAAACATTGTTCTTACAATCGTTTCATTTCTCATTTTTCCATCAAAAATTATGCCCCAGGACTAACAATCTCAAAGCTTAAGTGCAAGATGGAAAACTTCCGTGCTTCGTTAATCAATCCTAACTTTACAAAGTTAGAGCAATTTCATGGTGAACACTATCAAATCTGGAAAAGGAAGGTTAGCCTCAATATTCAATTCTCTGACGTTAATCATGTGCTTTTTGAGGAGGTCCAGAAACTGGATCTATAGCCGCAATTTCTGCTGCTACTAAGAACCAGGCCAAGTGCAGAAGGCTTATGATCCTAAATGCTATGAAAGACTCCCTTACAGAATCATATTCAAAGAAGACTATTGCCAGAGAGATTTAGGAGTCTCTGGAGAAACTATATGAAGATGATAAGAACCGAGGCAAGATATTTTTAGTTGAAAAATATCACAAGTGGTTCTTTGAAGATCAGAAGCCAATGTTGCCGTAGGTGAAGGAGTTCCTAAAGCTGCGACAGAAGTTGGATGATGAGGACAATTGTAACCGAAGTAGGGTAAAGAAAATAGACGTTGAACGGAGAACGAGTATATGTGGGTGACCCTAACCGAAATACGGTGTAAAATGGGCGATGGTTGGTGAAAACGAGTGTAAATAGGTGATTCTAATCGAAATGTGGTGTGGAATGGACGTATATTGGTGAAACCGAGTGTAGATGCGTAATTCTAACCAAAATATATTAGAAAGTGGCATGGATTTGTGGAAGCGGGTATAGCAACGCATTTTCTAACCGAAATATGACGTACAATGGGCGTAAAATGGTGAAAACGAGTACAGATTGGTGGTTCTAATCAAAATATGGTCTAGAATGGGCATAGGTTGGTGAAACCGAGTATAAAAGCGTGCCGAACTATGGTAAAAAAAGTGGCATAGATTTGTGAAAGCGAGCACGAAAACGTGATTTCTAACTGAAATAAGGTGTCAAATGCTCGTGGAATAGTCAAAATAAGCAAAAATGAGTGTGTACAACTGATATATAGTACAGAATGAGCATACAATGATGAAAAAAACGATCGTTTGATTGATAATTATGACCGAAATACGGTTTAAAACAGACGTGGAAGGGTGAAAACGAGCACAGTTGGGTGACTCTAAACGAAATATGGTGTAAAATGGGAGTTGATTGGTGAAAACGAGTAAAGGTAGGTAATTCTAATCGAAATATAGTACAGAATGGGCGTAGATCGGTGAAACCGAGTATAGATGCGTAATGCTGACAAAAATATGCCAAAAAGTGGCACGGATTTGTGGAAGCGAGTATAGAAATGTCATTTCTAACAGAAATAAGGTATCAGATGTCCGTAGAATGGTGACAGCGAGTATAAATGGGTGATTGTAGCTGAAATATGGTATAAAATGAGCATACAATAATGAAACGAGCGTTTGATGGACAATTGTAACCGAAGTACGGTAAAGAAAACAGACGTTGAACGGAGAGAACGAGTATAGGTGGGTGTCCCTAACCGAAATACGGTGTAAAATGGGCGATGGTTAGTGAAAACGAGTGTAGATAGGTGATTCTAATCGAAATGTGGTGTGGAGTGGACTTAGCAGCAGAAAGATACCCTAACCAAAATACGACTTTTTGTAGGCTTATGATCCTAAATGCTATGAAAGACTCCCTTACAGAATCTTATTCAAAGAAGACTATTGCCAGAGAGATTTAGGAGTCTTTGAAGAAACTATACGAAGATGATAAGAACCGAAGCAAGATATTTTTAGTTGAAAAATATCACAAGTGGTTCTTTGAAGATGAGAAGCCAATGCTGCCACAGGTGAAGGAGTTCCTGAAGCTGCGACCGAAGTTGGATGATGAGGTAATGCCCCTCCCCGACAAGTTTGTTGTTAGAGGGGTCGTCTCTAAGCTCCCCGCTGGGTGGAGCAAGTTCTATGCAAACATGCATAGGAAAAAGTTGGAGATCAGTCTGGAAGATCTCCTGTAGAAAGTCTATGTTGAGGACCAAATGAGGGCTCAACTGAAGGTGGATGCACTATCCAAACAATTGGCTAACGCCAATTTGGTTTACACCAAGGGCGACAAGGAAAAGCATGCAGTTTCCTATAGCAAGAAGAAGGACCCTTACAATCTGAAAGTTATTGTAACTTCCTTCAAGAATCAGAAGTCAAAGTCTCAGATGCCTTGTTTCAAGTGTGACAAGAAGGTCCACTTCAAAAGTAAATGCAAAGAGAACAACAAGCAATCCGAGCAAGGTCAACCTAGCAAGGTTTCTATGATCACTAACGTTGTTGCAATGATTGCAAAGGTTACTGCTGTAGGGGCTGACTCTGACTGGCGGGTAGACACTGGTGCCACCTGTCATGTCTGCTCAAGCAAGGAGTGGTTTACCACCTACACGCCAACTTCTGAAGTTGTTATGGTGGCGAACCAGGCACAAGCTGAAGTGCTCGGGATCGGGATGGTAGTTTTGTAGCCGACTTCGGGAAAGTCTCTGATGCTTCAGGGTGTGAAGCATGTACCTGTTATTGCAAAGAACCTGATCTCGGAAGGGCTACTCTGTAATACAGGCCTCAGGATGGACATCAATGCAAGTCAGATGGTAAAGTCCATAAAGGTAACATACTTCGGAAAAGCTTTTTATACCGAAAAAATGTTTAAAATTCAGCATATAAATCAGTCCAAAGTTGTTAATACAATCACTCATTCAGCTTAT
Source organism: Iris pallida (assembly GCA_029216955.1). NCBI lineage: Eukaryota > Viridiplantae > Streptophyta > Magnoliopsida > Asparagales > Iridaceae > Iris > Iris pallida. The sequence goes on from JANAVB010035019.1 coordinate 642,343, forward strand.
ACTCTTGAGTTGTGGCATAATAGACTAGGAAATGTTCATTGCAAACGAAAAAACATAATATCTAGTCTAGGACTTATCTCCAAATGTGGGTGTAAGGTAGAGAAATGTGACGTTTGTGCTCAAACGAAGATCACAATGAAAGCCTTTCCTCGGGTTAATCGAAGCACAAATCTTCTTGAGTTGGTACACTGCGATATCTGTGACTTCAAACAATTCTCTACAAAGGCCGGGATAAAGTATTTCATAACCTTCATCGATGACTTCTCAAAGTATGCTTTTATCGACCTTCTTAAGGCTAAAGATGAAGCAGTCGAGAAGGGCCGAGGCTAAGCGGCAGACTAGACAACAACTTAAGAGAATAAGAAGTGATCGAGGTGGAGAGTCCTGGTCTCATAAATTTTCATCGGTCTGTAAAAATATAGAATTGTCAATGAGTCAACTGCTCCGTACTCTCCTCAGTTAAACGGAGTAGCAGAGAGGAAGAACATAACGTTGATAGAAATGATTAACTCAATGCTGTTGACTGTGGGTCTTCCAAAGTTCTACTGGGGAGAAGCTGCATTGACAGCCACTTTTATTCTAAATAGAGTGCCTCATGCAACTTCAGACATTAATCCTTCTGAACTTTGGTTCAAGGTCAGACATAACTTGAATGTCATTCGAGTATGGGGGTGTCTGGCATACGTGAAGTTTCCAAATTTGAAGATTCAGAAGCTTGGGACAAGGACTACAAAGACAATCTTTTTAGGTTCTGCCGAGAAGAGTGATGCTCAAAGATTTCTTGATATTAAGTCAAATCATATCATTGAATCTCGTAACGCAGAATATTTTAAAGACAAATTTGTTAGGCACAAGAACATTGTTCTTACGGACATTCCGGAGAACAATGAGGGTACGCAAGAAACTAAAATTTATAATGAGGATGTAGTCCAAGAAGATGTTGTTGTTGAAACAACAGTTGAATCAAAACTCGCTGAGCCGTCAGCTAAGCGTGTGAGGAGGCTGAAGGACTTCGGAAATGACTTTGTCACCTATCATGTGGAAGCAGATCCGCTTACCTATGATGAGGCGATGAAGACCAGAGATGCAGTTTTCTGGAGGGAGGCGATAGACAATAAAATTGATTCCATCACCTCAAATAATACTTGGGTGTTGCTTGATCTTCCTGAAGGAGCAAAACACATCGGATGCTAATAGATCTTCAAGAAGAAGATGAAGCAGATGGAACTATTGACAAGTTTAAGGCTAGGTTGGTAGCCAAGGGGTTTCCTCAGAAGCAGGGGATCGACTATTTTGACACGTAGCTCCAGTAGCCTGAATGACCATCATCAGAGTATTGATTGCTCTCGCAGCAATACATATGATGGTGGTACATCAGATGGATGTAAAAATAGCTTTCCTAAATGGCGAGCTGACCGAAAAGATTTACATGCAACAACCAGAGGGATTTGTCGTCAAGGGACTTGAAGACAAAGTCTGCAAGTTGGAAAAATCCTTGTACGGTTTTAAACAAGCTCCCAAGATGTGGCATAAGAAATTTGACAAGGTTATAAGGTCAAATGGCTACAGGGTTAGCGAGACGGACAAGTGTCTTTACCCATAGTTCGCTGATAGAAGAGGTGTAATCGTTTGTCTGTACGTGGACAACATGCTAATCCTAGGTACGGATATGGGCTGCATCACGGAGACAAAGAAGTTTATCTCGAGCAAGTTCAGTATGAAGGACTTGGAGGAAGCTGATGTGATCTTAGGGATCAAGATCATCCAGACAGACATTGGACTAGCGCTGTCACAGTCTCATTATATTGAGAAGATGATCACACGTTACGAGTATCAGGATCTTCCAGGGATCGATACGCCTTACAGGTGTGATTTGAAGCTGAAGTCTAATTCGAGGAAAAACGTCAGGCAACTGGAGTACGCATGCGTTATTGGGAGTTTGATGTATGCTACTACTGCCACAAGGACTGACATAGCTTTTATCGTAGGAATGCTGTGTCGTTTTACGAGCAACCCAAGCATTGAGCACTGGAAAGCTGTGAAACGGGTTATGAGATATCTCAAGAAGACTCAGACATATGCACTGCACTACAGCAGATATCTGCCGGTAGTAGAAGGCCAACTGGTGCTCAGAGTTGGAGAGCGAGAGGTCCACAGGTGGATTTATTTTCATAATGGATGGAGCTGCTATATCGTAGAAGTCGAAGAAGCAGACTATGCTATCGCGGTCATCCATGGAATCTGAGTTCTTTGCACTTGATACCACAGTGGAGGAAGCAGAATGTCTTCGGAAGCTCATGTATAATCTTCCAGTGGTTGGGGGACATATATCGGCAATACCGATATACGACGACAACCAGGCGACTGCGGCGGTGGCATCAAATGACCTCTTCAACGGGAAGAAGAGGACTGTGCGGTTAAAGCATAGGACAGTACACGATCTCATCAAGAGAGGTGTTATTGCAGTGATTGATGTTCGGAGTCAGAAGAACCAGGCGGATCCGTTCACCAAAGGCCTCAAGCGCCAGCTGGTCGACGATACTGCAAGAAAAATAGGCTTGAAGGCATTCTGATATTATGTTCTTGTAATCCTACCATAAACTTTTATGCTATTAGTTCAAAGAGAAATCTACTAGGCATCTAGATTTTGGATCAAGGGAGGACCATTAACTGAAAAAATATCAGGAACAGAAGGTACATGTCCTCTGTGGCATGAAGAGGTTACGGACCTACAACCACTGTTATCTACTATTATTTTCTTCGAAAAACGGATCCTATAAGAGGTTGGCTTAAACACCTTAATGAGTTCTCAGGTAGAGTGAATGTCTGGTGTGCTTTACAGGAAGCACGGTAGTGTAGTACTACAAGGAGTGAAAATCCATGCTACAGTGGGGTGACTCCACCATGAGGTTTCTGAAAGGGGTAATGTCGCGGCTTTGCGAGCCAAGTCACGGTGGAGTAGTACCGCAAATAGGCAGGTAGCCTAATATTGTATGATAAAATTAAAGAGGGGTAGTCAGCACAACAAAGGGGAGGTGTTCCTCATGTTACAGTGGCACGACACCACGATGAGGTACCCGGATAGGGGTAAAGGCTCGGCCTTGCAAGCCATGTCATTGCGGCGTAACACCGCAAGGGAGCCTAAGGCTTCATGCTGGGTAGTATGGCACTACAAAGAGGCTGTGACCTCATGCTACAGTAGTATGACACTACGATGAGGTTTTCGATAGGGGTAATGCCTGGACTTTAGGCCATGTCATAGCGGTGTAGCACCACAAGGGAAGCGCAAGGCTTCATGCCATGTCCCTTTAATAAAGAACTCACCTATAGTGTATGGACAGAGATAGCAGGCCGTCTTTTGAGGGTAAACTTATAGACGCCCAAAATTATAGGGTATCTCAATATATATACTTGGTATGTGTTATTGAGATAGCAGGCCGTCTCTTGGAAAAGCATCATGAGTTATCTCAATATATATACTTGGTATGTGTTGTTGAGATATGCACATGGGGTGGTGACCCTAAGGAGGGAACCATGTGGGTGATTTTACTAGGATGTAAGGTTAAGACTCCATGGTAAAGCATTAGCTTTTTGCTCTTGGAATTTATTCTTTTGGAGCTAAGAACCGTAGGGGCTTAGCGACTCGGACTCGGACTCGGGCTCATGGGCTAATGAGACGTTTTATGGCATTTTTTTGCTGTACTTTGCACTTAGCACGTCAGCATCGCCGCTAGGCGCATAGTGCGCTTAAGTTGCGCTCGTTGTGCGAGCCCCTTGTACAGCCATTCGCGAGCCTGTTTGCGCCGCCCGATCGCGTGACCAGATGGCACGCCAGTTGGCGTGGCTAGATGGCACGACCCGATCGTACGGCCAGATAGTGCGCTAGTTGGTGCGCCAGTAGGCGCTGCCAGTTGGCACTGTAGTTGGCGCACGGTTTGCGTAGGGTGCACGCGGTGCATGTATTTCGCTAGTGCACACGGGAGCGGTTGGGTACTATTGGTACTGGTACGCAGCTTGTGCGTTGTGCGCCATTTTGCTCAGATCGTGTCTGTGTACGATTGAACAGTTACAGCATGTTCGGGACAGTTTTTTTCCATATTTTGAACTTGTTGCTAACTGGGCAGCTACATAGCGGGACTATAAAAGCTTTTCTGCTCTCTCCCTCTCGGTGTACAGAATATGCAATTGTTCAGAACACAAGTTCCTTAGGAATCTAGAGAGTTAAAGAGAGAAGAGAAGAATGCCAGCACTAGCGCCAATTAGCACAGGAGTCCGTGCCATCCGAGGAGTCAGAAGAGCAGAGTGTTCTAAAGTTCTCCGTCGAACTTGCTGGTTCCTGGAACTGTTCGTGTGGGGCGAATCAAGCTTTGAGTGCCGCTGATAATTAACACAGCAGGGTTTCTTCCTCTCTGATCTAATCAGAACCTTCATTTCTTCCATTATCTTCTGAACGAGAACTTCTCTTATCTAATCAGAAAAGTTAGTGTACGTTTGTTGCTGCTGCTACTATAAATTCTTTTGTGTCTTCTTCGAAGTAACACATTAGTTTTTGTCTTTCAGAATCCTCCAAGGATCTCTGTTTTGCACCTTCCTTGAAGTGTTGCTAGGAAACATTGTTCTTACAATCGTTTCATTTCTCAGTTTTCTATCGAAAATTTTGCCCCAGGACTAACACATGTAACCTAGCCATGTATTAAAAACAGTGTTGATAATTCAAAATGAAACAGTAGATATCATGTGTCTACCTTACAATGGACCATCCAGAAAGACAAGACAATGGATATGCAACCTAACATGCCGAGATATTAATAGCCACTCCATATATGGGAAGTATTTTTACAATAGTTTTGGTAGCGAAGTTATTGACAACCATTTTTTCAATAATGTGCATCATAATGTATCTTTTAGAAAACCAGTTCGTTAAATCATAAGCTCGTAGGTTGTATCTAAAGAATATCTGAAGTAATATGTGAAGATTATACAACTCATGCACTAATCAGGGTCTCTTCTGTACAAGTCATACCCAAAAGCTCGAGCTGATAGTTGGCGATCGACAAGCTACATAAAGACAACCTAGCAAAGCTATCGTTACGGTTGTTTTCTATCTAATTGAATTTGTCTATATAGTTGGAACATAGTTTCTCTGGCTACTCAACTTAATGATTATAGACTACAGATTATAGCTGCAATATTATCAACATCCTACATGCAATATGCTGGATTTAGTTTTGCGATTATCCTACATGTTGGAATTAGTTTTTCGATTTGGGAACACCAAAATTTAGGGCTTTAATTAGGCATGACCCAAAATCTAATCATTTAAAAAAATTAGGGTTTCAAACACCATCGATCGATTTGGAAACACCAAAATTTAGCCGACCATAGGAAAGATCGGCATGGGAGCAAACTAATGAAGACGAAGACGAAGAGATCAACGAGAGATTGAAAAGAACTTACAAAAAGATAAAAACTAAAAATTAGAAACTAAAAAAGTTAAAGAACTTACTTCTCCGTCCTTCTTCACCTCTGGAGATGAAGACGAAAACACCAAAGAAAGACTTCTCTCTGAATCACCAAAGAGAGATTTCTCTCTGAAGCACCAAAGGGAGATTTCTTTTTGGAGATGAAGAAAATATTGGCGGTGAAGATGAAAAAACCAAAGAAAGAGAGAAAAATATTAGGGGTTTAGAAAGGATACAAAAGAGCTGTACTATTTTATCTTCCACGGGTTTAGAGGAAGGTGATTCCGCGGGAACAACAAAAATATGGGAGGGAATTTTTTCGAAAAATATTTTGATCGATTTTAAGGTGCCCGCTGGATTATGGTTCTTTATTTTTTTCCCCACCTATCTACATGCATACAAATTTATTATAGATTAAATTTGCAACATTTATCCTAAATCGTTGTAAAAAAATGAGATTTACAATATCTAAATACAAAACGTTGTTATTTTTAACATTTTACAACGTTCTCATTACAAACAAGGTAAAAGATCCAACTTCTAACAATATTTTTTAAAATGTTGTAAAAATGTTGTAAATGAAACATTGTAAAATGGGTTTTTTCTTGTAGTGGGAAAGAAGGTCTCGGCTGACGATGGGAGAAAGAGAAGCAAGCGTGCTAGAGAGAAAGAGAACCCTTCCGACGGTGCGAAATAACACAAAAGACTGTAGCCGAGGGGGACGGGTTGAAGGTTTTGTTTTATCTATTTTTTGATTATTATTCAATTAACAAATTATAAAAATGTATTTTTCTACATATGTTCATTTTGCCAAACATATAGTGTCTTTCTGCAACATGTACCATTCATGTCGTCGAACATATAGTATTTTTCTGCGACATGTAGCACATGTCGCAGAACATATAGTATTTTTTCTGTGACATGTACCACATGTCGCAAAATATATACTATCTTTCTACGACATGTGGATGTCGCGATATGTATAGGATTTTGGCTGGACTGGTATTTGATTTCCTCCAGTAAATTTTTTGTGGATTATGCGATATTCTAGAACTCATGTCATCAATATATGTTAAAAAATAGCTTTTAGAGACATAAAAGGCCCTATGTTGCTGAAAATACATTTTTTTGTAGTAGAATTCTTCCTTTGGAAAACCTATAAATAGAGAAGAATTGCTGCCATTTCAACACACCAATTCATTCTCTCTTCTCTTCTTTATAATCTTACTACGTTCTTCCAAAGCCTTTAAGCTTTAATTTACAAATCATAAGCCAGTTACAATCCTCGAGTTAATTTGCCAGTGTGGTATGGTCTAGAAGTTTCAGAGTGATTGTAATTAAGAGGCTTGACAAGAAGTAAGACACTTCATAATTGAAGTTAGTCGAGTGCTTCGGATCAAAGATCGTGTTTGTGGAAGTTGCAAGGACTTCGCATGAAAACTTGCGTTTTTCTATAGTTGATTTCAAGTGGAAGCTAGAGTTCTTCCGACTGGATTAGTCCTCACAAGAGGAAAACCAGTATACATCCTTGTGTCTGTGTTTGCTTTCTGCACTCTACTTTTACATTTCTATATCTGTGATATATTCTGTGTTCTTACGACTAACAATTTTTAATAGCTAATTTTCTACTGTATACTCTATTCACTCCCCTCTAGAGTATAGCACTTTATATCTCATTCCTACAGTAGGCAATTTATTCTCGACTAATATTTGCTTGAATCAAGCGAAGAAGCGTTACATTGGTGCCTAGAAGTTGGACAAAAAAATAATATAGTTATTATGATATCTAGATCAGTCCTAAACCGTTCGGGACAAAAAACTTTACATGTTGGATGTGTAAAAGGTGGTTTGTTCAGATGCCATGGGAACAAAGATACAGTTCTCCAAAGAAAAGTTTCAAACAGAAACGTTGGTACGAGAAAATATGGTTGTCCATTCAAGATCCATATTACAAAAGTATAAGATGCGAAGTGGATAGTCGAAGTCAAGAATGGAATCCACAATCATGTTATTGCAGAAACACTTTTGGGTCATCCGTATGTTGGACGGTTGAATAATATTGAGAAAAAGATAGTCGAAGATTTGTCCACTTCTGGAGTTGCATCGAGATAAATTTATTCCGTCATACGACATGAAGATGAGAAGAACAAGTCAGCAATGAAGTAAATTTACAACGCCCTATCCAAATCGAACGCCAATAGGATAAAATCAAGAATAACGATGCAGGAAGTGTTAAAGTTTCTTGTCGATAATCATTATGTTGAGTAGCATTGTCACGCCCCAGTTCCGGAATACGGGGACGTACACGGCCAGCTACACCGTATAAGGTACGAATACGCTATACGGTGATGACGGCTGTCCAGTCTGGTTGGGTATCCTAGCATGCAATCAATCTATGGCCTAAATACGGTCTCATATCCATAAGCAAATCATAATGAATCAACATCAAGAGAGATAATCATATGGAAAGCAGGGAATACTCATATGAAAATCAGGAATCTACAATACAAAATAATAATGTAGACAAGTATACCTTCCCACAGTTCCTAGCATGGTCTGGAACTGAAGCACACCCTCCATGTCAAGTCTGGAAGATCCACCGGGTCGGTCTCAGACAATCTGGAAACAATCCAGGGTTGGTCAGGCCAACCGCAGCAAGTACCAGAAAGGAAGGCTCAAGGTCGGGCGAAGAAAACCAGCAGGATAAAATATGACAAGAATAACATCTAAAAACAGTAAATAAAGGTAAGGGATCGTGCGGTACCAACGCACGATAACAATCCACAAGTATAGTGAAGCTAACACAATCACAACCTCCCTAACATCCACTAACACCTGCATTGCCAGCTGGAAATCAATATCAGCTGGTTAGTAGGCAACAAGCCAAACAACACAGAAGGACAAGCGGCCACACAATGCCTACGGCTTGCTATTATTAGCTAACTAGGGTTATCACAGGCCTAATTACTAACAAGATGCAATGAGACTTCAAAGTCCAGCTCCTGCTTGCTACTACCCGAATGGTCCCAGCAAAAGAAAAAGATAGATATAGCAGGCACACTGCAGTAAGATACATGTGCCCTAAAGAAGTGCCACACTCGACGGAGGGCTGGGAATGCGCTCATCTCGACGGATAGCAACAATCCCTAGTATATATATAGATACATAGGGCCGGGGCCAGACAAGCAACAGGTCACTGGGAAGTCCCCATGAACTACATGATTAATCTAGTTATTAGCCTAGTCGGTTTCATTGTGGATCCCTGACCGTGGTACTCAGGGATCCATGTCCTCGACATGATGCAAGACAAGACTGGACTGGTGGCTTATACAAGCACAATCAAGAGAAATCAACCACGGTGTCAAGACGGGGTCATGCCTAGCAAGTCAGGACTGGCTGTCGCAACAGCGGTCAAGAGTAAACATGTCATGTCAAGAGTACTAGTCAGGAGTGCGCCACCACGGGCCACTATCAAGAATCAATAGTATACATGCCAGGTTTAGTGTCAAGTCTAGAGTGCTAGTCAGGAGTGCACCTCTACGGGCCACTATCAAGAATCAAGACAAGTCCAGGTCATCGTGTAATACCAGGAACAAGGTCAAACCTATCAGTCACAAGAAGTCATATGCCCAAATCGTGACATGGACATCAAGTCGGGTACAAAATCAGAACCTCTACCATAATCATATCTCAAGAATATATGGGAGCCTAGAACTCCAATCATCCCGTCTGTCTATCCACCAGATCAATCTATCAAGAGACACCCTTCTACGATGGATTCAATATCATGACAGGAAGGTCAATAACCAAATATCCAAGCTAATCACTATAAGCAATGCTAGGCCCTCTGGCTCACAAGAATCCTCCAAGGCAATGATCATAAGCCACTAGAAAACGAGCCCCTCTAACTACCAAGACATAGCAATCAAACAAGGTTTCCCCAACTACCGGAATACACAAAGGTACCAGGTTTTGGGCATTTGGGAAGTCGAGTATATATCATATAATAATACCCTCAATATTCTCCTCGTTCCACGAAATATCCGAAATCACCAAAATCCAAGAATCCACATAGATCCACCGAATCAATATCCCGAGATCGTACTCTCCATAATACTCAATCCTCAGTCATATCCACAAGTCACAACTCCCATTACATAGGACAACTGTCAGCTCTATCTGACTAGACTTGGACAACCCCTAGGATGAAGGGTCAGGGGACAAGAGTCTGGTAATAAATATCGCCGGAAGTGGCAAGGATTACACGGACCGCTCTGGAGCAAATCCACAACCTTAAACCAAACAAGGACCAGGGTTGCAGACCGTCTCCCGAGTGGAACCGCTCTCCTTACGCTATCCGACGGACAAGACAGATCAGGAGCTAGGCGACTGATCTAGTCTAGAGTCTACCTAGCAAGCAAGGGGATCAGGTATACTATACCAAGGTGAACAGGCACGAGCCCAGTCCAGCAAACCAAAGGAATGGTTCTGCCCAGTCCTTCGAACCAAATTCCCGATCGGGAATTTTGGAAGAATCCGGCAGAATCTTCTCGGTATTCTGGACAGGAGCTCCCAGCGAATTGGGGCTAAAACCACTCGGCGCAACCCGCCGCAGAATCGCAGAATCGCAGGCTGAGAACACTAAGTCTCAGCTACCAGCAGCACTAAGATGCGTACTGGGAACAAGTCGATAGCCGAGAACACTAAGTCTCGGCCTCCAGCAGTACTACGATGCGTACTGGAAAATCAATCGAACCCGAGACCACTAAGTCCCGGCCTCCAGCAGCGCTACAATGCGTACTGGGCGCCAAGCCAACATGCATAATAATAAAATAACAGCCTCGCAGGGCGCATCACAGCACATGCTCGTAATTCTAACCCAAGCGCAATCACAACCACAAGAATAGTTCGCCAAGCCGTTACCCGACCACGAGTCGGACACGGGGCATACAGGGACAATCCATACATGTGAGTCGTGCTCGTGTCCTCGGAGGTGTGGATGACCCATCCGAGTTGTCCGATGCGGTCTATCCCGGTATCGGACCAAGCTATCCTAAGTTATCATCATGGCAGATCTACTACTAGTCTACACTAATCATGGTCATAAAATTTACAAGTACAAATTAATTAAATGAAATAAAATCCAGGAGAGAGGGCAAGAGCCGTCGATGAGCAAGGGATACTTGCCTAGAGGGCTCGGCTAGGTAAGCAAGTCTTTGGCAGTCGCGATCCAAGCTAGCACGCCAATCGAGATCCTCAGAACACACAATAAATAATCATCAGCACCAAATAATAAAATAATAGAATAATCATAAGAGATGGCAGAAGGCTATACCGTACGGGTCCCGCAAGCAGCGCAGGAATCAGGCACAGAAACCGAAGCACACGGACCGATACGGGTACGCAAATCGAGACGCATACGTATATCGAGACACGTACGAGAATCGAAAGAACACGAATATCGAGACGAACGAGAAACATAAACGTACACGTAAATCGAGACGCCCAAGGTCCAAGAAGCACGTAAATCGATGTGGCACACAAATCGATGTATGCACGTAAATCGAAAAGGTGCAGAGTCCAATGCGGCACACAACCGAGGCGGCACACAAATCGGTGCATGCATGCAAACCGAGGCAACACAAGATATAATGTGACATGCAAATCGATACGACATGCAAATCGGTATGTGCACGTAAATCGAGGTGGTACGGGTCACGAGGTAGGCACAAAGGCCGAGACACAAGGATCGAGACAACGCACCAACCGAGGTAGTACGTTGCCCGGGGCAGCGCAGGGCTCGAGGCGTCCCGCTGCCCAAGGCAGCACGTGGATCGAGGTGCACGGAAAACGGGACGACACACAAATTGAGGCACACATCCCAAGAAGCACGGGGAACGAGGGATCACGCGAATCGAGATAGCACGCAACCCAAGCAGCACGGGGTCCATAGCGTCCCGCTGCTCGAGGCGTGCACGGAGCTCGAAGCACGCAACCAAAGGAGAGGCACGGAGCACGAGGGCTCACTGCCCGAGAAGCACGCAGGCCGAGAGGGCTCGCTGCTCGAGCGGCGCGGGGCCCAAGGGCGTCCCGCCGCCCGAGGCAACGCTGTCCCCGTGCGCGGCGGCTGCTCGCCGGAGAGAAGAGAAGAGGAAGGGGCGGAGGAGCTGGGAAGAGAGGGGAGCGGTTACCAGGGAGGTGACGGCCGCGGCGCCCAAGTCACGGCGGTGCTGGAGGCGACCCGCGGGGGCGCGACGCCCTGGGTGGCCAGAGGAGATGGAAACGACGGCGATGGCGGAGGGGGACGGAGGCCACGGAGGAGATGGTGGTGAGGGCGGTGCTGGCGGTGGCGGCCGCAGCGGAGGCCGGAGGGGGCGACGATGATGATGATGGTCGTGGAAGTGGTGGTGGAGACGGTGGCTGACGGTGGCGGCTCCGGAAAGAGGAAGCTCAGGGAGGAGGCGGCGAAGGCGGTGGCGGTGCTGGTGGGTGAAGGCGGCGTAGGAGGCCGGCCGTGGGGATGACAGCGACGGCGGCGATGATGGTGGAGGAGATGACGATAATGGTGGTGCTGGCGGGGAAGTGGCCGGAGGGGCTGGACCAGGAAGAGCGGGAGAGAGGGAAAGCTCGGGAAGGGGACTGGGAAGAGGGAAGAAGAGTGAGGAAGAGAGAGAGCTGAGAGAGAGAGAGGGGATTTGGGGGGGGGGGTTCTCCAGGGAAGAGAGAGATGGGAGATTTCGGGAGAGAGAGAGAGAGGGAAAGGTGAGGGAGGAGAGAGGGAGTGGATGAGTGATGTGAGGGGGAGTAGATATTTTGGAAGGGTAGTTTAGGAACAAGAAAATTAATAATAATAATAATAATAATGAGGATAAAATTACCTCCAAGAAAATAATAAAAATTTTAAAAATATCCCAAAAATTAAAATCCTCCAAATAAAATAATACGGTCAAATACGTACTCCAAAATAGGAATATTACATCCTACCCACCTTACAAAAATTTCGTCCTCAAAATTTTAGACTTATCAAAATAGGGTTTTCAAAACTAGTACATATATATCTTCCATGAAAAACTCTACCCACCTTACAGAAATCAAGTAATATAATAAGAAATGAACAAAATCTCAATATGAAAACATCAAGGAGAACGGTGCATGGCTACATAAATCAACTCGTAAGGTAGATCTAAACAATGAAGCAATCTCGAAAAAGTAAAATCTCGCATGCACGAAATAACCCCATAAATCAAAACAAGTACAAAATATCGAAAATAATGTCCAAAAACATAAAATCCCAGCTACATAAAAATCCTCATAAATCATAAAATACAGGACATCTGTCTCGAACCGATGACCGTAGTTCCTAATATCCAAAAAATGTGTGCCATGGTCATTCTTTGCCGCGCCATCCGAAATGGCTGTAAAAGATTCACCAAAATACTGTAATCGAGCGGCTGCAACTTTCGTTACCACGCCGTCAAGGTATACTAGGGTCACCCGGTACTCTCGACAAATATCCAAAATAAATCAAATCCATAACCCAAATAATCAAATCACTAAGATCACAAAATCTCTAACAATGTAATGAGAGTCCTAGAAAACAATCAAAATCCAAAATCCAGGTGAATCGTAACACACATCGAAAAATATCTTCAACAATAACCACAAGATAGCTTTTCTAGGAAAATACTCCAAACCAAGAATCCACATCAAAATATAATGTATAGAAAGTATATCTATAATCAAAAAAATATCTGAAATAGATAATCATGAGTGCGGAACTATCCGAAATCAAGGAAGCCGAATCGATACAAGAATATCCCTCGGATACTCAACAAATGTTAAAATATCCAATCTCAGAGTCCTGATGAAATCTTCATTCTGCAGCAATCCAGCCAACGCACAAAGAGGGCGATAATGATACTAAGTCAACACGAAGTCAACGCACGAAAGGGATAACAAGAAATCAACCAAGGCGATACACCGGTAGAGAGTCCAGAACCCAAGATAAATAATATAGTAACCCAAGATAAGACCAGACATCGTCTTACCAGATAAGGTGATCGACATGACCAACTACAGGATCATATCTATCAAACAAGGATCAGAGGTAGATAACACGAATAAGACAGGACAAAGCAAAATAGGTCCAGGTAGAGATGAGGACCAATTCACATGTTCAAGGGAGCGAAGGACAAGTGTAACAAGTGGGAATACCAAAGAATAGTGGACTGAGATCAATAATCATGTGATACCCAATAAAATTCCAAAACGAGACCTGTATGGGCCACCACTAAAACCATGTCATGCCCCAGTTCTGGAATACGGGGACGTACACGGCCAGCTACACCGTATAAGGTACGAATACGCTATACGGTGATGACGGCTGTCTAGTCTGGTTGGGTATCCTAGTATGCAATCAATCTATGGCCTAAATCCAATCTCATATCCACAAAAAAATCATAATGAATCAACATCAAGAGAGATAATCATATGGAAAGCAGGGAATACTCATATGAAAATCAGGAATCTACAATACAGAATAATAATGTAGACAAGTATACCTTCCCACAGTTCCTAGCATGGTCTGGAACTGAAGCACACCCTCCAAGTCAAGTCTGGAAGATCCACCGGGTCGGTCTCAGACAATCTGGGAACAATCCAGGGTTGGTCAGGCCAACAGCAGCAAGTACCAGAAAGGAAGGCTCAAGGTCGGGCGAAGAAAACCAGCAGGATAAAATATGACAAGAATAACATCTAAAAACAGTAAATAAAGATAAGGGATCGTGCGATACCAATGCACGATAACAATCCACAAGTATAGTGAAGCTAACACAATCATAACCTCCCTAACATCCGCTAACACCTGCATTGCCAGCTGGAAATCAATATCAGCTGGTTAGCAGACAACAAGCTAAACAACACAGAAGGACAAGCGGCCACACAATGCCTACGGCTTGCTATTATTAGCTAACTAGGGTTATCACAGGCCTAATTACTAATAAGATGCAATGAGACTTTAAAGTCCAGCTCCTGCTTGCTACTACCCGAATGGCCCCAGCAAAAGAAAAAGATAGATATAGCAGGCACACTGCAGTAAGATACATGTGCCCTAAAGAAGTGCCACACTCGATGGAGGGCTGGAAATGAGCTCATCTTGACGGATAGCAACAATCCCTAGTATATATATAGATACATAGGGCCGGGGCAAGACAAGCAACAGGTCACTGGGAAGTCCCCATGAACTACATGATTAATCTAGTTATTAGTCTAGTCGGTTTCATTGTGGATCCCTGACCGTGGTACTCAGGGATCCATATCCTAGACATGATGCAAGACAAGACTGGACTGGTGGCTTATATAAGCACAATCAAGAGAAATCAACCACGGTGTCAAGACGGGGTCATGCCTAGCAAGTCAGGACTGGCTGTCGCAACAGCGGTCAAGAGTAAACATGTCATGTCAAGAGTACTAGTCAGGAGTGCGCCACCACGGGCCACTATCAAGAATCAAGAGTATACATGCCAGGTTTACTGTCAGGTCCAGAGTGCTAGTCAGGAGTGCACCTCTACGGGCCACTATCAAGAATCAAGACAGGTCCAGGTCATCGTGTAATACCAGGAACAAGGTCAAACCTATCCGTCACAAGAAGTCATATGCCCAAATCGTGACATGGACATCAAGTCGGGTACAAAATTAGAACCTCTACCATAATCACATCTCAAGAATATATGGGAGCCTAGAACTCCAATCATCCCGTCTGTCTATCCACCAGATCAATCTATCAAGAGTCACCCTTTTACGATGGATTCAATATCATGACAGGAAGGTCAATAACCAAATATCCAAGCTAATCACTATAAGCAATGCTAGGCCCTCCGGCTCACAAGAATCCTCCAAGGCAATGATCACAAGCCACTAGAAAACGAGCCCCTCTAACTACCAAGACATAGCAATCAAACCAGGTTTCCCCAACTACCGAAATACACAAAGGTACCAGGTTTTGGGCATTTGGGAAGTCGAGTAAAAATCATATAATAATACCCTCAATATTCTCCTCGTTCCACGAAATATCTAAAATCACCAAAATCCAAGAATCCACATAGATCCACCGAATCAATATCCCGAGATCGTACTCTCCATAATACTCAATCCTCAGTCATATCCACAAGTCACAACTCCCATTACATAGGACAACTGTCAGCTCTATCTGACTAGACTAGGATAACCCCTAGGATGAAGGGTCAGGGGACAAGAGTCTGGTAATAAATATCGCCGGAAGTGGCAAGGATTACACGGACCGCTCTGAAGCAAATCCACAACCCTTAAACCAAACAAGGACCAGGGTTGCAGACCGTCTCCCGAGTGGAACCGCTCTCCTTACGCTATCCGACGGTAAGACAGATCAGGAGCTAGGAGACTGATCTAGTCTAGAGTCTATCTAGCAAGCAAGGGGATCAGGTATACTATACCAAGGTGAACAGGCACGAGCCCAGTCCAGCAAACCAAAGGAATAGTTCTGCCCAGTCCTTTGAACCAAATTCTCGATCGAGAATTTTGGAAGAATCCGGCAGAATCTCCTCTGTATTCTGGACAGGAGCTCCCAGCGAATTGGGGCTAAAACCACTCGGCGCAACCCGCCGCAGAATCACAGAATCGCAGGCTGAGAGCACTAAGTCTCAGCTACCAGCAGCACTAAGATGCGTACTGGGAACAAGTCGATAGCCGAGAATACTAAGTCTCGGCCTCCAGCAGCACTACGATGTGTATTGGAAAATCAATCGAACCCGAGACCACTAAGTCCCGGCCTCCAGCAGCGCTATAATGCGTACTGGGCGCCAAGCCAACATGCATAATAATAAAATAACCGCCTCGCAGGGCGCATCACAGCATATGCTCATAATTCTAACCCAAGCGCAATCACAGCCACAAGAATAGTTCGCCAAGCCGTTACCCGACCGCGAGTCGGACACGGGGCATACAGGGATAATCCATACATGTGAGTCGTGCTCATGTCCTTGGAGGTGTAGATGACCCATCCGAGTTGTCCGATACGGTCTATCCCGGTATCGGACCAAGCTATCCTAAGTTATCATCATGGCAGATCTACTACTAGGCTACACTAATCATGGTCATAAAATTTACAAGTACAAATTAATTAAATGAAATAAAATCCAGAAGAGAGGGCAAGAGCCGTCGATGAGCAAAGGATACTTGCCTAGAGGGCTCGGCTAGGTAAGCAAGTCTTCGGCAGTCGCGATCCAAGCTAGCACGCCAATCGAGATCCTCAGAACACATAATAAATAATCATCAGCACCAAATAATAAAATAATAAAATAATCACAAGAGATGGCAGAAGGCTATACCGTACGGGTACCGCAAGCAGCACAGGAATCTGGCACGGAAATCGAGGCACGCGGACCGATACGGGCACGCAAATTGAGATGTGCACGTATATCGAGATGCGTACGAGAATCGAGATAACACGAATATCGAGACGAATGAGTAACATAAACGTGCACGTAAATCGAGATAATCCAAGGTCCAAGGAGCACGTAAATCGATACGGCACACAAATCAATGTGTGTACGCAAATCGAAAAGGTGCAGAGTCCAATGCGGCACACAACCGAGGCGACACGCAAATCGGTACATGCACGCAAACCGAGGCAACATAAGATATAATGTGACACGCAAATCGATACGACACGTAAATCGGTGCATGCACGCAAATCGAGGTAGTACGGGTCACGAGGTAGGCACAAAGGCCGAGACACGAGGATCGAGACAACGTACCAACCGAGGTGGCACATTGCCCGAGGCAGCACGGGGCTCGAGGCGTCCCGCTGCCCAAGGCAGCACGTGGATCGAGGTGCACAGAAAATGGGATGACACACAAATCGAGGCACACATCCCGAGAAGCACGGGGAACGAGGGATCACGCGAATCGAGATAGCACGCAACCCAAGCAACGCGGGGCCCATAGCGTCCCGCTGCTCGAGGCGTGGATGGAGCTCAAAGCACGCAACCCAAGGAGAGGCACGGAGCACGAGGGCTCACTGCCCGAGAAGCACGCAGGCCGAGAGGGCTCGCTACTCGAGCGGCGCGGGGCCCAAGGGCGTCCCGCCGCTCGAGGCAACACTGTTCCCGTGCGCGGCGGCTGCTCGTCGGAGAGAAGAGAAGAGGAATGGGCGGAGGAGCTGGAAAGAGAGGGGAGCGGTTACCAGGGAGGTGACGGTGACGGCGCCCGAGTCACGGCGGTGCTGGAGGCAACCCGCGGGGGCGCGACGCCCTGGGTGGCCGGAAGAGATAGAAACGACGGCGATGACGGAGGGGGCCGGAGGCCACGGAGGAGATGGTGGTGAGGGCGGTGCTGGCAGTGGCGGCCGCAGCGGAGGCCGGAGGGGGCGACGATGATGATGATGGTCATGGAAGTGGTGGTGGAGATGGTGGCGGCTCCGGGAAAAGGAAGCTCAGGGAGGAGGCGGCGAAGGCGGTGGCGGTGCTGGTTGGTGAAGGCGGCGGAGAAGGCCGGCCGTGGGGATGACAGCGACGGCGGCGATGATGGTGGAGGAGATGACGATAATGGTGGTGCTGGCGGGGAAGGTGGCCGGAGGGGCTGGGCCAGGAAAGAGCGGGAGAGAGGGGAAGCTCGGGAAGGGGACTGGGAAGAGAGAAGAAGAGTGAGGAAGAAAGAGAGCTGAGAGATAGAGAGGGGATTTGGGGGGGTTCTCCAGGGAAAAGAGAGAGAGGGGAGATTTCGGGAGAGAGAGAGAGGGAAAGGTGAGGGAGGAGAGAGGGAGTGGGTGAGTGATGTGAGGTGGAGTAGATATTTTGGGAGGGTAGTTTAGGAACAAGAAAATTAATAATAATAATAATGAGGA
This sequence comes from Iris pallida, assembly GCA_029216955.1. Taxonomy (NCBI): domain Eukaryota; kingdom Viridiplantae; phylum Streptophyta; class Magnoliopsida; order Asparagales; family Iridaceae; genus Iris; species Iris pallida. The sequence goes on from JANAVB010035019.1 coordinate 660,685, forward strand.
TAAAATTACCTCCAAGAAAATAATAAAAATTTCAAAAATACCCCAAAAATTAAAATCCTCCAAATAAAATAATACGGTCAAATACGTACTCCAAAATAGGAATATTACAAGCATGCATAGAAGACATCCCCAGAGTAATGAAGTTATTTTACTATTTTGGGCTCATCCCAATTGCACATATTTGCTAGGTCCTTCGCCGATGTGTTAGTTCTTGATTGCACATACAAGACCAATAAGTTTAAGATGCCTCTCTTTCATGTTGTTGGGTTCACCTCTATGGAAAAAATATTTCTAGTTGCTTTTGGCTTCATGAAGAGTGAGAAGCTTGAAGACTACACATGGGCGTTGGAGAAACATAAAATACTTTACACCGGTCATGGAGAGCCGTCTGTTTTTGTTACCGACAGAGAATATGCCCTAATTAATGCTATACATATCATTTTTCTATAAGCGCATACACTACTATGCACTTGGCATGTCAATCTTAATATCCAATCCCAATGTAAGTTGAGGTTCGGAAAGGTAGATGGTAAACTTGACATGGACCATTTTAAGGAATTCTTCAATGATTGCAATTGTGTATGACGGGCCTGTACAAAAGCCAGTTATGATGCCCCATTGTACTTGTTCAAGGAAAAATGGGAGACGAGGGAGCCGACATGCATTTCTTACTCAAAGATACATGGCTAGAACCACACAAAGAACATTTTATCTTAGCATGGACGAATGTGGTGAAACATTATGGCACGACAACTATCAACCGTATCGAAGGAGCACGCTTAATATTAAAACAACATCAAAGGTTCTCTCTCGACAACTTTACTCGGTCTGGCAAGCTATAAAATTAATGGTAGTCCGGACGATGAATGAAATTAAGGCATTATTTGATATGAGCTTAAATATTGTCAAACATGATCATAGAAAGGAAGCCCTCTTCGATGCTTTAATGTGTGTGATATCTCATAAGGTGTTGGTATTACCATTTGAAGAGATTGATAGATCAAAGTTTGTCAGGTTTGATCTTGACATTTGCGGGTATGTACATCAACATATACTGGGCCTCCCTTGGGCATATGAGGTTACTGAATATCGTCGTCAATCTATTCTTATTCCAATAGGGGTTGTTGATGAACGTTGGAGGCAGTTGTCTGTAATGCTCGTGGTGAAGAGTGACGATGATTTTTCTCTTTACCACAAGTGAAACTTATCCACACTAGGTGGTGTGCCTCAATAGGAGCAGAGCAGGAGTGCATTGCAAGAAATTGCATGCCTAATGACTACTAGAATGCATGAGTCGTCTGTTGTTACCAATCCTAAAGGCAGACCTCAAACAAGAATGAGTAGTTCACAGAAGTGAGGATAGAGTCAATAAGAGAGATCCATCATCCTTTGAGCATGTTGAACGAACCTTAGAGCAAGCTCAGTCTGCAACATTTGTAAGTATTGTGGCTAGTACAGCACAGAAGAGCAAGCTTGTCATTCGAAGGAAAAAGCAGAAAACGGACATGCCAAGCAAAAAGACCATGGATAGTCGTTCACTGGGTTTGTATATTGACAAATTTTAACTTGAAATTCGTAGTTACATTTGGTCTATTGTTGATGTCCCTTTGGATGGCCATTGTGGATTTTATGTGTTCGCAGGACATGTTGGTTTTTCTGATAAAGATGGATGGAGACAGGTGAGGCATGAGCTATACGAGGAGTTAAAGACTCGTCTTCCATTCTACACCCGCATGCTAAACGAAGAAATAGTTGGAACTTGTTGACAAGTATTCCTTGCAATGACATTGTTACCTGTGAAGACCACTACATGTCCATCCCGTCTGCCGCATATTTATTTGCTAATACGTACAAGATACCTATTGTAGTTATTTAGTCGGGTATTAACAATATATTTTTTTCTGATGTGCGTTTCGTCGACTGAGAACAGACAATCTAACCTATGTACTATAGGACATATCAGGAACTACTTTGTCATACCAAGGTTGATCGGTCATTCTCCAACTCCTCCACCATCAACAATTTGGTACAAATATGCAGCGGACAAAGAAATCACCTGGACGACACCTTTTATGGATCAAATCAATCTGTTGTTGAATATGGAGGAGCCCAGAGACTTGCCCGTTGGCCACTTTGACATAGAAATCGACTGATACGACATCTACAAGTACTAGGATGTTGAAGATGGAACATTTACAATTTACACTTTTGCATTTTGTATATCGAGGAACCACTTTTGTATACAGTATATCATTTTGTATATTGTTAACCACTAAGTGTAATATGAAGTACAATATGTCTTTTGAATCCTCGGTTGGTATCCTAAGTGCAATATATGTTTACTTGTGTGCTATTAACTGTGTTCATGTAGTACAATTTGTGTTTTTATTCTTGATATTCATTTAATCAATTGGTATCCTAAGTGCATCATTTGGTATTAGTGTATCAGAGTATCAGTCTTTTCTGTATGAAGAAAGACTGCCAACTATATTGGCAGTCCTTCTTAAGAACTTAACTGCCAATTTCATTGACAATCCTGAACAATTTTATATCAAAACTCTCCAAAGAGTGAGTTTTGATTTGGACTGTCATCTACTTGGTAGTCCAAGCTTCATGTAGGACTGCCATATTTGTTGGCAGTCCTACATTATACAGAAAGTACTGATACTCTGATACGAACTAATACACTTAGATACCAAGTAACTTAATCACATATAATGATATGACTACAAGAATTTAGAACCAATATAACCCATTTTTCATAAAATCACATTCCAAAATAAAATCATATGTCCACATAACCAAAACATATCCATCACATGTCCACATATCCAAAATAAGATTATGTGTCCCATATCCAAATATCCAAAATAAGATTACATGTCCACATAGCCACATAAAAAATACTAATTATCATGTCGGGCCTTCGTACGCTGCTCCTATTTTCCATGAAAGAAAAATCTACAGAGTTGTCAATGCGCTCAATCGCGTTATAGATTTCAACATAGTTTTTACCCTTGTGTTGACGGAGACTTTTTTCCAACCCCTTCACTTTTTTAGCTTGCAAATTATACGACATAAATTAAGTCTACAAATTTGAAAACCTTTCAAGGCTACAAATTTAAAACTCACCATCTTCAGCAGTGCAACATAGAGGACATTTTTTAGGGGAAGAGGTTTCAGAACTCCCATAATATCGGACCTTGGCATGTGAGGGTTCAACAATGTAGTATGTTTGACACCAGCATAGTACGCAATGTAGTCGTCGCTGCAGTCTGACATCTCAACCACTGGTTGTCTTTCAAATTCCCCAAGCACATGTCGGTGCCACTCGGAGTAGAAATATGTGACCCAATCGAATTCGGCCGGGACATAATTCAAGGTTTTGTCCCTCCCGAAGCAGTTACTAACTTCAATCTGTACTTTGGTACCGTTTGTACGAAGCCAAATTGACGAAGGACTCTATCAGGTATACAAGTCTCCTTGATATCATAGCAAGTTATCATACCTTGAAATTAAGCTATTGGTTGCATTGGGCGACTACTCACCTAAAATTTCGGTATGGGTGCCAAAGTATCTGTAAGAAAAGTAAATTGTGCGTGCATAACTTAATTTAGTAAATCAATATCACCAAAAGAATCTAACAAAAAATGTGCTACCTTCTCACTTCTTCTGCCACCAAATTATCAAGTACACTGAGAATGGTGGCCAGTGTTTGCGAATTTTTAGCATCAGTCGTAGTTGGCCTCCATCGGCACATTCTAGGAAGGTGCTCAGCATAGACTCTGTTCTCCTTAGTCCGTTTCAGCATCGAAAAGTGCTCATATATCCATGCATTTATAATTATTAAAAGAATAGTCAACAATTTAACAACGAAATTTTATATATATGATTAACCACGAAGAAATTTCCTTACATGGAGTAGAGTCTGGCATCCTGCAATTGTCATCATACAGATATGAGATACTGCACCAAGCTCGCGATAAAGATTTGCTAGTATACCACTTTCCCAAGATATCTCTTTCACGTCCTCGACGTCAAATAAATTCAGAATATATCTCACATGAATCGAGGTTCCGAACTTGTCCGGAATGTCGACGGATCCTAGGATGAAAATGATGTATGGACGGGCCATCATGTCAATGTTATCATAATCGGCCTTAATGTCTCTAAAAGTCATCTCTAAATATTTAAAGGAAGTCCATAGGACTTCTTGAAGATTGGAAGGGTTGTAAAACTCCTAGCATCAACCCCAAGAGAATCTCACATATACTCTACGATATTATCGTACCAGTCAAGGGATTTCTTATGGAAAAGTTCACTCGTCATGACCCGACCTGTAACATTAAGGTCCAATATTTGATGGACGTCATCAAGTGTAATCGTCATCTCCATCTTTGGAAGATGAAAAGTGTTAGTTTCTGGATGTCATCTCTCCATGAATACGATATATGAGTACTGTCCATCGTCTTATAGGCGTATCTGGTCAAACGACAACAATATTGAGCAACCTTCCGGACGAACCGGGATTGGACTCATCGGCTGCTGAGAAGGCCCGAAACCATCAACATTGCGCAACCTTCGACTAAGGCTGGCAAGATGGTGTCTTCGTCCTAGACTGGCGAGTCGGTGCAGTTACTTCTCTTTATGGTTCGGGTTCGGCAATTCTGAGTGGTCTCTCAATATGACAGACAATATTGTGTTTCTTGCACGTCGACATGGTGGGTCATTTTCTTTGCTAGCCGCCACAAGACTGGAAAAAAATGATAGAGGGATAAACAGGTATGAGTGTAAGGACTGTCAGAAAATCCTACAGTCCAAGAAATGGGCAGGACTGTGGGACTGACTGCAGTCCTACCTATATTCCACACTGTGGGACACTTGTTCCATGGATTTGAATCTACTGACACTTGTTCAAATCTGAATAATCTAATTTAATACCTGTCCTTCTTTGATAATATAGTCTTTGCTCCGTTATTGACCTCTTGTTTGATCTGTCTTTATGATGCCACCGAAGACTTGATCATACCGCTCTGTCCTAGAGACTGCTACTGAGAGGTCTACTATCTCTCGTCCGGTTCAGCAGGTAGTTGGGACTGCTCTGCTCCTTATGTCTGCTCATGTGGGAGTATTTGCTGCTTTCGGGGGGTCCTCCTCTACCTTTTCCGAGGATTAACTCAGTTATCCCTGATATTCTTCAGCCTCCACCACCACCTCCTGCTTCGGTAGATGCTGCATAACTATTTACACTTTTTAAAGAGATGATGGATGCTCAGCGTCGTCAGTCCGCCGACATGAGTCTGGGCATTGAGAATGCTCAACAAGTGGCAATGGCGGCAGTTGAGTGGGTGACCCAAGTCCAGCCACCCGAAGGTCAGGCTTAGCATCCGAGGCCGGCCACTATCAACTTTCAGAAGATACGGCCCGATATGGTACAGAGGGTATATTGTATGCAGACGACTAGATTAACCATATCGAGGGGATCTGCCATATGGTATAAATTTCGGACAGTCTGCAGATTGAGGCGACGGGCAGTCAGATGTTCAACCTTGCCTTGACATGGTATCGCACTGAACCGCGGGTCGAAGTTGAAGGAAAGTCTTGGGAGGCCTTTAAGAAGCTTTTCAAGGAGAAGTTTTTCTCGGATGTGGCTCTTAGTGCCTTTTTTGAGCCAGTTCGAGAGCCTCGTCCAAGGAAACATGATAGTAGAGGAGTTTGCTGGAGCGTTTTGTCGTCTGGGAAGATTTGTGGAAGGACTGAGTGATGTAACGAAGGTGAGGAAGTTTCTCAAGGGCTTGATCATGGAGGTCAAGTCAACGACCAAGAGCGACCGTAATGCTACTTTTGAGCAGATTTTGGCGGCGCTCTTGCAGCCGAGGATGACTTAGAGCTCAAGTCGAATAGAGACATGGATGATTCAGGAGGTATGAGCGATAGTGCGAAGCGTTCTTTTGTGCATAAGGCAACCCCAGCAGTTGTTGGCACCAGCTAGAGCTCCCATTCAGCAGGTGCAGCATCAGCCTCGGGGACAGGACCAGAGAGTGCCCACTACAGGAAGCCGGGACACACTTGCGATATTTGTAGGAGAAGGCTCAAGGTGTGTCTGTTATGTGGATTCGCTGCTCAACAAATGAAGGATTGCCCCACCGCACCTCCATTTGGCAGAGCATAGGGTCAGAGAGTGGGAACTAGGCCACCTATGGCGCAACATCATACCCCGCACCATCAGAAGGATATACCCCAGAGGGGTAGGGCTTTTGCTGACGATCGAGGAGGACGATTGTTGGGGGTTTGACCCAATTGGGAGATGGGTTAGCAGGTCTATCTTTTTCTATTCTTTTTTTTCCATCTTGTTGTGTGATTCTATTAGTACCTGTCGGGATATTTTTTATGTTGTGCTAGATAGTGTAGTAACCTTGTTTGAGACTATAAAATCACGACCAGTAGGACCATAATCATGCATGTTGTTAGATAGAAATTTCTTGACTTTGATTGTTGGGGATTTGTCCTAGAAGGAGTACGACCAACTTTAAATTTTGAGGACAATTTTCTAATGGGAGCAGGTTTGTAACCACCACTTTCCTGGAACAGGGATATTTTTGATTTTTTCCTAATTGTTGTTATTATTATGATTTCATATTATATCTTGAGTGATAAATTAATTTTTAAAACTAAATTTTATATTTTTGTTAATTATCTAAATAATTAATATAGTGCATGTGTTATATTTTGTATACGGAAAATGGTTAGCCTTTAGCTAGAATTGTGGTTAGTGATCCTGGAGGACTTAAACCAACTAGTCATGATCACCCAACTAGATGATGACTAGCCTTATTGAACTTTAGTTAGTCTCTAGCTAGATTAGAAGAATTAGCTAGAAGGTTTGACTAAACACCTAATTAGGAAGAGAGGTTTAATCCCTAACTTGTCATGACATTAGAGAGTGGCTTAGTAGACATTCCAACTTAACCAAAACCCTAAACTAAACCCTTCATAGCATCCCACCTTCCTTATAAAGCCCCACTTCATCATCTTCCTCCCTCTTTCATCCCAAACCCTAACCCTAATTAGAAGCTTCTTCCCCAATGGCTCATACCACCAAATTTTCTCCAAATTGACTCAAATTAGTCTCATTCTCTCCCCCTTGGAGAGGAGAAGGCTCTATTGGCTAGCTTGGAAGGATTGGAGTATTAGAGCTTGAAGGACTTTTGAATCTTGGATCCATTTTCATTATGAATCCATCTCCCAATTGGTATGATCTTTCTAACCCATTAATTTCCATCAAATTAGTATAGATACATCAATTAAGGACCCCATGCATTAGGTTCACCATGGAAAGGAGTTTTGACTCATTCTCCGCACATTTTGAGATTTTCCTCTTTGTATTTTGACCCATTTTGGGGGAAATCCTAGAATAAGATTACTAGGATTTGTGAAATAGGTTTGTTAGGCTCTAGTGGTGATTTAGAACATGTAGGTGAGCCTTGGGTCAAGTTTGAATTCAATTGGAGTGCGTATCATGCATGTGTCAATACGTGTCTTGATACGCACGCCAAGTATTTGATAAAATGATACAAAGAGCACCTCATTGCTCTAATTTCAGTTTTGACATACATATTGTGTATGCATTGCTATAGATTTACATTGGTAGGTATACCTAACAATTTGGGAATGTTTGAGAATGGTATCATGGATTTGGGGGCTTGTATTTGAGAGTATTGTACACTGTTATTTTTAGTCACACTGAGCAGTCCCTTGGTCATGTGTTAGCAGTATCTCTTCAGTTTAGTTCATATTGTAATTTGTGTTCAGATTCCTTTTGAACCACACTGTTAAATCCATATCCTTTGTCAGTCCATATTATCCTGAGTTTAGTTCACTGATACCTACCAAATAATTGATCTGTCCATTTGTGCTCTAATTGATCTGTCCTATATGTTATTGGTTCATTCCCAACTTTAGAGTTTTAGTCCATGCCTCAGTAAGTTTCAGTCCCCATTGTTTATATCAGTCCACATTAGTTGTAGGCTTGTATCAGTTCATACAGTCAATGGTTTATACATATGTCAGTCCATTGAGTCGACCATGTGTAAAGTGTTGAGTAGTATATGTGGTTCAGTAGCAACCATATGAGAGGGGGCTCGGTTAGTTTACTGCATTTTAGCCCAATCATGCTTGTATCAGTAAGATATTACACTCTAGGTTCAGTCTCTTAAGTAATGGTTCAGTCGTAACATGATCAGTTCACATAATAGTTCAATCCCCACCTCATTTACATTCAGTCCATTCTTGTTCGGTCCTTGAGTTCAGTCCACAGCTCCTAATTTATCAGGCCTTATTGTGGTTGTTCAGACCTCACTCCAACATTTGAGTATCAGTCCCAATTCACTTATACAACACATTGGCCCTGCCCTGTCCATATGATAGTTCCTTCCTTTTAGTCCTTAACTGGACTTGGCATCAGTCCCTTTGATAGGAGAAGTATATCCTGTATTCTAGAGTCCCTGCCCATATCCCTTAATTGACCATATTGCATTTAAGTTCAGTTTCATACTATTTTTATCCTAGAATGTTAAGTCCTTCACTGTGTATTAGCTAATCATATGTTACGTCCTTCACTGTGTATTAGCTAATAATATGTTAACTCCTTCACTTTGTATTAGCTACCATATATGGTCAACCCCTGCCAAATTTATCAGTCCCTTCGAATTGCACATTCAGTCATCCAATTGTTCAGTCCAAAGTTTTGGTTCTGTCCTACAGACTTGAAGTCTCAGTCCTCTTACCTTGGCATACCTCTCATAGGTACCAGTTTAGTTATTTATGCCATGTTCAGTCATTTATCAGATAGGTAGGCTTTTTAGTCTTTTTGAGTTTAGACCTGAGTGCTTTCCCTGAACATTTAGGTTTCAACCTTGACCTTCAAGGTCAGCCTCATATCATCCTTAGGTTCAGGTCTGTATATGTTAGATGGATGCATTAGTTCCAGTCCTAATTTCTTGTGTTTAGCCTATTGACTGCAGTCCATACTTCATCATATCAGTCTACCCTATTTTGATTTTTTGTGAGAGTCGAGTAGTAAGTGAGTGTAAGTGGCAGTGGGTTCTAATATGTGACAGTCCTAAGGAATTAACCTCGGTATATGTATATATAGTGGAGGCTGTACTACAGAGGAGGGGCACTATGTATGAGTGTTAAGATAAAGAGAGAAGACCTCTTTGGCAGCAGGGCAGTGGCTTAGTAGAGCAATATAAAGAGCAGTGCAGGCCATTGGCCATCTGTAGGGTGCAGCCATGTAGCCATGGCCATGCGCAGGCTTGTGCAAGCTCTGGCTTGACTTGTACAGCTTGGGTCAGGTCCTGCAACACATGGGGAATTAGCCTCAAGTGACCAGGCAGCAAGGGAGTTCAGGTCAGGCCTAGTCTTGGGCCTGGGCAGTGAGGAAATAGGTTTGGGTTAGTAGTAATTGATATTGTGTTAGTATTGTGTGTAGAAGTTAAAAATTAAGGGACGCCACTCATCAAAGTGCGCCATCATAAAGTGGCGCCAAATCATTAGGTTGCGCTAGGTCATTAGGTTGTGCCAGTAATTGGTTACGCCAGTATCAGGTTGTGCCTAAGCCAGGGTGTGCAAGCTCCACATGGCAAGCATCCTCGAGAAGCTGTAACGGCTGCCATCATTACTGACAGCTCTGACAGCTCGTCAGTCGAAGAAAATCCATTCGAATCGCATGCAACGCGACGCTCGAGAAGATTTTGTCAGCATGCAATTAATGCTGACAGCTAGCCCGTGTAAGTTGTCAAGTGGTGCACGAATTAATCAAAATATTACAAAAGACTTAGTCAAAGGCGCCAGTTGTTGAGTTGCGCCCGCGCGTAACCTGGCTAGTTGGTGCAACCTGATCAACTTTTATTCAGAAGTTGGATGATATAGCACGCATGCCACTAATCTCGAAGAATGTGTCCACTACACTGTCCACGACCATGCGCATCTTACTCAAACGATGCCACGCCTCCCCAGCAGTTCAAGTAACCGTTCGCGCAACTGGATAGAAGGCGCGCAACCTGAAGTGCGCACAACTCAGAAAACAGTTATTTCAAAACTCTATAAATAGAGTTTTAAATCAGTTCTAAAGCATTACTAATGATCATAATCTACTGACAAAGTGTTGCTGCATCTTCCAGAGGCTCGTGTCTTCGATATCACATCGTCCAAGGGATAAAGTGATCGTCTTCTGGTCAGATTCCTACAGTTGTACTTCTCCAAAAATCAATTTTACTCTTGTAATCTTGTTTTAGTTTGTAATCAAACTTTTATTTTTGCAAACAAAATGGCGACTATGCTTGGGCGACTTTCTCCGCTGACGAGAAAGTGACTACTTAATGTGATACTGCGTCGATTGGCAAGACGTAGAAGACGTTGGTTGTTCAAGTCGACCAAACCTCTTCTATGATCAGTGCTGGGAGTACCAGACGCACCATCGTTGCTGCTAAGAGCAAAGCACGCACTGTGTAGACTCCCAAGTCTTCTATGCCATCTAAGGCTCCTGCACAACTTGCACAGACTGTATCTATGCCATCCAAGGCTCCTGCGCAACTTGTGTAGACTATCTCTCGGCCAACCATGGCTTCTGCGCAACTTGCGTAGACAGCTTCTTGGCCAACCAAGGCTCCTGCGCAACTTATGCAGACAGCTTCTCGGCCAACCAAGGCTCCTGCGCAACTTGCGCAGATTCCTTCTCTGTCAACCAGAATTCCTGCACAACCTGTGCCTACTGCTTCTTCGACTCTGAACAAAGGAAAACGCCTTTTGGCTACTCCCTCATCTTCTCCAGTTCTGAACTTGAGGAAGAACCTATCTAGTGAGAGTGCTAGACAGAACAAAAGGAAGCGCCCTTTGGCTTTTCCTTAACTTGCGCAACCTGAGCCTGTGACCTTGCAGCCACAAAATAGAGGGAAATGCTCTTTAGCTACTCCTTCTTCAAATTTGAACTTGGCAAGGAATACACCTATTCCAGCCTCGTCACAGAATAAAGGAAGGAGTCATTTGGCATTCTCTAATTCTTCTCTAGTCCTTGGCTCGGTAGAAAGTATCTCTGATGGCGCCTATGTACCAGTCAGTATACAAGCTCTTTTGGGCAAGAACTCTACTCCTCTGAACAGAGACAATCAAATCTCTGCTAAGAAAGTGAGTTCTGTTCAAACTGAACTTTCTGTTGCTCAGTTGTGCCAGACCAAATACATGAGAACCGGTTGCGCAACACAAAAAGGAATTCTGCCAAATCCCAAAAATATAACTACGGATCTTCCAACCTTACTCATCTCAAGATCCAAGGAGGGTAAGCTGCTAGTATCTCAGACAGATACACAAGTAGCAGATCAATCTGACCTGAGCACCTATCTCAATATGCGCCAGTCAACACCTACTTTAGAAAAATGCAAACAGCCTTTACCAGTGGCTAACTTGCGCCAGAAACAGACTTCTGAAGTCAAGAACCCCTTTACCTATGCTAATCAACTCAACACTTCCTTGTACACTCAAGGAATGGGACATCTCAAGAATATGAATCATGTTCCTAACATCATTAAAGAATATCTTCCTTCGACTTCTTCTCATTCTAATGATGTAACTGATCTCCGTGAAATTCTTAAACATAAGCAGAAGATCACAAATCCGTCTTATCTAATGCAGCCCCAAGAACATCACTATAGCCATCACCATGAGGTAGTTATGAAATGCTGTTGTCAATCAGCTAAACGGTATGTCTTCAACCGTTTGAATTACTCTCAGGGTCCTCAACCGATGATACTGGACGAAGATGAAATATTGTATGCCTCTGTCAACATGACGTCTCGAAGCACTGGGGGTGGAAAGCACCCGAGATGCAATACATTCCGTAATCCCAGTCAACAATACTTAAATCGAATTCATGAATCTGGCGAAGGAGTATACCAATATACCAGATCAAGAAGCCGAGACACAATCGATCAAAGGAATCTTCCTCTCGATCAAGAAACAATCGGTCAAAGTAATCTTCCTTCTGACCAAGAAACAATCAGTCAAAGGAATCTTCTTTCTGACCAAGAAACAATCGGTCAAAAGAATCTTCCTAATTCCAACCAAGGTTCCTTCAGTCAAAAGGGCATCCCTATCACTTATTCTGGGGGTAGTTCCTTATTTGACTTTGATGCTGATAGTGAAAGTTTTGAACGGACCATCTTTTCTACTAGCTCGTCCTCAATAGCTAGAGAAGTGACTGCTTGTGTCGTCACAGAAGATCAAGATGCTTCCAGTTCTAACAGTCAAGAGCAGAGAATTGCTGCTTTGGAGGCTAGTTTTAAGAGCATGGTTGAGATGATGACAGGCATGAATGCTATAATTATGACACAACAGATGATTCCACAGGTCTTGAATCTAATTTTGACCTAAGAACCCGTAATGACATCAGCACCCGTCAACATTGGTTTGGGGGTACAGTCTCCTCACACCACTTTCGTACCTGTGCAAGCTATTCCAAGTCAATATGGTACTGAAGGTGGTACTTAACACGCAGTACCTCCTTCTAACATATCAAATCAATCCACTGCTCCACAATCATCGAGAGGTACCAATGAGGCCATAAAACTTTTATGTACTCAATTTGAGGCTTTTAAACAGAAAGACAGCTTGTAGAAGCTTGGGATCAAGCAGCCTTATCCTATAGAGTGGAAGGAAGTCCAATTTCCTCCAAAATATAAACTCGTTACTATTATGCTGTTTGATGGAAGCACATCTCCAAGTTAGTACCTCAATCACTTTGAGATAATGACTGATCAACTACAGCCAAATGATGCTCTACTCACTAGGGTGTTCGTCGGATGTTTAGCAGGTGCAGCTTACGACTGGTACCATAGTTTGCCATATGGTTGTATAACATATTTCTCTGGATTCAAACAAATATTCCTGGAATAATTTTATGAGGGAACAAACGACATGACTATGTCGTGCTCTCATTAAAATTAAACAGCGACACAATAAAACAGCTGAAAGGTTCATTGAACGATTCCGCCATGAGGCATTCAAAATGCCTCTCGAAACTCCAGATGCTTTGACTATAGACACTTACAAGTCAAACCTGTTGCCTATAATCAGCATATGGACTGGATCGACATAGTTCCAAGATTGGCCTTCATTCATAGTGAATGCTAAAGCGGCAGAAGAAAGTGCTGACAAGTTCAAGCAATTAGGTATTCAGATGCATAATCTTGACAAAGATGAACATGCTACATCAAATAACGGTGGCCGTCAGAACCAAAGGTAAAGAAACTCTGGCTATCAATATCAAAGGTAAAGAAACTCTAGCCGTCAATATAGGTCAATCAACGCCTACTCCAACGGCACCACCGCAGAGAGCACCACGTCCAAAAAAAGAATACTCTTTTGATGAAGATGATGTCATGAGTATCTTTGATTGTCTGATCAAGAGCAATAAACTTCAACTGCCAGAAGCAAAATGGCCAGATGAAGCAGGTAAAACTGATCACTTGTGTTTACCACAGATTTATCGGACATTCGACTCGAGCATGCTATGTAATTAAAGACAAGATCCAGGAGATGGTTAACTTTGGTGCATTTACTCTCCAACAAGACTTAACGGCTAACGTCGTCTCTCTACAGTTTGGCAATTTTTCTGCTCAACTTGTGTAGGACGACGTCATTTCCATCCCGAGAACTATTTTGGAGATTGTTAATCTCCCACCTGCAAGAACTGCTGGTCTTGTTCTTCTATCCACTGATAAAGGGAAATTATGTGGATTCATCCTGATTTAGTGGCTGACTTTGAAGCACCTTCTTTAAAGTCTAAGAAAGTAACCAAATACAAGTCATGTCACATGACTTCGTTGGGTGAACATTGCCCTCCACCTTTAACTACTACTTTCACTTCGGCGACAGATCCTCTTTCTTCCTCCTCTTCTGAGATAACACTGTCAAAGCTAGAAGCCAAATATCAACCAGCTTTCCATCTGTAGAGTCCACAGTCTCGTGAACTAATAACAAAGATGGGATATGATCTACAAAAGGCACCCGACCTGAATCGCGAAAAAGGATCTCCTTTACCTCTTTCTCTATGTCTTTCGCACAACCAATCTCGTGTTGGTTCGGGTTACTAGACAAACTCTTCATCTTGCCAAAAGAAATCTTCCAGAAGCAAGATCTAGGTAAAAAGTTGCAATATGGTGTCTTTCGAACCTGTATCCGAAGAAGAGGCCTTAACTGGTACCAGGTCTAGAAGAATTTACCTGAAAGACTATTCAGAAGGTCAGGAAAACCCTGCTC